>CADEHL010000323.1:0-700728 GCA_902827135.1 Harpagifer antarcticus
TTCAACCTGGAAGAACAACTTTTTTTTTTATTGAGGAAAAAGGACGGTAAGTTTCAGTAGTAGAGACCTCAAGTGTACTGCTGTTTGCACATTGAGGGGGGATGGAGAATAGGGTTTGTTTGATTCCGTTTCTTTACCTATTCTCTGGCAGATAGGTCATTAAGAAAACAGAAATCATTGGCGATGTTGCATTCTGAGACGTGACCATCTCTACTCACAAATGTGGGACAGGAAATTTGACATGTGCCGACGTTTGCACAAAGTAAGTATTGGAGAATAGGGTTTGTTTTCTTCTGTTTCTTTACCTATTCTCTACCAGGTAAGCCACTAAGAAAACAGAAAGTCCTATGCGGATGTGACTTTGGGTCACAATGCCGATGTGTCCTTGAGCAAGACACTTAGCACAAATTGCTCCCGTAGACATGTCTACGGTATTGAAGTGTTTGTATTGTAATATGTTCCGAATGTTCAACTGGAAGAACAACCTTTTTTTTTATTGCGGAAAAAGGACGGTAAGTTTCAGTAGAGACCTCAAGTGTACTGCTGTTTGCATATTTGGGGGGGGGGCTGGAGAATAGGGTTTGTTTGATTCTGTTTCTTTACCTATTCTCTGGCAGATAGTTCATTAAGAAAACAGAAATCATTGGCGGATGTTGCATTCTTGAGACGTGACCATCTCTACTCACAAAATGTCAGACAAGGAATTTATCATGTACCGACGTTTGCACAAAGTAAGTATTGGAGAATAGGGTTTGTTTTCTTCTGTTTCTTTACCTATTCTCTACCAGGTAAGCCACTAAGAAAACAGAAAGTCCTATGCGGATGTGACTTTGGGTCACATGCCGATGTGTCCTTGAGCAAGACACTTAAGCACAATTGCTCCCGTAGGCATGTCTACGGTATTGAAGTGTTTGTATTGTAATATGTTCCGAATGTTCAACTGGAAGAACAACCTTTTTTTTTTATTGCGGAAAAAGGACGGTAAGTTTCAGTAGAGACCTCAAGTGTACTGCTGTTTGCACATTGAGGGGGGATGGAGAATAGGGTTTGTTTGATTCTGTTTCTTTACCTATTCTCTGGCAGATAGTTCATTAAGAAAACAGAAATCATTGGCGGATGTTGCATTCTTGAGACGTGACCATCTCTACTCACAAAATGTCAGACAGGAAATTTGACATGTGCCGACGTTTGCACAAAGTAAGTATTGGAGAATAGGGTTTGTTTTCTTCTGTTTCTTTACCTATTCTCTACCAGGTAAGCCACTAAGAAAACAGAAAGTCCTATGCGGATGTGACTTTGGGTCACATGCCGATGTGTCCTTGAGCAAGACACTTTAGCACAAATTGCTCCCGTAGGCATGTCTACGGTATTGAAGTGTTTGTATTGTAATATGTTCCGAATGTTCAACTGGAAGAACAACCTTTTTTTTTATTGAGGAAAAAGGACGGTAAGTTTCAGTAGAGACCTCAAGTGTACTGCTGTTTGCATCATTGAGGGGGGCTGGAGAATAGGGTTTGTTTGATTCTGTTTCTTTACCTATTCTCTAGCAGATAGGTTCATTAAGAAAACAGAAATCATTGGCGGATGTTGCATTCTTGAGACGTGACCATCTCTACTCACAAAATGTCAGGACAAGGAAATTGATCATGTACCGACGTTTGCACAAAGTAAGTATTGGAGAATAGGGTTTGTTTTCTTCTGTTTCTTTACCTATTCTCTACCAGGTAAGCCACTAAGAAAACAGAAAGTCCTATGCGGATGTGACTTTGGGTCACATGCCGATGTGTCCTTGAGCAAGACACTTTAGCACAAATTGCTCCCGTAGGCATGTCTACGGTATTGAAGTGTTTGTATTGTAATATGTTCCGAATGTTCAACTGGAAGAACAACCTTTTTTTTTATTGCGGAAAAAGGACGGTAAGTTTCAGTAGAGACCTCAAGTGTACTGCTGTTTGCATATTTGGGGGGGGGCTGGAGAATAGGGTTTGTTTGATTCTGTTTCTTTACCTATTCTCTGGCAGATAGTTCATTAAGAAAACAGAAATCATTGGCGGATGTTGCATTCATGAGACGTGACCATCTCTACTCACAAAATGTCAGACAAGGAATTTATCATGTACCGACGTTTGCACAAAGTAAGTATGGAGAATAGGGTTTGTTTTCTTCTGTTTCTTTACCTATTCTCTACCAGGTAAGCCACTAAGAAAACAGAAAGTCCTATGCGGATGTGACTTTGGGTCACATGCCGAGTGTCCTTGAGCAAGACACTTTAGCACAAATTGCTCCCGTAGGCATGTCTACGGTATTGAAGTGTTTGTATTGTAATATGTTCCGAATGTTCAACTGGAAGAACAACCTTTTTTTTTTATTGCGGAAAAAGGACGGTAAGTTTCAGTAGAGACCTCAAGTGTACTGCTGTTTGCACATTGAGGGGGGGCTGGAGAATAGGTTTGTTTTGATTCCGTTTCTTTACCTATTCTCTAGCAGATAGGTCATTAAGAAAACAGAAATCATTGGCGGATGTTGCATTCTTGAGACGTGACCATCTCTACTCACAAAATGTGGGACAGGAAATTTGACATGTGCCGACGTTTGCACAAAGTAAGTATTGGAGAATAGGGTTTGTTTTCTTCTGTTTCTTTACCTATTCTCTACCAGGTAAGCCACTAAGAAAACAGAAAGTCCTATGCGGATGTGACTTTGGGTCACATGCCGATGTGTCCTTGAGCAAGACACTTTAGCACAAATTGCTCCCGTAGGCATGTCTACGGTATTGAAGTGTTTGTATTGTAATATGTTCCGAATGTTCAACTGGAAGAACATATTTTTTTTTTTATTGTGGAAAAAGGACGGTAAGTTTCAGTAGAGACCTCAAGTGTACTGCTGTTTGCATATTTGGGGGGTGCTGGTGAATAGGGTTTGTTTGATTCTGTTTCTTTACCTATTCTCTGGCAGATAGTTCATTAAGAAAACAGAAATCATTGGCGGATGTTGCATTCTTGAGACCTGACCATCTCTACTCACAAAATGTCAGACAAGGAATTTATCATGTACCGACGTTTGCACAAAGTAAGTATTGGAGAATAGGGTTTGTTTTCTTCTGTTTCTTTACCTATTCTCTACCAGGTAAGCCACTAAGAAACAGAAAGTCCTATGCGGATGTGACTTTGGGTCACATGCCGATGTGTCCTTGAGCAAGACACTTTAGCACAAATTGCTCCCGTAGGCATGTCTACGGTATTGAAGTGTTTGTATTGTAATATGTTCCGAATGTTCAACTGGAAGAACAATTTTTTTTTTTTATTGTGGAAAAAGGACGGTAAGTTTCAGTAGAGACCTCAAGTGTACTGCTGTTTGCATATTTGGGGGGGGCTGGAGAATAGGGTTCGTTTGATTCTGTTTCTTTACCTATTCTCTGGCAGATAGTTCATTAAGAAAACAGAAATCATTGGCGGATGTTGCATTCTTGAGACGTGACCATCTCTACTCACAAAATGTCAGACAAGGAATTTACCATGTACCGACGTTTGCACAAAGTAAGTATTGGAGAATAGGGTTTGTTTTCTTCTGTTTCTTTACCTATTCTCTACCAGGTAAGCCACTAAGAAAACAGAAAGTCCTATGCGGATGTGACTTTGGGTCACATGCCGATGTGTCCTGAGCAAGACACTTTAGCACAAATTGCTCCCGTAGGCATGTCTACGGTATTGAAGTGTTTGTATTGTAATATGTTCCGAATGTTCAACTGGAAGAACATATTTTTTTTTTTATTGTGGAAAAAGGACGGTAAGTTTCAGTAGAGACCTCAAGTGTACTGCTGTTTGCATATTTGGGGGGGGGCTGGTGAATAGGGTTTGTTTGATTCTGTTTCTTTACCTATTCTCTGGCAGATAGTTCATTAAGAAAACAGAAATCATTGGCGGATGTTGCATTCTTGAGACCTGACCATCTCTACTCACAAAATGTCAGACAAGGAATTTATCATGTACCGACGTTTGCACAAAGTAAGTATTGGAGAATAGGGTTTGTTTTCTTCTGTTTCTTTACCTATTCTCTACCAGGTAAGCCACTAAGAAAACAGAAAGTCCTATGCGGATGTGACTTTGGGTCACATGCCGATGTGTCCTTGAGCAAGACACTTTAGCAGAAATTGCTCCCGTATTCATGTCTGCGGTATTGAAGTGTTTGTAATGTAATATGTTCTGAATGTTCAAGTTTGCCGATGTGTCTCAGGTGGTCAACATGTCAAAGTGTTTCTTTCTTTTTCAAAAGTAAAGTCAAATGTCACGTTTGTCGGTTCATGTCCCTGTCTTTCTATCTTACTCTTTGCGCTTTCTCTCACTATTTTCCAGATCTTATTCCTATCTTTGCTGGACCTCAATGCGTTCTGGAGACGTCTCGGTTGGCTGTGGTTTCTCCACTTTTTTCCTGTTAAAGGGTTTTGTGGAGTTTTTCCTCCTGCAACTTTTTAGATCCAAGAATAGGCGGATTCCTTATTTAAACCTTAATTATTAGCTTTGCTACTATTTGGTCCCCCAGAAATAGACTTGGGATCCTCCTTAACAGCAATAGGTGTAATTAACCATTTTATAAATGTGTTTGTGTTGTACAATGATTGAAATACAATTCAAATATAAAATTCAAATTCTTTGTCTTTCTGTTCTTCTAAATGTGTGTGTTCAGCTTTCAACACTGTATACTGTATTCAATTTATTAAGTTGGAAAAACACAATTTGGTTGCCAGTTAATTGAAACTACTGCTAAAAGTCTTGGAGTTTATACATACCCCAAAATTGGCACTAGATGTCAGTATCTTACAGCACATTGCCTCAAAGAGCTTTACTCTTGATATCGAAATCACACATGCAGCCAGATTAAAAGGCTGCATGCTCTCAGCAGCGTGTGCAGACATGCTACAGAGTGAAATAAGCTGTGCTGTCTCAGGGATCTAACTGAAGACATGACACAGCAGCAGTGTGTGTTTAATGTAAGAGCTAAAAAATGGAAGAAGCGATATATAGTCAGCAGAAACGGATATATTTTATAATCGTTTTGTGTGACTTGTCATTAACTGAGTATTAAAGGGAAACAGGGTTGAATTAACTGATAAAGGGATACAATGGAAGAGTATACATGATTAAGAATATCCAGCTGGCCCTGGATTCATAATGGTGATATTAATCTTGATAATTGAAAGTAAAAAATAAATCCCATTATCATTTTTTTACATTAACACATGGCATGAACAAACAATAATTTATCTCTAACATACATTTATTTTAATACAATTTCATGTTACTTTTTCATAATTATCCTAGGTTTATATATTAATGAATGTGTAGGTGAAAAAAATGAAAAAGAAACGGAGGAAAACAAATTACAAGAATTGTTGCACTTATTATCTTTATTTCGTGCTCCTTACAATGTCTTTCAGTGAATACTTGGTGGACTTATTTTTAGCCTTTTAGACATTTTAGCCATTTAACCATAGACTGTATATATATATATATAGGTATTTTATTTTGAAACTCCACATGATGGTAGCTCATATATGAGAATTCAAAGGTCTTTTATTTTGTAACTGTACATCAGAATGTCATGATTTTTTCTAAGTGACTAGATGGGATGTCTTGCTATCACCCTGAAGTGAAATGAGTCTTTGATACTGGACAGTTTTTGTTTTATTCTCATCTAAAAACAGAGGGATGATAGCTTATACAATAGCTATTTCAAATGTATTTTATTTTGAAACCCTACATCAGAATGTCCTGATTTTTTCTGATTGACTAGATGGGGTGTCCTGCTATCACCCTGAAGTGAAATGATACAATAGATATTTCAAAGGTCTTTTATTTTGAAACTCCTTAAGTTTTACATTCACTCATTTATAATTTGGTAGTTATACGTAGTTTGTTTTAAATAATTATTGATCACATTATATAGTACATATTTCTTAATTTAATATGTTTGGTATGTTATTTTGGTGTATGTTATTGACCGAGTAAGTGCTTTTATTTTGAAGGCAGTGTTTCCAGGACTCTACCGTAATGCATAGGATATTCGCGCACCGCAATATCACGTGCGGGCTGGCTTGACTTGGTTTTCCCGAGTGGAGGCTGGCTTGACCGCAGTCTTTAAACTCCAGGTGACTTTCTGCCGCTTTCCTCCGTGGTGCTGATCGTTTCACCACAGAGGAAAGCACTTCACTAATTGCAGTAGCCTACCCATAAGGAGCTGTACAAATGCCGCAGTTTTTGCGTGGCTGTGTATTTAGTTGAAAGCCCAGTGGCGATCTGCTCATCTCTCATCGAAATAATATGCTACAAAAGGGACAACTGGCCATCTGTGTGTTGAACTTTCCTGTCGGCTCCCAGACCGTAGTCGAGGAGGGCAGAAGCAACAAGCTTCAGGTTCAATAACCCACTTTAGCTTCAATGACTGGAGAGAGGCGAGCTCTTCTTGGGAGGCCGTTGCATTTATTTATTTAGCTGTTCTTCTGTTTCACAAAATACATCACAGACCTCTGTTTCTCTGCTTCCTCGTTTCACTTCCAGAAACATACACACGTTCTCTCACTGTCGCTCTACCATCCACAAACACCTATACACAAGCCACACCCCTCTCTCTCTCTCTCTTAACTTATTCAGCTATTTCAGGACATTGAGGCTGTATGTTGTTTATACCTTTTTTAAACCTTTTAAATATTAAGCTTCACTATTTTTCCTACTCTTCCAGTTTAACATCTCACTTTCAAGTTTTCAACAAAGTCATTGCAATGCATTTGAGCTGTAACAATTTGATACAAATCATTTCACTTTTCTGCATTTCTCTGCTAAGTTCAGCAACACAGTTTTTTGTAACTAAAAGCAGCTACAGAGACCATTCAAATAAAAATACTCAGCTTTTTCTGCTAAATTCAGCAGGAAATGCTTTTTCTAGTTCTATTTCAAAACCTGACTTTTCCAGACTCTGTTAAATATTTATCTAAAAATGTAAAATCCAATTCACTTCTTCCTTGATAACTTACTTTCTACCGATATAAAAATATATGGGATGTTTATGTAATAGGGAACTTATTTCTTTTATATTCACAATGTTGCATGTGAGAAATGTAGGTTGAAAATGTCAACATACACACATTGTGTAATACTCTACAAGTTGATTAATGAAAATGAGCCTGCTTATCTGCGCCGCTGTTTGCACTGTAAACTTGTCATCCATTAAAAACAGGTGATACCCAGCTGAGTACATTCAATACAAAAACACAAATCCAAGACCACTTTAGAACAGGCATTTCATTTTAATCGGAAATAAAATGATACAAGAATTTCACAAAAGGTGAGGAGACGTTAGGACATATTCCCACCGAGCCGTATGCTTCTACACTTGATTAAAAAAAGGCTAAAACACATACCATCATTTAAACTTATAAAACTGAGATTGCACCCTGTTATTTTACAAACACCCCCATACGATACAGCTCTAATGAAAAAATATGTTGCGTAAAAGTCAAAGGAAATGGAGTAGCATGTGCATAAAAGACATCAAGCACAAATGCCTGGAACACTACAGCTATTTATCAAAAAACAGGGTAGTGTTGTGGGATCTGGGGAATGTAAATGAGGGCAGGGGGGAGACACTGGGATAAGGGCTCATGACAACTGTCAAAAATATGAACTAAGAGCGGGAACGGGAGCGAGAGGCAGAGTGGGATTTGGAGCGGGACTCCGAGCGGGAGCGGGAGTGGGAGCGGGCTTTGGCAGGTGTGGGGGTACGTGATTTGGATTTGGACTTTGATTTAGACCTGGCTCTGGATTTTGATTCAACGGGGGAGCGGGAATGAGAGCGGGAGCCCCTCTCGGGCTCAGCCCCCTCGTCCTCGCTCTTAACTGGCTCACGGCCCTTGGAGCCTGATTTCCTGGAGCGATCTTTAATTCCTGATCTAGAGCGAGACCTGGAGCGAGACCTGGAGCGAGACCTGGAGTCATCCTTCTTCTTCTTGACGTCTTTCTTGCTCTTTTTGCTCTTGGGGCTGCGGCTCCTGCTGCGCTCCTTGTTCTTGGGCGCGCCATTGCTGCGCTCTTCTTCTTCCTTCTTGACCTTCAGCTTATTCTTCTTGCTACGAGATCGGCTGCGGGAGCGGGACGCCGCTCTGTGGACAAAGATCAGACAGTTGAGATTATTTACACATTCTTACTACCTTAACCGAGCTAAACTAAATACCCTCTTACATAAAGCTCATCACAATCATTTACTGGAAAAACGGGTATATTAAATGTATTATACGTAAATGCAAATATAATAAAAAAGTAATTTAAAAAAAAAGGTTCTGAACCACATGACAATAAGGACAAGAGGACTTTAAAATGCAAGATGGCCGTGAGAACAGTATTTGAGAAATTCAGCTGTATCTTTATTGCAACTGTATGAACAACCAGTGGAGGAGATCAGGCTACACTTACAACAGCTGTAGATATCATGCCACTACTAGCATCATCTGATATACTCTAAATGTACTCAAGTGCACGCAACCCTGCACTTTCATTGACTTGTGAAAATCTATTTATACAAGTTCTCTGATCTTACTACCAACTCGTGTTCCCACATCTTGTATTTGAATGGCAGCTGCTGAGAGGCAGTCGTAGCATTAATTACATTACATGTCACTTGTTAGACAAAGCGACTTACATACTCAATATTGTGGACAATCCCCACAGGAGCAATTTGGGGTGAAGTGTCCCAGGGACACGACGACATGCTGACTGCAGTGGGGTTTAAACCTGTGCTCCCCTGATCCGAACACCAACGCCCTACCCACTGTGCCACACCCCTTTTGGGAGATCAAATTGCCAAAAACCAAGCCTCACAAATGATCTTCCTAATACTAAAACGATATACATTCAGACGGGGCTCTCTGAATTCACATTTAAATATTAATAACTGCGAATTCTCCACTTTAGCCTTTTATTAGAATGTATCATTTACTTACAAATGCACCGGCTTCTGAATTGCAAATGGCACTATCAGCATGTGGTTAGAAGTTTTGTACACGATTTTTAAGATAGAAATTATAAGTAATATCTAAGATCAAGTACAAATTATTGTTTGCCCTGCAGTCGGTTAACCCTGTGATTGAGTGATTGTTTCCTGCATTAGCTGCAGTCCCTCATACTTTACATTGACGCAATGTAGTGTTATCAGATGAGTTTTAAGGTCGCCCCTTCTTAAGATGAGTTTTAAGGTCGCCCCTTCTTAAGATGAGTTTTAAGGTCGCCCCTTCTTAAGATGAGTTTTTAGGTCGCCCCTTCTTAAGATGAGTTTTAAGGTCGCCCCTTCTTAAGATGAGTTTTAAGGTCGCCCCTTCTTAAGATGAGTTTTTAGGTCGCCCCTTCTTAAGTCATATTTCTTCTGGACCTTTACGTATTCTGCAGATGACTATTTTATTTGTATTTAAGTCCCAAAATGAGTTCCAACGGCCCTACTATTAAGTAGACAGTCCTCTCTGATAGGTTTGATCCTCACCTGGAGTGGGAACGGCTGCGGCTGCTGCTCTCGCTGCGGCTGCGGCTCTTACGAGACCTGCGGCTCCTGGAGCGGGACCTGAGGAAACAGAGTAACAGTTGGCAAAAGGTACAAGATTCAAGGCTTTATTGTGACGCGCACATAAGCTACAGAGTAGCTCCTCCAACAGTGTAACATGAATATATAAAATAAATAAAAACAGCAAACTAAAGAACCGGTCTGACCTGGAGTGGCTGCGACTGCGAGAATAAGAGCGCTTGCGTCTGGCCCCAGGGCGGTCCTCGATCAGACGGATCTTCCTTCCATTCACTTCGGTGCCGTCGAGCTTCTCCAGAGCCCTCTTCATGTCGGAGTAGAGCCTGAACTCTATCACCCCCTCATTCCTGCGGCCCTTGTGGGTGTCGGCATAAGTCACCTCCCCTGCCTGTCTCATGTAGTCCTGAAGGAAAAAGCAAATATATCATTAAGTAGATCTGCGAGACAAACAAAGCTGAAGAATATGTTGGTGTACTAAACGGCTATGGATCAAATAGATCTTCATACCTTCAAATCCTGCCAGCTGCAGCGACTGGAAAGATTCTCAACAATGAGCCGATAATCTGTCCTTATGGGTGGACCATATCTGTCTCTTCCAAAGCGACCATATCCACCTTTTGAGGTAACAGGAAAGGACAGGGGAAAAAATGAGGACCCCAAACAAACTGTGGTGGTGCATTTATGCTAATCTCCAAGCTACACACTACCAAATATATCAATATTGACTTGGGAAAAGAAAAAAGGGGCAAAGCAAAAGGTGGGAAAAGTATTACAAAAAAAGGCTGAATTTATAATTTGTTAAAAAAAATATTCAAAAGCCTCAACCTATAAAGTACATTTTTAAGCTTATCATTTTAGCAAATCTTGGTAAAAATAATTCTATGTGCCTATTTTCTAAATAAGAAACTGAAAAACTATTTGAGGAAGTACTTACGGTGAACTAAAGCAAGATTCTAAGCTACCCTATCTAGAAAAAACATTTTACTTTTACAAAACATGTTCTTTTTTCAGGCACCCATAAGAACTGAACCCACATCTGTTCCTAACCCCCATGGCATCCTCACCACCCGGCCTGGGCCTAATGGGAAAAGCGGTCTTCATTCACAATGGCTCCCTTTTTTGGTCTGCCCAGGGGCCCAGAATGGTCAAACCACACTCTTGGAAAGGGGGGACACCATGGCCAGCAATAGGGGCAGGCAGTCAGCAAAGGACTCTTCCAATTAAAACATTGAGGTTCTTTGTTAAATCTTTACCTTTAAATTGACAATCATTGTAAATGAAATTAAAAACGGAATAAGACATCAATAGATTACAAGATATTTAACAATCAAATGGCTATTTTTACAGTATTTAATGAAGACATTTATATCCTTTCCATCAGTAAGCCATTTCCTCATCACATAATCAAATGTAACTGCATTTTCAAACCATTACATGGTAAACCCAAGACATTTCTTCAAGTCATTGGTGGCTTTGGTGCACACAATAATAAAAATAATAATAACGACAACAAAATGTTAATGCTGTCATGAGTGGGGCTTGTACACCGTGTGCTAAAATATTTGCAAGACAATTAAAAACAAACTTGCAGCTCTATAGTGCCCTATCTGAAACTGAGTCATTCGTTTATGTTAAACAGGTCATCGAAGACCTGGAAGAATCAATGGGGCCAGAACAAAAGCAAAACCTGATGAAATTAGCACAAGGGAGGGCGTGGTGGATTCACTTAAAGATGCACAAGTTGGGGTTCCTTCATTAGGTATCGAGGAAAGGTACCAACAGAGCTCGACAATACTGACCAAAATGTTATTTTATACATCTTCATGTGAACTGGTTCTAGATCTTCAAGTTGCTTACTGTCTATTTTGTCAGCATTTTAACCAATCTTGCTATTCACACATATTTAGAGACTACAGTGATAATATGCCATCAATCAAAACGCTCGTATTGGTGAACATTGTGGACCGGCGAACTTATTTTGCACGCCATCGTTTTTAGGTATAGCTTGTGTGACTAAGAAAAGCCTATGTTAAGGATTGAGCTTAAGTACCACCAACATGAACAAACACTAGGATATCAATTGAGTGCACATCAGCCACCAAGGACAAGCTCAAGATTGTACCCCTTTGAAATTTAGATTGTTTCCCAGTAATGAATGAAACCCCCAATCAATGACATATAAAAATAAACTTTTCTTTATTAAACACTTACTGCTGCTGCTGCTTCTTCCTCCTTCACCACCTCCTCCTCTATCACCGCCGCCTCCTCTATCACCACCGCCGCCGCCTCCTCCTCCTCCTCCTCCTCCTCCTCCTCTGCCGCCGCCACCACCACCACTACCTCCGCCACCACCACCACCACCATAACCTCCATCCCGACGGGGTCCCTTGGTGTGCTCCACAATGACTCTTTCACCACACAACTCCTTGCCGTTTAAGTCATAAACAGCATCATCTGCATCACGGGGGTCATCAAATTCAACAAACCCATACCTTTACAACAGAAGAGAAAATGTTTTAACATCAGGTTACAAAAAAAAATGTCATAATCGGTCAGTCAGGTGGGCACAAACTGGCCAAAACACAACCACTACCCTATGTAGAAAGAGTAGCACAAGCTTTTTAAGATGTTATCAGCATGGCATACTGATAGCAATTTAGATTGTACAGGCTGAAAAGAATGAACTTTATTTCCAGATTTTGAAAAGGAATGGTGACTCTCAGAAATGCGTTTTACATGGCTTGGTGTGTGTGTGTGTGTGTATATATATATATATATATATATATATATATATATATATATATATATATATACTTTTTTTAATGGCTTGTTACAAAACAAATCTAAGATAGTTCATATACAATTCTTACTAGCACATATTTTATTTCCACTAGTAACTTTACTAATTAAGATATCTTAAAATGCTAGATATCTGTACACACTAGAAATGTGTATAAAGCCAATAGTCTGCTAATTAATTAAATGGTTATATTGATTGATGATATGCAAATAATACAATTATATTAGCAACAATTTGATGTTTGGTGAATTTATATTCGTTTGATAATGAACCAAACTATTCTTCAGTTAGACTACACAAGTATTAATGTCTATTAAAACAGAAATTCAAAAATGCTACTTGGATATCTATTTTTGGAAGAGTAATGGAACGTTTTTCAAGAGTTTCAAACAAAGACAGTCTTCAACGATACAGCCAACACTTAAATCCAAAAGTTTCCTGGCGTATACAGAAATTGCGAATCTATTGATTTAACAAGGATGCAAACTTCATACATAATGGACAGTGGTTCTGCAAAACGAGCACACGCGTAGATTCACTTTGTTCCTTGTAGACTGGTGGTGGCCATTTTTCGAAAATTCTGAAGACCAAACACTAAATGGGTGATGCAAATAATCGTCGTTGGCATCCCTTGATACCAGGAACTAGCACCTAACTAACAGATCCTTATTCATAATTAAAAAAAATTCACCACTGGTCTATATCAAAGAAGCTGCACGTTTTAAAAAAAACATTGCCTTCGTGGAATTTGACATTTTCTGCGATTGAATGTACTGTGAATCATGATGGTGATGTTTGATTAAAAATAAACAACCTTCAAGTCCAAACAAAGAGCATTCATAAATACATTATTTATGAATGCTCTCCATCAATGCTGTACTGAATAGCGTCGATGGAGACGTTTGAAACAGACATATCAAGCTTGATTGTACCAAGTATCTTGAATAAAAGAAACCTGCCATATCTAAAGTATTGTGCATTCGCGAGGATCGAAGCTAAATACGAGATTGGCTGCACTTGCACTTGTTTATTAGCTTGATGTATACAAGGCCGCCAGTGACATTGCCACGTCTAACCTTAGCTAACTAGTTAGCGTTGTCCGAGATAGCCCAAACGTTACCTAATAAGCAGCAATATGGGCTTTGATACAGTTTTGAGAAGAATAATAATGATAACAAAACAAACACCTCAGTCCATTACACATTATAGACAGTTTTCATTTGTAATGATAAAATATGCTAACGATTAGCTTAGCATTAGCTGGGCACAAGACCAACAAGGCCTAGACGGCACGTTTTCGGCCTTTGCAGGCGTTAGCTTAGCACCGACAGAACACCAAAAAATGTTACCCGTTTTTCAGGTCGACCTCGAGTATCTTCCCGTAGCCTTTGAAAAACCTCTCCACGTCCTTTTCTCGGGCCCTGTAGCTCAGTCTTCCAATGTACACCCTCGACATTGTGTGTGTTAGCTACTGTATGCTAACGTAGTGAAATTTGAGATCCGGCTAAAACCGAACGAGCGCACAGACCGGAGGCGCGAGGCTGCAACTATACATACACGCGCTCCTTTGGTACAATAGGTCCGAGCTGCAGGGGGCGCGGCCTCTTCTGTTTGGGTTCTTTTGGCCTGAGTTCAGTCTCTCAGGTAAAAGGTATCACAAGCTAAGAATCTTATTACCTATCAATATTGAGACGAGATTAATTGAATTCCTATTAGTATAAGGTTAATTGAAAAGTTTGTTATGAACTAAATAGGAATGTGCCCTGGTTTGGTGCATACAACTGACATATTAAAAGGAAATATAGGCAAAGTACTTTAAAAAAGAAAAACAGTATGGTCCAATACAAATATGTACAACTTAATTTTATTACAGTGTTTTACTTGCATAATCAAATCTTTTTCAGCAATGTACTAGGCAAAAACAGTAAATAAATCAAAAAATGTAAAGACCAATGTTAAACTTTTGACTTTACCTCATTCATTTATTTGTAGATTTACATGAGAAGAGTTGGTTAATGACAATATGCAAAGTATAAAGTTATCAAATACATATGGGAGTGAAAAAGTACAACGTTTGCTTCCAAAATGTGGTGGAGTAGAATTATAAAGAGACAGAAAAAAATGAAATAACCAGCATAGTTAAGTAATACAAGTAATAGGTAATGCATTCAATTGAGAGGAGTCTGCCTGCAGGCCTCCACTGATTAAATTACTTTGCACTACTGCATTTAAAATGATGGAACCATACCATCATGTATGCATGATCTATATTCTAGTACATACAACATTCCCTCAGTGATAATTGATTATAAGAATGTGATACATTATATATTATCTACGTTACGACATGAGATAGATCATCTAATCTTTCAGGTTCTTTCTAACACGCGGTGAGGTTTTTTGCGACATGTCGATACACGTATGAGCCGCGGTGGGCGGGGCTAACAACGACACGGACAAAACACCAGCAGCTATACTTATGTGCCAGTTATTTTTTAACACACTTAGATTCCATTAAATGCCTTCAACGTTTCAATAGAGGATATTTCAATGAATTTACGCTGTTATTTCAACATGAAAGTTTTTGCAACTTTTTTCTTCACTGGGCTGAAGAACGTGAAGTCGCTCAGGGAGGAAAATAACGGTACAGGACGTTAGCCGAATGTTAGCTAAGCAGCAACAGTTGGTCTGTTGGTTGGTCAACTAGCTAACTGACAAAACGGTCATGGAGCGCGCGACTTTTTCAAAGTACTCGTGGATAGATTTCGCCTTCTCTGTGATCGGAGTGTGTACCTTCCTGGTGGACTGGGGCTCGGACGTGTGGGTGGCCACCGAGTTTTACTGCCGAGGGGACATCTTCTGGTTCGGGGTTCTGGTCGGCCTCATGGTTCTGTCGTCGGTCGTGGTCCAAATGTTCAGCTGGTTCTGGTTCCAGTATGACCGCAAGCTGCCGACGTTCGGCAGCGTGCAGACCGGAGGAGGAATCGTGCTGTTCGGGGACCGAGTGAAGCTCTCCTGCCTGTTTCATGTGCTGCAGCTGGGCTTCCTTTGCAGGTAGCCTAAACAAGTGTGCAGTAGTGGAAAAGTACTCCTATCCAAATAAAACTACTGTAGTCTTAATATACACCACTAAAAGTAAAAGTCCTTTAATACAAAATGTTACTAAAGAAAATGCAAAAAAGTGTGAAAGCTAATGTGTTCTGTTATAATGAGAAACCTACTTGAAATATTATCTTATTATTACATCAAAATGTTGAAACTTGATGTTGTGTTTTTAATGTAATAATAATAGTGTTTTTTACTCATTACTAACAGGATCTCTTTTATTTATTGATTACTTTATCTTTTGAATTGTTGGAGCTTGTACAATGGCAATGGCAAATGGCTAAACTGTACCTTATATTACTGCCAGGTATCGTCTATAATATTACATCATTATACGTTACTTGGTGTATGTTTGTAATAAAGATCTGAATATGCAAAGTTTAGTTTGAATCCATTCAGTCTAGTTAAAAGGAAGATGTAAGCTTCCTAACTGTAGTGGAGTAAAACTACTTAAACCCATTATATCATATAAAATGCAGAGCTAATGTGGCTAATTACTTGATTGTTGGTTAAACCTCATAGCAAATATATAAGTTCATATGGATCCAAACAGCCTACTCCTGTTTAAATGTGACAGTAAATGTAAGGCTGGTTTCTCAAGATGTGGAAAGTGTTTCAACAACAGGTTGCACAAAGTATAACACCCCAGCCTTAATCATGCAAGCACTCTTTAATCCTGACAAAACTGCAATAAAGTACACTGGGCCCAGGAACCTTTACCGTAGGAGTATTTCTCTCTACCTGTTAAACAACTGGACATTCCTACAGAATAGTTCATGCAGGCAAGTAGGTAATGAAATGGGACATGTGTAGTGACCATAAATGAAACATGTCAGGTGTGGCAACGGGTAAATCCAGTGTCCCATGAGAGAACTCAATGCATACACTACACAAGTAATGAAGGAATGAGGTATGAAAAGCACAGTGATTGAATGCATCATGACAGATTGCTGCTATTCACCATTAGTCTTAACTGCTAAGTTTGTTATGCGTCTTCATCTTCTCCCATGTGTCTTTTCTGTCACTCACAGTTTTGTTCAAACATGTTCATTCACGCAGGCACATCTCGGCCATACGACAAGGCTTCAGGGTCTGGTGGCGGAAAGCGGAGGGGTCGGAGTACGCTGTCTACCTGACCCACGACCTGAGCATGCTCCGACTCATCGAGACGTTCTGTGAGAGCGCTCCTCAGCTCACTCTGATGATCTACGTCATGCTGCAAACAAACAAGACCCGGACTGTACAGTGTGAGTTTTCTCTAGTAGGAGTCACTTCTTTAAACTCACAGCAGAAGCAAACTTCTACAATAGAGGATGGTGTTTCTATTAGGTATTACGCAACTTTGAGTCTTTCCTGACACAATCCGAACCAGTCTTTTTCCCTCTCTTAATCACCTGAGCTGTTAATAATACATACGTATGAATGCACTTTGCTTTGCTGATCCTTGTAAAAAACATCATATTGAAATTGTGAAACACATACACTACTCTCAAAGAAATACATAGCAAAACCTAAACACATGACTGTAAGCATTACTGCCGCTCCTCATTATTTCAACTTTTTAGCAGACAGAACTTTCCCGTGTTATTTCCTTCCGCAACGTCAAGGATATTAATTGAACTACACTCTCCAGTGGCATTGACAACCTCCCCAGCATATATTGTTCATCCCGCCTGATGAACTGGTTTCTCATTGCAAAAACAATCTTCATAGTCTGCTCAATACCCTGGCTCCTTTAAAACCCCATTCTGCTCCTTGGTTTACTCCTGAACTACGCCAACTTAAAACAAAAGGCCGTCCATTGGAACGATGCTTTCTTTTTAAGTTGTTAAGACATTACAAAGGAAACAACAAATAACATACAACATACAGTTCACTGGGGTAATCCATCATCAATATGTTCTCAGCAATTATTCTTGTGATATGGGAAGATCTCCCTCACAACGGTTTCACAACCAATCTGTGTGAAACATACAGTAGTAGCAAAGTTATGCAAGAATTATAGACTATTGTACCAAAAGGAGTAAAGCAAAATAAAAGACATATCTCAGGATTATGTGACCCCCCCCCCCCCTCTTGATGTGCAAAACCCATTTGGACCAGTAATTGTCACATTTTTCACTACAGAGTCTTAGAGAAAAAGTCAGCCTCTCCATACGAAACAAGTCATTTACAATGTTTATCCATTCTCCTTTTGTTGGTGGATCTTTCACAAGCCATTTTTTGGTAATTGCCGTTTTGGCTGGCTGCCAGTAATATTTGAAGAAGATTCTTGTCCCGAACACTAAATTCCACTGGTATATTAGCTAAATAAATCCCATCAAAACTGTTTGGAATCTCAAAGCCAAGAATTTAATTTATTTCCGTTATTATAGATAGCCAATAGGGTTTGATCACTGGACAGTTCCAGAATATGTGGAAATGATCAGCCATAATATTACTACACTGCCTCCAGCAGTGTCCAGATTCTGGTCTGCCATTCTGATGGTATTTTAAGACATACTCATATTCTTAAACAAGAATGAGTACTGAATAGCTGCATTCTGTAGATAGGCCCTGTTATAGGTTGTTGATCTCTGTTGTAATAGGGTTACGTTACCCTAAACCGTTATGTTGTTCGTGTATGATCCCTCTTTCATTTAAAAACCAAGTTATGTTTTAAGCATGAAAGCTGTTGTCACGATCTGTCTGCGTTGTGTTTTGTCTTGTCTAGATCTGTCTTTGGTTTTCTGTCTGCGTTGTGTTTTGTCTTGTTTAGATCTGTCTTTGGTTTCCTGTCTGTGGGTCCTTCTCACTTCGGTTAAATGGATTCCTTGCGTCCCTCACTTGCGTTGTTTCCCTGCGACTAGTCCCTCCCACCAGGGAAGCATGGAGAGACGCAAGGAAACCACGAGAAGCAGGGAAATGAGTTTTAAGAGCAATGGGACGTCCTTTCCTCCGGAGCGTCACGTGAAGCGACATCTGTTCGAAGCTGCACAGCTGATCGTCTGACCAGCTCTGTCCCCGTTATTTCCACACACCCCCCCCCCCGCCTCTGTTAGTACACATTTACTGACACAAACATTTGTATCATCTGTTGTAGACCCAAATAAATACAATTAAATAGAACTCGTTCTCAAAAAAGATAAACGCCATTCTTAAAATGTATAAACGAACAATAGTTTGATTAATATTGATTAGAGTGCACAATAGAAATAAAATAATTGAGAGAAGAAAAAGAGATATTATCTATCAAAACCTAGTTAGATTAACATTCGTTGGATTGCACACTTTGTTTGGATATGTAGCACATTAACATTTTAATAGCACTTAATGACTGACTGAATGGAAATGACAATAAACGAAAATGTAAAACGAAAAAAGCGATCATGAAAATGTTTCCAACAAATGAATAAAATGATTTTTTGACCACTTTGTTGTTCAGATATATCACATATTTGTAACTAAATGAAACATGAATTGAAACAAAACACGGTATAAACTGAGGAGTGACTCCCGTGAGGTTCATGTATTTTCTTCACTCCGCTGGGAAACTGCTCTCATGTCAAGAAGCATCAGATCAGTGCATGTACTGCCTCGTCCAATCAGTGAGCGATACACAGTAAGGGGGCGGGGCGAGTGTCTGAGGATTTCATCGAAGGATGGTCTGGTGGTTCCTCAGTTATAGCTCCTCCATTATCGCTCCTCGGTCCTCCGGCAAAAATAAGGCCATTGGGACGCTACTCAAGATGGCGCATACAAATCAACTTCCGGTGAGACCGAGACCGAGGAGCGAGGAAATTAAAAATAAGAGAAGTGAGAAGGGCCCTGTGTGTGTTCCCTCCTACCTGTTTTCTTGATTGTGTTCACCTGGTGCCCCTGTGTTTTCTCCTCCCTCCTCACCTGTCTTAGGTATTTTCAGTGTTATCTGTATTTGGGTCCTGCTTGCTTCGCTCACCCGTAACAGAACCAACCAACCAAAAGATGGACCCAGCAGAGCCTGTACGAGGTGACGTACAATTTAATGTGCTTTAAAAACGACTGTCGATATCCCTCCAGTAGTGAAGAGAGGCAGTCAATTATCTCAACGGCACGCCAAGAAGTAACCTCAAGGCCCTGGTTAAAGGAGTTACTACCCGAGTGGGTGGAGGACTTTTTCGGTAGCTTTGAGGTCAAACCTGTTTCCCGGCCTGCTAGCCCCTGGCATGCTAGCCCCCTGCCGGCCACAGTTCCCAACAAGGCTCCTTTCAAGGACCCTTTCGCTGGGTCTCGTCTGGCCTTTGGAGGACCTCTGAGCCTCCTAATGGCTTCAAGGCAGCATGGAAGGAAACGCAAGGTCAGGATTCCAGCCCCAGCAGCCATGGTTCCGGCTCTGGTACCGGCCCCAGCAGCCATGGTCCCTCCTCTAGTCCCAACTCAAGTTCCTTCTCTAGTCCCTTCTCTAGTCCCTACTCAATTCCTTTCTCAAGTCCCTCCTCTAGTCACTTCCCTAGTCCCTTCTCAAGTCCCCTCTCTAGTCCCTCCTCTAGTCCCTTCCCTTGTCCCTACTCTAGTCCCTTCCATAGTCCCTTCTCAAGTCCCTTCTCAAGTCCCTCCTCTAGTCACTTCCTCAGTCCCTCATCTAGTCCCTTCTCTAGTCCCCTCTCTAGTTCCCTCTCCAGTCCCTCCTCTAGTCCCTTCCCAAGTCCCTTCTCTAGTCCCTTTTCTAGTCCCCTCTCGAGTTCCCTCTCGAGTCCCCGCTCGAGTCTCCTCTCAAGTCCCCTTTCAAGTCACCTCTCGAGTCCCCTCTCAAGTGCCTACTCCATGTCCTGTGCCGTTGGAGGCCCCGCCGACTACTCTTCTGCCGGGGGTCCTGCCGATCCTATGTGCTGTGCCGTTGGAGGCCCCGCCGACGATTCTTCTGCCGGGGGTCCTGTCAACCCTGTGTCGTGTGCCGTTGGAAGTTCCGCTGGGGGTCCTGCCAGCTCCATGTCCTGTCCCGTTGGGGGTCCCGCCGACTGCTCTCCTGCCGGGGGTCCTGCCAACCCTATGTCCCGTTGGGTGTCCCGCCGACTACTCCTCTGCCGGGGGTCCTGGCAACCCTCTGTCCTGTCCCGTTGGGGGTCCCGCTGACTGCTCTTTTGCCGGGGGTCCTGCCAACCCTGTGTCCTGTGCCGTTGGAGGTCCCGCTGACTACTCTTCTGCCGGGGGTCCTGCCAACCCTATGTCCTGTCCCGTTGAGGGTCACGCCGACTGCTCTTCTGCCGGGGGTCCTGCCCACCCTGTGTCCTGTGCCGTTGGAGGCCCCGCCGACTGCTCTTCTGCCGGGGGTCCTGCCAACCCTATGTCCTGTCCCGTTGGGGGTCCCGCCGACTGCTCTTCTGCCGGGGGTCCTGCCGGACCTATGTCCTGTGCCGTTGGAGGTCCCACCGACAACTCTTCTGCCGGGGGTCCTGCCAACTCCATGTCTTGTTCCGTTGGAGGTCCCGCCGTCACCTGTCTCGCCGGGGGTCCTGCCAACTCCTAGTCCTCTTCCGTGGGGGATCCTGCCGAAGCCTTTCCCACCGGCTCCGGTTCCTGTCCAGCCGACACCGGGTCCTGCCCGGCCTCCGGAGTTGTTCCATCGTCGCCTGCTTCGCTCTCGAGCCCGACCCCCTGAGAGCCCCGGTCTTCGCCCTCGAGCCCGGCCCCCTGAGACCCGCGGTCTCCTTTCCCCCGGGCCGTCCGCCCGAGACCCCCTCCATGGTCTCTGCCTTGCCCCCTGGCCGTCCGCCCGAGACCCCCTCCATGGTCTCTGCCTTGCCCCCGGGCCGTCCACCCGAGATCCCTTCCGGGTCCTCCGCTGTGCTCCTGGGTTGTTAGCCCAAACCCGTCCTCCTGACCCCCTCTACCCACCCTGGTGGCCCTAGTTTTGTGAAGTTACACAACAGTGTTGTTGATACAGAGTTTGAGTTTATTCACACGTCACTACAGTGGGTAATGTTTTCAAGAAACATTGAACAGTGCTGCCACATATGACACAGGAGAAAAAGAAAATACTCTGAACCCTTTCTTTGCCATTATATAAAAATAGTGTTGCTCCAAAAGTATAAATTAGGCTTACTAATAAGACGACTCAGATCTGAAGCTACACAGGAGTCTGCTGCCAAAGTGCAATAAAAAGACAACATTAATAGAATCAAACCCTTTTTTTGTTGCATTTTAGTAGATTATAAAAAGAAATGCGTTTTAAAATAGGATGCAAGCAACACTAGTTTCTTAACCTGAATTGATGATAGACTATAATCAATTTAAACAGAACAGATCTTAATGTTTGCATTCTTATACCATTTTGTACAATAATTATAATGAATAAGTTCAAACAAACTAAAACTTACAGCTGATTTATAACGGTATCTCACTTGAGTTTTTATTATGTCAAAAACCTTTTGAAATGCTACTGTTATTTTTACTGTCCCCAAAAAGCGCGTCGGCAGCCTCCAGGAATGCTTCTTTCACAACTTCGCCGTCTTTGAAAGACTTCATGTGTTTGGCAAGAACGTGACTGACCCGATAAGATGCTCTGGAGCAGCCTTGCTCTGACCCGATGAGATGCTCTGGTAGCAGCCTTGCTCTGACCCGATAAGATGCTCTGGAGCAGCCTTGCTCTGACCCGATGAGATGCTCTGGTAGCAGCCTTGCTCTGACCCGATAAGATGCTATGGTAGCAGCCTTGCTCTGACCCGATAAGATGCTATGGTAGCAGCCTTGCTCTGACCCGATGAGATGCTCTGGTAGCAGCCTTGCTCTGACCCGATGAGATGCTCTGGTAGCAGCCTTGCTCTTGTTGTTGGGCCTGGTTAAAATGGACTGCTGTGCATTTAGCTGTCCTTTCAGGCCCCTCCCCTTTTGGGAGCGTAGGGCAGAATTAGGAGGGAATTCCGTCTCGCAGCGTTTATGCACGTTTTGAAATGCCGCTCCTAAATGACCCTTCTTCGATAAAGCCACGCTCGCATTGCAGATGAGACAGATGGACTTTGAATTGGAATAGATAACAAAATAATCATCCTCCCACTCGGAGTGAAAATTATATATTTTGGGCTTTTTTGCTTCTGCCATAATTGCGGTCTTGTGTGTGCGCGGACTGTCACTCCTGTTGACACGGGCAACGTCAGCGAACTAGTCCCCACAACCCACCAGCCACACATGGGGTCACGCCAGCCAATCACAAAGCTTTGATGCGTTCAAGTGCATTATTCTGGCACAGGAAGATTATGTTATAGGACATTAACGATAAAACAGAATATTGTTGTTCTATTTTTAGACATATCTCGCGATCGACTGGGAATCTCCCCGCGATCGACTGGTTGGGCAGCGCTCGGTTAGGGTAATGGATTGTGTCAATTTCTTTTCTTTTCTGTGATATCAAATAAAGTGATATAGTTACGCTCATAAAACACACTATCTGTGTTGTGGCAGGTCAACAAACAACAAACATATGAGTTAACTTCCTCTTGGCTGTTTCACTGATTGTTTTACCTTCTTCTTTTTACAGTTGTGAGTATTGCTGCCTCCACCACCTCCATCGCCTGGATGGTGGTGGATTACCACCGCTCGCTGCGCTCCTTCCTCCCAGACAAGGCCAAGCAGGGCTGGTGTTCCTCTTTAATCTACTTCCTGTGGAACCTGCTGCTAATCGCCCCACGTGTGGCGGCCCTCGCCCTCTTCGCCTCGGTCCTGTCGGGGTACATCGGCGCTCACTTCCTGATGCAGTGGTTCGTCTTCGTGTGCTGGGCCTGGCAGCAGGAGACCCACTTTATGGACAGCCCGGCTGGGGAGTGGCTGTACCGCTCCACCGTGGGGCTCATCTGGTACTTCAGCTGGTTCAGCGTGGCAGAGGGACGCACCAGAGGCAGGAGCATCATCTACCACACCTTCATCACTGCTGACGGAGGCATCCTGCTGGCCACCTGGTGGTGTTACAGAGACCCTGTCCAGACGGAGTCGTACGCCCTGGCTCTGCTCATCGCTTTGCCTTTCATCTACCTCCTGGGACTGCTCCTGAAGACCCTCTACTACTGCTGCTTCCACCCCAAGCTGTGGAGGCCCCTGGTGAGGGAGCCAGGGCTGCCTGATGATCTGCCTGATGCAGAAGTGCCCTTGAAAGAATTTTCCATCCAGGACGGCGCCCTGTCCTCCAAGCTACACAACAAACGGATGGCCTGCCATGCAGCTCATTTCTACTCAGAGAAAGCTGTTAAAAACCCTGATGGCCCTAAAAGAGCTGAGCCGTCACCTCTGTGATATCGGACCTTTTGTTTGTCACAGCCATCTGGGAACTGATAGTGTAGTGATAGGAAGTCATAATCTACTGTTTTCTATTTGTGCTGTAATCTCACCAGGTGCTCAGAATAATTTGAAAATACTAGATCAATTACAATACTTGAAACTAGGAGTAAGCAATAGAGTGCTGCAGGGATTAAGTATTTTGGAGGCCATCATTCTGCAAGGGCCAACGGCTATGTTTGCTATGTGGCAAACAGGTTTATCATGCCAACTCGTTTTCCCAGCAAGATATTCTCCGTAGAAATTCTCGTCTTCAAGCATTTAAGCGTAAATGCTAACGTTATAAACGTTGTAAAAAGCTTCAAACCAACTACACTACAGTCACATGACTTCAGCATCACCACGACTGTGATCACATAATGACGTTCAAGTGTCCCTTCAAATGTCTGAAGCCTAATTAGCATCTTGTTAGCACACACCTATTTCTTTTTAAATACCTTTTTTACTAACCCAGATATTTCATCACACTAACCTTAAACTAATTCAAAGTCCATAAGCAACACCACAAGGGGCACATGGTACGGAAATGCTGACTCATTCCTGTTTGTGAAGACTTATTCCTGCAGCACTCTATCCTTTTCATATCAGTACATTCATCAGAATATATAATGCCATATATAGCCATTTTTATTTATTTGTACTAATCCAGATACTTCATCACATTGATGCAAATACCATATAAAACAACTGTTGCCAAGTGATGTGCAACCTTGCTACAGTGTGATAAACACGCTCTAGAGTTGACCACAGTATAAACTGAGTGTTATAATCTCATGGTCATATTTCTCAACTGTACTTGAAACTGGGTCATTTTCTAACGTCTCAAAGTGAAGGCTTCTTTTTATCTGATAGATTGATTGTATATGTACACATTGAGGAAATGTGTACATGTTACTGGGACGACTTGTTAATGCTTTTTACTATCCTGTATTTCCAAAATACATCTTAGGAACATTTCATTTGTTCTATTTTTTTTTTACAAACTGTTTCTATTTTATTTGTAACAAAATATAACATTTAAAAACAATGATAATATTTCTGAAAGCCCCAGACAGCTGTGTGTGTGTGTGTGTGTGTGTGTGTGTGTGTGTGTGTGTGTGTGTGTGTGTGTGTGTGTGTGTGTGTGTGTGTGTGTGTGTGTGTGTGTGTGTGTGTGTGTGTGGTGTGTGTGTGTTGTGTGTGTGTGTGTGTGTGTGTGTGTGTGTGTGTGTGGTGTGTGTGTGTGTGTGTGTGTGTGTGTGTGTGTGTGTGTGTGTGTGTGTGTGTGTGTGTGTGTGTGTGTGTGTGTGTGTGTGTGTGTGTGTGTGTTACAGGATAATATTTGACTTTGAATGTAGATTTGAATCTTCTTGTATAATCTCTGTGCGAAACAGCAGTTTAAGAAGACCACTCTAAGGTTCTTGTTTTTAGGCGAAGTTTATACTAAAAGTGTATAAACGTTAACTCATCCAGTGTTTGCTTAGCTTATTTAAATGTCACATGTGCCTAATGTCAGTATCTTTGTTTGTGTTCTATTTAAATGTTCTCGGGTCCTGAGTGTCCATTTGTTTTACACACGTGCTCTTTTCAGTACGTGTCGGTAATGTTCATACTGTAACGTTTCTGTAATGTTCATACTGTAACGTTTCTGTAATGTTCATACTGTAACGTTTCTGTAATGTTCATACTGTAACGTTTCTGTAATGTTCATACTTCATGAAACAAACCAAAAGGTCTGAACTGGTCATTAATGTTTTACCTCATTTGCCATGTGCAATTATTAAAGTGGTAACGATGTTGTACTATCTGTTTTCCATTTGCTTGACGTTTCTTTAGTAAGAATGTAAAAAACAATTAGCCGTAACATTCCAAAGAATGAAAATGGCAGCAAATAGCTACATCAGAAGGGAATTAAAAAAGAATCATTTTGGTGACAGACTTTTTAAATAATTGTTATTTATTGACATGCGTTTCCTGTTTGTTAAATCACCTATACTATTTCCATTGATTGGACATTAGCTACCTCAAAAGCTAATATAATTTCTATTAATAACAAGATTCGTTTTGGTGACAGATTTAAAAAAACAAGCATTCCCTAATTTCGTACTAATTTGAAGATGTTTTTTGAAAATGTCTTTTTAAGAATGTAAAAAAACAGCCATAGCATTTCAATTAATAAAGCTATAAACAATTGTTATTTCTTATTTACAATTTTAAGAGACTCATATTTCATTTAATAAAAGACACCTTCAAATGGGGTTGGATTTAAAAAAAGATCATTATTAATATCCCTAATATAATTGTATTAATATCTATTTGTATTCTTTTAACAGTAATGTAACATAGGAGTACTTTAGATCTGATTAGTGCTAGCTTTCACTGTGAACTGATGTTCATGCTTAAATAACTACAGTATGCCTTTAAAATGCTATTATGTAATCCGAGGAGGGCTTGTCCTGTGGGAGGGGTCACAGGGTGTGTGAACATTGAACCGTTGCTCTTTACTTTCAGTTGTCAAACAGCTGTCCTAAAGTATGCAGCAGCTCTAGTTTTGTGATCTTTAGTTTTCAGACACTATGGGTAAGTTCAAGTTCTCCCCCCTGGACATCTCCCTCATGTTGTTGGGCCTGGTGTTCTTAGTGGTGGACATAGTGCTGGATGTATTGGCCGTGGTGAATTTCTACCAGGAAAAGTCTTATGTGAGCCTCTCCGTCCTGATCCTGCTGCTGGTGGGCTCCTCCCTGCTGGTCCAGGCGTTCAGCTGGCTGTGGTACAGGTACGAGGAATCTGAGAGGGATCAGGAGGAGAAGTCCATGAACCAGACAAAGGTGGAGAAGTGCCTGAGCCGCAGCCACATCAAACTACTCCATGTACTCCAGCTGGGAATCTACTTCAGGTTGTGTAACACTTGTATTCATTTACTGGTGTGTGTTTTAAAGTGCCTCAGTTCTATTTGCTTCTGTTGCTGTAAGTGTGATAAGTTGGGTGTGAATGCAGGGAACTAACTTTATATATGTCATTTCAGTAACTAAAACCATGAGTGGGTTAACAGAAATTAGTTTGGCAAGAAGTTTTTTGTTCAATATTTCACAGTTCCAGCTTCTTAAATGTGGACATTTGCTGCTTTTGCTTTACAATATACATTATATAATTTTAGTTTTTACTGCATTGGGTACTTTTACTCCTGATACTTTATGTATATTTTCCTTATTGTACTTAAATTGGTCTACTTGAGTACCATTCTTGATGCAGTACTTTTACTTGAAATTTGAGTATTTCTACAGTCTGGTATTAGTAAAGAATCTGAAGACTGGGAAGGAAGTGGTTTCTGTTTGAATATCTCTAACTGATATCTCTAACCTCGCCTATTCATAGGTAAAGATTCCATTTCCAGGAAATGCAGTGCTGGTTATATACTTGATTGGAACAACAGTACTGCACTTTAACCCACTTCCTACCTATGCTAGGGTGGTGTGAACAACGTGTTACTTATATACACACAGAAGGACATATTTGGAGTATCAAGTATTCTCCTGCTCTGATTTACTCAATCAATAACATTGCTTGATTACCTCTGAATATTACTCATGGAATATTACAAACATGAGTAGTTCAGGTGTCCTTGTGTACAGTAGCTAATACAGGACTTTGTTTAGAGCACTTTGTTAAACAATTGCAACAAAGTGCTCTTTTATTTTGGAACACCTTGTTCCAAACACCAACAAAGAAGTCAAAAGTGATGTCTTAACAGAGTACTATGTTTAAGAACAACTTTAAGGTGTTTCCATTTCCTGTAGTGTGTTATATAGGTTTTAGTGCATGTAAATGGTCTGTAAAGGATACAATCCCTGTGTTCCCTCCAGAGGGAGTTTCTCTCACACACACTCCCCCCTGCCTGAACGCCTCGATTTTAGTCCTTGCTTACTTCTGTAACATAGTGACATCAATATGTAACACTCACTTCTATTGGCTAGATATCCAACACATTGCACATGATAGGCCAGAGGAAGGAACATCTCTAAGCGGTTAACCAATCAAAACAGAGACTAAGCTCTGGTTTCAGACAGAGGATGAAAATAGGTGCTGTAACACAGGCAGTATGAGACAAATAGAGCTTTCTGAACATTAAAGCATGGAGACATGTCCCAGTCCAAACACTAAATGCCGTTTTGAAATCTGAAAAAGAGCGTACGTGTTCATAATTTAATGCTGATAAATGATGACTGAAATATAACCGGTAATTGAGTTTAACATGTTGTCAGAACAATGGTTTAAAACTGTATTCTAAATCCCACACTCTTATCTTCTCAGGCATGCAAGTGTGGTGGAGATGTCTTTATGCAGTGCATGCTCACAGGTCAACGATTCAGAGGGCTTCGCAGTGTACATGATCCATGACCTGAGCATGCTTCGGCTCATAGAGACGTTTTCAGAGAGTGCACCTCAACTCGTCCTCATGATCACCATCATGATGCAAGGGCAACTCGACCCCATCACAGGTGCCCAGTGTTAGGCTCAAGATTTATGAAGTAAAAATGCAAATGTCTTTAATATTTTGACACTCCAAACTGAAAACCTCCTCTCTTCAAAGGGTCAGTTCAACCAAATGCAGTGGTGGAACATAGCTAAGAACAATGTTTTTCACCTAAATTAATAATTCCTTTCTTATCAACTACATTTTTGAGAAACATGTCAACTTTGACACTATACACAGCTATAATTCAGATTCATATTTGACATACAAAATATCTTTCCTGCTTACAAAATATGATTTGTATGATTGTAATGGTAATGGAGGATTTTAATTAAATCAACTGTTATTCATTACACACACATAGAGTGGTGCAGTGATGATGTATATTTGTAGGACCACCTGGGCGTTAGCATCGCAAGGGTCCCATGATGAAGACCACTGGAATTTCCCCCTTAAATTTTGGAATTTTTAAGAAAACAAGATCTGTTTGTGATATTTTCACGTATTGTTCAGCAGGTTAATCTCCACATTTCAACATCACTTTTATACTTTTTAAACTGTAAATGCAATCACCGGAAGTATAAAGCTAACATTAGGCTATAAACAAACTACATCGTAGCATGGCTGCGCATCGCCAGCACTAAGCTAAAGACAGCTAATGTTGGCATGATGATGTTGAGTAGTCTAATTTAGTGACTTGTTTGCAACCGCCATTTTTACGATACATAGAAGCTTTAGACATTCACAAGTGTGGTATTTTCTGACGTTTTTTATTACGTAGAACAAAACGTCAAAATCTGTTAAGCTTGAGTTAACCACAGATCTTTCAGGCATCTACCAAAAACACGTTGACTGTTTTCCAATCATAATATATAAAGTACGCAGATGTATGTAGTAGTGAATGAATGTGTGATAAGAGAAGAAAAAAAAGTAAAAAGGCTTTGAAAAGCATCAGAATATTTTAACTATCGCCATGGTAACGGCATTTGATGAAACGCCATAATACGCTTAGATGTGTTGATGGCTGCATCGTTACCAAACCTGTGAAGTTTTGGGCTGTTTGGAGCATTTCCCCTGAAGTTATGAGAAAACCGTGTTTCATGGTGAGCATTGTGTTGCCATGGCAACGACATTTGAAGAAATCTCAAAACTGTCACGTAGATGTCTTCACGGCTGGACTGTTAGCACACATGTGAAGTTTGAGTACACACTAATGTTACAATCTGAAGAAGGCCTCTTTACCAAGCTCCAAACTAAGTTAAATATCTCAAAAAGTATAAAATATATGAAAATTCTGAAGAACAAGTTTTATAGCTGAAGGTATTGTGATCATTTTAAAGTTGGAATGAAGTCTATAGCTGAAAGTATGTGGAAGGAGAAGCATTTGGCGCAAGGTGTAGGTAAAAGAGGATTTGAAGGTTCCTCCCATTGAGTTACATGTTAAAAAAAGAGTTTAAAAAGCTGAATATTTCAAAAAGTATGAAATATTTTGAAAAAGTTGAAAGTTTCCCATCATGTGCTGAGAAGGCTGAATATTTTTGACATTTGAATGGTTTCTGTAGCTGAAAGTATGCTGAAGTTATCAGACGGCAAAAATATTGGTTGGAATAAGAAGATATAAAGATTTGAAGAACTATACTTGTACAGCATTCCCACTAACTATACAATTATCCAGTAAGATATCTAATGTTATGCTAACGGGATGCTAATGTAATGTAGGCTACTTAAATGTATGTATACTGTGAGCTTTCCTGTTTTAAATCATATTACCTGTGCGGTGGTATTGTAACTGGAGTTCAGCAATCCTTTTGGACACCCGCAGTGAACAGCTAACACATTTAGCATCTCTTGCTCCTCTTTGCTCCGCCTCCCTCGTAAAGTTTCCATGTTGGAAAATAGTAAATTGTAGCTATAGCTGTTTTTGGTCTGTTGTTTGCTGTGAAAGCGAATGACACAACAGGGCCTACCAGCCATATTTGAAAGGTTTAAACTTTAAAGTGAAAAAGTTGCACTATATTGCTAGCCGTATAGCTTAAGTCAGTGGGTTGCATTTGCTAGTATCCTCCAAAGGTCCTCCATTCCCTATTTCCCTATTCCCAAAACTAAACTGCCCATCCCAGCTTTATATGGTAGTACTTTCTATTCTTTACCCAGAGTAGACATGTTGATTAACAGTCAGTTTAAGGGTCATTCCAGAATTGGAGGACAATTTAGACACCAACATTTTTGAAAAATGAACCTTTTATTTTATTTTTATTTTTAAGTATTTAGGGAAAACAGATAATAAACCATCAAGAAATTGAAGTGATTTGCCCAGCTAGGCATCAAATTAATATTTTCCAATGAAGAATTACCCCTGTTACTCTAATTATAGTAACAGGGGTGAAAGTAACAGGGTTGAAAATCAATGCTAATGTTAGCTTTAACCTCAGGAATTATTGCTAGATGTAGCATGTAATGCCACTTTCAAGGCAAGGACACACTTGGATATCTAATGCAAGAAAGATAACTTTTAAATGAATATGCTTTATTCTGATAATATCAGTAACAGGGTTGAGTGGGTCAGAGTGCCACACTCTTTTAAGACTGAAAAGATTGTAAAAATATGAAAAATAAAAGAGAGGACTTAGTTTTGGTCTACCCATGGCACTAGCACATGACTTGCTGATGTCACTTCCACTGTGTCATCTGATTTACAGTTTGTTCACTTCCTGTGCCAATCTAAAAAGGTTTGGGTAATAGGGTTTAACGGTTGAACGCATGTTGAGGGACACACCTTCTGTGCAAAATTTCTGTTATCTAAAATATGTTTATGATTTAACAAATTGATTTTACCATTACAAGAGACACATATCAATAGAATAATAGCAAAAAAAGTAAATAAAATCCCTATTTTAAATGTTATATTTGACATGCAAGTTGGTCACCAAGAAGCAGGGACAAGAGAAAAATGCCATTTTAGGGGGTGTTCGAGAGCTATTTGATAATTTAAATAATATTTTGAAACCACTTTTTCTACAACTTTATATACATTTTGTCTCAATACAAGTATGTTTAACACAACAAGTGCATGTTTTAGCCTTTTGGGCATGGATTATTAGATTTTTTATATGGGGGACATGAAATGTCCTCCAATTCTGGAATGACCCTTGAGCATTTCTGATGATGAACTTCTTTCCTTCCCAACAGTGTTGAAGGCGGTCGGTTCAATGTCAGCCATTGCCCTCAGTGTGACCATGTACCATCGCTCCATGCGCTCCTTCCTGCCCGACAAGGAGAAGCAGCAGTTGATCTCATCGGTGGTGTACTTCCTGTGGAACCTGCTCCTCATCTCCTCTCGCCTCACTGCCCTCGCCCTCTTCGCTTCCGTGCTGCCCTGCTTCATCTTCACCCACTTCCTGTGTTCCTGGCTAGTTCTGTTCTTCTTCCTCTGGCGGTCCAAGACCGACTTCATGAGTAGCCCCTGCGGAGAGTGGCTTTACCGAGCCACCGTGGCCCTTATTTGGTATTTCGACTGGTTTAACGCGTTGAAAGGGAGGACGAGGTACAAGACTATGGTCTACCACGGGTACATACTGGTGGACATTTCCGTCCTCTGCAGTTTGTGGTGCTGGAAGATGGATACACCATTATTTGAAGTTCAACTGCATGCTGTAATCGCTGCGGTCACTGTTGTTGCATTCTATATCCTTGGTCTCGTTTTAAAAATGATTTATTATCGGTGCTACCATCCAAACCTGTCTAAAGAGGAGTTGAAAGGGGATGACACTAAAGGGCCCCCGGTTGGTGAACAACGATTAATGATATGTGAAATACCTTCTGAAGATGTGGTAGATCTGTTCATAGATGATTTAGAGGAGGACAACGTTAGGTTTAGAGATCTAAACGATGAAGATCGCAGCATTCCCGCCCAACCAGCACCCGAAATCAAACGTTGCAATAAAAGAATGAGGAAGTTGGCTGAGAACTTCTACTCCTGACCTGCATCACCTGACCCCCACCGGACTGAGTCATGCAGACTTGACCATCATGGGGTTGTGAGGGATAGAAGAACCTGCTTCCTGATTATCCTCAGATTCAACCTCATGGGTTTAACCTAGACTGCTGCTTGTAAGCACGTAGCCTCATTCTGCTGTGTAACAAAGCACATGAAGCTGCTAAAAACGGATGTTCACGATTGATTGGAAAGTTTATTAACAGCTTGTATATTGGGTACAGTACAGTACAGCTCAAAACATACAATTGTTAAGGGAATGCAGACCAGAGAAAGACTTTCGTCTTGTTTACATCAGGGTCCCCCATTTCCAATTCATCATATCATTTAAGACATGTAAGACATATTTGACAAACAGATGGCTTATTACAATTTACATACAGGTGTTTTTTTACATACAGATTTCTTATTTACAATTTTTACACGATAGATGGAAGTGTGTAGCATGCACTATGGTGGAAAGCGTTATATTTTAAAGCTAAGCTAAGTGATCCAAATCACATGGGCATTTACACAAATTATTTAATTTATTTATTACATTTTGAGAGGGCTGTGCTCTGGGTGCATTTCTAGTTATTAATAGTTCCATGTGTTTCCTCTTAGTGCAAAAAAGCATTCCCCTATTTAAGTGACTGTATGGAAGGTAGGAGGTGATCAACTTCAAAGACATCCTATTGTGTTCATTTACAGGTTCTCTACTGTGAAATGTACCATGCTTAAATGTTGAAAAAGCTCTGCAGCACCTCTTTTCACCTTCCGTCTGAAACCAGAGCCCTGTCTGCTCTGATTGGTTAGCTTGCCGGCTCTGTTGTGATTGGTCAACTGCTTAGAGATGTCCCGTCTCTTAGCCTATCACATACAATGTGTTGGAGCGCTATCCAATAGAATTGCGAGTGTTACATCGTGATCACATTATGTTACAGAAGTAAACAAAGGAGTCCAATGGAGGCATTTCAGAATGGGGGGGGGGGGGGGGGGGGAGAGAGTGTTTGGGAGAGAAACTCCCTCTGGAGGGAAGACCACATCGCACTACTATTTATTAAGCTCTTAAACAAACCCTTGCCTTCTAAAATAAAACTGCAACATGCTCTGATGAAACTCAAGATAATAGAAAAGCATTTAAATAGTACAACTGCTGCAGAAAGATTGAAAATGGTTTAAAGTATAGACTAGAGCTTTGACAATCATATAATATTCTTGATCATTTTTAGTCAGCACTTTTTCTACTGTTATTTAATGTTATGCCTTTTAGAAATTGTCTCTCATCTCTGTAGTTAGTACATTTACATATAGTGTGTACAAATGTAATTGCATATTATATATGTAAAAATAAACAAACTTGTGATTGAAACTGTTTAAAGTTTATTTACACTGTGTTGAGTGAAAACAGGAAACCCATACAGCACTGTGTCGAGGTCCCAAACACCTGATGTGGGGGGAATAGTGATTATGGTCATTCATTTAGCATCGATTATTATGATCAGTTTTCAGGGTCACAGTCAGGCTCTTTACATAAGCCCATGTGACCTCACAAGTCCTCCAAGATGAGATGAAATACATGTTGAAACACAAAACACACGATTACAAATAATAACAGCATTTGGCATTGAAAAGAAAGCGGATACAGAATAATACATGGTCATGGTACACTTCAAAGCAGACATGACATGCAGACAGAGTATAGAAACAGGAAACACAATGAGCAGAAAAATACAAATGTGTATGGGTTCTTAATGTTCGTGTCAGGACTGAGAACAAATATTTTCACTTTAGTTATCTGCATTAAAAAAGACCATGTTCTCTAGATGATTGTCTCTAAGCTATGGTGGGGATCACCGCAATACAAATAAAATGCATTGCCTTTTTAAAAGGAAGCGTAATTCAAAGAGAGTGAAAGTATGAAAACAGATTCAGTTGATTTTCCTGGAAACATTTCTGGAATTGACAGCAAGCAAAGAAACCATTTTAGCCTTCCAGCAAACATTGATATTATAGTTTTCTAGAAAGACGACTTTCAAATACAGTGCAGAAAGGACAAATCAAAACAACACTTGAGTTAAAAAAAAGAAGTAAGATAACACTTTAGATAATAGAACAAGGCAGTGATAAATGTATCAAACAAAAGACTTACATATTTCCCTTTAAGGTGATGCATACAGATGATGGATAAAGGATCAATATACATACACAGAAACACAAGACAGAGACAAATACACATTCTTAACGGTCAAGCTGCATGACAGGAGATAAGAAATCTTCTTCAGGCTCAGAATTGTTCAGTCATAATCTCATATGGACCCTCTGGCTTTTCCACAAAATGAGAATCCATTAAATACGGTTAATGAGCAAAGTCAAATGTATTGCACTGTCATCACCGTGTGTCCCAGAAGTTGTGAATGAAAACTAAAGTTGTGATTCTGTGGTTCTCAGATGTCTGACAACTAAACAGCTCAATGGACAGATGCGTGAATGAATGATCCCTTTGCTAACTCTTCTGAGTCATTTCTTAAAGCAGAACCACAATTCACTTTCTCATTCTCAATTCACTCGGGTTGCTGTGAACATTTGCAATTTTTCTTATTCCTCTTATTTCAAATATGTTTGGGCTTTTGAAATATGAAGGATTAATATAACAAAAGCTAAATATGTTTACTTTACAATCATATGAGTCAAAGAAAAACATCAAATATTTTAATTTGCAAAGCAGGAACCAGCTAATTGCACAATTCTAACCAAAATGATGTTCAAAATAGATGCTGATTCTTTTTTTCTATTGACAAGTTGTTGAGTTATCAAGTACAAAAGAAAATAATCTGCACCTTTTTCAATAATGACAATAATCATTTTTTGCAGCTATAGTTTTTAACTATCCAATACAATGAATGCTTGACAAACTGGGAAACAGAAGTATGCAATTTACATGTTTTGGTATATTATCATTTCGACATTGAATTGCAACAAAGAATCTGATGATGACATGTCAAATTAATAAAATTGTATTCTACTGGCTAACACGTCATTTTTCCCCTCGTTTTTCCCAAATGGTTTTCCAGATTTATGTATCCTGCTCTCTTCATGGGGTGAGATGCTTTACTTGGAGCAGAAGGCGGTTTCAAATGAAACATCTTTTAAGTTATTATTACCCTCCTTAATGCGTTATCCGAGTCAGAGACTGAGAGAGCGGACAGATTATCTCAGTGCTGCTGTCGGTTTAAAAACCGCAGCTGAATTTCAGTTTAGTACATGTTGGAGAAAGAGACCTTTTGTCTAACGCTTCCTGCTTCTGCAGATCTACATCCACATCCTGAACAGTATGGGCAGGCAAATTAAGTTCCTTTGAAAGTGATTTACAGAAAGAAGTTCCGAGAATACTTTGTTTACATTTCCCCTTAGGGGTAGTCAGACAGTTTTCTCTAGATGACATTCCATTACTTGCTAAACCTGTTGAATTAAATTGTGTAACTGAATCTCAAGTTATAGACAATATGTGTTGTGTGTTCACAGTGAAGCTGACCCCCACATTATAACCAGTTCATGCTTGAGTCCCAGTTTATCTTTCTGCCAAATTTGAAGAAATTCCCTAATAGCTTTGCTGAACATTTCACAAGACTCTGTGAGAAAGATACACGGAAGGAAAATCCGGAAACGTGATGATTCCTGTCACGGCTGTCAAGGTGGCATAACAAAGAACTTCCATGTAATTTGGCTTGAACGCAAACTAGTTACGCCGAAAATGACATCACAAAATATGAGTGCAGATGAGGTTATGGATTAGGACACATTTTTCAGTGATTGGCTGACTAAAGCCTGTGAGAAGGTAACCTCAGCTTTTACAGTCAATATAGCATGCACTGAAGAATGTACTTCTGTTGAAACTGATTGGACATCCACATATATGTGGCAAACTTTCTATTTACACCAAATTGACAGAGTAGGCAAAAGAAAATGCAGATGTATTTCCATTATATGCAAACTTGATAAAGATGTGTTCAAGATACAGTGGGGCAAAAAAGTATTTAGTCAGCCACCAATTGTGCAAGTTCTTCCACTTAAAAAGATGAGAGGCCTGTAATTTTCATCCTAGGTATACCTCAACTATGAGAGACAAAATGAGAAGAAAAAAAAATCCAGAAAATCACATCTGATTTTTAAAGAATTTATTTGCAAATTATGGTGGAAAATAAGTATTTGGTCAATAACAAAAGTTCATCTCAATACTTTGTTATATACCCTTTGTTGGCAATGACAGAAGTCAAACGTTTTGTAAGTCTTCACAAGGTTTTCACACACTGTTGCTGGTATTTTGGCCCATTCCTCCATGCAGATCTCCTCTAGAGCAGTGATGTTTTGGGACTGTCGCTGGGCAACACAGACTTTCAACTCCCTCCAAAGATTTTCTATGGGGTTGAGATCTGGAGACTGGCTAGGCCACTCCAGGACCTTGAAATGCTTCTTACGAAGCCACTCCTTCGTTGCCCGGGCGGTGTGTTTGGGATCATTGTCATGCCGAAAGACCCAGCCACGTTTCATCTTCAATGCCCTTGCTGATGGAAGGAGGTTGTCACTCAAAATCTCACGATACATGGCCCCATTCATTCTTTCCTTTACACGGATCAGTCGTCCTGGTCCCTTTGCAGAAAAACAGCCCCAAAGCACGATGTTTCCATCCCCATGTTTCACAGTAGGTATGGTGTTCTTTGGATGCAACTCGGCATTCTTTTTCCTCCAAACACGTCTAGTTGAGTTTTTACCAAAAAGTTCTATTTTGGTTTCATCTGACCATATGACATTCTCCCAATCCTCTTCTGGATCATCTAAATGCTCTCTAGCAAACTTCAGACGGGCCTGGACATGTACTGGCTTAAGCAGGGGGACACGTCTGGCACTGCAGGATTTGAGTCCCTGGCGGCGTAGTGTGTTACTGATGGTAGCCTTTGTTACTTTGGTCCCAGCTCTCTGCAGGTCATAGACTAGGTCCCCCCGTGTGGTTCTGGGATTTTTGCTCACCGTTCTTGTGATCATTTTGACCCCACGGGGTGAGATCTTGCGTGGAGCCCCAGATCGAGGGAGATTATCAGTGGTCTTGTATGTCTTCCATTTTCTAATAATTGCTCCCACAGTTCATTTCTTCACACCAAGCTGCTTACCTATTGCAGATTCAGTCTTCCCAGCCTGGTGCAGGTCTAGAATTTTGTTTCTGGTGTCCTTTGACAGCTCTTTGGTCTTGGCCATAGTGGAGTTTGGAGTGTGACTGTTTGAGGTTGTGGACAGTTGTCTTTTATACTGATAACGAGTTCAAACAGGTGCCATTAATACAGTTAACAAGTGGAGGACAGAGCAGGCTCTTAAAGAAGAAGTTACAGGTCTGTGAGAGCCAGAAATCTTGTTTGTTTGTAGGTGACCAAATACTTATTTTACCGAGGAATTTATTAATTCATAAAAAAATCCTACAATGTGATTTCCTGGATTCTGTCTCTCATAGTTGAAGTGTACCTAGGATGAAAATTACAGGCCTCTCTCATCTTTTTAAGTGGGAGAACTTGCACAATTGGTGGCTGACTAAATACTTTTTTTGGCTGGAAACATATTCTTAATAATATTTTTGCACAATGATTTCTTGTTACTTATCAGTGAAGATATGGCTATATCTAGTAAGCCGACAGATCAGTCTCGCTCTGAAGGTAAACGACTGATAGGGATCGGGAGCAAAACAAAAACAGGACACAGTGTTACCTGAGCTCGGTGAACGTTAACTTCAAACAGGCCTCTTTGCACAGATCTGTAATCCATCCATGGGGGAGATCCCCCCCGAAATTCCCTGCCTCGACTTCAAAATGCTCACTGTACAGAAAACATGATTTAGAGTGTTTGTTAAAAGTCACACTATCCTGATTAAGCTGTCCAATCTCCAAGTCATCTCATTATTTAAAATCTAATACGTATTGTGCCATTTTTAACCAAACACTGTTTAAAACGTATTTGACAGAAGTTAGACCCCTAATAGGATTGCAAGGATACCCAGGACGGTTCCCTGAGGAACACCAAAAACCGGCTTTATATATATACAAGTAATAGTATAAAATCAGATAACAGACCTGCAACTAACTTTCTTTCAAAGCATTTTTCATGTAATTAATAGGTTTTTCAATGGTTTATAGAGTTTAAGAAGTCTTAACCTATAAAAGGAAAATGTAATTCTTCCATTTAATTAACCAAATTTGTAGATTTGAGCGGCTTATACTAATGTTAAGTAGATCATTAGTATATTGCGTCTAGTCACCAGACAAAATTAAGAATACCCAAAGAGTACATTTTGGTAATTTTGCACTTAAAATGCAATGCCTAAAGGAAAAGGAGTCAACTCCTGTAGAACATTTTAAATACGTTTTGGGTGGAGTTGATGACCTCACCTATCACCACGTACGTCATTTTCTTTCAACTAATCAATTGAATTATATTTTTATCCACAATTGAATTGTTATGCTCAAGAACCCGTGCATTTTCTTACCAATACTGTGATGAGGTACTGGGGAAATATTATTCTTGTCTACTGGCTACAGAGTCCTTGCTGAAATAAATGTGTGTTTTTTTTACATTTGTTTGGAGGATCCTGCTCTTCTAACTTCCCTTTACCATTATATTACTGAGTGTTACGAAGAGGCACATTCAGCTTTGTCACTGTGACCAGTGCCTCCTGATTCCCAGCATGCTCACTGCCCTCAGGTCACACACACTGTGTGTAAAAAGAAGAACCACACGTCTGTGTGGGAACAGAGTGAAGAAGCCGGACATCTGACTGGTGGTTTGGTGTGGTTGGATCGGGTCAGGAGGGGAGGTCATGATAAAGTTACATTTTTTTAACCTCATCTAATTCCTCATTTTAAATAACTGAATGGCCACCCGAGATTTTGGTTGTTGGGATTATTTGATACTGCCAGTAACTTCTGCAAAATTATGATTTCAAGTCTTTGAATGAGTGCAAAATAACCCAGAAGAGATTTTTTTTTTTAAACTTCTTTGATATCATTCTTAGTAACAGAGACTAAATAAAAAAACTACAACAACAACATAAGAGAACGCCAATAAACAAAAATGGCCCTTTGGTTTTTTAAGGAGATTACAAATATTGATACCTAAAAAGTAGATGTGACCAAAGGAGGGAAAAAAATGGATGTCTTCCCTTCTGTGTCCAGATCAGTGCCAGTTTCAGCCGCGGTGAGGTTAGCTGCCGTAGAGGAGGGAGTGCTGGGCCCGAGGAACCTTAACTCAGCATCCAGTCTGTCTCACTGTCCGCTCCGACCCAAAGTCCACCTCAGTACGTTACCATCACACATCACACAGTGAGTCATCCAGTCAGGGCAGAGCTTCTAATTAGAGTTTGTGGAGGGTTTTCTCACGTAATGTCACTCCACAGACCGACAGGATGACGACTACATTTTCCCTTTTAGTGTGCGACATTCACACGCTGCCTCCTTTACAAGAAGTCCAGCTCCAGCGCTTGGTGCAGGGACACGAGGTCTCCGTGATTGGAGATCCGCCAGAAAGGCATGTTGTGCTGCAGACAAGGAGACAAGAACAACCAAAGAATAAAAGAAAATGTCAGAAACAAACACTTAGCAGTACATTATGGTCAGAATACTAGCTGTTAGTAAAACACTGCCCTGATATTCAGACTGGATTTCAGGTTTATTTATTTTTACTAGAAATATTCCCATTGTGATCCATAATTTCTCCCGGTCAAGAAAGCAGCATTTAAGGTTTCACATAAAGAAACAAAACCAGACTTAAAACTGTAATTTTGCCAGTAAAGTAACAGTCAGGGGTAGACATTAAGGGTAAAAAGCCACTGGCCCTCCGGGCCGGTGGAATTGTATTGTCACTGGCCCCACCATTGTAACCACTGGCCCGAAGCATTCGTCCAAAAAAAAAATATCGACTAATAATGAAGAAAATTAACACATTGGTTGCTATAGTAATTTATGCACTTACTACTTGTACTACAACATTTGAACAATCAGTTCTTCCTCATTTTCCTCAATTGTTCATATTTGTTTTATTAAAATAATGATATTGTGGTCATTGTTAAAAAATGTCTGCTATTATGAGTATTATTATTTGTATAATGCACTTTCTGCCTTCCTGTCATTAGGAGTTAGAGATGTAATGGCTATAGATTAGATTAGAACCTTCATTATCCTAAACTGCTGGGACATTTCCCTATAGCCAATACCTTTATATTGTCTACTCTTCACTTACTTGTCAGCATAGGTCTGCATTAATGTACAGAGCAGACAGAAGACCTTGTTTATATTGGCATCATATTGAGAGGTGCAGTGACGTGTCCTAAAACCAGGAAGTAAGCTGCTGGTTCCCTCGACAAAAAGCAATGGGATTTCTCTACAGGGTTTTGGAAAATAGCTGGAAATAAGGTCTGTGGAAAACAACCCTGTTTGATAAATGCACGTTTTGTTCTGCCTGATAATCTCCACATGTTTACCCTACTTTTATAATGTTCGAATCATAAATCTAATCGATAGATTATAAAAGGGGTTTAGGACGCGTCACTGCACCACGCTCAAACTGGCTGAAACTTTCTCTCCCTCTTCTTCTCATGCTCCCTGTCACTCTCCTTTAACTCCTCAGGTGACTTTCTTTTATTTGAAAATTGTTTTTTGCTCGGCGCTTGGCCGGTTACCGCTGGTATTAAAAACATGTTGGCGAATGGTTAGGTGGCGCGATAGTCTGTCGTGAAGGAGCGCGCTCACAGGAGCCTGCTCGCGCTGCGCTCCGCAGCAAACAGCTGTTTGCTTTTCACCCAACAACGACAAGCGACTCACGAAACGCTATGTTGTAGCGTTAATAAACGAAACAATTTAACTAAATTGCGAGTCAAAATACCAATACCACAGAAAAAAAAAATGTTTAAACAATATTTGTAGTGGCCCGAGCGGGCAAGTGGAAAGTACGTTATGCTGGCCCGGGGTGTATAAATAGTGCTTCCGGGCCAGCGGGCCAATTATAATGTCGAGCCCTGACAGTGTACCCATGTATGTCCAAAATGTTATGACTTTATTCTATAATTGCCTATGATTTATTGAGTTAGGGACAAAAACGAAACATAGTCAGTTAATTCTAGAGTTTTTTCTAGAGTGCTACTAGAGTTTGTAGCAAATTTGAAATAATTTCCATTGTGTGCGTGTTTATCTCAGAAAATATATAATCTATCCCACTCTTTCTTAACACAAAGAGCTAGACTTGCAGCGACTGTACTTGTATTTGCCAAATTTTCTGGGCAAACGACAAACACAAAAGAAGGCAGGCGTAACGGTCCGACCACACGTGCATTGAAGCTTCAATGCTTCTGCCCATTCACTTTGAATGGGGTGACGTCCAGGGTTGGGTTGTGTAACCCAACCCAATGTGTGTATGTAACGGTGTTACGTAATCAGAATACAAAAATCAAGTAACTGTATTCAGCTCGCGTTACATTTGAAAAACGAGTAATGTGATTACAGTTACTTTCGTAAACCTGAAGTGAATACATGTTGGAATACCTATTGGAATTATTGGTGGAAAGATTTCCTCACAACATTTAATATTCATTACTAAAGGTACAGCCGATCATCACAGCCCACAAAACCTATTACCGCCGCAGATGGACCAAAAAAGGGAGCGTTTGAAAAAAAATTGCGGGTCCGCTCGCTCAGTGAAACAATAACAACGAAACATGGAGGAACAAAAGTCTGCATTTAAATTGCGCGCGTGTGTGTGGTTAAAACACATCAGCCTGCGGTCGCTCTTTAGCCTTACTAATGATTATTTCTGAAGGTAAACACAGTGAAGGCGGTGCGTGAAAGGCGGTGCGTGAAAGGCGGTGCGTGAAAGGCGGTGCACGCTCCTCTTCTCAGAGGCTGAGTTAACCCTCCCGCTGCCTCCTGGTGCTGCAGAGATTTCATGAAGTGAAGGAGGTTTTCCTTCTATAAAACAGCTGCGGGCAGCAGATACTGTGAGAGTCACAGACATGAATACATAGATCAAGGCAGATTGGTGCACACACTCTCCTGTTTTGCCAATCCGGTGCTTAAACAAATATAGCTCTACACCCCTGGCCGAAATGTCCTTAAAATTAAGTCTGAGTTCGACATTTTAATTCATGTCCTGCTAACACTGCGACACGCTCTTTCTAAGCCGTGTCCCTCACTCATCACATCCCAAGCTGCATCCCCAAAAAGTTTATTATGTTGTTACATCATTTCAGATGTTATGTTTCAGTTGTGCTCTTGATAATCCATTAAAACACGTTCAGTTTCCTTTTGCTTTTTGTGTCTCCTGTTCACCAAAACATACCCATCTGTGATGGAAAAAGAAAGTAATCTAAAAGTAATCTGATTACGTTACTTTTTTAAGACACGTAACTGTATTCCGATTACTTTCAGAGCCATGTATTCAGTAACTGATTACATTTACAAAGTAACCCTCCCAACCCTAACGTCACACTTTGCCGAACTGCATTGCGGGAGCGTTGCTTCGCTTTGCTCGCTTCAAAAGTTGAGCAATGTTCAACTTTTGAAGCTTCGACGGAAGCGTCAGCCAATCAAATCATACGCCAGTACAAGCTCGAGCCAATCAAACCGCGTGCTTGTGTGTCCGGGGCGGGAGATTCATGTGATTGGTTGTTGGTCGAGCTTCAGACACGCTCGCCGGCAAGCTTCAACGCACGCCACTTAAGGAGACATACCTGTTTTGCTGCAAACTCCTCATCTCGACCGTCACCTATCACCACGTACGTCACTTTCTTTCCAAAGCGAGAGACGATCCTTTCAAAGCAACTCTCTTTACCTGCAGGAAATGAAATAAAAAAATATTACAATCCCAACATTTCCCCCTTAGTCCCAGAGGAGAAGAAAATATTGTACTAACAATTTTTCTACGTACCTATTTTAGTGGCACTGTAGATGTTCTCGATGGGGAAGACGTCTCCCAGGCCGTACAGCAGCACCTTGGCCAGAGCTGGCACCAGCTGAGTGGTGGTGACCAACACATTCATACACTTCCCCCTGGTGTACGTACACACACACACACACACACACACACACACACACACACACACACACACACACACACACACACACACACACACACACACACACACACACACACACACACACACACACACACACACACACACACACACACACACACACACACACACACACACACACACACACACACACACACACACACACACACACACACACACACACACACACACACACACACACACACACACACACACACACACACCACACACACACACACACACACACACACACACACACACACACACACACACACACACACACTTCAAAAACTGTTTCTTGGAATCTATAATCTTCTGAATAAATAATTTAAAACGACTTATTTGGGTTGCTGAGAAAACACCTAGTCACCAAATCTACCTAATCTTATTAGCCAAACCTAGGGCACAGTTTACTCATTGGGCCGCTGAGTGTGGCCTTTAAGATTTCTATTTGAAAGGATGACCTGTGTTCTGACCTGGACTGGATGAGCAGCAGAGACTTGAGCGCCGTGCTGAGCCAGGCATCTGTAACGTTCTCGATCTCACTCTGCAGCCGGAGGAGCAGCTCCCCCTTCAGCGGGCTCAACAGGCCTGCAGCACACAACATGCAGAATATACGCTCAGTACTACAACATGTAGATATTACTACCAGCGTATCATGAAAAACATACATTTAACACTAATGTGTTTAAAAATCACTGCAATAATGCGCTAATAATCAGGTTTTTATACGTGTAAATTGCAGATACAAAACACATAACATAAATTGTATTATTGATTCAAACCCACCTCCAACATTCCCTTTATAGTTATTGTAGATCTCTTTTAGCCGGCGGTAGCGGAAGGCCAGTTTCCTCATCCACTCCACGCCCCCCCTGCACCCCTGTGGTGCCTCCTGACGTCCCCCCACCATTGGCCCCGTTAAAGCCATCCGTCAAGAAGTTGTAGGTACTGAAGTAGGAAGAAACACTTATGATTGGTTTGGATGAAAGGAACATAATCTGCCTCCAAGTCATACGTGTGAAATAAGGCCAATATGTGTGTGATATATGAAGTTGCAGGATAACACACCTTAGCTCCTGTCCGTTGTCATCAGAGGCAACATCCTCCACATGGACTTGATCACATTCCTTAGGAAATGGGAGAAGACAAAAAAATGTTTTTACAAATTGCAATATAATTTTATTTTTAACCAAACCTTTTGTTTCACTTTAACAAAAACTTAAAAAATCACATGCAGCTGGAAAAGTCATACAAATAATGTATACGCTTGAGATGAGTTGGATCTTGGATGAGAAGAGGTATCTTTCATCACTTTACTTAGTGTCTTGTAATTACATTCAAATGCTTCTATTGACATTTTCAATTGAGCTTTAAATGTCTGTTATTTTATGTCGTTTTTAATATACTAAACTCCAAAAACAACAAATATGGATTATAGCAGAATATTTGAGAAGAAATGCTGACTTTTGGACTCTTCAACTCTATGCAAACAACACTAGAATCTAATTCTACTATAGTATGATTAAAGTCTGATGTAAGCGTCATGAATGAAGCTCTGGACTATTGCTACATCTCTAGAAGTTCAATATGTTTTGATTGACAGTCCATGTGTCTTCAACTTTTTCTAAGTAACTTCTGTGAATGAGTTTCTCAAGAACTGAGGGATCTTAAAAAGGAGGTCAGGAAATGCATTTTCTAATGCATCTTATTTCGTGATGGAAGAAAGTGAAAACTATTTCTGCTTCATGACAACACCACCCTGATCCTATCTGACTGTACCTCCAGGTCGTTGAAGAAGAGGTGGGTGTCTGCCAGCTCGAAGATCAGCTCCTCCATCTGCAGGCCCAGGTTCAGCACTGTGGCTGGTTCCTGAACACACCGTACACACACAAGAAATATGTCACACCTTTTATTTGGATTTTGTATGATTGACTTTATTGACTGAAACAAACCTTGCCAAACTTCTGTGCGTAGGATCCGGTGAGCAGTGAGTGGAATATAATAATGGTCTCATCCAGATCCCAGAGAAAAATGCGCTAAAAAGAGAAAGATCATTATAATAGTATAATTAAACTTAGCATTTTGGCAATCATGATATCACATTTTTACAAAATGATTATCGTGGCCAAAACATTTGGGAAAACATGGGGATGATCCAAGATAAAATATAGTTAGAATATTGTGCATGTTGTCTCTTTTTTGTTTAACATGAATGAATTATTAATAATAATAATCTACAGACTTAAAAAAAACAACTTAAATAAAATAAATAAAGCACACCATTACAATTTAATATAATCGCAAATCATAATCGATATTGCAGATTCAGTCAAAACATATACTAATAAGGTTTTTTTTTCAAAGTCGTGCAGCCCTAGTATTAATAATAAGATATCATTATTATTATGTGAAGGCCGTGAGATAAGTACACCGCTACTTTCTTTGAAAAAATTGTGTCTATCCAAACCACGTTTTAATTTGACAGAAGAAAAGATTTACTACTAAATCATATTAATATTTTTCATTTGTGTGTTGCATCGCGTGATTTGTTGGTAGTGGCTAAACTGTTAGTGCTGCTAGGCTAGAGACCAGAGGCCTGTACTACGAAGCCGGTTCAACATAACCTGGATATGTTTGAGTTAGCCGGTTGGCCTAATCCAAAACATACGCGCTCTCGCTAAACGGTCCTACGACACGGTTATCAAGTGGATCGCTCAAGCCAGCCGTGTCCTATCTAGTTAGGTGCACGTTCACATGAAAGGGGTGGTATCTGGAGCATTCGACCAATCACAAACATGGAGAAGCATACTGACAGTGCAGCGCGTCATACTTCCTGAATGAAAAGTGAACTATAATATTAGTCAAATATGAAGAAGTTAAACTTTAAACATCCATGACTTAAACACTTTATCCAGGATCAAAGCCACATAGCTGCACCTGCAAGGTGAACACAGCTGGTAACAGAACAAGTGTTTGAATGTGTACATTAACAGGTTTATGATATCACTGCCCGTCTAAAACACGATCTGACTTTAATTACATTTGACTCGAGTGTTTCGTCAACTTAATGTGTTGCTTAAAATAATACTTCTGCATACAGTATGTGACACTGTGAGTGTTGCACGGCCAGATACGGCTCAGCTGACTCAGATAAGGAAATATATGATAGCCTACATTATGATGTGATATGATGTGATATGATGTGATATGAATGATAATGGGACACATCAACGTCTGCAGCACTCACAGTGCCGCGGACTGTAGGCAACGTAATGTTACTTTGATCTGGTTACTTATGTTGTGGCAGATATTGAAGTAAGCTTTCTTAACAAAGGCTATAATAGTTATAATAGTCAGATTGCTCTGAAGATGGGAGGTGATATTCTATTCATTTTCACGTTCAACACAGTCGGTGATTTTGGCCGGCCGTCTTTCCTGCAACGGCAGTTTAAACTGTATTTTCTCCGCACACTGAGCTCTGATCAGTCAGCAGGCGTGGTGCTTTCGCTGAGTTGATCTCTTATCCTGGAACCTATCCTGCATCGGAGCACAGACTAGGTTCCAGGATAAGTCACCATGGAGATCTAGCCCGCTAAAGAGTGAACCAGCTTCATAGTACCGGAAATCCCAGAAGTTATCTTGCTAAACGAAAATCCTGCTTCGTAGTATACCCCCCAGGTTAGCCGCTCAGCATAAGTTACCATGGAGATCTGGCCCGCTAAAAGGAGAACCAGCGTCGTAGGAACGGAAACCCTGAGTTTTCCCTGAAGTTAGCCGGCTAAGCGAAAATCCAGCTTCGTAGTACAGGCCTCAGGGGAATAACCCCTCAATGTTTATGTGTGTAAACACCTGTGTTACCTCCAGGTCGGTGTCAGCAGGCGGGGAGCTGTCGGGCCTCTTGCCCTTCCCTTTGGATTTGCCTACTGAGTTCCTGCGTCCAACCTCGTCCTGGTCCCTGGCTCCGGGGGGGAGGGCCACACTGGTGGGGAGGGCTGCCCCAGCTGGGAGGTTCTCTGGAGGGGACGCATCTTAATACAGGAAAGTCTGAAGTTAGTCGGAATTACAAACAATGCTGGTAAAGTGGGAAACAACTCGGATGTATTATCAGCATAAAATGCTGAATAGACCATAGACTGCACACCTTGTGTCTGGTCCCATGTATGCCTTTTTATTTTCTTCAACTAATTAATATAACTGCCCTCAGGAAGATGCATATGCAGCAACCAACATTATTTAACTATAAGTCTTTCAGATGCAGTTCCCTTGCTAAATTAGTGCACACAGGAAATATGTAATTTGTGTATTATGATTAACTTTGACGTGTTTTAACCAACATCTGAAGTCAAAGAGAAATGAAGATGTCAAGTCTTTGAATAAGTGCAATATAATCCAGCAGAGATTTTTGTTCAGCACCTTGTTGAGTGTGTGCCACGAAGAATTAAGGCAGTTCCCTAAAGGCAAAAGGGGGTACAAACCGGTACTGGTAGGGTTTACCTAATAAAGTGGCCGGTGAGTGTACACACTGGTGTATTCATAATATTAATGCTGAACTTCACAGTTTAAGAGGGCTAATGCTGAAATAGTTACAGTCCCAGACTATTGCCTCCGAGTGCCTCTGAGGGAAGAGTTAAATAGTCTGAATGCAGCAGGCAGGAATAACTTCCTGTGTCTGTGGAAGACATTGTCCAAGGTAACAATATGACTATAATGAATATTGATTTTTACAACAGGGTGTGTCTTCACAATCTATGGTTATATCATAATATTATAAATAACAGTTATTAGGTTACCTCTGGGAGGTAAACCTGCAGAGGCGGCTTGCTCTGACTTTATCGCTGAATATCCGGCCGCTCCCAAAGCGGCCCCAGGGTCCTCGCTGCTGGGCAGCCCGGCGGGGGTGTAGCTGGGAGGCAGAGCGTAGTACTGCGAGAACTGACTCTGTCCCAGAGAGGTGTAGCTGCTGAACTCCTGCACCACAATATAACAAGCAAACGTAATCAACAGGAGACACAAACAATTCTCCTATTATTTACCATAACAGTAATGTCTTCAGGTTCTGTGGCAATAAGAGAGACTTCCACAAAAAAAGATTTGTAAACTCAAAAATACAAATAGCAAAAATAAATCTGATTGGCAAATATACAAACAAATGACACACTTTCCGATGAGAAGAGCCCCCTCCCGCAGATCTTAAAACTGTCCCGTAGATGTCTTCACGGCTGGACTGTTAGCACACTGCTATCTGAAGTCTGCTGCTCTGAGCATGTCAGTTGGAGTTATGACATCATCGTGTTCCATTGCACAGGTGTTTCTATTTGAACTAACGAGCTCTGTAGAGATCACAGGTTTCCATTGTTCTGAATGAGAGATAAACCTCTTACATGTGAACGTTTTGTGGAAGAACCGTAACAGATATGTGACATTTTTGTGTAGTTTCGGGTTAATAATGTGGCCTTTTTGGCAGTTTAACTAAAGGTGTGCGGCTGCTGCCGTGAGGAAATATCTGCCTGAAATTACAATGGGCTTTAATGGAGGCATGTTAAACGTTTTTGTCACTTCATGCCCTCAAGAGGCATTTTGTTTAATTATTTTGTGCTTAATTATTTGTCATTTTTCAAGCTACGAGATGTTTTCCTATGTTTGTCATGATAAATGATGTCTCAGGAATGTAGGGTTTGGGAATTATGGTAGTTTTAAAAAAATATATGAAGGTACATTTCAAGATTTTTTACCCTCTAGCTGTGACATCACGCACTCTAGTTAATGTTAAAATCTGAAGAAAACCTCTAAAACAAGGTCTGAACAATGTTTAATATTTCTAAAAGTAAGAATCAGATTTAAAAGTTCTTTTACACGAATAATGTCAGAAAGATGTGTAACATTTTAAAGTTGGAATGAGGTTTCTGAGTGAAAGTATGAAGGAACAGTTAGCAGTTGAATTCGCATGAAGATTTGTTGAAGTTTCTCCATTGACTTCAATGGTTAAAAATGTGATGGATTATGGGATGTATCTCTGGAATTATGAAAGTTATGAATGAGAAAAGTAACAGCCATCGATTCCCGACCGAGCTGAACGTTTTGATGTTTCTGCGATGTTCAATGCCGGAGGAGAAGAGGGCCAAAATAAGTCGGCGGAATAATAATAATAACTTTTCGTGCGTAGAATAACTATCTGTTTCAGTTTTTACACACACACACACACACACACACACACACACACACACACACACACACACACACACACACACACACACACACACACACACACACACACACACACACACACACCACACACACACACACACACACACACACACACCACACACACACACACACACACACACACACACACACACACACACACACACACACACACACACACACACACACACACACACTTTTATTGGACAATTTACCTTTACATAAATATCTATATTTAATCGTTTTATTGCAAATTCTTAGTTGTTTTTTTTAAGCCCCAGGATGCCTTTACGACATTGAGCTGTCTGCTGCCCATTACTTGAACTTCCTATGTTTATATGAATATATTTTTTTCACATTTTCACAGATCTTTGGGGTTTCATCTGTGCCAACATCTTCAATTATTTATTGAAAACAAATCTGTCCTACTCTAATGAACATTAGCACACAGAGAGAGTCTTGTCCTCACCTGGTGGGCCGCTGTGGGGGAGGTTGTGGGGACAGCCGTCGCTGAAGGGATGCTGGAGTACACACTGGATGTTGTGAAGCTTGAGCCTGAGAAAGAGAGAGCTTAAGTAAAACAGTGCCAGAGGAAAGTTAAAGTATATAAAGTGATTAACAAGAGAGGAGGACAGAGCTGTGCTGCTGCAAGAGTTTTCATTGCTTCCAGTGTTTGAAGAGAGTGCGAAGGCGTTATGTTGTGAGACAGTGAGGCTGCGGCTTGCCTTGGCTGGGGTATGAGTAGTGCAGCTGGCCGGGCTGGGTGGAGGTATATGCGGTGCTGTAGCTGAGAAACCCAGGCTGGCCACCAGAGGGCGCCTCAGGCAGCCCTGTCTCAGTTTTAATGCCTGGCCACATAGCACCTGAAGAAGAAAGAGCAATGGAAGCAGAAAATGAAGGAGGCGGCGCGAGGAGTGGATCAAAGTTCAGAAACCAGGTCCTTCAGTCAGGATGTTTAGGCAGAGATCAAAAGCAAATTGATTCCAGAGCGCCAAAGCAGAGTAATAAAAAGGTGGTGCTAGGTTTTTAGTGAGCAGAGAGTTAAAATAGGCTTTAGACTAAGAGCGGGACTAACCGAAGGGCGGGAGGCCGTAGGTCTGGCCTGTCTGAGGGAAGGCAGAGTACACAGTGGACTGGGCCAGAGGAGGGAAGGCCACCTGGTTGGTGTATGACGTCACTGCTGGGCTGAGAGAGAAAGAGAGGAAATCAGTACAATCAAACTAGGCAAACCTGTAGGTGGTCAAAATATATACATCTCTACTAAATATATGAGACATTTTCAATCCTCATTTTCTCACTATCTTAACATCAGTTACAACGTGTTCTGCTCTCTTCTCTCCTACAGCGCCCAGACTCCTGCAACTGTTTTTACCTGGGCTTTTTTGTTTCTTTGGAATGTTTCAGATTGTTTTTCATTTATGTAAAAACAAGTTGCTTTGTGGCGGTGTCAATCTTCCCATGGTCTTGACATCTTAGTAAATATAACATTTTTTCTCAACATACTGATACCACAGATAGGCAGTAACCAAGAAAGCCTTGGATCTATTATTGGGGTCAAGACTAAATGTGGTTCATGCAAATCAGGCCAGGATGTAATTCAGGAATTACAATAGAATCCTATAGTTTAAGTTGAATTCAAAACTCTTTAAAGTCTTTCAGACTACATTTAAGACAAACGTAAAAAAACGAAATGAAGGCATGTTGGTTGAACAACCAATTGTCATTTCTTTCACACTTCCCCATGTTTTTCGCTTCAGGTCAATTATCTTGTCAATAAGAATTAGAATTGAAATTGCAAGATCAGAATGTATTTTTTTTAAATCCACTTCCAATGTCTTTACTGGTGGGAAAGATATTCAACAGATAGAATTAAGACCTTTTAATGCAAATTAAACTCTTTTTTATCAAATGTCTTAAAGGAGGTGATGCAGGAACCTTTTATAAAGAAAAGGGTGAAGATTTCTGTTAAAGGAACAACATCCACATGCTGCTCAGAGTGGTCTCTTCTGTCGAGACCTCCCATTTGTCTTGACAGTATGTGTAGGGAAAGCTGCACAACAATACTTGCTGCAGAAGAAATAAAGTACACACCTAGGGTTGGGAACCGAAACTCGGTTCCAGATGAGAACCGATAAGAAAATGCCGGGTACTGGGTACCCATACAAAATACACAATTTTGGTTCTGCTTAACGGTTCCTAAACGCGGTAGACCCTGTTTTCCACCGGGTCCGTCTGCGAAGCGGTCCCCCGATGGAATACAGCGTAAGGGCGGTCTGGCCATCTGTGTGTTCTGGAGAATCAGAGAACGGCCGGTCGTCAGCGGGCCGTTGACGGCCGGCACCGCCCGTAATAACGGCATCATGTAAGTTGCGCTGACAGGCGACAGAGGTCCACAGTTGCCCCGCAGCGAGGCTCCCCCCGGGCTCCCGTAGACAGTTCACAAGCTCAGTCACTTCATAACACCAAAGATGGGTCGAGGTAAACGCTCTAAAGTGAGGCTCCACTACACTAAAAAAGAAAAAGACAAGGCATAGTGTAATGCCTGCTAATAGCTTGCCACAGGCATAGCTCAGTTCAAATAAAGCACAGCTATTGTGCAATACATTTGTATTGCATGTATATTTTTTATTTGTAAAAATGTCAGTTAAAGCTTAAAAGAATAAAGATATTTTTGTTATCTAAACATTTGACCTCTTTCTTTTACAATTTTGGAATCGAAACGGGGAATCGATAAGAACCGGAATCGATAAGCAGAACCGGAATCGATAAGCAGAACCGGAATCGATAAGCAGAACCGGAATCGATAAGAACCGGAATCGATAAGAACCGGAATCGATAAGCAGAACCGGAATCGATACATTTCAAACGGTAGTAGATACTTACTCATCATTTTGTACAAATAAATATATAGATTTAGATTCATATTAATACTTACTTAACTCTATATAAAAGGCCTTTATAGCCAGAATAGATATTTGCTGTTGCTTACAAAGAAGGTTCTTAGTAAGAAATTAAATTGGAATCATAAAGTCAGACTCTAAAAAGAATACTGCAATAGGTTTACCACCGCTGATTACGTATCACACTTGTTTCATGCAGAGTACGCACTTGCTTCCTTGATAAACCTGTTGGGTGTATTCAGATGTTGCCGTAGAGTCTGTAACTGTTAAACAAAAACAAAAAACAGTTTTAGTTTGACAAACAAGAGCAGCCTTCTTGAATGTGCTTCTTTAGTACCGAGACAGATTCTGTTCGTACCAGGATGTGCATACGAGTTCATGGAGTCGCCGCATGCTTGAGGTGCCGCTCCTCTGCCGGCGTCTGACTGTTCCTGATCACCTGCGATCGCACACACACTGTGTCAGTACCATCCAGGAACAATTCTTAGAGAGCTGTCACATGTTCCACTCACCTGGATCAAGCTGGGCTGTGGACAGAGCAGAGTAAGAGCTTTCCTGCTGGGAGGGTCCCAACACAGCAGCCCGACCCCTATGCTCACCTAAATGACTGGGAAAATAATACAAATAATATTCAAGTCAAAAACTGGAGAAAAAAATGGCATGTTTTTATTCCTTTAAAGCAGTTCTTCCTGCATCGTCGCATCGCATATAGTGATTAGCCTTTCCTATTATTAGTATTATATTATTTGGAGAATAAGGGTTCCATTTTGGGGGACTGTTTACGACCTGAGTCAAAAGCTAAAATGTATTGAAAATATATAGTTGTTATCATTTCCAAAGTTCACAACATGTTCTTATCCAACGAAATATTCTGCTTTAGTCTATTTTGTTTTGCCTTTAATAACAACATTTATGCCGCCGTGAAAGTGTTCACTGCGGCATCTCCTGCTTTCCGCACACAAAGGAAGGCAGGCCCCTTTATCCTCGAGGCGGATAGCAGTAATCTGAGAGAAACAACCTTTTCATTTGTAAAACCACAATAAATAAATAAAAATCCTTCATTCTTTTTTGGGAGGACGTAATATAATATAACATTTAATTCCAAATCGTCAAAAGATCCTTGAATGAAAATTTTTTGACATCATGCAGAACATCTCTTTTTAATGAAGTCTATTGTATTGATTTGGTTTTCCATCAGAATAAGTAGGCAGCAGTTAAAAAGAACAGATCTAAAATCACTGAAGTGAAGACCAACCTCGCCTCTTCTTCCAGTCCACCGTCTATCTCAAGCTTAGCCTTCTTTGCCTGCAAACACACAAAACAAAGGTAAAAATAGCTATTTGTATATGACTGCGATATGCATCTTACTTTCTCAATACTGTAGCCCAAAAAAAAAATCTGATATTTAAAAAAGGTCCAGCACATTATGAAAAAAATACTTAACCAGTTAAGCCCCAAGCCTATTTTTCAGGTCTCAGGCACGAAAATGACATTCCCAGAACAAATGACTATATCTTTAAAAAGGGGTAAAACATTTCTCAAAGCAATGATAAACCTGTGAGTTGGATGTAGGAAAAATGTCAGAATCAATATAGATGTTTTTATTTTACAGTAAATTCAGATTGAACATAGCAAAACTATTTAAATTACAGTTTCAGTCCAAAGAAAACCCATTACTTATAGTGAACACCACCCTTGAATGATGGGATGGTAGACTAAAAGCTTTAGGAATCCAAACTACAACATATAATAAGTACCCTGTATCAAGATTGATGCAAAACAAGTGACATTTGACCTTTTTAGAGAGATTTAGAGAAAAAAAAACCCACCTCTGGGGTCATTTGGGTGGATTTGCCGTTTCTCTGGAACCCATTGGTCGATTTTAGTGATTGACACCTCTTTTTAACCGTTAGAGCCAATAGAATCGAGAGGGAAGTTCCTCAAATCCATCTACACGTTACCATTGAGGAGTGAGAGTGATGCACACGCAGTTTGCCCAAACCGAAAGCTACGTTACACTCAGAAAATTAGGCTTATTGCCATAAATATGATGATGGATTATCAGTAATCATTTCAAAGGGACACAGAGACATTGGATAAACCTTCAGCAGCGTTTTAATGCGTTTTAATGCCATTGAACACAACTTTTGATCAGAAAACAGCAAAGGTAAGACGTATTTGCCGCTTTGGCCCCGTAAAGCTAAGTTGTGTGTTGTCTGGTTTCGCCTTCGCTGCCTCGAGTTTTGGTCGCTCAGTGATGATACTTATACCATTGGAATCTGTGGAATCTCAGCTTTCATATGAAATATTTTGTGCAGATCCGATGAAGTATAAAATATTTCTATCGTGAGTTATGTGCCAAGTGCGTTAGCACTCTTTCGCTTTGTGCCAATTCAAATGCTCGGCGTTAGACTTGTGTTTTGTTTCGGTAAAAATGGTTCATATCGTCAAAAAAGCCCCGTAGCCCGCGAACAGGTTAAGGTCAATACAAAAAATACTTTCCGGTCACCAGATATCATGAAAAAAAAACACTAAAGTACATTTTTTTTAAATAAGCAGAAAAATCAGACACAAGAACAAGGTGCATCATAGATATACTAAAATGTGCCTGATCGGTGCTGCAACTCTCAACTGAGGAGAGAAGGAAGATCGATCACTCCTGAGCTAATTCCATCATCAGCTAGCCCGAACAAGTTAGTGCCAATTATTACAAATTGTTGAGCCCAGTAATTACTTTGGAACAATAGTCGTCAGTTATTCTTTTATGTTTTATTGACACGAGAAAAAATATAGAACACATTCACATTGCAATAGACCCAGAGACTATTTGCTCCTCAAATTCATCATGTGTGTTCGAACTTCTTAGATAAGAAAACCACCTTAAACCTGTTAAATACTCTGTTGAAAAGAAGGGAAACAATCTGCAAAAACAAGTCAAAGTACACCAAGGATTCCCTTTTAATCAAATTGAAATGTATTTCAACCAACATAGAGCGGTGTGAATTCATGTATTTTCTATGAATTAATGATGTATCTTATGTGATGTCCTTGGCCTTTGTTGATGAGTATCTCTATATCAACTTTATTGTCAATCTTCTGTGTGTGAGATACAGACAGGGAGATCGAAATTCAGTTTCTTACAATACAGAGGAATAAAAGTTAAATATCCCTAAAAAAAAAATATATATATATTAGGGCTGTCAAGTTAACGCGTTAATAACGCGTTAACGCAAAAAAAAAATTAACGCCACTAATTATTTTAACGCGATTAACGCATGTGTATTTTTTTCCCTCGGCTGCCCCGTAGTTTCAGAGTGCATCGAGTTAAAATACCATCTACAAGCTGATGCTGACAGCCCCGCTCCTGCTGCCCGCTTGTGGCAGACCCGGCAGACCACACTTCCACGCTCACCGGCAGGCACCGACTGGCCATCCGGAGGACCGGGAGGGTGTGTGTATGTGTGGCCCGAGCGAGCGAGAGAGAGACCTTACGTGCATTGTTGTTGTTAGCATCTGGTGCTAGCTAGCTGCGCTAACGGATATAAGGAGCTGTTTAAATGAAAACAGAGGAGCGACATTTTGCCACAACTGCGCCGAGCACTTGACTTTATGCAGGAAGCCAGACAGCGGGACATTGTACGAGAAGTCAGCACACTCAGCACTAGGGGTGTAACGGTATCCGTATTCGTCCCGTACCGTCACGGTTCGGACGTCACGGTTCGGTGCATGCAGTCACACGGCGAATACGCCTTTTTTTACGAGTGGGAAAAAAGTCTTTCATTCAGGGCAGTATCCACTACACTATATAATCCAGGGAGCGGTATTGCGCCTAAAAGCTGTTTGCCAGCCGCCCTTTAACAACAAATGAAGAACAAGAAGAAACAACAACAAAACCAACAAAATACCAGAAGAAGAAAAGTTAGTTTTGCGAGTTCAGATAACACACAGGAGCTAGAACCCACCTGCTTCTTTTAAATCAGCTGTGTGGGAACATTTCGGGTTCCCTGTGGACTACAACAACGATGCAGTGCGCGAGTGGTGGATCGGACGAGGACGGTGTGTCGGCGTTGTTCGATAGCGGTGCGGTATGCTAATGGTAAATGCTAAATCATATCAGAAGGCATCACCCAGATTTGCCAATCACCGGAGCCTGGCAAAAGACAGCAGCAGTTCAACAGCTGATCCCCGCTGTTTTTAAGAAGCCAAGAGACATGAGAGCAGTGAGACCAAAATAAATAACGGAAGCTTTTGGCATATGTTTTTCAACGACTATACGCTCTTGAAACAATTTCTTATTATTTATTTGTAATATTTTCAAGACATTCTTTTTAGTTTTACAGCTTGATGAAACCTTTTGTTTGACATCAGCCATTGTAGATAATCTGACCATCTGAGTGTGTGGGGTACTGTTAGTGGTTTGTTTTTATCTGTGTAATAAAGTTAATTATTCAAAATGTTAGTGTTCCTTATTTTTATACTGAAACTTGCTACTGTTCAAAATAAATAAAAAACAAACCTGGACTTATGCATTCGGGACTTATTTTAGCTTTTTCTTGTTGTACCGAACCGTACCAAACCGTGACCCCCAAACCGAGGTACGAACCGAACCGTGACTTCTGTGAACCGTTACACTCCTACTCAGCACGGATAGTGCGCAACATGATTGCAGCTCCCGTTCGAGCATATGTCTTGAGTTGCACATAGGTCCAACGATCCGTTTTACACACACACACACACACACACACACACACACACACACACACACACACACACACAACACACACACACACACACACACACACACACACACACACACACACACCACACACACACACACACACACACACACACACACACACACACACACACACACACACACACACACACACACCACACACACACTACACACACACACACACACAGCACACACACACACACACACACACACACACACACACACACACACACCACACACACACACACACACACACACACACACACACACACACACACACCACACACACACACACACACACACACACACCACACACACACACACACACACACACACACACACACACACACACACACACCACACACACACACACCACACACACACACACACACACACACACACACACACACACACACACTCTTTATTGTATGAGAGAGGTTCCAGGTTGAATTGAGGCGAATATTTGTAATGTTCAGAGGTTGTTACAGGGCTCGACATTATAATTGGCCCGCTGGCCCGGAAGCACTATTTAGACACCCCGGGCCAGCATAACGTACTTTCCACTTGCCCGCTCGGGCCACTAAAAATATTGTTTAAAAAAAAAATGTTTCCTATGGTATTGGTATTTTGACTAGCAATTTAGTTAAATTGTTTCGTTTATTAACGCTACAACATAGCGTTTTCGTGAGTCGCTTGTCGTTGTTGGGTGAAAAGCAAACAGCTGTTTGCTGCGGAGCGCAGTGCGAGCAGGCTCCCGTGAGCGCGCTCCTTCACGACAGACTATCGCGCCACCTAACCATTCGCCAAAATGTTTTTAATACCAGCGGTAACCGGCCAAGCGCCGGGCAAAAAACTATTTTTAAATAAAAGAAAGTCACCGGAGGAGTTAAAGGAGAGTGACATGAGAAGAAGAGGGAGAGAAAGTTTCAGCTTGATCGATGGAGTTGGCTTCTAGTGGTGCAGTGACGCGTCCTAAAACCCTTTTATAATCTATCGATTAGATTTATGATTAGAAAATTATAAAAGTAGGGTAGACATGTGGAGATTATCCGGCTGAACAAAACGTGCATTTATCAAACAGGTTTGTTTTCCACAGACCTTATTTCCAGCTATTTTCCAAAACCCTTGTGGAGGGAACCAGCAGCTTACTTCCTGGTTTTAGGACGCGTCACTGCACCTCTCAATACGATGCCAATATAAACAAGGTCTTCTGTCGGCTCTGTACATCAATGCCGACCTATGCTGACAAGTAAGTGAAGAGTAGACAATATAAATGTATTGGCTTTAGGGAAATGTCCCAGCAGTTTAGGATAATGAAGGATCTAATCTATAGCCATTACATTTCTAACTCCTAATGACAGGAAGGCAGAAAGTGCATTATACAAATAATAATACTCATAATAATAGCAGACATTTTTTAACAATGACCACAATATCATTATTTTAATAAACCAAATATGAACAAATGAGGAAGAACTGATTGTTCAAATGTTGTAGTACAAGTAGTAATGTATAAATTACTATTGCAACAAATGTGTTAATTTTCTTCATTATTTGTCGATATTTTTTTTTTGGACGAATCCTCCGGGCCAGTGGTTACAATGGTGGGGCCAGTGACAATACAATTCCACCGGCCCGGAGGGCCAGTGGCTTTTTACCCTTAATGTCTACCCCTGCGTTGTATTTAATATTCATGAGAATATTTGTCATTGTTCAAATGATAATAAACATTAGGATAAAGCATATTTGTCCACTCATATGTTGATAAGAGTATTAAAAACTTGAAAAATATTCCTCTAAGGTACATTTAGAACAGATCAAAAATGTGCGATTAATTTGCGATTAATCGCGATTAACTACGGACAATCATGCGATTAATCGCGATTAAATATTTTAATCGACTGACAGCCCTAATATATATATATATACTAGGGCTGTGCGATTATGGCAAAAATCATAATCACGATTATTTGGGTCAATAATTGATATCACGATTATTTTGACGATTATTCATTGACCATTTATTGAACTTTAAAACAAATAATATTTTAACAATAAACAAGATCAACAAATATGTTGGAGCGCACTTCCAAAACCATACTAAACATATATTATTAATATGATAAATAAATTAGACCAAAATAAATGAAATCAAACATGTTGCAGTGCACTGTCACAACCTACTGAAAACTCCTTAACATATAGCCAACATTTTTGGAAAAACATATTCAACATATTCCACTCAGTTAAACGTTGAAGGCTGGCCAACCGTCATGGTCCAGAAGTAAACAGGAAATAAATGTTGAACTACAATTTAAGACCAAATAAAAATGTTTTGGCCACCATGGCAAATGCTGATCGGGCTGCTCATGTCATCTCTTAAAGATTTTTTGCAAGAAACACCAGCCTGTTTACATGGTCTGGTTTCAGAGATGAGCGCAGGCAGGTGACAATATTGCCACCTGTACTGAAGACCCTCAGCCATGCCCCGACACAGGGGTGACGCCGGCCAATCACAAAGCTTTGATGCGTTCAAGAGCATTATTCTGGCACAGGAAGATTATGTTCCAGGACATTAACGATAAAACAGAATATTGTTGTTCTATTTTTAGACACATCTCGCGATCGACTAGTTGGGCACCCCTGGGATAGACCATAGGTCCGTTGTGGTGGCAAAGTAGTCAGCTGAAGCCACTTGTCTCTCAACTTCCACACGGCATTTGTCATATAGCGCAGGCAGCGCAGACCTGCTGAAATAATACCGAGACGGCATCGCGTAACGCTTCTGTCCAACGTGTTGACAAGTTGCTTAAAGCCCTGGTTGCTAACAGTGCTAACTGGGCACATATCTTTAGCGATGTGAAATGTAATGGCACCTGTAATATCTCTGTGTCTCTGCGAGCTCGTCGCATAGGCCGTTGCTCTGTACAATGCGTCCTGAATCGATCACTGTGATGATGTTGTGGATGAAGTCGAGCGGGCATCTGCTTTTTGTTGTATTATTGCCCGGTCGCACTTTGTGGTTGTATTTCAGATGATTAAAGAGATTGGTTGTGTTAGCGTGTGGTGCAACACAACCTGGTAACAAATCCTGCACTGTACTTTGTTTTGCTCCACGTCGGACTCCTGAAAGCCAAAGTACTTCCAAATAGTGGAAATAGTTTTACCCTTCTTTTTAACGAGTTGCTGCTCTTGTTCTGACATCTTCACTCGCGCTGAACACTCACAACACGTCACTCCCACGTGGCCGAGTGGGCTTTTAGGGAGGGGCGAAAGCGCACCCAGCAAAATAATCGTATTTTGTCAATTATGCCGTTTTCATAATCGCCACAAGCCATAATCGTAATCGCGATTAAAATACGATTAATTGCACAGCCCTAATATATACACCTACATAATCGAATAATTGCTTCTTTGTGTTACTGTAAAATATTGCACTGTTATAGAGCGTCCTCGAAAAAGAAAGCTTGACCTCAATGACCCTCCCGGTCTTCAAACACGAAGGTGAAAATAAACAAAGAATGTTGATTTACCAGAAATGTAAGACTTAGGTGTTTTGCGGAAAACCATGTACAGTTACAACTTAAAACCAATTGGAAGAGAACGTTATTAATGCAAACCCCCAACTCCCCACTTTGTGTTGTGTTAAACTGTGTGCACACTCACCGGCAACTCGGGCAGCTCCTGTGAGTCGACCATCTTTGCAGCAGGACGACCGGACATGTCTGCACGCTCAGCCTACTCTCTGCACCTGGAGAGTGCGTCGGGACCCTGCTTTACACAAACACATGGGCACAGAAGAAATTGGGGTTATGCCTTAAGTACTTTTCCGATGCGTGACTCTTCCCGCCCCTTGTTTCATAAATGCTCATCGATGCATCCCTCCCCTACCACTATCGCGGGGGTGATCAGCGGGGAGGTGGCGGCGGAGAGGAGGTGGGGCACCCTGGTCTAATCTCCTGTGCTGACGTTGCACAATGTATCCACTACGCTTGTGCTTACTGTGGGATTAAGGAAGAGTGCCACTTTACATGTGACCCTACCTCCATAAAAAGAAAACATATTCTCCAGAAGCATTAGCTGCTCAGGTGCAAGCTGTTGTATCAATAGATGCCCCGAGGGGATAAGATCTAACCTCATTTTGTCCCCTTCTTACTCAGGCCTTTCCCCCACGGCGGGGACATTTACCTAACTGACATACCATAGGCTTATGTAAGTGAACTCAAAGAAGTATCACATTTGAAGGGAAATAAGGCCACGGCATGATGCACGGATGTTAAATAAACCACATACTTAACTTTAAGATATGTCAAGTACACTTGACACTTGCAGTACTCCGAGTTGCAAAACTACAAAAACGAATAAAACAAAATAATGTATACTTTCTCAGCTGCATCGTACACCCAGTGTCCATATAGCATTTTCTATTTTGCAGAAAAGTAGCAGGGCAGTGGGGAGCGCTTCATCCGCAGTGACAGCAGTACTTCTCTAAAAAGTTCTGAGAGCTTTAACTTGGCGGCCGCTCGGTTTTGAAAGAACCCCTTTTTTGGGACCTATCCCCGGAGCTGGCTTCCCTCTTGCCTGTAGCAGGACGCCGTGACTATTGTTGTCATGACACTGGAATTTCTCTTTTAAATACAGTACCCTGAATAATATTTATATTTAATACCATTGGTGATACCACCAGTATATACAGACAACATTGAGGGCAATAATTATTGATGATTCTATTCAAGTTAATACTTACTTAGTATCCTGCTCTGTTGTTATATTTGAATGGTCTACACTCCAGTGGAAGTTCAATCCCCTTAGCACTTAAAAGATGCAATATTTGTTTGCATCTTGTTTGTGAACTTTATGTTGTGCGACATGTTATGTTGTGCTGTATGGTGATTGTTGTTTTATTTTGCTGACACTAAAGACATTTCTTATGTACATTTAAATCGATATTAAAACAATTTGAATCTGAATTTTAATCAAAAGATACAAACTGTTGTGTTTAAGATAAGAGCGCACAGAAAACTGGTATCCGGAGAACCATACTTCAATTAAACAGTTTCAAATATTCAGTATACATTTATTTGCTATTCACAACACTAGCCGAGGCCAGCTCTAGTTTGGCTGTGGTGGTTCCCAGCTAAGACTGCAAGCTTTTACACCCCTGGTCCAGACCTCGTGGCCTGGCGTCTTGGACGTTAGTGCGATCGGGTCTTGCTCTCTCTACGTGGTAGTCTCAAGGCCCCAGGCCTTACTGCCAGCCAGGGCGCAATGCTCCAAATGCATTAAGGGTCTGCTGAAGGGCAGCAACCCCCCTGCCCAGTCTTGAAACCTGGACCCCGACTTGTATTACAGGCTTTGAGGGTTTGAGTTTTTTGTCATGTTATCACTAGGGCTGCAAAATTAATTAAAATGCATTGAATCCACAATATGGACTACTGCAATTGCAATATAGGAAATGTAAGCGCAATATTTGCAAAATATGTGAAAATATCTGGCCTACAAACAGTTTTCTACTTCATCATAATAATAAAACAATAAATAATAATAAAACAATAAGTACACATTTTAAATCCCTCAGATTACTACAATATATTTCCCGAAGATAATGTTTATAAAATCACCATTCCCCCTAATATTGAGAATAATATCGCAATTTCAATGATCAGTCTAACTAATCACAATTATCACAATCATTTTCTCTAAATGGTTCACCTGTAGACATCAGCATTCACATCTATACATCCAATGCGTTTATGATTCCATTGTTTATTTGGGAGCAACTATGTTAATCTAGACTCTTAAAGTGGCACTCCAAGTGCATTAGTTTTAGGCAGTTAACTTTAAAAAAGTATAAAATATTCTACCAGTGGAGGCAACGAGGTCTGCCTACAACAGACTCCTCAAAATCCTAAGCCGCTCTCACACCGCAGGACTTGCCGTACTTTAGTGCCGGCACTAAAGTACCACGGCACTGAATCCGCCAGGGGGCTAGTGCTAATCGCATTCACACCGCAGTACTTTCCCTGAGGCAAGATTACGCTGACGTCACTTCGTCTTCTTCTTCTCTGGGTTTACTGGCAGGCCGCAACATTGTAGATACATTCAACCACCGACACCTGTCTGCTCTCACATTCTTCTATTCTGCACATGTGGGGTGGGACACAATAAATAAAGCTTCGCCAGTTTGTTTGTTTTATTGCACAGTCAAGACATAACAATAACGGCATCACGCTGTTCCAGGTGTGTCGTATGCATGTAAATTGAAGTTAAATAAAAGTGTGAAATGTAAAATAAAGTGTAAGTAGTTTCAAAACAATGTAACAGTGGTAATATATATAGCAGCCGACACATCTTAGTGCAGGTTAGGTGTCAGTATTAAAAAACAGTGGCAATATATATAATAACAATAGAAAATCGTTACCACTCTTATTATTGTGGTCTTTAATTTTTGTATAGTCCTGCCTGAGTTTCTTTATTTTTACCCGGCATCCGTGTGCACTGTGCACGATTCCCAGCTCAAGTAGCTTTTGTGAACATCGCTCAAAACATTTGGAGTTGGGAACTGCTTTCTGTCGAAGCTGCTGCATCCCGTCCTCAGAGGAAATTGTCAGAGGCGCCGACACTTCCTCATCATTCCACCGCTCCGGTGTTGTAGTACGTGTGGTCAGAACTGCTTTAAAGTACAACAAAAACTACTCGCTCAGGTGTGGATGTGGTTTTGTAGCGAGGAAAAAAATGGCTGCCTAACAAAAAAAAATCAGAGTCTAACGGGGCGTGGTTTGCAATTCGCCCAGCCAATAGAAAGAGAATAGAAATTGGCCAAAAGAGTTCCCGGCACTGAGTAGTCCCGGCGGTGTGAACGCGACATTATTGGTACTAACGGAACTAAAGAACCAAAGTATCAGGGAAAGTCCTGCGGTGTGAATGCGGCTATAGTCTATGCATCATAAAACTGGATTTCAAATCCATGTTTTCACTCCAGCTGAGTTTAGTTACACTGCTGCTGCTCATTTGACAGATTTGAGTTCAAAGCCACCATCACTCCTGATGTTGACAGAGCTGGTCACAGCTACCTCTGCCAGCATCTTAACAACACTCAGATTGAATGGCGCGACGTTCGAGGAACATCATCGCCCTGACACAGGATCAGCGTGAGTATCAAGGGGACATCACAGACCATGGAGATGGAGCGCTAAACAAAAACATCTAACAATGTGTTAGACTTTACTGGAAATAAATTCTCATTTATTTAACAAATCATGATGTTCTAAAAAAGGAATATGTACAGAGTACAAACCTGTACCCATGGTGTTGGACTCACTCAACTAGGAATATATTACTATTTATTTGACAATATTACTCAGAAAATTCTTATATTAAGGGTTGTGTAATGACCTAACAATTTCCGAAAAACATTTTAACTTTATAGTAATTCTAATAAGGGAAATGGACAATCATCTGAGACAGTTTTTATTTAAGGAATTGTTGATTTAAGACTAAACTGATCACTTGTACCCAGAGTTCGAGATGATGCGATTTTCGAATCGCAAAGCCTGCGATTTTTTAACTTTTTTTTTTTTTTACTTTTTAAAAAAAGTTGTGTGTCAGTCATCCACACCAATCAGAAGTGCTGTGCTCCACATGTACCAACCATTGTTAACCAATCAGAAGTGGCCCAAGGTAACTAAGTATACGCCCAACAGCAACACTTCACGTGAAACGCCCACGTGTGAAGACATTTCTAACACCCTAAAATGGCTGCAGCCGCGCCAGAAGAAACGTTGGATAATTTAGTCCCGAAAAAAAGCAGCACTTCAGTGGTCTGGACATATTTCGGGTTTAGGGCCACAGATGTGGGACAAAAGCAGGTTTTTTGCTCCACATGTCAGGGAAAAGTCGCTACATCCCGAGGCAACACAACAAACCTTTATCAGCACTTGAAAAGGCACCACAGGCAGGTATATGACGAGTGCACAGCCAGAAATGCAGTGTTTCGTCCCGTAGCCCAGTCTAGCGCTAAGCAAGCTACTGTTTCAGAGTCATTTGCGGCCGTTACGCCGTATGAAAAGGGCTCACGAAGGCACCGTGAGATAACTAATTCGATAACGCACTACCTCGCTAAAGACATGGTTTCAATTAACACTGTGAACAACGAAGGGTTTAAAAAACTCATCCGAACGCTGGATAAAAGATATGCTATTCCCTCCCGCACGTACTTTAGTCAAGTGGCCATCCCAGAAATGTACACTCAATGTAGGAATAAACTTGAGACAGAGCTGAAAAATGTCGAGTACTATGCGACAACAACCGATCTGTGGTCGAGCAGAACGACCGAGCCGTATCTCAGTCTCACCGTGCACTTCATAAATGACGACTTTGAGTTGAAGAGTCATTGCCTGCAAACTGTATACTTTCCTGCTGACCACACGGGAGAGAATATTGCGCATGGACTAAGAGAGTCCTTGTCCAACTGGGGTCTGAAGGAAGAGGATCAGACGTGCATCACCACTGATAACGGATCCAATGTTGTAAAAGCTGTGGAACTGAATCACTGGACAAGGCTTCAGTGCTTTGGACACAGGCTGCATCTTGCGATTGGTAAGTGGGTCTCCCTCTCTCACCTCTCTCAGTTCCATAATTATTGTTATTACATTTTCTATTTGAAAAATGCAATACTGTACCTTACTCAAATAATGTTTTGAATTAACCAATCCATTATTTCATAAAGTCTTGCACCTTAAAATGTGCTGATATATTTTATAGTAAAACTTTAGAAATAGTTTTTCGTGTTGGGAGCAAAAGCCTGCCTGTTTGTATTCTAAATATGTTTAAATTAATAGAAGGACATTATAATTTAAGAGGGTTATGTGTTTTTAAAGCATGTAAAGCAAGAATACATGTTAATTCTTGTTGTGTTTCAGTTTTGGGAGTAAAAATATGGAATCATCTTAGTGATGATTTGAAATTGAGACTTTTCTAAATTTGAACAGAGAATTACACAAAGTAAAATAATACAGTATTATAATTTAGCATGAATGCTTGGTTTGTCTTTTTTTTCTTTCTTTCTTTGAGATTGTCTGGGTTTTGTTTTAGATTGTATTGTACAGTAAAGGATCGGCAAAAATAAGCCTTGGCTTCAGCATATTCCTTTTTTCGGTCTTAAAATTGTTTCAGTTTTATTGTGTGAAATGGTTTTTGATATGTTAGATTTTTTTCTTACTGTATTTTCACACACATTTGTATGAGTATGACCGAAAATTATCCAAACCATTCATTTATTAATTAATTCATGATTTTATTTTTCAGAAAATGCTCTGAAAGAGAAGACCGTGAAAGACCGTATAAATCGGGCAACAGGACTTTGTAGGTCTTTGGTTTGCCATTTCTCGCACAGTTGGAAAAAGAAGGCCGCACTGAGTGAGGCCCAGCGAGAGTTGCATCTGCCGGAGCACTCGTTGATCACAGAGTGTCCAACAAGATGGGGCTCAAGGCAGAAAATGATCGGGAGGGTGTTGGAGCAGAGAAAGGCCTTGTCTCAGGTTCTCTCTGAAGACAGGAAGACGCGTCACCTGGTCCCCAGTTGGCAGGACATAGAAGTCCTTGAATCCATCAACAATGCCCTGCGTCCTCTCCAGGAGTTCACAGATGCCCTCTCTGGTGAAGCTTATGTAAGCGTATCGTACCTGAAGCCAGTCCTGCATCTCCTGAAAACATCAACTCTGGCTGCAAAGGACGAGGACACGGCACTTACCAAGAAAATAAAGTCACTGGTCCTTGGCTACATGGAGAATAAATACAGCGACCCAGCCACACAGGTAGGGATGGGAATTGATAAGGTTTCAACAGTTTTATTGTCTCTGAGATCATTGTTTTGCTATTAGAAAAACATGCCTGCATTGATGAAAGGAATTGATAAGCTTGGAGGCATACAATGTAGATTCTCTGAGTTAACTATTCTCTAATAATTCTACACACAGGAGCTTCTGGACATCACTTCGTTTGTTGATCCAAGATTCAAGACAGACTACATGAGCGCAGAGAAAGTCCCAGACATCAAAGCAAGAGTGAAGATCGAAATGGAACAGGTGGCACAAAAGGTAACTTGTATTTATGTGCAGTTTAGTGAACACAAGATGCCACATGCAATGATATTGTATTTTGATTTAATTGATTGTCAATTTTTTTTATGTTTACATAAAATGCCCAATTGCTCAGAATTACATTGATGCAAAATGTATGTTCTCATCTCTACGCTCATCTGTGTTTTGCAGGAGAAGAGGGTTCAAGCCAGCACCACAGACGCCGTGTTTCCGAGTGCAGGAGAGGCAGAGCCTTCCACTTCGAAGAAGGCAAAGCGGTCATTGGGCAGCTTCTTTAAGAGCAGCACTGCTGTGCCCCCTGGCCCTGCTTCAACCGCTGTGCAGTTGGAGAGTGCCATAGAAGCTGAGGTGAACACCTACCTAATGACTCCCACCATCGATGGAGAGGAAGATCCCCTGGCCTGGTGGAAGGTACACCGTGTTAACTTTCCCATGCTGAGCAAGCTGGTTAGCAAATTCTTGTGTATCCCAGCAACGAGTTCCCCATCAGAAAGAGTGTTCAGTGCTGGAGGCAACGTGGTCACATGTCAGCGTTCATGTCTGAAACCAGCAAAGGTTGACATGCTGGTTTTCTTGACAAAAAATTAGTTTTGAGAAGTAGAGATATCAGGGAAGTGGCAATCACAATTTTATTTGTTCTGCACTTTATCTATTTCAATTTTAATTACATTTGTATTATCACTTTACTTACATTCATTGCAGTATGTGCAATATTTAGATGCTGCTCCTGAGCCATACTTGAATAACTTTGTTTGCAGAAAGGTCCTATTTTATTTTCCTACTGAAATTGTTCAATTTGTGTGAATTTAAATTTGTGTCTAAGACTTGTTGAGAGAAACAAAATGGCAGCTGTTGAAAAAAAACATAAATAAATATGTTGTTCCAAATACATTTGTTATTCCATATATTTTAAGTTCACATCCTTTCATTAGAATTAGAGCTGATAATAGTTTGATTGTATCATGTGATAATGCTCTCTGAAATAGCCCATGATAGACGGATTGATCCAATCACCTGCCAAGTATTTTTTAATGCTCCATCACATGTTTCTATTACAGGGTGAATCTTAAACTGAAGCTTGACTTTAAAGCAACGGAAGTTTCATGTAAGTTTAGTTATTTCACTCATAGCTCGGGGTGCTAGAGACGGGAGCACGTTGATACGACCTTCCTAGCCGGAGATATGGCCGCATTTTACAATAAACTTCCGTTGGGTAGCTTAAAAACAAATATCGCAATTCGAATCGCAATCGCAATTTTTTTCAGAAAAATCGCAATTAGATTTTTTCACAAAATCGTGCAGCCCTACTGTAGTGTAGACCCTCTAACCCTGGACATAACCTGATTGAACCTCTCCCCTCTGGTTCCATTACAGAACTCTGTAAGCCAAATCAACTGGGCACAAGAACAGTTACTTTCCAGACATCATAAAGTCCCTTCAGCATCAATGTCTTTGCACCAGTAGTTCCTGCTCTCTATTCTTCACCATTTGTCCATCTCTGTTGTCCTTGTCCTTGATGTTATTTCTATTTGTTTTGTAATTGCATTTTGAGCAATGCCATAAAAAGAAGTCCTTCCTTGTCTGTGTAAAGGGCGGTTCTGATCACTTTCTTGTTGGATTCAAATGATTTCACATTGGTTGCAGCAAATACATCTCTTATGAAGACAAATACTCTCGACACCTCAGTGCCAACACCTCTGTTTGATCTAACACCCATGTCTGCAGTACTGTTTGTCCTGCACAGACAGCCTTCACACCGTTTGGCAGACATCCAGGCAAAGCATCGACTCAAAGTCCCTCTCCATGTCATCTGCAAATGTTAGCCGACAACCGTTCCGTTAGCTGAATCCAGCAAATAACCTAGTCGAGGACAGTTTGCTGTGAAGGTGAAGTCTGACATCAGGCTAATTCCTGGGAGAGTAGCTAATTTATATTTAATTTAAACGCAGATAGGAATGAACATAATTTTCGCAATCAACACATGAAGTTAGATAAAGACAACTAACGCTATCTGCTACTATGAGTTATTATCCCAGGCATTAATTAAGCTTAGCATTGCAGCATTTAGACGTCACCGTGCAGGCTTTCCAGCAGAAACGTTAGCTTGCCAGCGTTAGCAAACAGAGTCAATACATTAACGCGCTTTAACGACAATTATATTAACAAAAAGTGTCACTCTCTGAAGATTTTCCATGTATACTAGCTTACTTGTCTCGGGTTAAAGGAAGTTAAATGACTACGCTGGCTGTAAGTGACTTAGTTTTGCCCGGGCATGAAAGTTTTCCGCTCCAGTACTTAGTCGGAACCCGCAGCAGCCATTAGAGTGGGTATTGAAATGGCATCGTGTGAAAGCATCTCACTGCCACTGCACACAAACAGCGAAGCTCATCACAACACAAACTCTGCCGACACACCAAAAATAATTAAATCCAGTCTTACCATTGAAGGAGTGCACAAGAAACGCTTTTAATCAAGCGTCTTCCACTAAATCCACAAGCTTTGTCTGTTGTTAGGGAGCACTATTTTGCAGGAAGTTTTCGTTGGGCCTACTGCGCATGTGCAGCATGTTCATTCACAGTAGTCCTTTCTTTGGCTCGACGGGGGACGACAGGTGTGGCGGGGCGTCAGCAACACAGGTGAGAGATAGAGCTGTAAACATTTGGTATGTGAACAGATTAACCATCTTCTTACGAATGCTTGTGTTAAAACCTTAAAACAAAGTGTACAACATGTGTTGGAAATTGATTGTTAATTCAGTATTATTATTTGTCTATTCAAACAAGGACTATGCACAAAAAATAACTAACTCAAAGAAAGAGATGATTGATGCCATATAGTTATTAGGCAACATCCATCTTTACTGAGGGCAGGTAGAACAATCAGTAGAAACCCCATAACAGTATTTACATGCAACAACATAACATAGTACTTACATAGTTAAATAATAAGTATACAGCCACATCTACAAACAGGCACATTAATTCAGTTCAACTATTTAAAAACATTTTAAATAACTTGAATTATAGTCAAATTGATGGACTGGATGCTACCTTTTTTTGCAACATCGAAAAAGAGCGATAGTCTATGATAAGAGTCATTTAAACATTAGTTAGGAATCACAATCTGAAGTTATTGGTCCCACCATTTCCCAGCTGAAACATTTAGGTAATGAACATCAATGTGTTTATAATTATAATCCAATACATATTTTCCATTCTGCACAACAAATAGCCTACTTTTACTATCTCCCAAGTTTGTTTTGTTGCTTACTTTTGTTTTCTCACTTACATAGAATTTTGAAGGCAAGACTTTTACTTGTAACAGATCATTTTTTAAAAGGTCTGAGTACTTCTGATGAGTTCAGTTTTAAAATTAAAGTTTAGGCAAATGTTTCGTTTTTAATTGTAAAAAATTATATTAAATTACCTTCAAAACTAGATAAAATTAAAAAACTAGAAGGACATCAAGAAAAATAACTTATCACTCTATAAAATATGGGACAAAGAGTTTAAAGATAGAACAATAAAAAAGGTAGTAGATTAACTGCACAACCCAAACGAGTTGATAAACTGGTTAGTCGACCAGATAATTATTCATCAGCTATTTATAATAGATTTTTTCATATAGTTTCAGTAGGCCTAATACTTAAGCATAAACAATTATTCTCTGGTTCTAGCCTTACGGATAACCTGCTTTTCTTTGTGTTCATTTAAAATAAACCTAATATTTTACGGTTTTGGGCTGTCAGACAAAACAAGATGCCAAATTGAGCTTTAATTTTTGATGGGCATCTTTGTTAATTTTCTTATATTTGATAGATCAATCAATTGATCACTTAATGAATACAGCAGATTACCCAGAAATGAAATAAAGCTATTGGTCCTGATGAAATGATTGTGAAAAGTAGCATCAATTTCATTGAATTTAGAGAATTTATTTGCCATTTCTGACACATTACACAATTCAATATTTCAGTTGATCATGTCATTGTTTCTTCTTTATACAGTAGCAGTGGGTGAAAATAAATATACTTACAATACAAAACAGAAAAAGTAATGCTTCCAAATATGGAAGAAAATTATCTAGAACTGTGTGTCGCCTTATTATTTATTTTCAGCAGGCTTGAAAATCCACTTCCAGTATGCAAACGCCTAACGTGAAGATTAACCATTGCATTGTCTTCATGTCCCCCCCCCTACTTTGGTGTTCGCGGTCAAATTTGACCGGTCCTGTTTTAACTGCTATTACATTAACACAAAAACATTAATCATCACCACATTTCATTTAACACCATTTCAAACTGTACAAATTGTATCAGACTACTGGTATACATGAACAACTGCAGTAAATATACAAAGAATAGACACTGAACATGTATTGCGTGTGCCAGGTGTGATCCATGTGGGGGGATGGGCACATAAGAGCGGGAAATGTGTCAAATTGGTGTGTGTGTGTGTGTGTGTGTGTGTCAGGTGTCATTCACATGGGGGAATTGGGCACATAAGGGGGAGAACACATCTAGAGTATGTGTGTGTGACGTGTGTGTGTGTGTGTGTGACCGGGAACACCATAGTGTTACAAAGTTGACTAAATCATCCAAAATTCAATGAAATTGGTGATCAGCAATTTTCTATGTTGAAATGTCTCCTGTGAAGGATATCATTAAGCCTTAATGCAATCGAATGTAAAACTAAAAAGTCATGATTGATGAAAGTAGTAAATCGGTCAGATTTGATCCGAAGACAACAGGAGGGTTAAACAAGCAAAACATGAGCAATCGGTTTGAGAGGACATCCTCGCTTAATAACTTTATGAATATCAGATCATAAATTACTATTTACATTGCCAAAAGAGATTAAATGATCATTATTCTTGATTTTATTGCACTTTCCACAACCTTACTATGCAGCAGGCCTGTGGCTAATCACTGTTAGCTTTTAGCCACGGCTGCTCCACCTAATGGATCTTTCTTCAAGTTAACAAAGGACTTTTTATACTGATGATTTCTAGAAAAGGGAGCCAGAGGATTAGGAAAAATAGATATGTACATACAGTAAATATGGATCAGGCCGCCTTGGACAGGCACGAGACATTCACAGTTCTTCTCTACATGATGCTTGAATACAAAAACATTGTTCGTCCCAAGTGTTTGCAAAAAAACAGCAAATCACTTCTATTTAAAGGAGTTTGATATACAGTATGTGCCATCATCGATGTGCGCCTGTTATTGCTGGTTGAACTCTGTATGCATGCTCCTGATCGTTCATAAACAGATGATATAGATTAACACAGACACTGGTTGAAAATGGAAAAGTAATTGGAAAAATAAAATAAAATATACAGCCATATACATATACCAGGAAACAGTAATAATTACTTTATAATATATGCGCTTCTTAAAATCTCTCTTAAAAGTAAATATTGGATGTGTGTTGGTATTTAAACATGGAAACCCTCTTGGTTTTCATTATGTCACTTTCTATCTTCCACACAGTACAGTACAACGTTGATCTTCGGTTTCTGAGGACAAACAGGTCAAGACAAAAGTGTTTGAGTTGAAACATATTTTGGTCCACTATCAAATACATTTAAATAATTAAAAAGCCAATCTGTTTTTTGTCCAAAGCAGAAATAAAAGTGTAAAGATATGAAGCGGTCTAATCTAAAAGCTTCTGATGTTTGAAGCAGAATCTTTCTACACTTTTCCTGACCTTTGTTTCCTCAAGTGCAATTGAGCATTCACATGAAAATAACAATGTAACAAAAACAAACTGAACACATAGACATGTAATGAAGGCCTACACCTTAACGGCTTTCGCCCTGGTCCAAACAAGTGAAATGTTTTTGAATTCTTTTGATGAAGCTGGCTCCTGCCAACTCTGCTGCTGCTGCCGTCTAAACTGTCTTTAGAACCTCAGGCACTTCTCTTCATGTCACCTCACCAGAAGCTGTGAGAGTGATGTTTTTTGACCTCGTAGTGCATCCATACTTGGCACGCATGTTTCATAGTTTTGGGTGGTTGAGGTCGGAAGAGTAGGGTGTAAAATGAGAGTCCCCATCTGTACAATTGTCATGCACAAAATCCCTCGAAATCTTCCGCTCCTGTCCATTTTGAGCTCCGTAACGCCGCCCCACCAAAGCAGGCTGCTCTGGTGTGGACCCTGTGAACCAGAGCGTGTGTCTCTTGAGTTCTCGGGGAAGAAGGGCAGAGATGTTGCCGTTTACATGAAGGCTTGCCCTGACGGAGCACCATAGGAGAAGCCTGGGAAAGCTCCGGCTGCTTCCTTCACGCTGCTGCTCACCATCAGCGAGTCGTTGCACAGAGAGGCGGGGACGGGCATGTGGGTGAACTCGGGGTCGAAGTGACGGAGGTCTGTGGGGCCGCTCTGTGAAACCAAGCAGGGAGGACATGATTTAGTTATAAAATACAAGGTAAAATGTCAAAACAGTAATACATTTAGCTGTTATGCATTACACTGCTGTATTTTTTTAATTGGTAGTGATGGGAAGATGAAGGCTTTCTTTTTGCAAACATATAGCAGCCCTTTAAGAATTGTTATTAAAATCGCTTTATTATCTGTAGATACAAAAAATTTACAGTAAAAAGAAATATATTAAATATATATCTCATCTGAAACACTACATATACATTACTTTTATTAGACTAAAGTATTAATCACAAGAGTAATTGTGTGAGTACTTGCAGCCGTATATAATGGTTGATATATTTTAATATATATATATATATTTTCAAACAATGTCCCATAGGCCTTTAGTAGATTGTAGCCATTTGTATATATTTTGTTGTGGTAGTGATTAATAGAATATTAAACATACAGCTGCTGAACTACACTCATCTGAACTCACCACTGAGGGGATGAATGGAGGTGTGATCTTCTTGGCCATCAGGTCGTCCCAGTTGATTGGAGAGAAGAAGGAATGGTGCTTGAGTTCAAGCTGGAGGAGACAAGACAATTTAGATAAGTTCACATTCATAATTAAGTAAAGATAACACCCTTTTCACCCCAGTTACATTTTCCATTTGCCCTGAGAGGCAGATAGTTCAGAGTTAGATAGTTCACTTTAGTCTGGGATAGTGGTGGTCTAATGGATAATGAGGTGGGCTGAAGGTTGTGAGAAGGTTGTGAGTTCAAATCCCGCCAGGAACACCACCACTAGTGTGCCCTTGAGTAAGGCACTTAGTCCTTAGTTACTCCAGGGAGAATGTCCCTGAAATTGGTAATTGTAAGTCGCTTTGGATAAAAGCGTCAGCTAAATGAAATGTAATGTAAGTCTAAGTTATCTCAGTGGGTCTCAAACGGTTTGGTCACAATTGATGTAAACAAATATTTCCAAGGCACACCTTTATAATTATTAAGATAAATAAAAACACGTTTGAAATCATTCCAATGTATACTATAGGACAGTAACCAAACATATCCTTTAAAACTGGAGGGATTCAAAATATGCATAAATAAATAAATAAATGTTAACTAGGTAAAATAAGATATGAATGAACAACAAAAAATACAAATTACATTTATTTGTTATTGGCTATGGTAGGTTATTGGTTATGTTCACATACTTATTTGATTAATAAAATGTAAACCAATCTTTTTCATATGGGTGTTTAGAGTTGTACCCCCTAGATCAAGTCTCTAGTAATTCTGCTCAAAGTGCACCAGATTGAAGCATTTTACTTTAAAATGTTAAAGAAAATCTTCCCGGCGGGTGCATACCCCCGGACCCCCCGAAAAGATGTGATGTCCACCCCTCAATTAAAACATGTTGATACAATACTAAATACATTTGAAGCCTTTTTATATAAGCCGTCACCATGTCAATACGTTTCGATCTTTATCTTTTCTACATTACGTTTTTCAGGCTGCGCCAGCAAAGATCTTGCCTAAGGCAGCAAATTGGTCAGAGCCGGCCCTGGTGTCATCCCCACAGCACCCCCCATTTGAAACATGTTGCCACGGCTATGAATGCCAGAAAATACAATGGCGGCTTCACAAAACTTTTCCGAGTTTTACGGGGCGTGGTTTGCAATCCGCCCAGCCAATCAGAAATGGGAAAAATGTTCTCCCATGAAAGTGCCTGAAAAGGTTCTCATGAACTAAGTTCTAGTTCCGGATTTTTTTGGTGTGAACGCAAGAACTATCGGAACTATTCTGGGAAAAGTACTCCGGTGTGAAAGTGCCTACAGATAGAAAAGTAGCTTCCAATAGCTTCATATGGTTCTTTAGTTATGTTACTCACAAAGTCATCCTTCACTCCCAGCCTCTTGGTGCGGTCCTTCTGCAGCAGACCCTCCAGCAGCTCCCTGCCGGAGTTAGACACGTTGGGCTTCAGCACGGGAGACTTGTGCAGGATGTTGTTGTACATCTCAGCCGTGTTACGACTATAGAACGGGGGCTGGATAGCAAAAGGGACAAGAAATTAAGTTTGCTTTAATATATGAATAAGCAGTCAAGTAGAGATGGAAGAATATAGAATTTTATCTTGTATTGTAATAATAAAACACCAATATTTAGTTGATTGTGGTGAATTTATAATTGTAAATGACTTCAAATTAGTGACTTTAAAAAACAATGTCTAGCTGGAATTCATTGTAGGGAAGTGAAAAATAGCCCGTTATCATTCACTCACACAAAGTTGCTGTTTTTTATATGCAAGGGAAACTTATGAGTTATGATTATTTTAGATCACATTTATTTGGCTAGATAATCGTGACCTGAAACATTCTTATTGGCTCATGCCTACTACAGAGTTGCATTAAGAAGCTTAAAGTCACATGTTTCACTTACAAGTCCATAGAGCATCTCGTAGAGCACAGATCCCAGACACCACCAGTCCACTGTGCGGTCGTACGCCTGCTTCTGGAGAACCTCAGGAGCCAAGTACTGAAGGGGAGAGCAAAAAGGAAAAAAAGAGTTAAACCGTGATCGACAATTAGAATTCGGTGAAGTCTCTTTAGTATTAGGATGCACTAAAAAGCCAGAGATTAGTTTTGTACCTCTGGTGTCCCGCAGAAGGTTGTTGTAGTGCCGTTGTTCTCAAGGCCTTCTTTGCAGAGGCCGAAGTCTGTGAGGACGATGTGGCCCTGGGAGTCCAACAGGATGTTCTCAGGCTTCAGGTCCCTGTGAACAAGCAGAATCATTTGTTTTTAACTTCAAGGTTAGTTCAGTTCAGCATAGATTTTGTTGACAGATGTCCACTAGGGGGCGCTGTAGGATCGCTCATTACCTGTACACAATGTGCAGGGAGTGGAGGTAGCCAAGTGCACTTGCAATTTCAGCAGCATAAAACCTGGCTCTGGGCTCCAGGAAGATCCTCTCCCTCTGGAGATGGTAGAACAGCTGGAAGAGAAAACACAAGCCTGTCAGCATCATCAAAATACTCTGATATTCTGTCCTGATTTATGGGTGTTTTGAGATTATCACTGACCTCGCCACCGTTGACGTAGTCGAGGACAAAGTACAGTTTGTCAGTAGTCTGGAAGGAGAAGTGCAGCCCCACCAGGAAGGGGTGCTTGATGTTCTTCATCAGCACGCTGCGCTCTGCCATGATATGCTTTTGCTGGAAGGAAGATAAAGAAGTTGATATAATGCTGTGTTCATCACAATCAGTGTGGAAGAAACATTTGTTACAAAATCATACTTAAGTAAAAGCGCAACAGTTTTACAAATTCTCATAGAGCTTTAAGAGTGGTTATTATTGATATATTATTACTGAAGCCTCAATGTGTAAGCAGCATTTTAATGTGAAAACTTGAGCACAATTTTACACTATGTACTGTTGAATATTTAATATAGCAGTTTCATATTTAAATGTCTCGTTTTATTTTAAAGTTCTTTATCTAAGTAACTTGTAACTTAAGCTCTTAATACATTTAGAATAATACCTTAGTATTCAATTGAAATCAAAACAATCTTCCCTTGTGTTTCCACAAAATGACATATTACATGATGAAATATACGTCTTGTTCCGTAGATTCTTTGTTCAAGATATGCTATGAATACACACCTCTTTCTTCTTCATGATGATTTTCTTCTGTAGCACTTTAACAGCGTAATAATTTGAGGACTCCTTGTGTCGAGCCAACAGAACCTGTTACAGATCAAACATTTGCGTCAGGGACCGTGTGGCAGCAGGCGGTGATAGACATCATAAAATAAGTTTGGACACATCAAAGAGACGACTGACTGACTCACCTTTCCAAAGCTTCCTTTTCCGATGATTTTGAGGTAGTCAAAATCACAAGGTTTGATCCTATTGAAGAGAAGCAAACAGAGGATTAGGATTTGTATTGACACACAGTGAGATGTTTTACAAAATTCTTCACATTTAAATGATATTTATAAAGCTACTTACTGAGTGTCCTCAGCCAGTGAACTTCGTGAAGTTAGGTACATCTGTAAGAGAAATAAAAAGGAGAACATTTATAAATGCGTTGCCACATCTTGAAAAGAAAATGAGATAAATAGTCAGAAAACACTTCCTGCTTACCGAACTATCAGGAAGTTCATCACCGTCATCCTGCTCGTTTTGATTCTCATCAATCTTCAGGAAGTTGTTGACTTCAACACTGAAAAAAACAACATAGAGCCATACATTACATTTGATATCAGCTATTGACATTTTACAATATCACTCAGTGTAAATGGTTTTCTTATTTTGTTAGATTGAATTACTCAAAATAAATGACATTATAATTTAGTTTTGCGAGTCAACCCCCCAGGTCTAAGGTAGTTGGTGAGACTGAAAAGCTGAAAGGAGGCTCCCTGCTGCTGTGGTGTGGATGACGGTCTGACACTGGGGGGTCAAGCTTTGGCCAAGTTCATCTGCATGCAGTCTAACCTGTCTGAGAAACACCTTAAGCCCCTGACCCGACAGACAGGAGACGGCTCTGCAGGACTCAGCATTCCGTATCAGACGCCCTTTCATTCTAGAAGGGGACACATGTAGCCTAGTGCAAATGTTTTCATTTATTATATTTCCACAGCAGCAGACCCCACCCTGGGAGTGCGCACCTTGTATCATGTTATAACTGAATAACCGGTTTATCCTTGTCTAGGGAACATAGGGGATTTGCTGGTGATTAGGCAGCAGCGGAGGTTGTTAACAGACTCGTCATAAAGGACTATTCTTACACCTGCTGCCTCCTTGGACCCAGATTACGCTTTTCACAGGATGTCCTGCCAATATAGGGTGGATGATTGGATTGGCAAGTGCAGGCTGACCGTGATTGGGCTAATGATTGAGAAATAAATACCGGAGACAGGAACTGACCTAGGGATTCTAATTCTGCCTCGATTTAAACCCACTTTTTCTATTTATTTCAGAAATAGGATATACATACACCACACACTCCAACTACAACAAACAAAATAACACCAGCAGCAACATAAGGATCCTTCAATAATTTAAGGGTTATCCGGATGAGATCATATCATGTTTTTTCTGTTTCATAGAATGCCATAATGTGAATAATATCATAGAGTTCCCTCTTAACAAACACCCATTTTTAAGAAGCCTGGGCTGTGATATCAGATGTGTAAAGAGGCAGCTCTAAGTAGGTCATTTTCATGTTCTCATCCTTGCCCCGTTATTAATCGTGTATCTTTTTTTCAAAACATCTCAAATATTTCTGTATAAAATAATATTTAAGGACAGCAGGCCAGATTTGCGACCAATTCTAACATATTTCCCCTCTTGTGGAACATATTTTGAATGGAAATACTCACTGTTGGCAGATATGTGGGGTAGACACCAGCTTCTGGATGAAGTCATTCAACCCCATTTTTCTCTCCTTGATGAAGGCTGCACAGGGAAACAGAAGGGAAACACGTGATGTCAGTATCAGACATCACACATGATGCAAAGATTATTTCCATTAGAGAAAAAAAAAAGTCAGTGTTGAGATTGAATACTCTATTTCTGCAGTTCCAAATACCCTGTTACGGGGTAGATCCGCGTGCTGGTCATGGACCTCTAATGCTGCGGGCTTATAGGTTATGCAACCACTTCAGGTCACTCATCCGGACACCAGTAGTGACTGCCAACAAAGCATTTTCCATCCTTGATTCTAAATACAACGCAGATGCTGCGTTTTGATATTTTAAGAAAGATTTATTGTGAATTTCCAATTACATGTTTACTTTAAAGTCAAACAAAAATGCACTTCGCTATTAGGTGACAGCCATATGGCTCACAAATGAACACACATATGAATACATACTCTTAGTTCGCGTCTCATATCAATACATGATAAGCTTCAGTGATGGATTGTCATATTGTTGTTGCTCACCGGTGAGAACAGTAACAATCCCCCTCATTTTGCAGTAAGTTAGATCACATCCAGCTTCAGTCACCGCCATGATTGTGATGATATAGAAATATCCAATACAAAGAATAAAAACAGACAGTAGTATTTCCTGTAAGGTCCCTTAGTCGTCAGTTATCACAGTGTCACAACCTCTAAAAACTGACAATCCGCGCGCTACACTCAACTGACACTGCCCACACTGTGCGAGCCAGCCACTTTATATATACGGGGCACGTGGTAATTTTCCGAGGTTACGCCCCCCCTCTCCTTACGTCACTGCGTAACCACGGCAACTGCGTGACATCACGGGATTCCGCTGCAGCCATACTGTGCATGCCGGAGATGACGAGAGGAGCTCACTGCAGAGGAGGTGAGAGACTGCACTCCCACCTCCTCCTCTTCATCTCTCAATGGAAACCTCCCACTGACTGTAAACACCCAAACAAAAGGGATTAAGCCATTTGAACTAATAACTTCAAACATGCGAGCAAGAGCTGCATGTTATTGCTCTTGTGAACAGTGGCGGTTCTAGACCAATTTGTCTGGGGGGGGGGGGGGCAAGCTGGGGCCAGTTATTTTCTGAGGGGGGCCCAATAAATTCAAAACGAAAAAGACAAAGACAGTATGAAGTAATTGTGCATAAGAAAATAATGCAACACAGTTATTGGTATTGGTATTGGTTCAGATACTTATAGTTACAGTTTGTACGCTCTAAAGCAGGGGCCAACCTTTTTTAGGATGAGAGCTACTTTCAAAAAATAAAGCTACTTTTTTTTGTTGAGTGTATATGTTTAGCACATTTTAACATTATTATATGCTTACCTTTAACCTGTGTGTGCTGTTTGGGTCTGTGGGACTGTTTTCAGTGTTTACTAAAAGAACATGTATGCAATTTAATTATTTTAACCTGCTTTATTTGGGGGGTGGACCTCACATCCTCTAGGGGGGTCCGGGGGCATGCTCCCCCAGGAAGATGTTTTTTTAAATCAATCTGGTGCACTTTGAGGACAACATGAATTTATGGATACAGCTCTCAACACTCAGATGAAAGGGAGCTGTATACTTTTCAATAATCCAAACATCTTTAGAATATAATCACAACAATAGCAAATCATTTAAACTTGTTTATTCTTTTTTTTTTTTTTCTCTCTCTCTCTCTCTCTCTCTCTCTCTCAATAACAAGGCTCTAATAAATATAACGTTTTTAATTTTCTTTAAAAAATACACATAAAGCTTGCTTTACTTTATGCTGTATAGACATATGCAGCATTAAATCAATGCAATTCCCAGGAATCTCCATATGCATTACATTTTAGTGGCTGATGATGTCAAGGTCAAAAAGGTGACTTGGTACGGGCGACTTATATACATTCTGAGAAGTCGCAGATGACATCATCCCTCTGGTCTAAGTTGATGCAGTGATTATTCCAGCTGTCACAGATGTGCTCCACTAACCCTTAGAGTTACATAACTGTGCCATAATGCAGAGAGCTATACTGCCATGCGAGGAGAACCAGCCGCATAGCAAGTTTACAGTTATTTAAAGAAATGTTTAGTATCTGTTGATAATATATTTTTACTTCATGTGTATTTATTAGAGGAAAGATTGAACATTTTTACTTTACAATTTATTTGACAGCTTTAGTTGTTTTACATATAGGGATGAATATTTAAAAAAAGGAAATATTTTTTATTTTGGTGCTGAAACTATAGGTCATTAATCATTTGATTCAAACCAATTACTAGAATGATTTCAGAATTCCATCCATATTACAATTAAAAGAAATATGGAAAAAGGCCAACTATTCTCTGTTTCCACGTAGCTTCTCAAATGTGAGAATGTTCTGCATTTATATTTGCAGAACATTTCACGTTTTGGGCTTTTGGTCTGAAATGGTTATCAAACACCACAATAGAATACCTTTTTGACTGCAATTTAATTCATAATGAAATGAATCCTTAGTTGTTGCCTTAAAATGTTATAAATGTAACTATCCAAGTATGTTTACATTGAAGTATACAATATTTGGGTTGTATTTAAAACAAAAACTCAATAAATGTTAAGTCTCAGTCGAAAGAGAGAAAGATTTGAGCTAGGGGTGTAACGGTTCACAGAAGTCACGGTTCGGTTCGTACCTCGGTTTGGGGGTCACGGTTCGGTACGGGTTCGGTACAACAAGAAAAAGCAAAAAAAAGTCCCAAATGCTTAATTCCAGGTTTGTTTTTTTATTTATTTTGAACAGTAGTGCAAGTTTCAGAATAAAAATAAGGAACTCTAACATTTTGAATAAGTAACTGTATTACACAGATAAAAACAAACCACAAACAGCACAACACACACTCAGATGGTCAGATTATCTATAATGGCTGATGTCAAACAAAAAGGTTTCATCAAGCTGTAAAACTAAAAGGAATGTCTTGAAAATATTACAAAATAAATAATAAGAAATTGTTTCAAGAGCGCATATGCCAAAAGCTTCCGTTATTTATTTTGGTCTCTCGGCTCTCATGTCTAATTGGCTTCTTGAAAACAGCGGGGATCAGCTGTTGAACTGCTGTTGTCTTTTGCCGGGCTCTGGTGATTGGCAAATCTAGGTGATGCCTTCTGATATGATTTAGCATGTTTGGCGTGTGTTCCCATTAGCATACCGCACCACTGTAGAACAACGCCGACACACCGTCCTCGTCCGATCCAACTAACTAACTTTTCTTCTTCTGGTATTTTGTTCGTTTTGTTGTTGTTTCTTCTTGTTCTTCATTTGTTGTTAAAGGGCGGCTGGCAAACAGCTTTTAGGCGCAATTCCGCCCCCTGGATTATAAATAGTGTAATGGATACTGCCCTGAATGAAAGACTTTTTTCCCACTCGTAAAAAAAGGCGTATTCGCCGTGTGACTGCATGCATCGAACCGTGACGTCCGAACCGTGACGGTACGGGACGAATACGGATACCGTTACACCCCTACTTTGAGCACTTTGTTACAGTACTATTCTTTTGAACATCTTCTTTATCAGAGAATTATTCATCTGTCACAGGGTAACTCCCCATGTGACGGTCCTGCATATTTTTAAAGGAAGTGAGACATCACAGGACCAGTCATTCTTATACTGGGTAAAGAGGAAGTGCCTTATCTCTGGCATGAGCTGCAGCCTGCAGCGTATCGTGTTCTCCTCTCAAGCTACCTGAGAAACAGCTCCTCTAACAGAAACACCAGATCCCACAGCCTGACAGTGACACCTCTCTCCAGTCTTTGTGTGAGGTCTGTCATCAGGTCATGTAGTCTTAATATGTGTAACCCAAGTGTATCATGTTCTCATCTCTGGTAACAGGTGAAGGGACTTTCCTCACACACCGTCACTCTGCCACTTCTGTGAAGTTGTTTCTGTTGTTTCTGTGATGGAACAGAAAGTCTGGTGCTTTAGAGCATAACACAGCTGCCTAAAGAAGCGTTTCCCCTTTTTATAAATATTTTTTAGAGTTAAGAAGTGTGACGGAGTCTTTCCTGTTATGATAAAGAAAGATTCCGAAGTCTACTTAAGTAATGAACATCCATTGGAGTTGATATCACTCTCAGTTTCTCTATGAATGTCTCTTCACCGCGAGATTAAGGATTTGTTGTATCTAAAAGAAAGCTGCCACACTGTCCGATGCCATGTCAGACCGTGTCATTGATGCTGAGCACAGGAAGCACTTCTGCTCGCTGACGCTTGTGTGAGTCATCTGCCAACTGATGCGTTAAAAGTCTCAATGTGATACCACTACATCATGCTCTTTATTCGTGAACTTTGTTGGACTTTTTTTCCTGGTCATCTCTCACATAAAAACCCATACATCACAATCTTTGAAAACCGAGAAGTTTGTTTTACACGACTTGGTGTTGTTATTATGGTACGTCGATGGCTGATCTTTGTTCTCCAATAAGTTCACTAGTCGGTTATTGTCTGTTGCTGAACAGGAAGTGTACAGTGGTTTCGCAAAAACAGCTTCCTGCTACGGCTGAAAACAACATCAGAACAGTAAAGTTACAGATCAGAGAGCAGTAAGCTACATTGCACTAAAAAGACCTCTTTCACATTTTTACATTGCTTCCACACTTTCACTTGATACATTGCAATTATAAAATCACTAGCTGATTAAACATTTTCCCAAACATTAAAAGGTTTGGAAAAATGTTGCGACTGTTTCTTGATAACTTGAAATTATGTCAGATGTCCTTGCTATTTTTTGCAAAACGTATTTAATATGATTGTCTTTGTTTGAATTGGTAGAAAAACTTATCAGTAAATACCTAAAAAGTTAAAGGGGCTCTATTATGCTTTTTGGGGTTTTCCCTTTCCTGTAGTGTGATGTAGGTTTTGTGCATGTAAATGATCTGTAAAGGCTCAAATCCCAATTGGCTAACGTTATAAACGTTGTATGCAATATGGAAAAAGGGCAGGACGTCTCTAATGCGGCTTTCACACCAGCGCTTTTCCCTTTCTAGCTCCGAGCGGGAGCTTTTCTGGTTCAGCTCCGATTTCCCATTTCTGCTACCGCTCTGTTCACACCGCCCAGAGCTGCCGCTGCTGCGTCATGACGTCACCGTTTACGTGCCAGCTTCATAAAATCCAAACCACGCGGAAATCCCTCATATCGATATCAACAACAATGGCCGATTGTATTGAAGAGATGTTCGCTTTGGTTATCCTCTTACGAAACGAAATGGAAGGCATCGGACGACTTTACAAGGGACGACTTTACTTGGAACTTTACAAACATCACATGCGAAATGCAAGACTTCTTTGTGGTCTTCAGAATCTACTTCAACGACGAATCTGCCCCTGCCCCCGCCTCGACGTAAGAGAGACAGAGCGTGAAAAGAGGTGCTGCAGCACAGGCAGTATGAGAACAATAAAGAGCTTTTTTAACATTAAAGGTGGGGTAGGTAAGTTTGAGAAACCGGCTCGAGATACACTTTTTGTTATATTCCATGGAATGCTCTTAACATCCCGATAGCAATGAATATCTGAAGTGCTTTGACAAAAAAAATCCATAAAGAAATGTCATCTGTGGAAGCCGTGGCGCTGTAAAAAGCTCGACCAATCATCTGAGCCGGCTAAAGTAACTGGATGGCCTACCTGCCTGTCAGCCTTCCATTTGTGCACAAACTTATCTCGTGCCCTCATTGGTCATGTGCACGTTCGTGTGTGTTGGAGGAGGGGCTCTGTAAGGAAGTGGCAGATTTTTCAAATTCTAGCGCACTCCAGCTGGTTTCTCCAAAATTACCTACCCCACCTTTAAAGCATGGAAACATGTCACAGTAGAGACACTAAATACAAATATGAACTCTCAAAACGAGCATAATATGTCCTCTTTAACTTTTTTATTTTATTGGTCCTGCTGTGCAAACAAGCAAGAATATATTACTTTCTTTTTGGATTGATAAACTGTTAAGTGTTTCTGAACGAGCTAAGGGTTTTTACAAATTCCCAGGTTATTTATCAGACTCTGTGAGTCAAATGTGATAAATTAGAGGAGACCTCTACCTGCTTTGCCTCCAGTGTTGGGGTAGGAGGCAGCAGCAAGAGCTGGAGGAATGAGTCAGATGCTAACAGGTCCTGAGTGACCGACCCCGGGCTGTCAGGAAGGCTGCAGGCTAATGAGGATGCAGGATCTCCAATTACCATGTTGACCGGCCCTAAAGAGCCATCATGGCCTCGTGTTTCACACCCACACAGTCATGCCAATCTCTACTCTGACTGAGAACATACATCTGCTAAAATCACATCTGGAGAATGAAGTGTTCTGTTTGCATCCTCCACAGCATTACTAGATAAAGCTGATGCAGGCCTGAGGTCGGACAGCGCTGCAGTGCATCTTGGGAACAGATTCTGGCTCATGAAACCAGACTCAGATTTACGCCTTTCTATTTGTTTCCCTGTTGAAATCCCAGGCAAGAGATGAGATGTGCTTTCCCCCCCCTCCATTCTCCATGGGGGATTAACTGGCTGCTGAAACGCCTGCTTCATCAGATAAAAAAAAAAAGAGGAAAGAAATGTTTGCTCTCTTATGTGATGACTCACGCTGCTGCCAAAGTATCCCTAATGAAGCATTACTTTCATTGCTGCCAAGAAAGTGGGATGATGGAGCCTATTTTGAACCGCAAAGCCTCTAGTAATTATTTTAATGTGACTTACTGCTACTATCATACATTACTTAATCCGCCATTATATGACTGCTGACTGCCATTACTGCTACACTGTGATGCTGGTAATTCGATGGCTTTTGTCTGGTATTAGCTTCAGTCTAACATTGCATTTCTGCTCTGCTAGACATACTCTGGTGCTGCATGTGACACTGAAGCTATAAAAGTAAAAAGGAAGCGGATAAAAACAAACAGAGAAGCCATTTTCATTCAGAGCATCATTCACAAACTGCACATAAAAAACATGAATCAGTGACTTCCGTTATTGCAGTTCTTGTTTATCTGATCACATTGTGATAAATGGTAAATGGACTGTACTTATATAGCGCTTTATCCAGTCTTTATGACCCCTCAAAGCGCAGAGACAACACAGGGCACCAGGTGAACACAATCACCAGCCACAGACAAAATGGGAGGGGGAACACTTTCAAACTAAACCACATGTGCAATATTACAAGGCCCGAAGCCGTCAGTCCACAGTGTCACAATACACATTCACACACCGTTGGCCATCGGGAGCAACTCAGGGTTAAGTATCTTGCCCAAGGATACATCGACATGTTGGCTGTACGGACTGGGATCGAACCCACAACCTTCTGGTTGAAAGGCGACCGCACTCCCTCGCAGCCACAATCGCGATGATATGAAAGCAACAAGTGACTGCGCTTGTGGAACATCCAAAGTTGCCTCCATAGATGCACAAAAACAAGCCCAAACAAGATGACAAATGTTATTTATTGGATCCAGCTTGTGGTCTGAGTATTGATAGCCTCGCAAATTCAGTGTAAAACCTCATGAGGTCAAATTATTACTGCATATTCATCTGGAAAACATCCTCTGGGACCTAATTGAGTCCTGCGGCCTGAAACTAAACCAATTATTGAAGTGTGTGAAATGATTTAGAAGATGACAACAAGCGACACTGTTTTATGAAGTTGAACTGACTGCCAATGTGTGGCTTGGCATGTCTAGAACCGTGTAAAAAACAAGATGTGGATGTTTAAAAATCAAGCGTGGTTTTCTCACTTGAATCCAACTTCAATTTACATGAATTAAGGAACTGAATTTCATTGTGGTAAATGTAAAGAGAAAGAGCAGTTATATGAATCAGTTGCTTAGAGTCTGATCCAATCACCTGCAGACTATAATAGGACTACTACGCCCACTCGTGATGATGCCACTAATCCAAACAAATTCCTACTGAGCTTTTTCAGAACACAATGAGCAAAGGGCAGACTTTGTTAGGCCAAATATCCAAATCTGTCCCTGGCTCACACCAGGAAACACAAATACAGCAACTGTAGTTTGATGAAAGCGTCAAAGGAAATATAGGAATAGGAATTTTTTTTAACCTTTCTGGAAGCATAGGAAAGTGTTCAATGGGATCAATAATGGAGTTTCAAATCTCTTGCAACATGTTTCTACATACAGTAGGTAGTTTGGGAGTAGAACAAGAATTGCCTTAATCAGGTTCTTTTGAGAGTAAAATGAGAATATTAATACTAATCTCATGTCTTGGACGATAATTTTCTTTGTTTATTTCTTTGTCTTTTTTTTTTTCTTAGAATTTGGTTCTTTGGATTGTCGATATTGTATATATTTTTTTAAATTATAATGAATTTAATTTGAGGTTTCCCTTGATACGCAGAGTGAAGCAGGTAGGACCCAAACGCAGATAACACTGATAATACCTTTATTTCAAGGGCTCTTATCTTAACATATAACATGGACAAACAAAACACTCCACGGTGAACTCCGTCACAAACAAAAGAAGCACCAACACTGAACACAGGACGAGACAAGACTAAATACAGGGAGGGATAATCACAAGACGAGAAACAGCCGGGCAGGGGAGGAGAAACACAAGGGCCACAGGTGAACACAATCAGATAACGAGACACACCAGGGAAACTAACGACAGGAGGAAAAACACAGGGAAAAGGACCAGACAATAACCCAGGAGGAAAACATGACAGAGAGAACAGCAAAAACACCCAAACCTAGACATAGAACTGTGACATTACAAGATAATCGTGACAGAACCCCCCCCTCAAGGGACGGATCCCAGACGTCCCCAAAACAAACAAAAGTCCAAAACCTCAAGCAGGGTGGGTGGAGGGGGTCCGGAGGACGGGACTAAGCTGACCCGCCCAGGAGCACAGTAGAGGACCAGGAAGGGATCTCGGGCGGACGGCCCGGGGGCAAGGCAGAAGCCGAGAAGGGGGACTCGGGCGGACGGCCCGGGGGCAAGGCAGAGTCCAAGGTGGGGCGAAGGCCACAGCGGGCGAACTCAGGAGGCCGAGCATGAGGGCGAAGGCAGCGGCAGGAAGAGTCAGGGGGCCGGGCCCGCGGGCGAAGACCGCGGCTCACAGAGGGTCGGGATCGAGGGCGAAGACCAGACAGCTCCGGAGGCCGGGCAGGACCCGGTGTCGGCCGGACAGGAACCGAAGCCGGCGGGACAGGCTTCGGCAGGATCCCCCACGGAAGAGGACCAGGAGTTGGCAGGACCCCCAGCAGGAGAGTGGTTGGCGGGACCTCCAACGAGACAGGACAAAGGGTTGGCAGGACCCCCGGCAGGAGAGTAGTCGGCGGGGCCTCCAACGAGACAGGACAAAGGGTTGGCAGGACCCCCGGCAGGAGAGTAGTCGGCGGGGCCTCCAACGAGACAGGACATGGGGTTGGCAGGACCCCCAGCGGAACCTCCAACGGTACAGGACACAGGGTTGGCAGGACCCCCGGCAGGAGAGTAGTCGGCGGGGCCTCCAACGAGACAGGACAAAGGGTTGGCAGGACCCCCGGCAGGAGAGTAGTCGGCGGGGCCTCCAACGAGACAGGACATGGGGTTGGCAGGACCCCCGGCAGGAGAGTAGTCGGCGGGACCTCCAACGAGACAGGACATGGGGTTGGCAGGACCCCCAGCGGAACCTCCAACGGTACAGGACATGGGGTTGGCAGGACCCCCGGCAGAAGACTAGTCTGCGGGACCTCCAACGGCACATGAGTAGGGGCTTGAGTGGGGACTCGAGAGAGGGCTTGAGAGGGAACTCGAGAGGAAACTGGAGAGTTGACTTGAGAGGTGACTCGAGAGGACACTGGAGAGTTGACTTGAGAGGTGACTCGAGAAGGAACTCGAGAGGTGACTCGAGAGGTAACTCGAGAGGGGACCTGAGAAGGGACTTGAGAGGGAACTCGAGAGGAGACCTGAGGGGAAACTTGAGAGGGGACTCGAGAGGAGACCTGAGGGGAAACTTGAGAGGTGACTCGAGAGGGGACTTGAGAAGAAACTGGAGAGTTGACTTGAGAGGTGACTCGAGAGGGGACTCGAGAGGTGACTGGAGAGGGGACTCGAGAAGGAACTCGAGAGGTGACTCGAGAGCTAACTCGAGAGGGGACCTGAGAGGGGACTTGAGAGGGAACTCGAGAGGAGACTCGAGAGGTAACTCGAGAGGGGACCTGAGAGGGGACTTGAGAGGGAACTCGAGAGGAGACTAGAGAGGGAATTCGAGAGGGGACCTGAGAGGGGACTTGAGAGGGAACTCGAGAGGAGACCTGAGGGGAAACTTGAGAGGGGACTCGAGAGGAGACCTGAGGGGAAACTTGAGAGGGGACTCGAGAAAAGACTCGAGAGGGGACCCGAGAGGGAACTCGAGAGGAGACTGGAGAGGGAACTCGAGAGGGGACCTGAGAAGTGTCTGGAGGGGAGACTTGAGAGAGTTGGTTCGCCAACAGAACACGGGGTGCTGGAGTCGGCCGGTATGCTGACAGGACTCGAGGAGCTGGCGTCGGCTGGAGAGCCAGCAGCAGACGAGGTGCTGGAGTCGGCCGGTACGCCGACAGGACACGGGGAGCTGGTGTTGGCTGGGGAGCCAACAAGAGACGAGGTGCTGGAGTCGGCCGGTACGCCGACAGGACACGGGGAGCTGGTGTTGGCTGGGGAGCCAACAAGAGACGAGGTGCTGGAGTCGGCCGGTACGCCGACAGGACACGGGGTGCTGGCGTCGGCTGGAGAGCCAGTAGCAGACGAGGTGCTGGAGTCGGCCGGTAACGAGGAGCTGGAGTCGGGGCCATGACTGATGGGGCTGGTACTTGAGCCGGAACTATGGCTGGAACTGGGGCCGGAATCATGGCTGTATGGGCGAGCTCTGGTGCAGAGACCATGGCTGCATGGGCAGGTTCTGGAGCCGGAAACATGGCTGTAAGATCCGGAGCTGAAGCCTGGATCATGGCTGTGTGGGCCGGTTTTGTAGCAGGGACCATGGCTGCATGGGCCGGTTCTGGAGCCGGAACCATGGCTGTAGGGACCGGTTCTGGAGCCGGAACCATTACTGCTGGGGCCGGAACCATGGTTGCTGGGGCTCGGATTGCTAGCCTGGACTTGCGACTCCTTCTCTTAGAAGCCGCCTGAAGGCTCCGTGGACCTCCAAAAGCCAGACGAGTTCCAGAAAACGACTCTTGGACAGGAGCAGGAACTGGGGCGGAAGCACTGGTTGACTCCAGACGGAACACACCGAGACGTTTATAGTCAGCAGGCTGGAAATCACACACCCAGATGAAGTTCAAAATCCAGCCAGGTAAGAATTTCACCAAGTCTGGTTTCTCGTCTGCGCCTCTACCAGAGTGGCCTCCTTCTGCAGAACACTGGACGCTCCCTTCCACCAATCATAGCAGCAAGCCAAATCAAAGGAAAAATGTTGTAGTTCCACCTCAAATGGATCATCTGCTGGGTCCATTTCTGGTTGGTGCTTTCTGATACGCAGAGTGAAGCAGGTAGGACCCAAACGCAGATAACACTGATAATACCTTTATTTCAAGGGCTCTTATCTTAACATATAACATGGACAAACAAAACACTCCACGGTGAACTCCGTCACAAACAAAAGAAGCACCAACACTGAACACAGGACGAGACAAGACTAAATACAGGGAGGGATAATCACAAGACGAGAAACAGCCGGGCAGGGGAGGAGAAACACAAGGGCCACAGGTGAACACAATCAGATAACGAGACACACCAGGGAAACTAACGACAGGAGGAAAAACACAGGGAAAAGGACCAGACAATAACCCAGGAGGAAAACATGACAGAGAGAACAGCAAAAACACCCAAACCTAGACATAGAACTGTGACATTACAAGATAATCGTGACATCCCTTCTCTAAAGCGACACTCTAAAGTTACATCTTCTAACTTGCTAGAGATTGTGAAGCCCCTTCAGTGTTAATGGACATTATGAATACAATTTTCTGGTCTGAAAGTAGTAGCTCGTTAGCCTAGCATAGCATAAAGAAGGAAGAAATTGGCCTACAGCACAGTAATGTCTACAAAACCCAAGCGTCATCCAGGAAGAAAAAGATGCTATAGTGGTGGGCTTTAGAGGTGCTGGCAGGCTTATTTTGTTAGGTTCGGACATAGCGAGGCTAGCTAGTTTCCCGCTGTTTTATGCTAAGCTAACCATCTGCTAGCTTTATTGACAATACGAGCAGTTAGTATTTTCTCAATTAACTCTCTACAAGCTGCTGCTTTAGTGTTAAGGAGGTATTAGAAAAGACCAAATGTACTTATTTAACTATGAGCTGCATTTCAATATCTATGGAACCAAACGTTTTTTTTTGGGCTATCGCTGAATCCCTAAACAATCCCATCCTTTCAGCCCTGTTCTCTATGTGGAGGCCTGGCATTAGCTTTTATCCTCTCGGGTGACAAATGAGATGAGTAGCAAGGGTGCTGCAGGGAGGGGAGGAGGGGGGAGTCTCTGTGTTGGACATTACAAAATTAAACAGACAATGCAAGCACAGCACAAGAGAGCTGGATGAATCGAGTTGTTTGTTTGCCAAAAAGCAATCTAATCAATGACGTCAAGGCCAGCAGAGTGAGTGATGGGTAATAAACAGTCATACACATACATGAGTCACATGATTGAATAAGGAGGAAACAGGATAATATTTAGCTGTTTGCTACCCACAAAAGAGTAAAAGTTGCACGTGTCGATGTGCATCCTCCTCTGCTGTATTGCGTCTTATCACACAGAATTAAAGGAGCTCCTACCTATGAAGGATCTCTTGCCGGTCTTCATGTCCTCTTAAGTGTTTGATTATATTAGCTGTCGTGCACTGAGCCTCTGGTGAAAGAGTGTGTCTGCTGCAGAGCGTCCAGGTGATGTAGTGCACCAGAGAGATGTAGTCCTGCTGTAAATATGCCTCCCTCCTCTCCTTCTCCGTCTTCTCTTCCTCACTGCAGCTCTGGTTGGAGAATCCTTTTGATTCACAGGCTAGACAACTTTCCCCTCGCTGCACTTCCTTTCTTTCCTCTGCTGCTTCTTCCTCTTAATGCCATGACTGCTCTGAGACCAAATAGCTGAAACGAAAGATGTGACGCACCTGCCTCTCCTCCTCAGTACACCCCCCACCCGCTCGAATGTTCTTTTATCTACCTGAGAACAAAACAAAAGCAGGTGTGTGGTTACGGGTCCCATGAGCATGGGAGTCCCTCCGGAGGGGAAACCAGTCTCCATGACACGGGAACCACCTGAGGAATACTTGGGACAGACAGCAATGTGTTTTAATCGTTTTTTTTAATTGGGCACCGCTGCAAAGTGATGTTTAGCCTCCTCTCTACCCCTTTCATTTTACTGTCCCGGAGGAGTTAGAGGGTAAAATCATCCTGTTAGTCACACTGTTGCTTTGTGAAAGGTCTGTGAGGGGTTGACATACAGAACAGTAGCAGCATCCGTGATGAGTTAGTCCCACAGAGAGGTGCTGCATTGAATCGTGGTTTAGAATCTGAACAAGTGGAATACAATCATGACAGGATATGACTAATTGATTGCTTACGTTTGCAACCTGACAAGCATTACAGCTTTAAGGACAAATGGGTATTTGCTGCATCACTGTTGCATTGTATCATAGGGTTTAAGTTGTATTGTTAACCCATCTGTGTACTCATGAGCTTGAAAAGTCAACACAATGATTAAAGATGTCATTGTGTTGTTAATTCAGCTGAGATCTGCGACCACACAGAAGATTTTAAATGAAAGAGGACATATAACGCTCCTTTTCAGGTTCATATTTGTATTTGTCTCTCCTCTGACATGTCTCCATGCTTTAATGTTCAAAAAGCCCTTTATTTTTCTCATACTGCCTATGCTGCAGCACCTCTTTTCACCCTCTGTCTGAAACCAGAGTCCAGTCTGCTCTGATTGGTTAGCTCACCTGCTCTGTTGTGATTGGTCAACCCCTTAGAGATGTCCCGCCCCTTAGTCTATCACGTAAAATGTGTTGGAGCGCTAGCTATTAGAATCGAGAGTGTTACAGTGATGTCACTATGTTACGGAAGTAAACAAAGAAGTCCAATTGAGGTTATTGCGGCAGTAATCTTAAACAAAGTGCCGCGAGGGACTAAACAAGAGAAAAAACACTGTGGACGCGCAAAGACTCAGTCTTTCCAACACAGTATGCGTTGACCTTTATTTCCAAAGCAAAAATGCAATATTCCATATCCATATACTCACTCTAGCTCACTCCCCCATCTATTACCAAGTGTGCAGGTAAAAGCAACCGGATATAAGCACAAACGTCACCACACAAATCCAATGACACGCCCACCACCTATAGTGACTCAAAAAACATGTATCGTAACAAACACGGAAATGGCTTCATATGTGGCTCCTACATTCCGGCCCCTAATTATATCAACATAATAATTACACAACTGAAAAATTATGTAGGAGACAATCAAGGAAAAAACTTTTACGGATAAAAACGTCCTTTGTTAAAGTGTCCTTTTCTTCTTTAGGCAAAAAATAGAAAATTAAAAAAAATATATATAGTTTGTTAGCCTAACAAACTTAGGTCTTTACTATCACTTAATAAAAAGTCGGAAAAAACGTCAATGTCAAGGTCTATGAAGTTCACTAATTTCCTCACGGCTCTTCTGCTTCCTGTAGAAGGCAGATCTTTGTGATCGGCCTGTCCAGATAGCTAGTTTTTGTCTTCACTCGCACCTGACGTACAAGTCCTCTTCTGTCTGGAATGGTTTGTACAATCCTTCCTGTAAGCCATGAATTGCGAGGTGCTGAGTCATCGACTATGAGCACAATATCTCCTGGTATGAAGTTGCGTTTGACATTTGATCACTTCTGTCGTTCCTGGAGTAGAGGGAAGTACTCCTTAATCCATCGTTTCCAAAACAAGTCTGAAATGTACTGAACTTGTTTCCATTTTCGACGAGCATATATGTCCTCTTTATGAAACAGTCCAGGTGGAAAAGATGGCTTGGTTTTTAGCAGCAAAAGATGGTTAGGGGTTAGTGCTTCCAAGTCATTGGGATCTGTGGATGCTCTCGTTATGGGACGGCTGTTGATGATGGATTCGGCTTCACAAAGAACCGTGTGAAGACACTCTTCATCAAGGTTCTGTGCCTTCAGGCTGGAATTCAGAACCTTCCTCACAGATCTGATCAACCTTTCCCATACTCCTCCATGATGGGATCCAGTAGGGGGATTGAAAGTCCACTTTATTCCTTTCTGAAGGAGGGTGTTGTTGATTTTAGCAATATTCAACCTTTCTATTGCCTCTCTCAATTCACGCTCAGCTCCGACGAAGTTGGTTCCATTATCTGAGCGTAATTCCAATACTTGTCCATGTCTTGCGATGAAGCGTCGAAGAGCATTAACAAAGGAATCTGTATCCAAGGATGAAGCTACTTCGATGTGGATGGCTCTTACTGTTAAGCATGTGAAGAGAACACCATACTTTTTAACTGTACTCCTTCCTCGCTTGACCTCAAAAGGTCCAAAATAGTCAACTCCAACACGAGTGAATGGAGGTTCATCTAGAGAAACTCTGTCTCGAGGTAAATCTGCCATCTGCCGCATTCCTGGAGCTCCATTTAGTCGCCGACAAACAATACATTTTGACATCCTTATAGCCACACTAGCACCAGGAATCCAGTATCTTTGTCGCAGGCTAGATAGCATGTGGTTACGACCACCGTGTCCCACATTTTGGTGTACTTGCCGTAGAATGATGTCAGAAATGTGAAGATCTTTTGCCAATATAGCAGGATGTTTAGATTCTTCAGGCATTGCTGCTCTACTGAGACGTCCTCCCACTCTCAGAACACCATCTTTAAGTACTGGGTTGAGCTTGTAGATGTGACTAGTCCTTTTCACACCTTCTCCCTTTTGCAAGCCTTTGATTTCATCAGGAAACCTTTTTCTTTGGCAAAAGCAGATAATTTCTTTCTCAGCTTTTCGGAGGTCCTCAATAGAAAGAAAACCAGAGACCACCTGAGCCTTGATAGTCTGCATTTCCTTTTTCATCTCTCGGTCTTGTTGTTCCTTATTCAAGCCAGACTGAGCAAGAGTCAGACTCAATTGCTTCCTCTTCCGACTAAGGCACAGCAGCAGGTTTTTCAACCTAAGGATCCAACCAACTGTCTTCTTCAGGTGGATCCAAGAAGAGAAGTGATTGATCAATCGGGTTACAGCATCCATCTCTTTTTCAACCTGCACAGCATTCACATTCAGACTTATCTTGACCTCAGGGTCTTCTGGTGCCATTTCAGAGGCATCAGGGTTCCCAGGCCACTGTTCTTCAGGTCCAGTGAGAAACTGAGGTTCAGACACCCATGTGTCATCTTTCAGGAGCGTTTCCACTTTGACTCCCCTGGAAGCCCAGTCGGCAGGATTGCTTGCGGTGGGAACATATCTCCACTGAGATGGATTTGATACGCTGCGTATTTTTGAAACCCTGTTTGCGACGAAGGTTCGAAACCTTAAGGTCTCATTACTGATGTACTTCAGTACGGAAGTACTATCAGTCCAAAAGATGGAGTCTTTAAGTTGCATTTGCAGCTCCTTCCTACTAGGGATGCCAGCGATTATTCGATTATTCGATTATTCGTTACAGTCTCCATAATCGAATATTTTTAAAAATCGATTTTATTTATATATTTTTTTTTATTATTTATGTTTAATTTTTTTTTTTTTCTGGCTTAGTTTCAACCAAAATATAGACTAATGCTAATAATAGTAATAGTATTAATAATTGTAAATGGCCATTGGTCACACCACCAGTTTGTTCTACTGTAAACTTGGAGGAAGCCTGCGTGCAGAGCAGACTGCTGCTGCAGCACGCGACACACCGACCCCGCCCCCCCCTCCTCTCCCTCACACGTGCGACTAAAGATGAGCAAAGCGGCAGGTAAAAAGAGTTCCTCGTGGAACTACTTTGAACTTACAAGTCCAAAGGAAGTGAAATGCAAGCTTTTTGTTATTTTCTAAAGTGCCTGTCATTGCCTTTATTTGAAGATGCGCGATGCGCGCACAATGTATTTATTGCAATGCTGCTATTATTAATAATACAGGCTACAGCCTGTTTTCGTTTTTCCCAAAATTAGAAGTTGATAGTATTAAACTGTGTACAGCCCTGGAGGTTTAGGCGAAAGGAAACACATTGGTGTGTACAAATTTAAAACATGTAATTACTAAATGGGTGAAAATCGCTTGTATCCATAATGGGCAGCATTAATATATACCCACACGACAGCTCATTGTTACTTTGTAATTCTACTCCACTACAATTCAGAGGTTAACCTGGTATTTTTACTCCACTACATTTATTTTAGTTACTTTGCAGATTCTGATTAATGATGTGAAATATAAACAACCCTTAAAGCAGACTTTAGTTAGACCTGAGTAAAATTCAGGAAAGGTGATTGTCAAGTGCCAACAATCAGGAGAGATATTTGATAGTTGGTGCTTGAGAAGACTAAACATTTATCTGCAGATCTCTATAAAGTATATGAATTACTCGTTATTCTCTACTAATAGTTAATTAGGCCTGTCTCTCTCCTTCCGTTCCTGTCTAAAACACTTGAACGCTCTGTCTTTAAACAACTCTCCTGTTATCTCCATCAGAACAACCTTCTGGATCCGCACCAGTCTGGTTTCAAGGCAGGTCACTCCACAGAAACTGCTCTCATTGCTGTCACTGAGGAACTGCACACTGCCAAAGCAGTATCCCTCTCCTCTGTCATCATCCTGTTGGACCTGTCAGCTGCATTCGATACGGTGAACCATCAGATCCTCCTTCGCACTCTCCAAGAACTTGGGGTTTGAGGCTCTGCACTTTCCCTCCTCACCTCATACCTCAAAGACCGTACCTACAGGGTAACTTGGAGAGGGTCCGAGTCCGACCCTTGTCAATTAACTACAGGGGTCCCTCAGGGCTCTGTTCTTGGTCCCCTCCTCTTCTCCCTGTACAAAAACTCGCTCGGATCAGTCATTAGCCCGCATGGTTTTTCATACCACTGCTACGCTGACGACACCCAATTAATTCTGTCCTTTCCCCGCTCAGAGACCCAGGTCATCGCACACATCTCTGCTTGTCTAGCTGACATCTCTCAGTGGATGTCTGCTCATCACCTCAAGCTCAACCTTGACAAGACTGAACTGCTTTTCCTTCCGGGAAAAGATTGTCCCACTCTTGACCTGACAATCAACATCGGCACCTCTGTTGTTTCCCTGACTCAGACTGCAAGGAATCTGGGTGTGATCCTAGATAACAACCTGTCCTTCACTGCAAACATCGCTGCTACAACCCGTTGCTGCAGATACACGCTTTACAACATCAGGAAGATTCGTCCCCAGCTGACCCAGAAAGCCACGCAGGTTCTGGTCCAGGCTCTCGTCACCTCACGCCTAGACTACTGCAACTCCCTCCTGGCTGGTCAACCTGCATGTGCCATCCGACCTCTGCAGCTCATCCAGAATGCAGCGGCTCGTCTGGTCTTCAACCTTCCAAAATGTTCCCACACCACTCCGCTCCTCCGCTCCCTTCACTGGCTCCCGGTAACTGCTAGAATCCACTTCAAGACACTGGTACTTGCGTACCATGCTGCGAATGGATCCGGCCCTTCCTACATCCAGGACATGGTTAAACTGTACACCCCAGTGCGTGCACTACGCTCTGCATCAGCCAAACGACTCGCTGCAACCTCGCTGCGAGGGGGACCCAAGTTCCCATCAGCAAAAACACGTGGGTTTGCTATCCTGGCTCCAAAATGGTGGAATGAGCTCCCCATTGAAATCAGGACAGCAGAAAGCCTGCACATCTTCTGGCGCAGACTGAAAACTCATCTCTTTCGACTCCACCTCGAGCGATAGAATTACTAACAAAGAACTGCTAACAGAGCACTTATATACTAATAAAGGACTGGCTTATCTATAGCCAGTTGAGTAGCACTTGAAATGTTTGGCTCTATGATACCTCATGTACTGTTTTCTTCAAGGTTGTGTCTTCCTGGTCGAATGTACTTATTGTAAGTCGCCTTGGATAAAAGCGTCAGCTAAATGCAATGTAATGTAATTAAAAACTGTATATAATTGCTATGTTTGCACATCCCTTTCAAGATTTCCAGATTTTCTAAGGTTTATTGACATGTCATATACACAACTAGTGTAGTTATGCAATTAATGAAAAACTTGGGTCACAGGTTCCTCAACAATGCATTACGACATCTATCAATATGTGTATACCTCCACCATTAAACTGTCGAATTCTGCACATTTCTTATACTATCTACATACATAAGAGTATAATTGATGCTTCTAATATCAGTTAAAATAAGTGCTTCAACATAGTTAACATTGCAGGAAAGCAATATATTAGACGTTAAGTACTTTGTCAGGCTTAATATTTATCTGTAGATAGATACCCCCAAAGCTTTTTTCTTATTTGAAAGAAGACCTTAATCTAAAGTATTCTTTAAAGTGTAAATAAAGGTTAATTAGTTTGTCTGTTTTGCACATCCTCATATTAATATCTTTGTACATCCAGCACTAAACTGTTTTATTGTAGAGATCACTTACAGTATCTTCTTGATTTTTTATATTCTATATTTCTATCATTGACCTTCTACTTTCCCCCTATGAAAGTATGTACTCTTAATATTATTATATTAATAATTTTTTATTATTTTAATTTATTATTCAACAAAAATAATTCAATGACGTGCTTTAACCACTAGGCAGTGCACACAAGATACACACAGCATACTAATAATAACTTTGTATTATTAGTGTAGGACACTTATTTACGTATAACATCTGAAGATGTGTAGTTTTATTCATGTTTTTACATAATTTTACAGGATATTGCTATACTATTTCTCATGTGTTACTTCTACACATTAATATCTGATTTGTAAAACATCACAGACAGAAAGGCATATCCGTCATTTAATGGTAAGCTATTGAAATTGTGATTCCATAGATGTGTCTTCCATCACCCAAATCCCCTGACTATTCTCTCAACTCAGTATTTTCTATATTCTTATATTCAAAGAAAATCAGTAATATCTTTAAAAACGACATGTCCTTTTCTATCAGCTGTGCACCGTTATGGTGTAAATATAACCTATCTACTAATTGGATCAAATATAAAAGTCAGCCGAATTACTATTGATACTGCAAGGAGACATATTTTGTGAAAAGAAATGCAAGATGCAGTTCTACAAGTTTGTCTAGAAGTCTTCTCATCAGGGCTCTATAAATAAAGAACTATGGCAGATATGTAATATTTAATGCAGCTGAACCGTGTATTACAATGTCGTTATGTGATGACTTCCAAAGAGAGAAGCAAGAACACTCGGAATAAAGTATTATTATATATTTTTTAAATGTTTTCGGATATCATATCGCATTAACATCATATCCCAACATGCATTGCGGCTAAAACATCCAATCAACGAGCTTCAAGCTGAGGATCTTGGGTAATCTGTTCCAGGCTGGTCTTGAACCAGCAAGACCAGCCTGGCCAGCTTGTCCAGCCTGGTAAAACTAATCTAGCCTAAAACCAGCTAAAACCAGCAACCATCTTAAACTGGTCTATGCTAGTTTTTTCAGCAGGGGTAACACTTAGTTTTGTTAACACACCTGATCACTGAATGTTAGTTTAACTCTTAAATGTCAGATATAAAATACAGAGCTTCACGGAGTACTGTGTGCACATTGTGTAAAAGGATTTAAGCAGGTGGATGATATCAGGTTAAATGCTGATCAAACAGCTTTTGTCAGCTAGTTAAAAAGGGCGGGCAGTCAGGACTTTGATATTCAGGTTTTTCAGAGAAACATGAGACAACTTAAAGCACAAAGAGAACAAAACTGCAGGTACCGTGGTGATCAAAAACACAAAGATTAACCCAATATGACCTGTGTTTGTAGCAGTTAGGAGCCGGTTTCATCCCTTAGGAGCAACACGTGCAGCCTTTGGTTCCCCAACATGTAATAAATCAGATTAACATGAACAATTCATCCGGAAAGACAGTTTGGGCTCTAAAACTCTTGATCTTCTCGCAAAGTAGGAAATCCCTCTGCTAAAAACAAAGACAGAAAATGGATTCTCTTCTTGATCCATTGAAACCGGCCCACTATTTGTTAGACCCTCCAGACATGCGGGGTTTTATGTGATTTTATGCGGTGAAATTGCGGGACGTTTTTTTATTGGGTTTTCTTTGTAGGCTTTTTTGAGTAATGTAATTTGATCCTAATTTTATGTAAAAAGTATTTATGTTGGGTCCACAATTGTTCTGTTTTTAACATGTTATTATCATGTCATCACTAAATAAATAAGAGATACAATAGTATTTCTAGTAATTTATATTTGTAGCAGAATGTGTCTTATAAAGGTTATTGCCTAAAAAGTGTTTCCATTTAAATAAAGCACCTCAATTGTGCAAATAGGCATTTTGTTTTCTAACTTTTGCACTTTCATGTACACAATTCTGGAAAGGGATTTCATATTTGTTTTTGTATTTTATGATGATTTAAGTACCTTATGTTAAAGTTTGCTTATTAGGGACAATAAGGTTAAAGTTGAAATATTAGATACTCTCATTATTCAGAGAGGTGAAAGCAGAGTTTTGTACAAGACAAAAGTGTAAAGTAGGTCAGTGTTACATGATCAGCAGATACCTGAACACACCATGCTGTATGTTTGAATATTCAAATGGTTCCTGTCAGTCAGCTCCCTTCACGTTCCTGTTGCTGAGAATCCAGAGTGAGTCATGTTCCATTTTCTCCTGAAGATGCTTTGCATACCGCAGCTGGTTTACATGGGTTTGTTTGTTCATCCAACATCAAGCACTCTGACTTTTTACGACATCATTTCCCTGGAAAACCACGATAACTTAGAAACCCACAGAACATTCCTAGAAAGAGCTCCATTCCCCCTTCTGAACCTGTGATGTGCATTTTAAAACGAGCGGTATGTATTTGACGTCGATGGATTTACCCAGGAGGCCTTTACATCCTGTCACAGGATTGAAATGATGACAGATGACAAACAAAAAGGCCCTTTCTGCAGCCTTGTTAGCAGCAAGAATGTGAAACTCCTCTGTCATCCCGACCCTGGATCAGTAATGTGACTGCACATGCACGCCGCATGAGACCAGCCGTGTGGTTTCACGTGTGCTCAGGAGACACACTGAGAGAGTGTGTGTTTACGTGGGAAGGAACAGGGTCATTGATCCAAGCCGGTGTCACATTGGGCCGCTGACCAGTTTTCCCCTTGTTAATAATGAAGGAGTTCTTTACTTGTGGTTCAAAGGGATTGTTGTCACACTGTCAGTTTCTATTTACACACAGCCTAAGTCTTATTGATGAGGATAAGATAAGATAATCCTTTGTTGCTCCCACAGCAGGGACACTTGCAGCTCAGGGGATAGTGCAAAAACACACTGTTTTATTAACATTATTACACAAAGGAAATATAATGTTGGATAGAAACTTGTTTAAGCCGTTACAAGGAGAGCCTATACAGCAGTATGCAGTACAGTAAATAGATGATTAATATATCGGCCTATTTACTTTGTGTCGCCATAGAATGGTAAAGAAATTGGTGCTAAACCAAGGTATGATTTTGCATTTTGGCTCTTCGATTCGCTTGTCTCGAAGTCAACATTCTTTTGGTTAGATGCTTAAGATAAGGTATGTGGTTAACAAAAGCTCAAAATATTTGAACGCTTTGTGCTATGACATAAAATACGTCAGTAAATACCCCACCTTTGGATTACTGAATCGTCTATGTGCAAACGTTGGTTACTAACAAGTGACTAAATGATATAACTAAACTTCTTCACACCGAACATTAGCCACCTTTAGCTTAGCGGTGGTAATGCACAGCCATGCGTCCATCATGTTGCTTATTAATAGCCTAACGTTTGACATCTACTTCTGCCTATTGCATTTACACTTCAAAAGTAGGTTATTTAAAAAGGTCCCCTATTATGCAAAATCCACTTTTTCATGTCTTTTATACGTAAACATGTGTCCCCTCTGCGTTAAGAGATTCTGAAAGTTTAAGGAAGAAAGATTTTCTCTCTTTTTGTCCTGATCCATTTATATAAAAACCTGTCTGAAAATGAGCTGATCAGATTTTGGCCACTTTATGATGTCATAACGATTTTTTGGCTTGTGTAACCATTAGCCAATCAGCAACCAAGGTAACAGACAGAGAATCAACACTTTTGAAACAGGGCTGAAACAGAGGGGATTACGGGATGCTGCAATTATCTGTTTGGTGTTTCGAGCCAAACACTTCAGAGACATGATTTGTAAATATCTGAGATCTATAATATATTGAGGAAAAACTGTATAATAGGGGACCTTTAAGTCGAAACTCTCTGTCCTGTTGGGTTCACACATCTACTGAATTCCTTTAAAGACTTAAGACTGTTATGTGACATTACCTGAAGCTACATTTATGAGGTCGTCATATGACCTGAAAACACCACACACAATGTTAAATGGCAACTATCTTTTTCCTTTTTATCACCAAAAGGGTGTTAATGAAAGTATTGTAAACATGGGACAACCTGTCAAAAACACGTGACATTGCCAGTCGACTTTGTTTTTCTGCCTTATCCTGCCAATCAGTCTGGTGCTCGTTTTTATATTTGTTACTTACTTTCAACCTCGTATACAGTACTAGCGATGGTGATTGTTTGAACAGTTAAAGACTGTTCAAACAAAATAGAATTTTCAAAGTATTTTACGCCAATATGCAAGCTACAATTATGTTCTAATGTTGTCTGATTTGAGTCCGATGGCTTTAAGAAGAGCAATTTTATATAAAATATTCCTAGAACCAACAAGGGTTCAAGAACTGTTCTTGTGCTTTTCTGGTGCTTAACTGGTTCTTCTCTGTTTTGAATTGTGTGTGTGGTCATGTTCTAGTCACTTTGCTCAGCGCTACTGCTTGTTACAACTTGTATTTGCCATTAACTGGTATTGCTCAGGTTAATCTCGCCCCCCTCCGAGGTAAGCGTGAAGTATTGGTACTTGCCAGGCAGCCGAGTGGGACCAGCTAAGAACCTTTTTTCGGTACTGAGAGCTGGCTCCGCTGCGGTGGAAACAGGAAGAACCAGAGCTAAATCAGGCTCTAGCCCGGAACCACGCTGAGCGGAAAGCCAGTTGCAATATTAGATTATAACAAATAGACATTGAAATGGAATCGTGGTTAAAACGTAGCAGCACTACAGCAGGGAACGTGGACAACGAAGTGAATATCAGGAGGCGTATGCTTTGATGGGATTCACGGCAACCCGCCCCAGGCATTAGGTGCTATTGTGTTTTTTCTGTGGGGAGAAACTAGCCAACAGCTCGATGAAACCAGCACACCTCCAGAGACATCTCAGCATCAAACACCTGAGTACTTGCTGAGTACAGATTAGGGTTGGGAACCGAAACTCGGTTCCAGATGAGAACCGATAAGCAAATGCCGGGTACCCATACAAAATACACACTTTTGGTTCTGCTTAACGGTTCCTAAACGCGGTAGACCCTGTATTCCAGCGGATCCGTCTGCGCCGCGGTGACCCGGTGGAATACAGGGCGGACCTGGAGAATCACAGAACGGCCGGTCGTCAGCGGGCCGTTGACGGCCGGCACCGCCCTTAATAACGGCATCATGTAAGTTGCGCTGACAGGCGACAGAGGTCAGTCACTTCATAACACCAAAGATGGGTCGAGGTAAACGCTCTAAAGTGAGGCTCCACTACACTAAAAAAGAAAAAGACAAGGCATAGTGTAATGCCTGTTAATAGCTTGCCACAGGCATAGCTCAGTTAAAATAAAGCACAGCTATTGTGCAATACATTTGTATTGCATGTATATTTTTTATTTGTAAAAATGTCAGTTAAAGCTTAAAAGAATAAAGATATTTTTGTTATCTAAACGTTTGACCTCTTTCTTTTACAATTTTGGAATCGAAACGGGGAATCGATAAGAACCGGAATCGATAAGCAGAACCGGAATCGGAATGGATACATTTCAAACGATACCCATCCCTAGTACAGATCCTCACAAGAGATGATGCGAAAAGCCTCCACAGCCAAAGCACTGGAGGCATCGCGGTGTCACTGCTTATCGCTGAAGCCAAAAAGCCGTACACGATCGCTGAGGACCTAAAACTCCTAAATAGTGTCATTGCAGTGTTATTACATAGTTTGTTTAGAATTGCACATTTTAGTTACAAAGTGTTTTTTTTAACCCTTTCATGCATTGTGGTCACTACATTAGAGAATGCTAATTTAATGCTGTTTTCTTGTATATGTATGGGGGTTCGGATGGTATAGTTGCACATCAGGCACCACAGTGGATCATATTATAATATTTGTGTATTTTATTTTATAGTTTTTGCATTATATATCATTTTGTTTATTGGTTTGATAAACATACTTAAAAATCTGTTTTAAAATTGGTTCTCAAGCATAAAGATTACAAATATCCTTAGTTTGTTGGAATTCATGCATGAAGGAGTTAAAACACTGATGGAACATCATTATATTGTAATTATTTATATAGGCTTTTTCTATCAGAAATGCTCGGGTCGGTCAGGGGGTAATTGGCTGAGGAAATGTTTCAAAGGGGGAACATTACTGACAAAAGTTTGAGAAGCACTGGTTTAAAGCTTTACAACTCCAGTAAAAAAAGACAGATTGAAGTTTGTGTCACTGTGTTTTTTGTTCAGTAAAAAAAGAGCTTTACTGTTTGTTGCAGCGGTACATTAGCTTTTATGATGTTTGTTTTGTGATGTATTTTTATTATGATGTTTTCTGCAATATTAAATAGTTATAGGCCATGGATGCTCGCTTACATAAAACAAAGGCAAACAGTAAATCCTGTAGGGAAAGATCACACGTTGTTACACACACACACACACACACACACACACACACACACACACCATGTATACATCACTTCAGGGGACATTACATTGACTTACATGCATTTCCTGGAGACTTATTCTAACCTTAACCAAAACATGCCTAACCCTTACCCTGACCCATAGATTCCACCGGGTCCGTCTGCGTCGCGTTACGGCCACACCGCGGCATCCGCAAGGATCGCGGCCACTCTAGTCAATGGGTGCTATTCCACCAGACGCGCCGCGTTACGGCTCAGAAGCGTCCCAGAAGCAGCTCGGCGCTGGGCTCCGCTCAAAATAGGATTGAAGTCTATTTTTCGACGCGAGGCGTTGCAAAGGCGCCGGGCAGGAAGTGGACCGGTCAGAGCATCCGGCCCATCCCCCAAATAAACTAATTTTGCAGAGCCTCCGTAGTCTTTCAAGTAGGAGGAGAAATGCCAGCGTTCTCCTCCGGTTTACAGGCACTGTGTAAATTCTATATATAGAATAATTATGATGATGAATGCATTTTTTTACCACTAAAATACTGCAACACACCTTTGATTCATGTCGTTTAAAACTGGAATATTACAATTATCATTAACTTTGTCTGCACAAAGTAGCCTTTGCAGGAAATATGCCCAAATCAACAAAAGCTGCGAGCCAGCAGGCAAGACGCTCCGCTTCTGAAACGCTTCTGAAACGCGCCCGGTAGGGTATGACGCCGGAGGAGGCCGGACCAAAACCGCGGCGCAGCCGTAACGCGCCGCAAACGGACCTGGTGGAATCTAGGAGTAACCCTAACCAAGTCTTCACCCTAAAATGAATGATTCCACTCATGGGGACTTCCATTATGTCCCCATAAGGGAAGCGAGTGTAAACAGATGTAGGTCCCCACAAGGATAGTAATGCTAGGCCACACACACAGAGAGATTATGTAAATGTTCCAGTCATGTCCTTGGGGAGACATGCGGTGATTGGGCACTTGATGCTGCAGGCCTGCACCTGCTCCCTGCTCCTTCTCTGACATCCTCATGGTGAACAGGCTCATTAATATTAACCTCCGGCTGCAGGCCGCTGTAATCCTCCTGCTCTGAACTGCAGTGACGTCATCTAATGCCCCGTGGACATGAAACTGTGACATCTGGATTAGGCTCTGCACACTGACGCAGCACTTCTTTGTTTGACTTTCATCTCAAGCAGAACATTACAAAGGCTAACATGTACTTTTTGGCAGCTTTGTCTTATCGTTGCACTTCCTGTTGGCTGGGAGTGTGGGTACATCCATCAAATGAAAGGCTGAAGAAGAAGAGTGCATAACAATCACAAGTGTTTTGTAAAACACATGAAAGCCTTGCAGTACTGATATGCATCATCATACATGTTATTTTGATTGAATATGTAATGATTTCAAGAATACCAGAGCTGCAACGACAAGGAGAAGATAGATTTGCTTCATTTTATAATTGATTAAATAGCTGGTCGCTTTCCTGACAAATATGTTTTGTGATTCCAGCTTTTTAAAATGTGAAGATTTCTTTGTCATGACAGTAAATTAAGTATTTGTTTGTTAAGAGGGGACATTTAAAAATAAAAGCTATTTGAATACATCTGGTTGACTTGTGAACTTTTTCAAAACTATTTTCTGATATTTTAGCTAGTGTTAGCCTAGTCATTAAGACTTATCAATGCATTTACAAATTATTTATTATTTTAAGCAATTGTTTGAACTTTATTTGACCAACAATTGGGAAAATAGCACATCATAAACTCAATATAACGTTAAGAAGCTTTTTTGCTCATGTTCAACAAAATATATTAAACTGTTTAAAACAGACAAGTAACTTTAAATTCTCTCTACTAACGCTAAATCATTAGCTATTAGTAGTAAATGATTACACATTTGAATTCCTTTCCTCTCTCCTTTATCTGATGCAGGGAGTTCTGTCAGTGTGTGGCTCTTATCTTTCCAATAAGAATTGCTTCAGGAGCTTTTTTGAAACATAGTGTCTCTGCTGAGTTTAGCAGAGCTCAGGATTACAGTTTGATGAAGATGAAGAACAGGTTCCTCTAAATATACAGAGCAAACTAAAGACTGACGTGTGTATTTACTAAACGCAGACTTTAGACTGAACAGACAGGAAGAGATCTGAGTCACCTGTACTGAATAACTTCAACAGGTGGTTTCGGATTCCACACCCGGGTACACACAAACTCTCACTGTCACATTCCTGACACATACCAGAATACTTACTCCAACACATACAACACAATGGTGTTATTACTCAATTCAGTGTTTTCCAAGGACTTTCAAAAAACACACCTACAGCCAACGATTTAAAGTAAACTGATGAAGTCTCTTGGATAAGCGACAAATATGTTCAAGGCCTAATTGAGAAGAAGCTACACACCTTATATTTTACACTTTATTAGCTTTGAATTAGGATCAATAGGGTATCTATGGTTTTGCTCAACTGCAGTGGCCTACTGCAGGATACTCTGCAACTTCTACAGGTGCTCCATAGAGAGCATCCTGACCTTCTACAGGTGCACCATAGAGAGCATCCTGACCTTATACAGGTGCACCATAGAGAGGATCCTGACCTTCTACAGGTGCACCATAGAGAGCATCCTGACCTTCTACAGGTGCACCATAGAGAGGATCCTGACCTTCTACAGGTGCACCATAGAGAGCATCCTGACCTTCTACAGGTGCACCATAGAGAGCATCCTGACCTTCTACAGGTGCACCATAGAGAGTATCCTGACCTCCTACAGGTGCATCATAGAGAGCATCCTGACCTTCTACAGGTGCACCATAGAGAGGATCCTGACCTTCTACAGGTGCACCATAGAGAGTATCCTGACCTTCTACAGGTGCACCATAGAGAGCATCCTGACCTTCTACAGGTGCTCCATAGAGAGCATCCTGACCTTCTACAGGTGCACCATAGAGAGCATCCTGACCTTCTACAGGTGCACCATAGAGAGCATCCTGACCTTCTACAGGTGCTCCATAGAGAGGATCCTGACCTTCTACAGGTGCACCATAGAGAGGATCCTGACCTTCTACAGGTGCTCCATAGAGAGCATCCTGACCTTCTACAGGTGCACCATAGAGAGGATCCTGACCTTCTACAGGTGCACCATAGAGAGCATCCTGACCTTCTACAGGTGCACCATAGAGAGCATCCTGACCTTCTACAGGTGCACCATAGAGAGCATCCTGACCTTCTACAGGTGCACCATAGAGAGGATCCTTCTACAGGTGCACCATAGAGAGCATCCTGACCTTCTACAGGTGCTCCATAGAGAGCATCCTGACCTTCTACAGGTGCACCATAGAGAGTATCCTGACCTTCTACAGGTGCTCCATAGAGAGCATCCTGACCTTCTACAGGTGCACCATAGAGAGCATCCTGACCTTCTACAGGTGCACCATAGAGAGGATCCTTCTACAGGTGCACCATAGAGAGCATCCTGACCTTCTACAGGTGCACCATAGAGAGCATCCTGACCTTCTACAGGTGCATCATAGAGAGCATCCTGACCTTCTACAGGTGCTCCATAGAGAGGATCCTGACCTTCTACAGGTGCTCCATAGAGAGGATCCTGACCTTCTACAGGTGCACCATAGAGAGGATCCTGACCTTCTATAGGTGCACCATAGAGAGCATCCTGACCTTCTACAGGTGCACCATAGAGAGCATCCTGACCTTCTACAGGTGCACCATAGAGAGCATCCTGACCTTCTACAGGTGCATCATAGAGAGCATCCTGACCTTCTACAGGTGCATCATAGAGAGCATCCTGACCTTCTACAGGTGCATCATAGAGAGCATCCTGACCTTCTACAGGTGCACCATAGAGAGCATCCTGACCTTCTACAGGTGCACCATAGAGAGCATCCTGACCTTCTACAGGTGCACCATAGAGAGCATCCTGACCTTCTACAGGTGCATCATAGAGAGCATCCTGACCTTCTACAGGTGCACCATAGAGAGTATCCTGACCTTCTACAGGTGCACCATAGAGAGCATCCTGACCTTCTAGAGGTGCTCCATAGAGAGCATCCTGACCTTCTACAGGTGCACCATAGAGAGGATCCTGACCTTCTACAGGTGCACCATAGAGAGGATCCTGACCTTCTACAGGTGCACCATAGAGAGGATCCTGACCTTCTACAGGTGCACCATAGAGAGGATCCTGACCTTCTACAGGTGCACCATAGAGAGGATCCTGACCTTCTACAGGTGCATCATAGAGAGGATCCTGACCTTCTACAGGTGCACCATAGAGAGTATCCTGACCTTCTACAGGTGCACCATAGAGAGCATCCTGACCTTCTACAGGTGCACCATAGAGAGCATCCTGACCTTCTACAGGTGCACCATAGAGAGCATCCTGACCTTCTACAGGTGCACCATAGAGAGCATCCTGACCTTCTACAGGTGCTCCATAGAGAGGATCCTGACCTTCTACAGGTGCTCCATAGAGAGGATCCTGACCTTCTACAGGTGCACCATAGAGAGGATCCTGACCTTCTACAGGTGCATCATAGAGAGCATCCTGACCTTCTACAGGTGCACCATAGAGAGCATCCTGACCTTCTACAGGTGCACCATAGAGAGCATCCTGACCTTCTACAGGTGCACCATAGAGAGCATCCTGACCTTCTACAGGTACACCATAGAGAGGATCCTGACCTTCTACAGGTGCACCATAGAGAGGATCCTGACCTTCTACAGGTGCACCATAGAGAGCATCCTGACCTTCTACAGGTGCACCATAGAGAGCATCCTGACCTTCTACAGGTGCACCATAGAGAGCATCCTGACCTTCTACAGGTGCACCATAGAGAGGATCCTTCTACAGGTGCACCATAGAGAGCATCCTGACCTTCTACAGGTGCACCATAGAGAGCATCCTGACCTTCTACAGGTGCACCATAGAGAGTATCCTGACCTCCTACAGGTGCACCATAGAGAGCATCCTGACCTTCTACAGGTGCACCATAGAGAGGATCCTTCTACAGGTGCACCATAGAGAGCATCCTGACCTTCTACAGGTGCACCATAGAGAGCATCCTGACCTTCTACAGGTGCACTATAGAGAGCATCCTGACCTTCTACAGGTGCACCATAGAGAGCATCCTGACCTTCTACAGGTGCACCATAGAGAGCATCCTGACCTTCTACAGGTGCACCATAGAGAGCATCCTGACCTTCTACAGGTGCACCATAGAGAGTATCCTGACCTTCTACAGGTGCACCATAGAGAGCATCCTGACCTTCTACAGGTGCACCATAGAGAGCATCCTGACCTTCTACAGGTGCATCATAGAGAGCATCCTGACCTTCTACAGGTGCATCATAGAGAGCATCCTGACCTTCTACAGGTGCATCATAGAGAGCATCCTGACCTTCTACAGGTGCATCATAGAGAGCATCCTGACCTTCTACAGGTGCACCATAGAGAGTATCCTGACCTTCTACAGGTGCACCATAGAGAGCATCCTGACCTTCTAGAGGTGCTCCATAGAGAGCATCCTGACCTTCTACAGGTGCACCATAGAGAGGATCCTGACCTTCTACAGGTGCACCATAGAGAGGATCCTGACCTTCTACAGGTGCACCATAGAGAGGATCCTGACCTTCTACAGGTGCACCATAGAGAGGATCCTGACCTTCTACAGGTGCACCATAGAGAGGATCCTGACCTTCTACAGGTGCATCATAGAGAGGATCCTGACCTTCTACAGGTGCACCATAGAGAGTATCCTGACCTTCTACAGGTGCACCATAGAGAGCATCCTGACCTTCTACAGGTGCACCATAGAGAGCATCCTGACCTTCTACAGGTGCACCATAGAGAGCATCCTGACCTTCTACAGGTGCACCATAGAGAGCATCCTGACCTTCTACAGGTGCTCCATAGAGAGGATCCTGACCTTCTACAGGTGCTCCATAGAGAGGATCCTGACCTTCTACAGGTGCACCATAGAGAGGATCCTGACCTTCTATAGGTGCACCATAGAGAGCATCCTGACCTTCTACAGGTGCACCATAGAGAGCATCCTGACCTTCTACAGGTGCACCATAGAGAGCATCCTGACCTTCTACAGGTGCATCATAGAGAGCATCCTGACCTTCTACAGGTGCATCATAGAGAGCATCCTGACCTTCTACAGGTGCATCATAGAGAGCATCCTGACCTTCTACAGGTGCACCATAGAGAGCATCCTGACCTTCTACAGGTGCACCATAGAGAGCATCCTGACCTTCTACAGGTGCACCATAGAGAGCATCCTGACCTTCTACAGGTACACCATAGAGAGGATCCTGACCTTCTACAGGTGCACCATAGAGAGGATCCTGACCTTCTACAGGTGCACCATAGAGAGCATCCTGACCTTCTACAGGTGCACCATAGAGAGCATCCTGACCTTCTACAGGTGCACCATAGAGAGCATCCTGACCTTCTACAGGTGCACCATAGAGAGCATCCTGACCTTCTACAGGTGCACCATAGAGAGGATCCTTCTACAGGTGCACCATAGAGAGCATCCTGACCTTCTACAGGTGCTCCATAGAGAGCATCCTGACCTTCTACAGGTGCACCATAGAGAGTATCCTGACCTCCTACAGGTGCACCATAGAGAGCATCCTGACCTTCTACAGGTGCACCATAGAGAGGATCCTTCTACAGGTGCACCATAGAGAGCATCCTGACCTTCTACAGGTGCACCATAGAGAGCATCCTGACCTTCTACAGGTGCACTATAGAGAGCATCCTGACCTTCTACAGGTGCACCATAGAGAGCATCCTGACCTTCTACAGGTGCACCATAGAGAGCATCCTGACCTTCTACAGGTGCACCATAGAGAGCATCCTGACCTTCTACAGGTGCACCATAGAGAGTATCCTGACCTTCTACAGGTGCACCATAGAGAGCATCCTGACCTTCTACAGGTGCACCATAGAGAGCATCCTGACCTTCTACAGGTGCACCATAGAGAGCATCCTGACCTTCTACAGGTGCATCATAGAGAGCATCCTGACCTTCTACAGGTGCTCCATAGAGAGGATCCTGACCTTCTACAGGTGCTCCATAGAGAGGATCCTGACCTTCTACAGGTGCACCATAGAGAGGATCCTGACCTTCTATAGGTGCACCATAGAGAGCATCCTGACCTTCTACAGGTGCACCATAGAGAGCATCCTGACCTTCTACAGGTGCACCATAGAGAGCATCCTGACCTTCTACAGGTGCATCATAGAGAGCATCCTGACCTTCTACAGGTGCATCATAGAGAGCATCCTGACCTTCTACAGGTGCATCATAGAGAGCATCCTGACCTTCTACAGGTGCACCATAGAGAGCATCCTGACCTTCTAGAGGTGCTCCATAGAGAGCATCCTGACCTTCTACAGGTGCACCATAGAGAGGATCCTGACCTTCTACAGGTGCACCATAGAGAGTATCCTGACCTTCTACAGGTGCACCATAGAGAGCATCCTGACCTTCTACAGGTGCACCATAGAGAGCATCCTGACCTTCTACAGGTGCACCATAGAGAGCATCCTGACCTTCTACAGGTGCATCATAGAGAGCATCCTGACCTTCTACAGGTGCTCCATAGAGAGGATCCTGACCTTCTACAGGTGCTCCATAGAGAGGATCCTGACCTTCTACAGGTGCACCATAGAGAGGATCCTGACCTTCTACAGGTGCACCATAGAGAGCATCCTGACCTTCTACAGGTGCACCATAGAGAGCATCCTGACCTTCTACAGGTGCATCATAGAGAGCATCCTGACCTTCTACAGGTGCATCATAGAGAGCATCCTGACCTTCTACAGGTGCACCATAGAGAGCATCCTGACCTTCTACAGGTGCACCATAGAGAGCATCCTGACCTTCTACAGGTGCACCATAGAGAGCATCCTGACCTTCTACAGGTGCACCATAGAGAGCATCCTGACCTTCTACAGGTGCACCATAGAGAGCATCCTGACCTTCTACAGGTGCACCATAGAGAGCATCCTGACCTTCTACAGGTGCACCATAGAGAGTATCCTGACCTTCTACAGGTGCACCATAGAGAGCATCCTGACCTTCTACAGGTGCACCATAGAGAGCATCCTGACCTTCTACAGGTGCACCATAGAGAGCATCCTGACCTTCTACAGGTGCACCATAGAGAGTATCCTGACCTTCTATAGGTGCACCATAGAGAGGATCCTGACCTTCTACAGGTGCACCATAGAGAGCATCCTGACCTTCTACAGGTGCACCATAGAGAGGATCCTGACCTTCTATAGGTGCACCATAGAGAGGATCCTGACCTACTACAGGTGCACCATAGAGAGGATCCTGACCTTCTACAGGTGCACCATAGAGAGCATCCTGACCTTCTACAGGTGCACCATAGAGAGCATCCTGACCTTCTACAGGTGCACCATAGAGAGGATCCTGACCTTCTACAGGTGCACCATAGAGAGGATCCTGACCTACTACAGGTGCACCATAGAGAGGATCCTGACCTTCTGCAGGTGCTCCATAGAGAGGATCCTGACCTTCTACAGGTGCACCATAGAGAGCATCCTGACCTTCTACAGGTGCACCATAGAGAGCATCCTGACCTTCTACAGGTGCTCCATAGAGAGCATCCTGACCTTCTACAGGTGCTCCATAGAGAGCATCCTGACCTTCTACAGGTGCACCATAGAGAGCATCCTGACCTTCTACAGGTGCATCATAGAGAGCATCCTGACCTTCTACAGGTGCATCATAGAGAGCATCCTGACCTTCTACAGGTGCATCATAGAGAGCATCCTGACCTTCTACAGGTGCACCATAGAGAGCATCCTGACCTTCTACAGGTGCACCATAGAGAGCATCCTGACCTTCTACAGGTGCACCATAGAGAGCATCCTGACCTTCTACAGGTACACCATAGAGAGGATCCTGACCTTCTACAGGTGCACCATAGAGAGGATCCTGACCTTCTACAGGTGCACCATAGAGAGCATCCTGACCTTCTACAGGTGCACCATAGAGAGCATCCTGACCTTCTACAGGTGCACCATAGAGAGCATCCTGACCTTCTACAGGTGCACCATAGAGAGCATCCTGACCTTCTACAGGTGCACCATAGAGAGGATCCTTCTACAGGTGCACCATAGAGAGCATCCTGACCTTCTACAGGTGCTCCATAGAGAGCATCCTGACCTTCTACAGGTGCACCATAGAGAGTATCCTGACCTCCTACAGGTGCACCATAGAGAGCATCCTGACCTTCTACAGGTGCACCATAGAGAGGATCCTTCTACAGGTGCACCATAGAGAGCATCCTGACCTTCTACAGGTGCACCATAGAGAGCATCCTGACCTTCTACAGGTGCACTATAGAGAGCATCCTGACCTTCTACAGGTGCACCATAGAGAGCATCCTGACCTTCTACAGGTGCACCATAGAGAGCATCCTGACCTTCTACAGGTGCACCATAGAGAGTATCCTGACCTTCTACAGGTGCACCATAGAGAGCATCCTGACCTTCTACAGGTGCACCATAGAGAGCATCCTGACCTTCTACAGGTGCATCATAGAGAGCATCCTGACCTTCTACAGGTGCTCCATAGAGAGGATCCTGACCTTCTACAGGTGCTCCATAGAGAGGATCCTGACCTTCTACAGGTGCACCATAGAGAGGATCCTGACCTTCTATAGGTGCACCATAGAGAGCATCCTGACCTTCTACAGGTGCACCATAGAGAGCATCCTGACCTTCTACAGGTGCACCATAGAGAGCATCCTGACCTTCTACAGGTGCATCATAGAGAGCATCCTGACCTTCTACAGGTGCATCATAGAGAGCATCCTGACCTTCTACAGGTGCATCATAGAGAGCATCCTGACCTTCTACAGGTGCACCATAGAGAGCATCCTGACCTTCTAGAGGTGCTCCATAGAGAGCATCCTGACCTTCTACAGGTGCACCATAGAGAGGATCCTGACCTTCTACAGGTGCACCATAGAGAGTATCCTGACCTTCTACAGGTGCACCATAGAGAGCATCCTGACCTTCTACAGGTGCACCATAGAGAGCATCCTGACCTTCTACAGGTGCACCATAGAGAGCATCCTGACCTTCTACAGGTGCACCATAGAGAGCATCCTGACCTTCTACAGGTGCACCATAGAGAGCATCCCGACCTTCTACAGGTGCACCATAGAGAGGATCCTGACCTTCTATAGGTGCACCATAGAGAGGATCCTGACCTACTACAGGTGCACCATAGAGAGGATCCTGACCTTCTACAGGTGCACCATAGAGAGCATCCTGACCTTCTACAGGTGCACCATAGAGAGCATCCTGACCTTCTACAGGTGCACCATAGAGAGGATCCTGACCTTCTACAGGTGCACCATAGAGAGGATCCTGACCTACTACAGGTGCACCATAGAGAGGATCCTGACCTTCTGCAGGTGCTCCATAGAGAGGATCCTGACCTTCTACAGGTGCACCATAGAGAGCATCCTGACCTTCTACAGGTGCACCATAGAGAGCATCCTGACCTTCTACAGGTGCTCCATAGAGAGCATCCTGACCTTCTACAGGTGCATCATAGAGAGCATCCTGACCTTCTACAGGTGCATCATAGAGAGGATCCTGACTGGCTGCATCACGGTCTGGTATGGCAGCTGCACCGCCCTCAATCGTAAGGCTTTACAGAGGGTGGTTTGCAGAGAACATCACCAGGACGGAGCTGCCATCCATGGAGGACCTCTACTCCCAGCGGCTCAGGAAGAAATCCCTCAGGATTACAAAGACCCCCATCACCCCAGCAACAAACTGTTCAGTCTGCTGCCGTCTGGCAGGCGGTACCGCAGCATCAGGACTAAAACCACCAGACTCAGAGACAGTTACAATCCACAGGCAAGAAGACTGTTAAACACCTGAACTGCTGAAACAACATCCACAACATTAATCTGGCTGCAACTTTATCTAATATATCATGTATATATATTCCAATCACTTGTATATCGACTCTTATTGCACTATTTCACTTTTTTTACAATTTTTCTGTTTTATTGTGTTGCACTGTTGGAGCAGCCTGTGACCTAAGATTTTCATCGTCATAACTACACTGTAGCTATGTACGTATGACCAATAAAAGCCTTCAACCTTCTAGTTATGCTATTACTTTTCTAAAAGAGTAGGGCAAGTAAAATATGATGGCACATATTCCACTTTAATTTCAATATCAGGTTGTCACTTTTGGTTTTAACTTAAATGGTAATGTCGGCCGGTCCGCCCCTTTGGTTAAGTCTAAAACATCCTAAAAGCTATTCAATGGATTGCTATCAAATGTTGTGAAGATATTCATGTTCCCCAGTGGATGAATCGTAATGACTGTATACTTTGACTTTCAGTCTAGCACCACAAGCAGGTTAACATGTTGGTTTGTTATTTAAATATCACATATTTAATATTTAAACACATTTTGTCATGATCTGGTCAAATGTGGTTTCAGACATATATGTGAATCGTTATAAATCATCAGATCAAAATGTCATATGTTTTATATGATTTAATACCTGCAAGAACTTCAGCTCTACTGGGTGTAATGCTAGTTTGCTCAATGTGACTATGCTTTAATGCTATATTAAAATGGTATCCATAGTTTTATCTGTCGTTATATTTAAAATCAGCATATTAGTATACTTATTGAAGAATGCTAGCCCACTGATGTTAGCATTTAGCTTTAAGCCCAAACACAGCAAAACAGAGCTGCTAGCCTGATAGTACTGTACACTGTGTATATCAACATAAACTTTAGCAACCACATTTAGCATGTAGCTTAACAGGAGCTTATCTATGTTCCCTGAGTCATATGTCCCCAGCTGAAAATCCTCTTAATGTGACACATTAAGGAGAGCTTTCATACATTTTGATGTTCTCAGGAGTATCATTTGTTGTACTAGGTCAAATGTTCATGTTCCGGGAGTCAGTTATGTTGAAAACCCCCATCTACTGCTTACAGCTTACTTATGTTATATCTAAATCACTCGACTGGCTGGCAGGATAGTTTTCTTTGACATAAGACATTGACATTTAGACAGTGGCTTTGACATTTGAACAGCAATGATAGCACATACTAATCCCTCACAATGTTAGTTTATGCAGGAAGTTAGGACCCTGGGAACATACAGTAAGGATCTCAACTACCGTTCCCTATACAGAGAAAACCAAGTAATCCGCCAGATTCCGTGAAAAGCCTTTATTTACTTATTAATAGTGTAAAGAATGTGCACACACAGTGTAAAGAATGTGCACACACCATCATATTATTCCCAGTATCCCACCCGTGTAATCCTCCCCAGTAGGTAGTTAGGTAAGATCACGAGACGTGTTGTGTAACTTTACCCGCACAAAGCCTTTATGATAGACATTTCAATTTATCACGCTCACTGCTCTGCAGCAATTCACACGTGCACATGTATAGAATGCATGATTGCACGCACACAAAGGCACATGCAGACCCCTCTTATGTACTTATACAATAATCATAGAGGAATTAGCAGATAATGACATTTCTAGTGGAGGGATTATAAATCAGGGTTACAGCATGGACATTAATGACCTCATCCTTTAGTGTGATGTAATGTATGTTGTTACTGTTTTTCTGACCTGTGAAAAACAGGAGACTTCTGAGAATTGCATGCAAGTGAATTGGAATCAGTGGGCTATTTTTATATGCTATATTTTCCATCCTGCTCTGAACTTGGGTGAAGACTGGCCAGATGCCCTAATAATAATCCAAGCAAAGCGCGGTGTCCTCATTACTGATGGAAATGAAGCTGTCACATTTTTCAAAGTGCAGTGGTACAGTTGGCCTGAGCTGTCCTTCCTCTCGTCTTTCAGGGCATTGAGTGTAATTATTTGTCCTGTCCAAACATGTCTTTGATATACATCTGAGGTGACCTGTTTTGATAAAGATGAATTTTGTTTAACTGATGTATTGAGTAAAACTTGAGGGCTGCAGTTTTGGTATTATACAGATAAATGGGTCTATGTCATGTACAACCATTGGTAGATGTTACACCTGAAAGAAAGATAAGGAAATAAGACAACACCCGAGGAGGACAAACATCCTCTTAAGTAAAAGACCAAATCATGTCAAGCTTTAACCTGTTAAGCTTACTTAACTGTTGGAAATGACATTCCAAAGGCTAAATTCAAACTCAATACCATAAATAACTGGGTACCAAAGTGCTTTACCTGAGAGAACACGTTCCACACGGAGTAGCAACCGTCCGGCTGGGCCTTTTGCTGCATATCATCTCCTCCCTCTCCACTGTTTCCAGTAGATCTCTACTGTCCAATAAAACTGAAATTCCCCGAAATATCATGTTAAAAAAGTTAAAAACATTAATTTGCTTTTGGCATTGAAATGGATTAGAATCTCACCTTTTTCCTGGATGTCAGGAAGGCCAGGAAGTCGTTCCCTTCAAGTCTGCAACCAGTCATAGGAGTTCAAATGCAAAGCCTGAACAACGACAAGAGCGGGAGACTTACATTTTACAATTATATTTGTAATTAATACCAGAGCAGTGTGTACATTGGCCCTGTACGACATGCAGAGAACAGATCAAATCCCCTGACATGCTCACACACTTTGGTGATGTCCTCATCTGATGTTTCATTTTTTAGCAGCAAAGTAACATTACTCAAAGTACATGTCGGACCCAACTCATTTACAGTATGTTTTGCATCTCCTCAATAATGGTCTGTATCATTGAGTAGAAAAAAAACTGTCCCTACAATTTCAGGTAGTTTAACACACATTTGTAAGAAAAGTTTACAATGAAGCACACTCTTTGTATTAAGCGAGCTGCCACAGAAACAACCAACCTTTGGTAGTGAGCTACAGTTAGCTAACTTAATGTTCAACACAAAAGTTAAGATTAACGTAACTGTTACGTCCCCACTAGGGATGAGGAAGTGCAAGACACACCAGTTGGAATTGGTAATAGTTATAAGGATTTATTATAGTTAAATAGTGGTGACCCTGGATCCTATTTACACAACTACAGTACCTAACTAAACACAGAAACACTAGTTCAACACGCTGCTAAACAGTATAACTTTAACACATAACACAACAGCACTGAACGTTAACCAAACGAGTAAATGCACCAAGAGGCTGGAGGCGGACCAGGAGATGGCAGCCAATGACATACAACATTGTATGTGACATACAACATAGATTAACACAATAAAGACGACCCGGAAGGCAGCAGCCGTAACAGTAACATTGTAAGAAAGCAAAACGAACCTTCAAGAAGGCTTTTACTCTCAGACTGGGTGAAATTGTGTAGTGTTGCTTACCTCCAGAAGGACTTTTAGTGCGTTTCCCAGTAGACAGAGCTGTCAGAGTGGTTCCTCTCAGAAGAGCAGCCGCTGGGCGGAGTCACAGAAACGCTCAACTGATCTTCACTCCCCGACCGTTAGCGCCATTCAAAATCATGTTTTATACCGCTTTGTTTCAACCACTGCCGTCTCGCCATTATCCCGTGTCTCACCCTCTCTCTCTGTCTGTCTGTCTGTTTCAGTTTCACCAGCAAGACTGCTGGTAGACCAGCATAAATACCAGCTTCACCAGCATAGACCAGCTTAACTACCAGCTAAAACCAGCATAGACCAGCATGACATCCATGCTGGTCTATGCTGGTTTAGCTGGCCAGGCTGGTCTTAAACAAACTAAACCAGCCTAACACCAGCTAAAACCAGCTAAAACCAGCAACTGTAGTGCCAGGAGATATGGGAGTCGGAGGCGGTGCATCGAAGGTGCAAAAGGGTACTTTAATGAGGAGTTGCGGAGGACATGTTGTCGGGTCGCAGCCCGGGTCGACAAGAGAGCGAGAAGCAAGGAGGGCACACAATATATACAGTAAGCACAACATGTCCGTGTGGGAACAATACCCCCAACCCGTAGTTCCATGTGTGGATTATGTACCAGTGTATAATAGGTGGTCACCACACAAGCCCCCCCAGAATTCAAACATGGAAACTATCTCCGTGTCCGGGAGGAAACACCACAGGGGCCGAGGAGGGTGGGGCCGGGCCATGGAACGGGCCGTCGGAAGGGGGCCGCAGGAGAGGGCAGGGTTTTAACGAGGGCGAGGGCATCCTCACCGGGGGTGGGAGACGGGCCGGAACGGGGCCGCAGTAGGCGTCGTAAGGGGGCCGCAGTGCTGCGACGTGGGGACGGCGTGAATATCCCGGTGGTCCCCAGCAGGGAGGAGCGCTGCCCGGCCGCAGGCGAGGGCACAACGGCAGCGGGCACAAAGTCCTCGGGGGGAAAGAACCGGGTCCCCGGGGGGCAGGAGCAGCATCCCCGGGAGGAAGGAGCCGGGTCCCCGGGGGGCAGGAGCAGGGTCCCCGGGGGGCAGGAGCAGCATCCCCGGGAGGAAGGAGCCGTGGACAGGGGAGAGGCCAGGCAGGGTCCCGGAGCGCGCCACCTACGGGCCGATGAAGGCATGGGGACGTCCGAAACCGCCGAGGCGAGACGGGGTCCAGGAGTGCACCACCCAGGCGTCGATGAACGTGAGTGGCGTCTGGAACCGCCGTCGAGGTGAACCGTGAGCCGCGGTAAGAAGAGAGGCCAGACAGGGTCCCGGAGCGCGCCACCCACGGGCCGATGAAGGCATAGGCACGTCCGAAACCGTCGAGGCGAGACGGGGTCCAGGAGTGCACCACCCAGGCGTCGATGAGCGTGAGTGGCGTCTGGAGCCGCCGTCGAGGTGGTGAAACAGGTGAGAGTGTCCACACGAGGTCGACCAGACATGGTCGAACCTCCTCTCAGGCACCAGAAAAAGCTCAAAAAGGGCCGTACTGTCCACGGTCAAAAACAGGTGGGCGAAATAGTGAGAGGATTCACACGAGGCCAACCAGACATGGTCAAACCTCCTCTCAGGCACCAGAAAAAGCTCTAAAAGGTCGATAGCCGTTAGCAGCTAGCCGTTAGCAGCTAGCCGTTAGCTGGCAGCCATCGGTAGCTGCTAGCCGTCGTTAGCCCCACGTGGATAGCTGCTAGTCGTGGTTAGCTAGCGCCGCTGGTACGTGCAGCCGCACGCCCCGAAGAAACAGCCCCATGAGGTAGCCATGGGGTTGCTGGTCGACCCAGCAGGTCGTACATCGTCCCCCCGATGCGGGAACGGCGAGCAACGTCTCCAGCCTTCTGCGGAGCACGCACCGAGCCTCAGTCCGCGTGCCGGTGGCAGCCACGGACGTCTCCAAAAAATCCCCGGCATTTCGAGAAAGGAACCTGAGTTCCTTTTGCCGTGTTCGGCTTCGTCTCGGAAACTTCCCCAGACGTGTCAGAGTCACCAGTGTAGTGCCAGGAGATATGGGAGTCGGAGGCGGTGCATCGAAGGTGCAAAAGGGTACTTAATGAGGAGTTGCGGAGGACATGTTGTCGGGTCGCAGCCCGGGTCGACAAGAGAGCGAGAAGCAAGGAGGGCACACAATATATACAGTAAGCACAACATGTCCGTGTGGGAACAATACCCCCAACCCGTAGTTCCATGTGTGGATTATGTACCAGTGTATAATAGGTGGTCACCACACAACCATCTTAAACTGGTCTATGCTCGTTTTTTCAGCAAGAATCAATTTGTTTAAATTATTTGGCATAGTTCTTGTTTCCTTAACTAACTTAAGTGGTCCTTGCGCATAAACAAGCAGCTAATTTGCTGTTGGCTTCACTTCATATGGGAGAATGTTGTCACTTATTATAAACTTCTCCCAGCTGGTAACACAACTTACCACAACCCAACCTACGCTGCATGGGGACATACAATACGTCTGAATATTTGTTAATACTAATCCGGACATTTCTTGTAATACATTTGGTTCTTTGAGCTAAATGCTAACTTTAGCATGCCGACTAGCTTACACTTAAGATGCTATCAGGTTCATGGAGAGCAAAATGAATGTCAGCAAGCTAACATGTGTTAATTATCTAAGACTATACACTGATGCTGATCACAATGTCATTAGTTTACAGGTATTTTGGCATAGAACAAAGTATAAGAAATTATATTTGACCGGAGTCAAAAAGGTTTCTCAAGGCTTGCTCTCAAGGCTTGCTCTCAAGGCTTGCTCCCTCGGCAAAAACCAATGGGAATTTCACATTATCTGTGACATTCATGAAACTGACACGCTTTGTTCAGCGGGATAAACTTTACATATTAACACTGTTTTTAAGATTTTTGAGCATAAATGCCAGAAAAAGTGGCAATTGTATCACTTCACGTCACAGCCGCTAAGATAAAGGTGGCTACTGTTTGGAGTGCTGAAGTTTAGTTATCACTTGTTATTTGTTAGCAACCGCTATTTTAATGACACATATAGAAGCTTTGGACATTCACGAGTGGAAGTATTTTATAGCGCAAAACAATACGTTGAAATCTCTTAAGCTTTTGTTAACAAACCTTATTTCAAGCTTCTAACCAAAAACACGTTAAACTGAAAATGGTTAAATACTGAGTAATTTCTGTGTTTTAGTACTCATTCCTGAACCCCTTTATAAAACCAACTTAGGCACCATTGTAATAAAGTGTCCTAGTAAACCATGACAGTTACAGTGAACCAGAATGCACCATACCAGGATGCTAAAACTGAAGCAGCTCAATGGAATTCAGCAATTTGTCCTTTTCTTACTGTGCCTTAACGCCTAAAAAAAATACCCTTGCGTAAAATTTGCTTTAAAAAACTGCAAAAATAAAAGCCTAACATGAATATATTGTCATAGACCTTTAGACAATTGGAATCTCCTCTCTGTCCACAGCTCAACATTTTGTATTTAAGATCTCACGGTTCTTAAGACGACTGAAGTAGCACAGCTTGTTTCTATTTATGCAGCAGCGGGTGATAAGCCCTCATCTAAAGAGCATCCCTTTAAATCCACCCTAATTTAGTGAGTGACCCTTAAACAGATTCTGGTTTGATTTGGACATCCATGAAAGTGTACAAAATCAGTTACTATAGGGCTCCACAGAAAACTTGTTTTAGATCAGATTTTCATGGAACCAGCCGCCTTGACTTTTACAGTGGAAGGGCTGTTCCCCCGGCACACACAGACGACAGGTCCTCAACATGACCAGCTGCTAATCCGGTTAAAGATAGCAGCAGGTGAGCCAGGCTGTCCGCAGACTGACCTACTGTTCAGAGTGATCTCAATCCCTTTGCTTCCTTGCTCCACGCTTATCAGCTTATCAGACATGTATTTGCCTCTGTCGCTTTAATTGGTTGACTAGGTATTTCTGTCCCCGCCTCTTTAGGAAACTGGAGACAAGTCTGACTCGAATTTTTTCAATGGGAAAAGTAAACATGAGCAGCACATAGTCACAGTAGTACATATTGTATCAATTTGACTATCCGAAGCATTTTGACACTAAAGTTGTCACAGTCGAGAATAGAGCAGGGTGGATCTATGTGCAGGACGAGGAATACATACAAATAAAAATAAAACTTTGATAGGTTTTTCAGGCAAAACAGAGCAGGGCAGAACTCTCCCATGAACGATGAACACGCATCTGACAGAAAAGGGAGGGGAAACCAGAACTTAAATACTTGAAGAACTAATCACTAGGACAAGACACAACTAGAGAGCACAGGAATAACACAGGGACAACAGGTGAATCTGATCTGATGATCAAACAGGCAGGAAACACAGAGACAGGAAGTACAAACAGACAAAAGACAGGGGTGAACACATTCAAAGCACATTTTTCTGATTTGTCAGAATCAGCAACACGCTTGAGAGATCTGGCAACGCAGAGCAATAAACATAGTAGCATAAAGTAGTCAAACTTTGGACGCTCAAGCTAACCAATATTTGTAGCAATAATACATGTTAGTAAGCTGTATAACTATATTATGTTGTCTAAATAAAGTATAAATACATTAGACCACGCCCATTTTAGAGACAGGAAGTGTACCCCTTTCCTACCATTGGCTCCGATTAATGCTCTGTCTTTTACTTAGAAAACAACTTTACTTTAATTTCTTTCCTCTAAAGGCCCTGACACACCAAGCAGTCACCAGAGAACTCACTGATGCCGACGCCGACTGTTGCGTCGGCGTGTTCTCCTGCGTTTAGGCCATGTATCGCACTGGAACACACCGCAAAGACTTCAGCCGAGCACGTACGAACTGCGCATGCGTGAGCGGCAATAACTCTCCTTACCAGCAGGCGGCGGTAGTGTGTATTCGTCATTAAAAAGAGGCAATAACCGGAAGACAGAGAAGAAGAACAGACTACGTGATATAAACAAACAACAAATAGCATGTGCGTTCCATTTTCACTCTCGTCTATCAAAAACATGTTTCGTGCGGTACTGGAGCTATCAGCCATTGGAGTGTTGCTTGTGGAAGACATTCTCAAGCAACCGTTTCGCTTCTCATGCACTGATTCGCTAGCTGAACAGCCAATCAGAGTGATTTCCTTGTCCGACGGCCACGAAAGGCCAAATAAGGCGTGTCACGGCCGGCGGTGCGGGACACACCAAATTGAGTTTGGGCGACAGGGCACGATTCGTCGTCCGACTAACGAAAACGGACGATTTCGGCCTGGTGTGTCAGGGCCTTTACAGCCAACCTTCATTCATAGTACATCAAGGTTAACTGGGGTTAACTAAAGGTGAGTCAAATTTGATGTTAGTGTTTGAGTCTGACAGAAAAAGACCACTCAATAACTAGATTTTTCAACATTGAAGCAGTCAGTGACAACATGTCTGAGTCACCACATCAGTCTGTTTCTGTGTCACTGCATCTCACACTAACTCATATCCGTCTCTCGCACTCTGTCCTTATTTAAATGACATGCAAATCTGTCCAGTCAAAGTTGTTTTAGCACATATTACTCCTCTGCTTCCAACTCAACCGGATACACGTGGGCTATATTTCTATTTTTCAACAAACATCTCTGCAGTTTTTCTCCCATACATGATATCAATCTTTGTGTATTTGTCCTTTCCCTGTGAACATGCCGTGCAGTCTTGTGAAAGGTGATGAGAAAGCTACACAAAATATGTTTGTTGGCGGAGTTGGTTCATTTCAACACCCGGCTGCAGATATAGGATGACTCAATGAAAGCTTTGAAGAGCCAGTTCTCTTTTACAGCTCATTAGAATAAGTACATTTATGAACTCTCTCTGACCTCTCTGGGTTTTTCTCATTTAAATAATGCTTGTTAGTCGGCGGTGTCGAGCACTTTCTGTGTGCTGTGAAGTAAGAGTTCAGCAGCAGGGCAGGAATGTTTTGATTCATTATCAATTAAAGCAGAATGAACGGGCTGTAAAATGTCTTACATCGTAAATATGCACATTGTCACACACAGCATTTCATAAGGAAGACATTTATCAGCAATGCAGATATGTGTTGGCACAATTATCATTATCTGTGATAATTTAATGTTAGAATAAGGATAGAAAATTCAGACTGATCAGTTATGCTACAGTATTTGTATTTGCAAGATTTCTTACATCTCACAAAGATAAATGTTTCCTGGTAAAACGTTGTTTTTCTTATCTAGTCAATATTGGGCTTTTCTGTTTCAATGACATTTCTTCTTTCAGACAAGTGGAAGAATAACCCTCCAAAATACACATTCAAGTGTTCATTTTACAAACTCTAGAGTTATCCTTAATGCACCAGAAGTCAAAAGAGTATGCCTCCATATTTCAACATAACATGACGGAAACTTGTCAAACAAAACATTGTTTTGAAATGATAAGTGTAACATCAAATAAAACAGGCATATGATCTGAGAAAATAGCGTCACATATCTCCAATTTAAGAACAGGCAAACCATAGATAAAACAATATCAAGTGTGTGTCCGCGTTCTTGCGTGGGGCCAGATACATACTGAGCAAGACTAAAGGAATCAACGAGGTTTAAAAAATCCTTTGCCATAGGTTTCTCAGGATAACACACATGAATATTAAAATCCCCAACAATAAGGACACGGTCATATTGCGGCATAATTTCAGCCAGAAAGTCAGAGAAATCATTTAGGAAGTCCTTATTGTATTTAGGAGGTCTATAGACCACTGCACACGGCACTGCGTGAGAGCGGCCGAGCTCGAACGCGCTCAGTGCAAAGCTGCAAGGAGAGAATGACAGCGATAGTTGCTGACATTTAAAATCACTCCTACAGAATAGCTATACTCCTCCGCCTCGGCCCGAGTTAAAATAGCAGCAATCTGGAGGTAAAAGTTCGGTAAAGGCGCAGTTAGCAACACTGCACGAGACACACTGAATTTCATTAGTTCTACAGCTTTTTGCTTTGGCTTCATTTTCCAGGGAGATCGTACCCGGTGGCAGGAAGAAATAGTCAAAGCGAGGCTTATCGAGATCAATCGATACGCTGATGATGTCATTATTCTATAGCCATTACATTGAGATTGTCTACTGTAACTTTAGTTTGAAAAGTCACTTTAGATTCCCAATAAATGGATGTATAACAAAAACAATGTCTAACACAGATGAGCGGGGTTCAAATCCCAACATAACACGGATCAGTACAAGTTGTGTAACCCAGAGGGGGCACTCACATAACATACTTTTATCCAAAGCGACTTACTTCAATATGCCTACGGGAGCTATTCGGGGTAAAGTACCCATTTCCCCCCAGAGACACAGCTGTCCCATGTAACCCAGAGATATGTAAACTACAGATTAATAATGATGTAACGTGAAGCGTCTGCACAACAAACAGCTGTGGAAAAAGAGAACGGCTGATTACTTTTTGAAGTCATTGGCGGGTCATAAGGGCTGTGAGGTTATGTGGTGAATCTGGAAAATCTGCATCGGAACTATTTCCTTCCTCCTAGTGGTTAGACAACATCTTTTGACTCATCATTGCGGTTCACATTTTAATAAATAACTCATGTTAAGTTTGATGGGATGCACACCCAGCTCTGCGTTTTCCATGAACTCCGCTGACTGGAGCCGGACAGCAGAAGCCGCTGGCTCAGTGAAGACATGTTGCTGCTGAGCTCAGGAACATTCAGATACTGTCACAGTACAGAGGAGCTGAGAACTCTGAGCAACTGCTCTGTCCAAGCATTTACCATATGTGCACAAAACAAAACTTAACTTGCTGATGCTATGAACAGCACGAGATTTCCGTCATTGCATTATGTAAAAATATCACCTATAGTTATACTTATGTAAGAACATTTTTATATAATCGGAATTGGAAATAAAAACAAAATCAGCTATAATGTAACCCTTCTTTTCATTTTTATTATTAACCCCATTACAATGATGTATTTTTTTATTTTTTATTATTTTATTTTTATTAGTATTGACATTTATATATATATTTACCATATCTGTTCTGCTCACATATCCTTACCTTCACCGGACCATTAATTAACTCCCGTTATTTGTTATTTATATTAATACATATTTATTATTATTTTATTTTATTTGACTTTTATTACCTTGTATATTCCATGTGTAATATCTGTGTTTCTTCTTGTTCTGTTGCTACCAAGACACGTGCATTTCCCTACAGGGATAAATAAAGGCCTATCCTATCTTATCTCAATATGATTTATTTATTTCTTTTATTTTTTACTTGAGGCAAAACATTTGGAAATATTGGGTTTAAGGCATACAATAAGGCATGTTTCTTTCTCTCTTGTTTTATACATAATAATATAACAGGTAGTAGTATACTACTACGCTGATCTTCTAAAAAAGTTATTTGATGAAACAGACTGATGCTGTAATCATGGGAACGTTAATCGGGACTGTCTCCTGATTACTTTTTGTTCTTCAGTTTACCCCTCAGTCTTCTGTTAAGTCACCCCTCATCTGCCAAACAGCACTGACGTCACTCGGCTTGATTGCCAGTCATTCTCTTACATAAAGCACAACATCCTCAGAAAACAAAAGCCCCCAAGCTTTATGCAGTCTGAGGAGTCACAGCCAATGAATGAGAAGGCTCTTACTTCTGTGTAACCCAGTGTCTCCTTTACATCTCTGCGTCTGCTCCTTCTTTCCTTCATGGCTGCAGAGGAAGGATCATGATGCCCCTCTCAGATGATGGGGTTGCATAAGAAGCAATTCTTACAGCTGATAGCTGATAAAAGAGAGCGGATGCCAGCACATCACAACATCTGATCTCAGAACAGCAAGTTGTCCTCTACAGCTGTATGTGACATTAAAGAACATAATGGCTGAGAGGAGTCCATTATTTGAATAGCTGAATGACAGAAAATTAACAGGTTTGAAAATCTTTTAATCGTTATTTATTTAGTAAAAATTCCAACTTCTCAAATGTGAATAATTTATATTTGTTTCCATCTTTTATAGCTTGATTTAATATTTTTGGGATGCTTTGCAGTCTGTAACCTGACTGTTAAACAAGACATCTCTGTCTGTATGTGTGTGTGTGTACTTGTTTGCCTAACTTGTGAACTGTTAATCTGATCTACTTCAAACTTGCCTCGTGTATTGCTAGGGACCCAAAGGAGTGCTTTATTGAAAATTGTGAAATTTGGAGAGAATATATTTATGTGTTATCCCTTTCCTGTAGTGTTTTATAAGGTTAAGGTTATTTAAAATGGTCTGCAAAGCCTTTTTCTGCCTGAACGCCTCCATTGGACTCCTTTGTTTACTTCTGTGACATAGTGAGATCACTAGGTAACACTCACGCTACTATTGGCTAGCACTCCAACACATTGTACACGTCACAGTAAACACAAACTTGAAACACAAGGTATAGGACTCAAATGCAAAGTATGAGAAAAATACTTTATTCCAAAAATAGGTTTACAAAAAAGGATCAACACTCTTGACGAGGTGAAAAAAGGTTCAAAAGGCACAAAAGAAAATCACTCACTAAGTGAGGAACACAACTTACAAAATAACTCAGGAGCATGAATCAGGCTTGAGACATGAAAAGTAATCGCTGGTACGCAGACTACTGGCATGGAGACAGGACAAGAGGAACTGACACAAGACAAGGCTGGGGAATTTAAACAAGAGGTAACTGAGCACAGGTGGAAACAATCAGGGGCGGGGCTGAAGCTGATGAGAGCAGGCAGACTAAGGCCCAATCCCAAACCACTCCCTCGACCCTACCCCTCCGTGACGGAGTGAACTCCGTCTGTAGCCACACTCGCAGCTCAACGAGGCTCCCTCCTGTCAGATGGAGGGAGTAAATACAACAGCAAGCTTTGGGACGGCCTCCCCTCTCTCCCCTCTCTCCCCTCTCTCCTCTCTCTCCCCTCTCTCCGGCAGAAACAGGAAATGCCGTAACTGTATGTAACAACGGTTTCAAATCAGCATCTCTTAGACAAAAAGTTTAAATGAATAACTCAAATAAAACTCCAAACATCTTTCATTGTGTTTCAAAGCTCTTTAGTTTTAAACCTGATGTTTATAAGCTTCTTAGTTTTTGCAACGGTCTGTAAATATACACAACTTTATAATAAAATGCACACATTTACCTTTTTCTAGACTAAACACAGGTATGATCCTAAGTTAAAAACATATGAGGTTATCATGAGGTTGTTAACGTCGCAGTTTATCAGTGGATGTTTGCTGGAACTACTTGTAAACAGCGTGTTTCCTGACGGACACACACAGCGTGACTCCGGTCAGGTAGAGACCGGTCTCAAGTCAGCACCGCTGCAGACTCGCTGTTTGAGGGCTTGATGGCCCACTCCCCCTCCACACTCGTTGCTTTGGAACAGCCCTCAATATGGCGGACCCTCCGCGTGAACGCGCAAATGGAGGGGTAGGGTGTGTAGGGTGTAGGGGCGGTTTGGGAATGGGCCATACACAAGGATAGGGAGTCAAGGGACCTGGAAGGTGAGTACCAAAATAAAACAGGAAGTGGGAGACAAGAAAAAAAATGACTAAACAAAAACATGACAGGACACAACAATCTACATGTAAACAATTTGTGTTTTTCCACCCACTGGTGAGATGTTCATCAGCTCACATAGTGTAAGAACATTTGCAGTAAAACTGGCCTCTATGGCATCCTGAACTTGATGAAACCACAAATGTCCACATTTGTTTGTTCCTAAAAAATGTGGGGATTATCAAAGTTGATTTAGTTTTGATGTAACAAAACGGTTTCTCTGCATTTTACCCATCCTAGTGTTAGGAGCAGTGTGCTGCCATTATGTACGGCGCCCGGGGAGCGGTGCCTTGCTCAGGGACACCTTGGTAGCACTTCTTTCCGGGACTTGAACTGGTGACCTTCCAGTTGCCAAGCCAAGTCCCTATGGACTTCGCCACCACCGCCTGGTACTGACATGTTACTGACATTTCACCACTGCAGAAAATATATGACACTGATTTTCAATATAAATGCATCTTCGGTTGGACATTCTACTGCAAATCAGTTGCAGAAAAGTAATAGGCGTTTTTTTTTTATAATTCATGCTAATTGTTTAATCTTGTTCAACGCCATGCTCCTCTGTCTCTTTGTGGCCCAGCCAGAGCAGATTTGACACACTCCAGATGTAGAGAATCAAAGATCGCACGTGTTGCAGAATTATTTGATCAAATGTTCTGGTTTCCTTGTCCAGAGAGTCACTCTGGACAAGGACTGCTTAGCATCACACCCGTCTCCTCTCTGCTGCTGATGTTTCTTCTTATGTAACACAGTCATTGGATCATCTGTGTACTGTAGGATATCACAGGCCAACAAGTTCTGACATGATTTCGACTGCTAAGTGCCTGCCAACTGTTGGGTGATCTTTCCGAAACGGCTGTCCCCTATTGATGTACGCCTGATTATTCTGTGCTGTGCATAAACAACTGGTACAACCACGCAGTTAGTTTATGCGGGGAATTTGCAAGGTTACAGGAAAGGTTCATTTAAAGAAGAGCTGTTGACCTGACACGGATCGTTTAACAGTAGACAGTGCTGGATAGGAACATTTGTGATTTTGTGTGATTATATAAATAAACTGACAGTACTAAAATCAAACTTTGTGGGAAAATGTATTGGTGAAACTTTGCAGTACACTGTAAGAAACGTATCGTGAATTTCACACAGTATTTAACTGGCAGCAATTGACAAGTTACTTACTAAGTAACTTGTCAATTGCTGCCAGTTACATACTGATTATCTACAGTACATTGATGGTTACTGTGATTATCTACAGCAGTGGTTCTCAACTGGTGGTGGACCCACATCTAACGGGTCCGCGACGCACTTTTGGGTCGATGTGGGTCGCGGATGTGTGAGTGAAGAAAAAAAAAAATTGAATTGAATTTTTTTTTTGGGGGAAAGTCAAACTTTTATTTTGAAGGCCCGATTTTCTAACGCTGTGCATGCAGTCGGCGTTGGACTGGAAGTACCGGAGACCATAAACGGTTTTGAAACTTCTGTCACGTGGTGATCATCTTCTCAATAAAATATCTTTGCTGATGTTTTTTTCGAGTCTTCTGGCCAATCAGAATCAAGATTGTTGCCGGAAGTCCCGACGGAGAATAACTTTGCCGTAGAACTCTTCTTTATACATCCATGGGTACAACTTCAGATACAAATGAACACATAATGAAATATGACCCCCAGTTTGATGATTGACCGGTCACAGAACAATGGGAGCTATCGACCCTTACCCACAATTTAAAGTAAGTCACACAGACTATCTCCTCTTTGCTCTTCTCTCTGTGAGGAGCAGCAAGTTCAGCTTCAGAACAAAGTGAAAAACAAACAATGGCATCAAATATTATTAAATAGGTCGGGTAGTGATATGTTTATTAATTTTCTTCTCAGAGTGTACCAGAATGCGTAGTTTATAGAGGCGGGATTCGAACTGGAGTTCACCAACGCCCCTTCATCTGATGACCAACGCTCTAACCACTGCGCCACCACCGCCCCCAAAATCTTCAAATGCCGTTGCCTTGGCAACACAATGCTCACTATGAAACACGGTTTTATCACAACTTCAGTTCAAATGCTCGAAATGGCCCAAAACTTCACAGGTTTGGTAACGATGCAGCAATCAAAATCGTATTATGGGGTGTCATCAAATGTTGTTGCCATGGCGACAGATCATTCGCCATCAAGTTAGTTCAGAAGTTTGCAGTTCAAATATTCTGCTGCTTTTCCAAGCCTGTTTACTTTATTTTCTTTTCTTATCACACATTCAAGCCCCCAGTGTTCATGTATCATTTCAATCTACATTCTTGACTTTCTTCTATTACATTTCAGAATAGCAATTCAGCGTCAGCTTTTCAGCATAAAGCATTCCCATTAGCAATTCATTCAGGAATTGCATTCTCTAGTTTAGAGGAATGTTGTAAAAGTGAATTCACACCAGAATCACACCACAGGCCTCAATCCTCTTAAACATTGCTCAGGCATTCTAAGTTTAACTGCAGGTCTGACCTCAATGACTCCATAATAATCTTTCTGCAGCTGGAACTAGACCTACGCACATTCTGCACAGACGATGACTAAAGAGGTGATATAGAATGTCATGTTTGTAAGTGTAGAACAAAGTGTTTTCACACAAGCAGAACATCATCCCTTGAAAATGATACTCCAACAGGCCACTGTTTTGATATCAGCCTCACGTTGAACTCTATAAGGGTTTTAAGTTACTCCTATGCAAAAATGTACAATGGCTTCACATTAAAAGCATTAAAGACAAAACAGGCTGGCTTTTATTGTGAAGCAGTCACAGGAAATGCAATGTGTTTGTCTTTGAGGTTTCTCTGACTGTGTTTCCTTATTTAAAAATGCTTCCCACAAATCAAGTCAGCAGCACAATGTCATTGTATGTTTGACAGCAGTACGTGACAACTAAAACTATATGTGGCATGTGCGGTGACATTTGCTTGGCTGCGCTATAAACAGAAACACTGGTTGCTACACTGTCCTATTCTGATAATAAGTAGCTGCTCAATCTTAATGATCATAACTTTTAAAAATTAATACATTTTACCTCACTTTACCTTAATATTATGGAGTTAACTTTGATTTGTACAATGTCACTGCTGTGGAACAATTAACGCTATATGCGTTTATGTTCCCTATAGGCAGGCCTCACTTTCAACGGCTGAATAGCCCTGTTGAAGGAAGCTAGCAAATAAGGCAAAGAGGAAGAATGATAAAGAACATTATTTTCTACTAAGCTAGCTTTACTGAAGTATAAAAGTTAGCGCTGAGCTTCAGCCTGCAATGTTCACAAACAACAGATAAAGCCAGGAATCTAGGTTGTAGTCATGGACTCTGACCTGAGTTTCAACAGTCACATTAAAACAGTTACTAAATCAGCCTACTATCACCTAAAGAACATATCTAGGATTAAAAGACTAATTGTCACAGCAGGATTTGGAAAAACTTTGTCCATTGCTTTTATCTTCAGTAGACTGGACTACTGCAATGGTGTCTTCACAGGTCTCACTAAAAATCTATTCGGAAGCTGCAGCTGATTCAGAACACCGCTGCCTCGAGTCCTCACTAACACTAAGAAAGTGGATCACATCACTCCTGTTCTGAAGTCTTTACACTGGCTTCCTGTGTGTCAAAGAATAGATTTCAAAAATACTGCTGCTGGTTTATAAAGCTTTGAATTGGTTTAGGCCCAAAATACATTTCTGACTTCCTGCTAAATTATGAACCATCCAGATCTCTCAGGTCTTGAGGGACTGGTCAGCTTTCTGTCCCCAGAGTCAGAACTAAACATGGAGAAGCAGCGTTTAGTTATTATGCTCCAAATATCTGGAACAAACTCCCAGAAACCTGCAGGTCCGCTGCAACTCTGACTACTTTTAAATCCAGACTGAAGACTTTTCATTTTGTCGCTGCTTTTAATTGATATATTCATATCTTAAACTGCACTGTAACTTTTATTATCTTTGCTTTTTATCTTTGCTTTTAAATGAGTGTTTCGAGATATCATTTTATAATATGTTTCTTAATGCTCTTAATGTCTTTCATTTTTGTAAAGCATTTTGAATTGCTTTGTGTTGAAAGGTGCTATATAAATAAACTTGCCTTGCCTTGCCTTACTAAGTAACAACCCTGTCTACTTATTAACACAACTGAATGTTTTTATCTGCCTTTATAAAAGCATAGAGATGTGAGTTTGTAGTTGTTTCTTGCTTTGGACAGTAGGCCTACAGTACTGTTACCCAGGTTGCTAACGGTAAGTTGCTAACCATATATGTACACGTATCTTCTTGTTTATATGAAAAATAACAGACACAAAAATACGTTAGCGCAGTTTGCATTGCGCAGTTTGTTTGAAAACTCTGTGTACTGTGTTGTTGGTAGGTCGGATAAAACAACCCAGTCTCACAAAAATACGTGTAATAACTATGTTGGTCCACAACTTGGGACGTATTATTTCTACAAAAACGTCTGCTGAGTTGCAGTGGATGTACATGATCTTTAGTTTGCTAGTTATTACGAAGATTACTTCAGGAAATTGTGTCCATACAACGTTTTCATTGTTACCAAGGTGGTTGCTAGGGACGCTGGTATCGATATTATTTCTGTTATGTTGTGTAACTGTTTAATGGTGTTATCTTTATTGCTACCCCCTTCCACGTCAATTTAGTGTTGGTCCACAGCGCAAACGTATTAGTTTAACAAAATCTGCATCTAAAATTGTGGCATAGATCTACGTTATTTTCCCCTGTGCAATTCTCCATTTACTCAACAATAACACATAATTATCCTTGTGTTTATTTATTTGTTTAATTTTGTTAAACTAATACGTTTGCGCTGTGGACCAACACTATAAATTGACGGGGAAGGGGGAAGCAATAAAGATAACACCATTAAACAGTTACACAAGATAATAGAAATAATATCGATACCAGCGTCCCTAGCAACCACCTTGGTAACAATGAAAACGTTGAATGGACACAATTTACTGAAGTCATCTTCGTAATAACTAGCAAACTAAAGATCATGTGCATCCACTGCACACATGATCTGAAATAACAACTCATATTTCTTTCATCAAATGACATCAAAATGCAATTTAATGGCCAAACTAACTTTAAATAGGCATTTTACACCGAGAATAAAACGAATGTCGGCCATGTTTTTTTTTTCTGCAGGGAGAAATTTGAAGATCACGTGACAGACGCCAGCCATTGGAATGAATGGTGAAAAAAAACGTAGGGATCTTACAATTTCAGAGGCGTTTTTGTACTACGTCCCAAGTTGTGGACCAACGTAGTTATTATACGTTTTTTTGTAATAAAACAGAAAGATGTCACGTTCTTAGTTTTTGTGTTTAGTTTCCTGTTTTATTTTGACATTTATTTGCTCCTGGTTTCTTCCTTCCTATCTTTAGTTTCCCACGTGTGTCTGATTGTCTCATTGTGTTCACCTGCTGCCCCTGTGTTTTCCCTCTCCTCCCCAGCTGTGTCTTGTCTTGTGATTTCCCTTGTGTGTATATGTAGTCTTGTCTTCCCTTGTGCTCCTTGTTGGGTTGTTGCATGGTTGTTCTAGTCGTTTTTATTGGTGATCCTACTTCGTGATCCGCGCTTTTTACCGGTTTTCATTTCTCAGTATTTATTTTTTCTCAGCTTTTTGAAGTAAAGCTTACTTTTTGTTAAGAATACCTGATTCTTTATTTTTGTATTGCTCTTGGGTCCTGCCTTACTACCAAACCCTGACAGACAGAGATCATACAGCAGCATTTTGAAGAGTTACGAGTCGAAGATGTTGTGTTTTAAGTTTTAACATTTGAGTTTGCAACAAGGTGTTAAAGAGCATAGATGGGAATAAACAAGTTTTGAAGTTATGTGACTCGTAAAAAACCTCCAAACTACATAAACTCAGCTGATATAAACATAACTAACTCTTGTTTGGACTTAATGCCAACTTTTCAAAGTTAGCGTCTTCCTGGTCTCCCTCCATGACCCTGAACATAGCTTTTATAATTCAGCCATGGTGGATAGTGGAGATCCAAGTGCTTTTTCTTGTAGCTCAGTTCATTTAACCAGATCAGAGATCAGAGGAGGCAGCTTTGATGCTCCACAGCCTTTGAAGTGAGCTGTAGACTCAGTTTGGGATAAAATAAATGTGTGCATCTTTTACAGGTACTTTGAAAATCACTGCTGCACCACTGCTGCTTCTTATACAACAGGCAGGAGTGTGTTTATGTAAAAGAGGAAGATGAGAGGCTCGTGCCCCATATCCATGGAGACTCCAAACATAGCTTAACTTCCACAGGCAACAAATTATCCAGGGATGTGAACCGTGTGAAATATCACAGCTCGGGCAGAGTCGCTACAGGCAATGCACCAAAGCAAACTTCAAAGTGTCAACATATGAAATCACTGCTCAGTATGTGTGTACATGTGAAATATTTACTGGGACACTAATAGCTGGAAAAATTAGAGCAGATTCATGTCTGCCGGGAATTATGAATATTTTAGTGTGAGGCAGAGCTTTTATTTCCAGCCAACCTTTACAGATACATTTGAAAGCATAATAAAAATGACATTTATAGTTTATAACACGTGCATATTGTATTCTGAAACTGAATTTAAAAAGCATATTTGAAATGTTATTTATTATTTTGGAACGAATTTCAATAGATTTAAACTGATTCCACCCAACCTGTCTTAAACAAGTGTTGTTACATGTCATCAACATTCATAACTTTACAACCAAAGACTTAATGGACAATAGCTACAACCCGAGTGAAGGATCACAGGGCGCGCGTGTCTCTACAGAGGCCTGTCCACGCTCTGATCATGGGAGCGAGTGTCGCTGAGCTGCATCATTGGAACCAGAAGCTGGTTACTCGTAAACGGTCTCGGGTTCAATTGTTACGCATTCATATGACAGCAGCCGAGGCAGAGTTTACGATTTCACAACTTGCATTCCTGAACTGACTTAATCCCCATCTTATTCCTCTCTTTCCATAGAAATAGACACACACACACACACACACACACACACACACACACACACACACACACACACACACACACACACACTTTCTGCTCGTGTGAACCGTTTAGCGAGTGCATTCCTGCACAGAGCCACATGAGGGGAATTAGGGTAATATCCGATGAGAGGGTTATGTCATTTTGCACTTTTTCCATAGGTTCCCAAACTGGGACTGATTTTATTTGCATTTTTTACTCTAATGCAGAGACATGGGACAACTAAGATTCTGGAGAATCACTAAAAAACGAAGTTAATATCCTTCTTTCTATAAATGATGAAGTGTGGAGATTTCACACAGTTTGACAGACATGCTTGAAAAGCATTATACCACACTGCAGGATGTAATTAAAACTTTGAACAAGGTTTGGTTTTAAGCAGTCTCCATGGTCTGATGATTGATGCTGAAAAAGGTAACTATTTTGTTTAGACTCAAATATAAGATAATCGGGATGAGTGTGTGGCTGAACGTACTCCTCATCTTCACTAGCTCTGTATGGAGAGGGTTGGGGGATTCTCCGGGATGTAGAACAGCTTCCTCCTTGTCCTCCCCTCTGCCACCTCCTCCAGAATGTTCAGTTTCACACCAAATGCGAAGCTAGCCTTCCTCCCGAGCTTGATCAGCCTGTCAGTGTCCTTTCTGTTGGTGTTTGGATGAATCCCCCCAGAGAATGGACCCTGGTGACTTAAGTGATCCCATTGGATGCATTTATCAATACATTAATGTCCCCCTCACAATTAATCATCTGGCAGCATCATCAGATATTTTTTGTTCCTCTGATACTTTGGTTTATGACTGCAAACTCAGAACATTGGCCTCAGCTGTACGTTATTGAGTGTTAGTTCGACAATGCTGTCATGCTAGTGCTAGATGAAAAATTGGCTGGTTAAAAGGTTTGTTCGATAAATTCAAACTGTTATAAAAATGTGTGTCGAATATGTTCAGATCAAGGTTATCGGTAGATAAGTGTATGTATTATCTTTTAGTTTGAGTTTTTGTATGTTGGAGAAATAACAATTGCTCACCATTTGACAATAATTTGTCTGTAAAATGCTTTTTTACCAAATTGAAAACGATCATCGGACTCTAAAACGTTTCACTTCATTGTAAAAATAAATGAAAGAGGTACATCTAGTGGAACAATACATTTCACTAAACATGATGTAGTCATAGAGAAAAGTTCAACTTAATATCAAAGGCATCTATCTCAACAGCTGGGAGTGGGTGTTTGTTTGATTATAAACTTGGTGTGTGCGTCATTAGGATTAGTTGAACATCTTTGCATCAATCTGCGCAATAAAATGAGACAAAACCGATATTCAGGTTTAAAAGGTTTCAACTTCCTCCAGCCACAAGGCTCAGATGGCTAATGTGGAGTGGATACATGACTGGAGAGAAAAGTGCTGGGATTAACTTAATCTGACCTCATGAATTAATGAGCGGATGAATGGATGAAGACGGGGTTGAGCATGAGAGGGCAGCAGGTTTATTCTCAGCATTTGTGTGTGTGTGTGTGTGTGTGTGTGTGTGTGTGTGTGTGTATGTGTGTGTGAGCTATTACAATAACGTGTAATGTTCCAGACAGGGGGGATTTAACCGGTGCTATATACAGTATGTCTACATATATATATATATATTCGATTTCTTGCCTAAAGTTTGTAAGGAAGAGTACCACCCTCATGACTGTATGGTAATATTAGCTATACACCCAGTTTAGCAAAGCATTAAGACTATCGCTGGCTCATTACCACTTTTCATGTTGTAGACAGATTCCGCCATCTTGGTTATCTGCTGGTACCAATATCAATCTGGCAACCTGTCGGACGAGGGACACAAAAAGTCTGGGTATGATGCCCAGGACACTGAGTTAGAAACATGTAGGTATAGGACATGAAAACATGAGGTTAGAGAGGATAAGAGTGTTACAGAGAAAGAGAAATAGGAGAAGAGAGGTGAATGATGAAAGTCCCCTGACATTTAAGATTATAGCAGCAAAACTATGAGCTGGTTCAAGAAATACCCCTTCAATAACTGTTATATGGTATTTTAAAGAGTAAGCAGATTGTGTTACCTTTGGACTGAGCCAAGTTAGCTGGCTGCTGCATGTAGCTCAATCTTTATCATACAAACAAGAGAGAGGTATCGATCTCCTTCGCTAGCTCTCTGGAAGAAAGAAAATAAGACTATTCCCCAAAATTGTAAACTATGCTTTCATAGCCTATGGGTCACCTGTTGTTGTCGGCCAACCAATGAGCATCTTAGCTCAAGGGTAGTTCAACTTTACTGTAGTATCGCCCTGCTCTTATTATTTAACCGAATAGATCTAGTTGGCCAAATCCTCTCCATAAAATGAAACGTTCGTGTTAACATTTGGTGTTTTACTGGAGAAAGAAAATGTTAGGCCTTAAAAAGATGGTTTTAACTTTCAAATGTTGGATCAGGAGCTTTACTCTTCGTAAGTCTTTGTCTCAAATGATCCCAACCTTACACATTTACACCAGCCGTTTCTCTCTTTGTGCAACTGTATGAACTCTACACCAACAACAGAACAGCAGCTGGTGGAGCGGGGACACAAACAAGCTGAAATCAGGGAAAATAAAACCCAGACAAACTTAAAGAGATTAACGAAATACTGAATGTACTCCGTGAACTGATTTGATGGTGCTGAATGTAAGCTCTTTGCAGCACAGAAAAAAGAGCCACCCTGTATAGGTTGACTTTTAAAGCAGGGCTCTCTGAGGAGAGACTTCAGGGCCCGGGTGTGTTTTTAACAATGAGGGCCCCCCCCTCGGGGCCCGGCGAGTATTTTTATGTCCCAACCGTTCCCTGCGGGGACGTGAAAGTGAGCCGAGCAGCACTGTGGGTGATTTGGACTTCACCTCCTGCAGATACGCTCTTCACTTGGCCCTGAATCAGGTGTGTCTGGCTAATAATAGCAGCTCGCCCAGGAAGGCTTCACACTTCTGCTGTTAAGTGCATTAGTTACTGTCTCCAACAAAGTTCACTAAGAGACAATACCCTGTTTTTGTTTTTTAATCTGCGCTCTCTGCTTTTTTTATGATGTAATGTGCAGAAGGTCACAAGGCTTAGTCCCATTTTTTGCTGGGAGATGAATAACTTTGTATCTGTAAGATGTCAATTGTGTGTTTTAAAGCTGAAGTCAGTCAATTCATGAGTAGTTAAGCAATAGACACATCCTTGATAATGGATTTGCTGGTTCCAACTTCTCGACTGTAAAGGTTGTGTTGTTTTTTGCTGATATATGTTATTGAACATTAAGTTAATTTCATCTTGCAATGATATTACATTTAAAATGTTAATCTAAATGCCATTTAAAATCATCACATTCGGGCTCTACGACATTATGATGGGTATGATGATACGATACGATATACTTGTCCCCGTAAAGAAAGTGTGTTCTGGACTCCGTCCTGCAGTTCCGCATACGTGTACATATACACACATAATAAACAGTATACACATCAAGGTTTTCGCTAGGATTTTTTCTCGCCGGTCAAATGTCCGAACAGAATTTATTTTACCGGACACATTTGAAACTTACCGGTCATGTTTCAATAATAATAATAATAAGAATTGTGTGGCAGAGTTTCCGTTAGCAAGTAATTACCGGACTAGGACCGGATATGCTGATGTTTAAAACTCAGTTAATGGGAGTCATTTTTATATTGCTTCAGTTTATAATCGTAACAGATCGAAAAATTCAGATTAATTTTTCAATGAACACACTGCCGTCAACAACCAACACACAAGAACCAACGCAACTTCAAAAACATGCTGTAAAGTCTATTGTCTTTCACACACATTGCAGGGGTGTAGTGCTATTGTATAGCGCACCTATGACCTGTGCATACATGCACGGTTGTGGCACGACCACCAAAACAGAAACATATGGACATAGGCCACCATACAAAAAGTGTGCAAATGTATTTAGTATCCTATCATGTGAACATGTTTTAGGTGGGGGTGGACCTAACCTCCTCTAGGAGGGTCTGGGGGCATGCTCCCCCGGGAAGATTATTTTTAAAATATTGAAGTTAAATGCATCAATCTGGTGCACTTTGAGAGCAAATGAAGAGATCTATGGATAGCCTACATCTCTCAGCATCCATATGAAACAGAACTGTACACAGATTTACTTTTTCTTTATGGATATTTTACTAATCACTCCCCTTTTAAACTGTATTCTTGTGTTACTGTCCTATAGTATTTCATACCCGTTTTTCATTTATTCTCTTTTTTTAATAACTATAATGATCATATAAAGGTATTCCTCGCAAATACTTGTTTACATAAATGGTGACCAAACCGTTTGAGACCCACTGAGATAAGTTAACCTACACTAAAGTTAACTATCTAAACACTGAGAGAGTCCTTACCTCACTGAGCTGACGTTATAAGATCCTCTCAGTCTGACAGGAGAGGACTCTCCTCCACCTTGGTGTAGAAACAGCTCTTTATATCCGTTAGCATAGCTAGCTAACCAGATGCTAACAACAACATTCCACATTACCGCTCGCGCACTCACAAAATGCGCTCGTGCCACACACACACAGAGCCGAGCTTGAATGAAACACAGAGACCCAGAAGTAGGCTACTTGTACTGTACTGTATATCATATTATTTTTGATGGGTTTACTGTATAATCAGTGTAACAGATGAACAGATCGCCACCGGCTTTCATCTAAACACACAGCCACGTAATGATAACAAAACAAAGGTCGGGGTCATTGGTCAAGCAACACACCAATCAGAGAGCAGCAGTGAGCACACCTCAGGCTGTGTTTTATATTTGTATTCTTTATTTCTGATGTATTTCACACAAAAAAACTTTAGTGGAAACGTTTTCACTTATGATTTAAAAATTTAAAAAACGGCCAAGTGGAAAAACTTGCCCACCCTGCGTTGGAGGGGCACAGTGACTCATTTGGGGGGGCATGGCCCGCGAATGACCCCCCATGACGCCGACCCTGAGCTGATCTGATCTCTCTCTCGCGTCCGGTTACACTTCACTCGCGTTTATGTCCATATCGATCAGACCCTCTCCTGATCGGCCTATAGAGAGCACAGATCAAACTATTAAGAGTGAATATCGGCTGATAATGATCGGTGGCCAATCGATCGGAGCATCGGACATTTTGACCGGCAGATTTTGAATTTACCGGTTTTTATTCAATTTGACCAGCTAAAAACCGGTAATTACGGGCTAACGGAAACCCTGATACACATATCATCACTCATACACCGTTTGCACAAACACAATACACAGATGCACATACTGACAATGGCGACCTATTGCACAACCCTTGTGGCCAACATTTTAAAGTAAATGACATAACATGTGAGTGTTAAGAAGCTTTTGAAAACATGGATTAAGTGACATAATAGCAGTTCTGTGAGGCTCTACTTCACCACAGCAGTGTTTTGAGCTAAATGCCAACATCAGCATGATAGCATCCTCACAAGGACGAAGCTAACATGCCAAAAATCGCTTTTAAATGTGCTATATAAATAAAAACTTGATTTGATTTGATTTGATTTGATAACATCTGATAAGACTTTTAGACAAAAGGTCGATAAGAATGATTAAACAGCACTTCATGGCAACCCATTCAAATCAATAGTAGCTCAAATAATTGAGTCTGAAACAAAGTGGTGGGCCGACCTACTTTGCCATCCATCCAAAATCAGAAACTACCATTAGTTTTAATCATAATTTGTAAAGGAATTAGTACTAACTGAGAAAACCTGGTTCCATCTGGAGTCATGATACAGTAGTTTGTAAAGAAAGTATGGAGTGTGTTTTGCATTTACACTTTAGCTCATTCTTTAAGATAATCTTGAGCCAACTAGAACGAGTCAAACATTAGAATTATCTTACATTTTCAGATAACAAATGAATAAAACTGATGTTGGAGTTGAGGGACACAGGTGGATAGGGTTAATCTGAGGCTAACAGAGGGATTCTGTTGGGTCCGGGCTAAAGATAATAGACTTGAAGACAGATCCCTGCAGTAATCACTGAGCCGTGGTGTGGAAATCTACCAGCAGGTCAGAGTTTGTGATGCTCTCATCGATCGTGTCTGCTGTCAGCTGATCCGTCTGCGGTCGAAATTTCCACTGTGTTTCCAAAGAGCAGTTTGTCACTTGTGTCATTAGTGGCATGGGGTCAAACACTTAATATCACATGAAACACATAATCAAATGTACTTCATCAGGCCATGTTTTCAACCACTATCCTAAATGTAATGCTTTCAATTAGGGCAATCAGGACTTTGTTAGATTTGGATAATAAACAGTGAATTAGTTCTGGCATGACCTAAAAACATTAGATTGTAATAGTGTGTTCAGTAGTGATATTTTCTCATAAACTTCCCGAAAGCATCAATAATGAAGCTAAAAATCCATCTTTGTTCATTAAAATGTGTGTTCATGTTGGTAGACTGTTATCCGTGGTAGTACAACAGGTCACAACATGGTTACCAGCTGCTAACCTCGGCACAGCCTCAGACTGCTTTTGCCCCTTTAACTCTCAGGCTAACAGGATTGAGTCCCTGACGTGACGAAGGGAGGAGGAAGAGTTCTCAGACGGTTACAGTTGAGGTTAGAGTTCGCAATTACATTAAATCCCTTAATGTTACATTGTGGGCAAACACATGACTACAATCCTGCTCTTTAACCACAGAGAAGGATCTTCCCTTCCTGAAAATGTCACAACTTCAACCATTTTTTGCACCCAGTCTGAAGCATTGAGAAGTTAAATGGGAAGTTATTTGACTCTTTACCATCTGATAGTCAAGAGACCACAAACCTTTATTAGTGGTTGTGGAAAGAAAATGTAATGTTACATGTTACAGTACATCACAAGACTTCCCTAAAAGGTTTCTTTTGACACTCGAGCAGATTGTGTCAGTTATTTGTTCGAAAGACACATTCTAGTCCTTTGTGTAAGCTTTAACAGCAATAACAATGATGGAAATAATTCTAGCTATGTTCTTATTTTTCTGAGAGAGCATGATATGTTGAACTTTTATATTAAAATATTGTCAATAATGGAATAATGCAATGGAGTGGGCTGAAAATGTATGTGGTCTGGATGATGGAGTAAGGCAGAGCAGGCCTGTGGATATTTCTTGTAATTATTTAGAGACTGCATTCGTGGCAACTAAACAGTGGTGCAGGATAAAGTCCTAAACCCAAAGATGTGTTAGCATTTTAACATGCAATTCTGCGTTCCCTCATCTCAAAGTTGAAGGTGTTGAAGTATGTGGTTAGGTTCCCAAAATAAGGTCTGTGCATGTCACGGTTGTCATGTCAGGTCACGGGTCTATATGTAGGTTTGGGTGTTTCCGCTGTCCTCTATGTCATGTTTTCCTTCCGTCGTTAGTTCCCTGGTGTGTCTCGTTAGTTGATTGTGTTCACCTGTGGCCCTTGTGTTTTCTCCTCCCTCCTCACCTGTGTCTAGTTAGTTGATTATGTTTCACCTGTGGCCCTTGTGTTTCTCCTCCCCTGCCCAGCTGTTTCTTGTCTGGTAATTATCCCTCCCTGTATTTAGTCTTGTCTCGTCCTGTGTTCAGTGGTGCTTCTTTTGTTTGTGACCTGGTTCACCGTAGAGTGTTTTGTTTGTTAAAGTTATATGTTAGATAAGAGCCCTTGCAATAAAGGTATTATCAAGTGTTATCTGCGTTTGGGTCCTACCTGCTTCACTCTGCGCTATCAGAAAGCACCAAACAGAAATGGGCCCAGCAGATCCGTTCGAGTGGGAATTATTGAATTTTTCCTTTTTTTTGGCTAACTGCTCGGATCGATGGAAGAGAGCACCCGGAGTTCAGCAGCGAGAGGCTGTGTTGTCGGAGGCGCGCCAAATGGCTAGAGAGAAACCAGGTTTGGTGAAGTTCTTACCTGGCTGGATTTCAAAGATCCTCCCGGTGTGTGATTCCCGGCCTGCTAGCCCCAGGCATGCTAGCTCCCTACCTCCCGATTCCCAACCTGGCACCATACGCCTTGGTGGTTCCGTCTGGAGACAGCCCCGGCTTCTTCCCCATTTCCTGCTCCTGTCCAGGATCCGTTCTCGGGTACTCGTCTGGCTTATGGAGGTCCACGGAGTATTCAGGCGGCTGCTAAAAGGAGTCGTCGCAGGCCAGGTTAGCCCGAGCCCTAGCAGCCATGGTTCCGGTTACAGTTCCGGCCCCAGCAGCCATGGTTCTGGCTCCAGTACCGGCTCCAGTACCCCTGGTCGCGACTCCAGTTTCGGCTCCAGGACTGGCTTACCGGCCAACGCCAGCTCCCCGAGTCCTGTCGGCATACCGGCCGACTCCAGCACTCGTCTCTTGTTGGCTCCCCAGCCAACACCAGCTCCCCGTGTCCTGTCGGCGTACCGGCCGACTCCAGCACCTCGTCTCTTGTTGGCTCCCCAGCCAACACCAGCTCCTCGTGTCCTGTTGGCTCCCCAGCCAACTCCAGCTCCCCGTGTCCTGTCGGCGTACCGGCCGACTCCAGCACCTCGTCTCTTGTTGGCTCCCCAGCCAACACCAGCTCCCCGTGTCCTGTCGGCGTACCGGCCGACGCCAGCTCCTCGTGTCCTGTCGGCGTACCGGCCGACTCCAGCACCCCGTGTTCTGTTGGCAAACCAACTCTCTCAAGTTTCCCCTCCAGACACTTCTCAAGTCCCCTCTCAGGTCCCCTCTCGAGTCACCTCTCGAGTTCCCTCTCAGGTCCCCTCTCAGGTCCCCTCTCGAGTCTTTTCTCGTGTCCCCTCTCAAGTCAACTCTCCAGTGTCCTCTCGAGTCACCTCTCAAGTTTCCCCTCAGGTCTCCTCTCGAGTTCCCTCTCAAGTCCCCTCTCAGGTCCCCTCTCGAGTTACCTCTCGAGTCACCTCTCGAGTTCCTTCTCGAGTCCCCTCTCAGGTCTCCTCTCGAGTTACCTCTCGAGTCTCCTCTGGAGTTCCCTCTCAAGTCCCTTCTCAGGTCCCCTCTCGAGTTATCTCTCGAGTCAACTCTCCAGTGTCCTCTCGAGTCACCTCCCAAGTCAACTCTCCAGTGTCCTCTCGAGTCACCTCTCAAGTTTCCTCAGGTCTACTCTCGAGTTCCCTCTCAAGTCCCCTCTCAGGTCCCCTCTCGAGTTACCTCTCGAGTCACCTCTCGAGTTCCTTCTCAAGTCAACTCTCCAGTGTCCTCTCGAGTCACCTCTCAAGTCAACTCTCCAGTGTTCTCTCGAGTCACCTCTCAAGTCAACTCTCCAGTGTCCTCTCGAGTCACCTCCCAAGTCAACTCTCCAGTGTCCTCTCGAGTCACCTCTCAAGTTTCCCCTCAGGTCTCCTCTCGAGTTACCTCTCGAGTCAACTCTCGAGTTCCTTCTCGAGTCCACTCTCCAGTTTCCTCTCAAGTTCCCTCTCAAGCCCTCTCTCGAGTCCCCACTCAAGCCCCTACTCATGTCCAGTTGGAGGTCCCGCAGACTAGTCTCCTGCCGGGGGTCCTGCCAACCCCATGTCCTGTACCGTTGGAGGTTCCGCTGGGGGTCCTGCCAACCCCATGTCTTGTCCAGTTGGAGGTCCCGCAGACTAGCCCTCTGCCGGGGGTCCTGCCAACCCCATGTCTGTCCAGTTGGAGGTCCCCAGACTAGCCCTCTGCCGGGGGTCCTGCCAACCCCATGTCTTGTCCAGTTGGAGGTCCCGCAGACTAGCCCTGCCGGGGGTCCTGCCAACCCCATGTCTTGTCCAGTTGGAGGTCCCGCAGACTAGTCTCCTGCCGGGGGTCCTGCCAACCCTTTGTCCTGTCCCGTTGGAGGCCTCGCCGACTAGCCCTCTGCCGGGGGTCCTGCCAACCCCATGTCTTGTCCAGTTGGAGGTCCCGCAGACTAGTCTCCTGCCGGGGGTCCTGCCAACCCCGTGTCCTGTCCCGTTGGAGGTCCCGCCGACTACGCTCCTGCCGGGGGTCCTGCCAACCCTATGTCCTGTGCCGTTGGAGGTCCCGCCGTCTACTCTCCTGCCGGGGGTCCTGCCAATCCTATGTCCTGTGCTGTTGGAGGCCCCGCCGACTACTCTCCTGCCGGGGGTCCTGCCAACCCTGTGTCCTGTCCCGTTGGAGGCCCCGCCGACTACTCTCCTGCCGGGGGTCCTGCCAACCCTTTGTCCTGTCTCGTTGGAGGTCCCGTCGTCCACCCTCCTGCTGGGGGTCCTGCCAACTCCTGGTCCTCTTCCGTGGGGGATCCTGCCGAAGCCTGTCCCGCCGGCTCCGGTTCCTGTCCGGCCGACACCGGGTCCTGCCCGGCCTCCGGAGCTGTCTGGTCTTCGCCCTCATGCTCGGCCCCCTGAGTTCGCCCGCTGTGGCCTTCGCCCCACCATGGACTCTGCCTTGCCCCCCCGTCCGCCCGAGACCCCCACCTTGGACTCTGCCTTTCCCCCGTCCGCCTCCCTTTCCCCACCATGGACTCTGCCTTGCCCCCCCGTCCTCCCGAGACCCCCCCGGACTCTGCCTTGCCCCCGGGCCGTCCGCCCTTTCCCCCCTTAGACTCTGCCTTGCCCCCGGGTCGTCCGCCCGAGTTCCCCACCATGGACTCTGCCTTGCCCCCGGGCCGTCCGCCCAGACCCCCACCTTGGACTCTGCCTTGCCCCCGGGCCGTCCGCCCGAGTTCCCCACCTTAGACTCTGCCTTGCCCCCGGGCCGTCCGCCCGAGATCCCTTCCTGGTCCCCTACTGGGCTCCTGGGCGGTCAGCTTAGTCCCGTCCTCCGGACCCCCTCCACCCACCCTGTTGGACTATGTTGGATTTTTTGTTTAGGGACGTCTGGAATCCGTCCCTTGAGGGGGGGGTTCTGTCACGGTTGTCATGCAGGTCACGGGTCTATGTCTAGGTTTGGGTGTTTCCGCTGTCCTCTATGTCATGTTTTCCTTCCGTCGTTAGTTCCCTGGTGTGTCTCGTTAGTTGATTGTGTTCACCTGTGGCCCTTGTGTTTTCTCCTCCCTCCTCACCTGTGTCTAGTTAGTTGATTATGTTCACCTGTGGCCCTTGTGTTTCTCCTCCCCTGCCCAGCTGTTTCTTGTCTGGTAATTATCCCTCCCTGTATTTAGTCTTGTCTCGTCCTGTGTTCAGTGTTGGTGCTTCTTTTGTTTGTGACCTGGTTCACCGTAGAGTGTTTTGTTTGTTAAAGTTATATGTTAGATAAGAGCCCTTGCAATAAAGGTATTATCAAGTGTTATCTGCGTTTGGGTCCTACCTGCTTCACTCTGCGCTATCAGCATACATACACAAGATTATGAGTTTTTAATGTTTTGTTCTATGACATAAAATTGGCCAGTAAGTAATTCATATGTGAACATCCGAAGCGGTTACGAGTCATCAAAACAGCGGTTACTTACAAGTGGCTAAATAAGGCTACCACGCGCTAATTAGCCGCCTTTAGCTTAGCGGTGGTTTTAGGAAGTCTTCTGATTGTGTTTGTTTAAAGCCTAACAAATGCATTAACGCTTCAACTATTCTAAAAAGGGGGATAATATGCTGAGATTATTCTTTTGAACAAAACGTGTAAGTATCATATATGTGCCACAGATCTTATTTTTTTTTACAATAATCCAAAATCTGATTGAAAATCCCACTGCTCTTTGAGGCCTTGCGATGCTAACTTCTCTGCACCTCTCCGTTATATTAGGTTTTTGCAACATCCAGTTTTTGGCAACAGATAAAACACAACCAATTATAGCCACTGGGTAACCACGCGAGTAGTCACTTTGATAACAATAGGACATGATCTTTGCGGTGTCACTCTCTGGTGACCATGCACTTAGAGTAACCAGCAGTATCTCCAGGCACTCATTTACAGTAAGAAGGATTCCTTTTGTTGTGAGGGACACACTGAGTAATATCATCTGATAAAGTCACTGAAAGAATCCACCCTCCTTCTGCCCACAACAGTCCCTAAAACGTGTAGAAGGATTAAATCCATCAGAGGAATAAACATTCTGTTGCCATTAGCCACTGCTAATTGATTTCCTGAGTGGAGCCCCTGTGCAGATCAGAGAAATGTCCCAGCAGGGGGCCTTTGAACCGGGATAGCTTTACTTCTGACACTGTGGTTTGAAGAACACCCACAGAAACAAAGCAACACTTATGAGCAGATGAGCATGTTCTGTCCCGGCTTCCTCCCTCTAACCTGGCCTGCTGTCAAGCTGCTGGTGCTCTGCCCCCCCGCCTCCGTCTGCCTCCTCACATCCACCTCACAATTACCGCCGGTCTGATGGAGTCATAATCACTGCAGCGATCAAATCAGGCTTCAGATCTGCTGCTGTGTTCCAGGCTGCTTATGAGGGCCACGGGATCAGAAGAGTGTTTCATCTCTCTCCTCCTCCCCTCTGCTGCACCGTCACCCCGGGATACAGGGGAGAAACACCACCCAGGTTCAAGGAGCGTCGAGCTGCATGCTAACATGCAGGGTGGCAGTTTTCAGTGCTGCAATGAGTAAATGTATTGAATAAGTACAAATTAAATAAAAAAGAAATATATATACAGTATGTAAAAAAATACCACAATACAGAAATACTCAAAAAAAAGTAAGTAAGCAACTAAACAAGTTTGTAAGTAAGTAGAGAATTGCATTCAAAATGTAACTTTGTTTTTTTCAGATAATTATTATGATGATTATTTTAGAATGTGTTGATTTAGTTGTTATCCAATTGCATTTGACCCTTTTATATATTTAATGTAACATTTTTAAAATGTATTTTTTGTCATTTTAATGTATTTTTTTGTGTTAATAGTTCTTCTTGTTTTTTTTGACTGTTATGTGAATATGCAAAAGAAGCATGGCATCATTTGCTGCTATCTTTTTGTTGCCATAATTGGCTGGTGCATTACCATGGCAACAGTGCTTACATGCTACAGGTGATATTTATCTTTTCTGCAATTTTGGGTAGTTAAATCCATAAGAAAACATCCTATTTTATAAACTAATCATATATTTTGTTGAACAAATCTTGTGTGGAAAAGATTAGAAGACAAAAGCATAAGTAGTACAATATTTGCATCTGTAACCAAACTCAATAAACACTGAGTATGTGCTATAAAGAATATATTCAACATGATTTCATGTGATGTCAAGAAGCCCTGAGGTAAGTTTATCAACTTGATCCAGTACAAAGATCTATGTGAGTGTTTTTCCATCAGCTGAGATGCCGTTTCATTTGGACATGTCTGCAAGAAGTATCCTTCACTGAAACAGAACCCATCACATATGATTGGTCCTGCAGACTGTAAAGTTGTCTAAAAGTGGAAAAACACAAACATGATAACACTCGTTGTAAGCACAGTATGTGTCGCTGGTGTTTTTATTGGTTAACATTTCCTGAGTTGCAATCAAATGTGTCAACAGAACAATCCTCAGAGGAACAAAGCTGTTGCGAAATACGTTTGAGTAGCCTCCAATATAAGTTCTGTTGCTGATCATAAACATGCTCTTATCGCTAATACCTGCTTTACCTTGTGAAATGTGTTCTTGCTTTGATAGCATAAGAACAACACATTTGATCCACTTGGGCTGTAAACACTCGTGAGCAACACTTTTCCAGGTTGTGCAGGTTGTGCAATCTAAATACAGCGTGAGTAATGTTGCTGTTTTTTACTTATCATGACTCCTAGAGAGGACACTTGGTGCATGTTGCTACTTATGTTGTGGACGTCCCTGAGAGAAACAGTGAGTAAGAGCTTTGGCAGAGTCATGCATCTGGGAAGCTGAGTCATGTGATGAAGCTTTCAGAGAAGGATCTGGAGTCCCTAAATAACCTGGATGTAATCCTGCCATGGAGCCACGGTGTGAAGAGACATGGAAGGCTGGTCAGGGCTGTGGAAGATGACAGGGGGGGGGGGGGGGGGGGCGATGTCCTGCAGCATTTAGATGCTGACTCAGTGTCCACGCTCGGAAAATCATGTACTGGAAAACCTGTTAGTGAATGATCCAACTTCTTTATGAACTGTACCCTGTGTTCAAAGCTCCATACTGTATGTCCTCTATGTTTGACTTTAGAATGGAAGATCACCAGATCAGCACACTTGTTATCTTAGACACTTTTATATCCGCACTTTTCCCGCTTGCTTTTGCAGCTGCTGCACAGCGTTTCCTAAGTTTGGTCTTCTCCTTTCTCATTTTAACTTTCACATGTAAAAGTACCTGATATATTATTTTACTATTTTAGATGACATTATGTTTTATTATATTTTACTGTAGCCTTTCTAAGAACTGTTCAGTTTTTCAATGTAGAGACCATTTTTGATATTTTGTAAATAACCAGACTCCTGCAAAACATCATATATCATATGTTTTGTATGTAATAAGTAACTAGGAACTTTACAGTAGGAGTCAGATAGATGTAGTGGAGTACAAAGGTTTAATGTTGCCTCTGAGATGTTGTGAAGTAGAAACATGGACATTTGGAAGTGAATTGTACCAACAGTAAGTGCAGTAGGGGAGAGGGGGGTACGATGAAACAATGTTTACTTATGTGGTCCTCTAGGCAAGGACAAATGAGATAGAAGTCAAATGACAACAACATTAACTTCAGGATGCCTTCTGTCAATCAAAATGTAAATAATGCATCTATAAGAAAGGGCCGTGAATATATGACTTTTTCACGACATATGCTAATCTTTAGCTAAATGATTCACATGGTTCTACTCATTGCAAAATAACCAACATGTTTGATACATATTTTTAGACCAGTATACATTTCCTACGATGACATAACAGTAATTATACCTGTTGAACATGTACTTTGACAAGCCACACATGGTTTATTATGAAAGAAACACATTTGAAACGTTACCATTTGCTTCTCTCCATCACAGCCAACAAACAATGATGGGTGCTCTAGATAAAGGGTCAATTGGCTCATCTCCCCCCACTATCCCCTACTCGGCCCTACTGCATCTGTGTTGGAAGAAGTGTGGCGAGATGTTCTGACTTCAAATCAAATGCAGGAACACAGTTAAAAAGAGCATTCCTGCTTTGAAACTTTACTTAATTATAAGTACAAATGTAATAGAATCAAAACAAACTGAACCTTTTCATACTCACAGTGCACAAAGCCCCATTGATTCTTTATTATATTTAGAGAGGCATTCATGTGTTAATTCATGTTGAAGAAAAAGTTATGCTTATTTTTGAATACTTTATACACAGTACTGCTGGAGCTTGAACCACAATAATAATCACTTTTCACAGTTTATTAGTGGAAGTCTAAGTATAAAGTAGCATACATTGGAAGTACTACAGAAAAGTACCTTCAATTTGCATTTAAATATTTCCTGAGTAAATGTTGGCTACTTAGTTACATTCATGAACAATGGACAGAACTGAACATGATAAGAGCACCATAAGGACATTCCCACCCTTCCTTTTCCTCCATCTCACGGGAATGAAGTATTTCCCCTCATTTGGGAGAACAGGGATCAGGTGGAAGGGATTATGTGCTCATTAAACCCCTCAAGTATGAATCAAACTTCAATTATCCTCAAACTGCAAACTGAAAGCCTCTCAGACGGCAGCGTGCTTCCATAAGAGAGGCCTTGTGGAGCCGCTCTGTGTTTCTGTCAGGCTGAACCGTGGCTCCTCAGCACTCTGAGACAGAAGGGGCCCTGCCACTGAGCGTTACAGTCACAACAGAGTTTACACTTCATTACATCAGTAGACAATGTTACAATGTGTTTTTGATTGGTTATGGGAACAGTAAAGCTTTTCTCAACAGACACCGGAACATATCCGCCTCATGAAGTGATTAAAACCCCCAGATGAATACATGAGCTAAACAAAATACACTCAAATGTAGTGTACTGTATATGTGATGGTTGTATCATTTGATCAGACCTGATTTATCAAGCACTAATGTCCTATATGTGTTCTGGTTCTAGCTTTTTCACTTTGAGGATTTCATGCTTTTGTCTGTTTCTTTTGATGTACATTTAATATATCTGCGATAATTGGTCAAAAACATCATAACGCTCACTTTTCCTGTTTTAAAGTAAACCATGATTTCACTACTGAAGACTGTAACACCCTTTTGTTTGTTTGTTTGTTCACCATGTACAGCGGCCTTGGGTCCCTTAAAAGGCACTGTACAAATGTAATCTACTATTATTATTATTATTATTATTATTATTACTGACTGCTATTTCCTCGACTTCTATATGTTAATTGACCTTATCATCCTGATGTACTTATTTAAATGAATGTATTATAGGAAGCCCTACTATGCTTTGGGTTGACCCTTTGCTGTAGTGTGTTGTATAGCTTTGTGTGTAGTGATCTCAATATGTAACACTCCCCCTTCTAATTGCTAACACAACACATTGTACGTGATAGGCTAAGGGACGGGACATCTCTTAGTGGTTGACCAATCACAACAGAGCCGGCCAGCTAACCAATCAGAGCAGACTGGGCTCTGGTTTCAGACAGAGGGTGAAAAGAGGTGCTGCAGCACAGGCAGTATGAGAAAGATAAAGAGCTTTTTGAACATTAAAGCATGGAGACATGTAGAGACACTACATACTGATATGAACCTGACAATGTGCATAATATAGCCCTTTAACATAAAGTTGCCACGTTATTAACATAGAGGATTCCTGAGACCTTTTGTTCCACACTGCATGTTCATTGTGCAGCAGTTCGACACATGGAGGATATGAACCCACTTAACTGATGGAGTAAAGATCAATGAGTGACGTTCAGAAGGCTCTCAGGATGGAGGTGTTGTGGTGGCTCTCAGCTGCAGGTGACTCTCAGAGCGTCACCTTGATAAATCAGAGAGCGGTGACGACACTAGACGCAGCGGTGTGTCTGCTGGCTGCATGCCTGCAGGCAGGTTACGGATCAGGTTTGTTGATGTGGAGCGACACTGTCATCCTCTGACGTCTCACACAACATTGATTCAGCAGTTGAACCTCTCTGTTGTCGTTACTAGCTTCATTCCAAGTCTAACACACTGTCGGTAGCCACATGATAACGAATAATGTAGACCTATTGATTAGTAATGGTGTTAATCATGATATCATTTTATATCAGAAACAATATTTGCTTGTATTACAAAGTCTGTAATACCATTTTGATTCAAATAGATGTATCGGCCTGCGATATAACACAATATCATAAGCCTATTTTACACAATCCGTTACATATACTCACACAAAGCAATGTATATACTGTACATATGACTATTTCATTACTGGGTTCTTCAATACATTTAAATATATAACAATCTATAAAAATAGATCTCCTCTTAACATAAGGGCTTTCTTCAAAATAAGGGCGTATATTGAAAATGATGATTTGCATTATACTTTGCATCCATACTTGTTGATCATTGAATGGATTCATACAACCCTATTGATTAGTGAAGCTTTAATATTGTTGGTCTCAAAATGTTTCAATTGAAGTACTGATTTGAATGAAACACATTTTTTAAAGGCATCATAATTGCAATATAACCCCAACCCCTTGTCTTGATGTCTAAGACCCATCATATTCTCCTCATAAGTCAGAGGACATGACCTACCCGGCCTGCGTAGTAGCTACCACTCTGCATTTTGGTCAGTGAGCTATTGTAAGATCATACCCAGAGGCTGACATGTGATTATCTGATCTGGATCTAACAAGTCTGGTAAATTATTTCAAGCCTGGGTTGATCTGTTGTTTCTCATGCAGAGGCTCTGTTATAATTAATCCCAGAGACATGGTGGAAATAGGATTATTCATCGAGATCAAACTGTGATAAATATAATATTGTTTGGTGGAGACGTCGGAGGCAGTGCCTACAAGACAATGTGCTCTTTTCTTATTTCTAACTTCAACAAAGCTCAACTCTTTGAAGGCACCACTTTTGTTTCTATGAAATACACACACTTTCTTTAAAAGCTCAGAGTCTCAGTCATGCAGAAACAAGAGGAGCGGCAGAAACACATCATCTTTGTGTCTAAACACAGATTCAGATTGTGAGTTGTCTCAGTATGCAGAGCCAGTCAGCTGGGTGAGTGGTCAGCATCAATGCGCGCTAACAAAGCTGAAATTCATCCGGGCGTCTGCTGATGGATCAGGCACAGCACACCCTGATCCTCTATGAGGGTTATTGTTGTACGGTAATGCAGTCTGTGTCATCGACCACGAGCATCCTCCTGAGCTGCCCCCCCCTCCCCAGCCTGAGCACTGGGCAAGGGCTCCTACACAGAGATGGTCTGAGGTTGCTTCAAAGCCTATTCAAATCACTTTATAGACACAATGTCAAGAGTTTCATTCTTCTATGATGTGATAATTCCATAAAAAATGGTTGTAATGTTTTCAGTCGTCATGGGTAAATGTGTAAGCCATAGCATCATAATCATAACATAGCAAACTTCCATTCTCCATCTTATTTTGAACTAAAGGTGCACATTTGTTTTCTATTGAGACATATTGTGAAATGATCAGCAAGAGGAAGTGAGTCAAACTGTTTTGGAATTGTTTGCATATAAATCAACAGAATGTATTAATATACTGTAAACAATCTTACATTTGCATCCCTTTTCTGTTAAATAAAGGTCCCCAAATTGCATGCAACTCGTTGGATTGTCACATATATTTTATCATAAACCCACATGATTTCTTAGTTTTTTATTTTATTACTTCACATGTTATCTTCTTGTTTTGTTATTTTGAGTGGTCTGTTTCGTATGGCCTTTATTTTCTCCTCGTTCTCATCAAAGCTTAATTTTGCTTTAGGCTTTAACATGTTTTTTAAGATAAGAAAATTGCTTCATTTAGTGGAAATAAAAAAAAGAGTTTCATTTGATGAAAGGGCTCTAGACTGAAAGCCGGTCATAATAAAATGCATGATTTCATGCTTTAATGGCCGTGGAATCAATTGGGTTTTTTGTGGGTTTCAATGGAGACAACGTTATCCTTAAAGGTATTCTGGCTTCAGTTTATTGCCGCCTATCTATAGGCGGAGTTCCTACAAAAATTGCTTCACGCTCTTGGCAGAAAAAATGATGGATCTAAATCTTAAAAAGACAAAATGTCCCAAATGAAATCAAAGAAATGTAGACTATTTCAGGTTCAAACCATGGATGTTTAACACCCTACCGCGATATTTGGTTCTATACTGCTCCCTGCTGGCTGGGATACACCTTGAATGGAGCTTATTATACATCCATGGTATGGAGAAGGAGAAGGAAACCCCGTGCCAAAACGTAAGGACGTCACATCCGGCACTGTATGTTTCATTCTACTTCACGGCATGCCTGGGTTGAGTAAGGTACGCTTATTCTATCTGCTTCCATCTTACTTAAATTACAAAGTATGTAACGTTTCTGACTTCTTGAAATATAATTTGAATCTTTAAACTGTAATAGAAAGTCGGTTTTGTTGAGGAATGTTGTTTTTAAACTGTTTAAGTCAGTTAAGCGCGAGCGATGTGCTTTTGCTAACTGCATCACATTCATGTTACTTTTTACAATACGTTTTTCATGTTTTTATTTTCTGTGTTCACAGACTGAAGGCGTGGGTGACTGTCCAACTTAAATATGCTAAGGTAAAACTTAGTTTAATTTTGTTTTACACTTAAGAGGCAGTCATTTATCTACCAGCCCATGTGAACGCATTGAAGTGCGGTGTTCAGACCGGAAACGACAAGCATTTAAAACATTTTAAAGAGACTTCTGTATTGCGTTGTGAACACTGCAGACCTTCCAGCGAGGCTCAGCCTGCAGTGGCTCTGATCTTTCCTATAGTGTCTGCTAGAGAGATGAGAGGCCGTTTGAGGCCCTGCTGTGACTCCTTACAGCAGGGTTATAGGTAAACCTCCAACAAACTACACTGCCACTTATTGTTTAAAGTAGATATTGTTATTATTAGTTTAAACCTAGCCTAAATCTGTGTAAAGTTCTCTTATGAATGCACATCATAAAGGGGAACACCTTGAACCAATAGTGGACCATGTGCCATGAAGGGATGATGATGCAGGGAACATATTCACTGCTCATTGGTTATATTTACAACTTATTAATTAGCAAGGCAAAAATAAATAAAACACTATGCAGAGAAATTCTTTATTGTGACGTGCAGATAAATACATGCTGCTTGTTTTTTAGTTCATGGATCATTTGTTATTGCATGTCTGCTTGCCTATTCATTTAATAGGTTACTTACTTATGTTTGCCTTCATCTGCACTGTCCCTCTGCCTCTGTTAGGCTGTATGTTTCCCCATGGTGGGACCAATGAACCATTTTTGATTATCATGTTCTGCTTGAACTTGCTCACGGAGGCAAAGACTTTAAGTGCACATAAAGCTTGATGTAACCTTATAGGGAAATGTTGTATAAAAAACACAGTACTTATAATATGACTTTCTTTTACAGAACTAGAGATGAAGCCAGGCTCTGCCCTGCTCAGACCTCCTGACTGACCTCTGCTGCTCCAGCATGAGCTGAACACTAAGGTCAGTGTTTTCAAAGTAAAGCCAACACATGACCGTAGCCCAGTCCTTATCTTTAAACGTTGCTCGCATGCAGACCTTCCAGCGAGGCTCAGCCTGCAGTGGCTCTGATCTTTCCTATAGTGTCTGCTAGAGAGATGAGAGGCCGTTTGAGGCCCTGCTGTGACTCCTTACAGCAGGGTTATAGGTAAACCTCCAACAAACTGCAGAGGGATTTGTTCTTAAAAGTCAGTTATTGTTACTAAGGAGTTTCATCCTGCCCATATTCTGTATATTGTTTTCTAATGTTGGTGAACCATAAAGGAACACTATTTCTACAAATAGTAGACCGTGTGCCATGAAGGGATTAGGGTCCAGGCTAAATATTATATTGGTACATTTCACTGCTTATCGGTTTATGAATAATACACATTGTGCGTCATTTTAAAGTCGGACATCATGATGTTGAATTTGCTCCCCCCCCCCCCCCCCCCCCTACGTTTGACACATCTGTTAAGTAAAAAACCATGGCTTAATTGAATAATCGTTTAAAAGGAAAAATGATCGCTCACTATTGGGATATTCTATTAATCATTAAAGTAATTTTTCAAGCAGAAGGCTGCTTAACAGGCTTTTTTTCACGAAACTGTCTCAGGGCTTCTTAAAATGTAATAAACTATGAATGTCATACTCGCTTAACGGGAAGAAACTCAGCTAACTGACCATATGAACAATTTTTACCGAAACACAACACAAGTCTCACAAGAAGCGTCTAAGTGAGTCCTGAGGCGAAAAAAATGCTAACTCACTTGGCACAGAACTTTAATAATAATAACTTGGATTTATATGGCGCCTTTTCAAGGGACCCAAGGTCGCTTTACAAGTAATAGGGCAAAAACACACATAACAAAAGTCAAACAGACAAAACTAGGGATGCTCCGATCGAGATCGGCCGATACCCACTCTCTACCGATCGATCGGTGCTCTCTAAACATGCCGATCGCGAGAGCCGATCGCATGACGTAAAATACATGACACTTTTCTCTGTGTGCGGCAAAACAAGCTCGCCAAAATGGCTTCACCGGTCTGGCATTATTTTAAGGTGTCCGAAAAAGACAGTAAAATAGCGGTATGCAACGTGAAGCAGAAATCCTGCAGCTCCGCCCGCCGGACCGGTAAGCGCAGCGAAACACACACACGGGGAGAACCAGACCGCAGTTCATTTCCTCATATTCCAAACGAGAAATTACAGTAGCAAATCACCCGGTTCTTTACGACCAGAACTATTAACGGGATACAAACCGGAGGAACCAGGCATGGAGGTTCCTCCGTGAGTGAAACTGGTAGGTTTTCTCCTGTTTGGGGAGTTTATATATATATATATATATATATATATATATGGCTCGCATAAAATCCCCGATTTTTTTTGCTTTGTCGGGGGCGGGAAATTCGTGTGATTGGTTGTTGGTCGCGTTGCTCGCAAAAAATCCCCAAGCTTTCAGACACGCCCAGCTCCAAGATTTTCAAGATTTTTGAAAAGCTGCCGTGTGGACGTACCGTAAGAGTTAGACCTAACACACTTAGCTATTTTATCTATCTCTGGAACAAGCTAAACTAGTTATTATAAATATATGTTCTTCATTGTCGGGTCACTCATTACTGGATCAGTGAGCTGCATGAGATACTGACAGGCTGTCAGGAGAGAGAGGAAAAGAGAGCGCTTCCGCTCATTTCTCCTGTGTTATTATCCAAAGTGAATGTAAACTTGAATAATGTTCATCATTTGAATTTAATAATTAAGTTGATTGTTTGTGGAAGCTCCAGTGAATGAGCCCCATTAACTGAGATTTAAACATCACTTTAAATGGAAGATTTAAAGTGATGTTTAAATCTTCCATTTAGGCGCCGCCCACGCGATCGGTATCGGCCGATACTGATTCCGGCGATCGACCCCGAAATTGGCGATTGGAGCATCCCTAGACAAAACAACAGATCGATTAGGGGCCGAAAGCCTTGGCAAACAGATGGGACTTGAGGGCCCTTTTGAAGGCCTCGAGTGTGGGGATGTTGTGAATCTCCACAGGGAGAGCGTTCCAGAGGGTGGGGGCTGCCACACTGAAGGCTCTGTCCCCAAAGGTTTGCAGTTTGGTGCAGGGGGTGGAAAGCAGGCCAGAGTCTGAGGACCGCAGGTTCTAGGTATAAATCGATCGATATACCTATCGGATCTGCACAAGCGAGCTTTGCTAGCAAGCTGAGATTCCACAGATACGATACATATAAGTATCGTCACTGAACGATCAAAACTCGCGACAGGGGAAGCAAACCCAGACAACACACGACGTAGCTTTAGGTAGCAAAAACGGAGATATGCTCACCTTTTGCTGTTCTTCTGATCATACGTTGTGTTCAATGGCATTACAACGCGGCTGAAGGTTAATCCAATGTGTCGGTCGCTTTGAAAAAATGATTGATAATTCAATTATGTCAAACTGAGTTTTCATATTGGCTGCTAATTTGTAGCTTCCAGAGTGTATGACGGCTTCCTGTTTTGGGTATTATGGCTACTCGTCACTCACTCCTTATTTGGTAACGTGTATGTGGAACTTCCCCTCGATTCTATTGGCTCTAGCGGTTAACAGGTTAAGTGACTTCCTCTTCCTTTAGACTGACAAAAGCCATATAAGGACACCAACTGGGACCTGGACAAATTAGGAGAGACATTTGACTATTTTCTGAATTTGTATAGATCAAACAATTTATCCTTCGAGAAATTATTCAGCAGATGAATTGATAACAAAAACATTCAATTTGTACAGCCCTTTTGACCACCAGCAAATACTGCTTTATTCTGTCAAATCAATCTACAGATGTGTGTATGATCTGTTTAAAACTACCTTACATTAGCTGTTGTCATTGCTTCATTTGAGTTGTATTACCTGTTTTGTTTTGTTTATATATTAAACATAAATACACAGTACTGTAGTTAAATGTTGTTGTGGGGTTTCTTTTACAGAACTAGAGATGAAGCCAGGCTCTGCCCTGCTCTGACCTCCTGACTGACCTCTGCTGCTCCAGCATGAGCTGAACACTAAGGTCAGTGTTTTCAAAGTAAAGCCAACACATGACCGTAGCCCAGTCCTTATCTTTAAACGTTGCTCGCATGCAGACCTTCCAGCGAGGCTCAGCCTGCAGTGGCTCTGATCTTTCCTATAGTGTCTGCTAGAGAGATGAGAGGCCGTTTGAGGCCCTGCTGTGACTCCTTACAGCAGGGTTATAGGTAAACCTCCAACAAACTGCACTGCCACTTATTGTTTAAGGGGAATTATTATTAGTTTAAACCTAGCCTAAATCTGTGTAAAGTTCTCTTATGAATGCACATCATAAAGGGGAACACCTTGAACCAATAGTGGACCATGTGCCATGAAGGGATGATGATGCAGGGAACATATTCACTGCTCATTGGTTATATTTACAACTTATTAATTAGCAAGGCAAAAATAAATAAAACACTATGCAGAGAAATTCTTTATTGTGACGTGCAGATAAATACATGCTGCTACTTGTTTTTTAGTTCATGGATCATTTGTTATTGCATGTCTGCTTGCCTATTCATTTAATAGGTTACTTACTTATGTTTGCCTTCATCTGCACTGTCCCTCTGCCTCTGTTAGGCTGTATGTTTCCCCATGGTGGGACCAATGAACCATTTTTGATTATCATGTTCTGCTTGAACTTGCTCACGGAGGCAAAGACTTTAAGTGCACATAAAGCTTGATGTAACCTTATAGGGAAATGTTGTATAAAAAACACAGTACTTATAATATGACTTTCTTTTACAGAACTAGAGATGAAGCCAGGCTCTGCCCTGCTCAGACCTCCTGACTGACCTCTGCTGCTCCAGCATGAGCTGAACACTAAGGTCAGTGTTTTCAAAGTAAAGCCAACACATGACCGTAGCCCAGTCCTTATCTTTAAACGTTGCTCGCATGCAGACCTTCCAGCGAGGCTCAGCCTGCAGTGGCTCTGATCTTTCCTATAGTGTCTGCTAGAGAGATGAGAGGCCGTTTGAGGCCCTGCTGTGACTCCTTACAGCAGGGTTATAGGTAAACCTCCAACATGTCACCTCAGGTTTAGAGATGGACCACATGCTTTGTGTACTGATCCAAGTTTTGTTAATTGGCCTTTAACCGATTCTGAGGCCTGCAGTGAATAAGTCTCATGTCAAAGACCTGAGCTAGACGACACTGGAATTCAAACCTTGATAAAATGCCTTAAATATATATATTTTTCTACACCAGAAGAAGAAATGTACACAACATTGAGGGTATACATTTTAGCTTTATATTAAAAGATGAATGTAACAAGGCTATAACATGAACAATGTTTCTCCTTTTTGTAGCAGAGAACAGCAGCATGACTGCTCCTCCTGAGACCCGAGGAAGAAAAAGTGTCCTCCAATTTCCTTTTTTTATGATTTCCTACCTATTTAGGGTTAAAAAAACATCTTGCAATTTAGACTTTTTTTATTTTATTTTTAAAATGTTACAGTATGTCCACTCTAGAGGACGTCGGGACCATATTAGTTTGAAAAGACAGTCAAAATTAACAGATGGACTATGTAACGTATTATGGTTATCGAGTGATATTAATACAATAATATATTCACCTTTATTTAAAACATGAATAAGTAATTGATCTGAACATTGCTGTTTATTTGGTCAATACAAAACTAGCTTGTTTTTTGGTGAATCTTTCCAGATCTTCAAAGACTTTGTAGTCGATGTAGTGGGAAAGTACCTCATTGGACTCCAGTCGGCACGGGCTGTAGAGTCATCTTGACTAGTTCGATGGATGTGGTCTCCATTTGACCTGCTCATAGAAACAAAGCTTGCATTCCTGAGGCAATTCTCATGTGTCATGGCTCCACTTAAAATAGAAACAACAATAAGACATATGTGCTACTCTTGGCCCACAGGGGGCCATGTCCTTCCAGCTACAGTGGACATTTTCAATGGGCTGGGTCCCAGGAGGATATACATTCAGAATTTAAATGGCATGTTTCATCACAATATTACATTTTCGATTCTTTTTGTATCACAATGCTATTTTATGAAAATGTAGGGCCATTATTACTATATGGTTATTTATTCAAATCAGTGTGATGACGGCTTTCAATGTTCTTGCATAACAAATAATTAATTGAAATGTATTTTCCTGCAGATTTCCCAGAGGGTTGGAGAAACCAACTTCAAATCTGCAGAAGAAAATAAATGGTCACATTTTTACATCTGCAGAATATTTCTTTAATGGTTTTCTTGTTTTCCACACTGTTGAAATAAACTTTCTAAACTAATGACCCGTGTTTGTCAGTTGGTGAAATCCTGAAACTGTAAAAAGTGAAAATGCTTTTGATTTGTAAAACTGGTTTCAAAATACTGGAAAAGAACTACTTTCTAAATATTTCTACTTGTGAATACCCCACACGTAATGGCATTACATTTGGTCTTTGAAAGCCTGAAGTTAATATCCTGTTAGTTCTCTGCCCAAAATGGCTTTACATAACATGTTAAGTATACTCTGCAATGCTGTCAAACCCCATGCGGTGTTAATATTCCACCGTGTGAAATTATTATTATTATTGAAAAATAAAAAACATTTAGTTTTCACTCTGGTAACAAATGACTTCTGCTGCAGATTGAATGCATTACCTCTCTTGCCTTTTAAAGGTATTTGCTTAATAGTTACTGATATTTTTAGATTGAGACAGATAATTTGACAGTAACTATTGTATTTACTTTACAATAGAAATATCCATAAACTTGTATTTACTTAACTTGCCTAGAAAAAAAAGTGGAGAAGGAAATGTATTTTACTGTCAAAACCATGAACTGTAAATCTGGACCGGAAGTGACGACATTGCTTTCGATTTCATCGCACTGGTGTCATGTCATGGAGATAACAGGAGTGAGTTTTAAAGTAAGTGATCGATCTATCAAAGCCCTTTTTAGTGTTAAGCCATTTATTTAGCCTGCTTTGCTGTGTGTTTGCCTTTACTGGACATATTACAGAGTGAAGTGAAACACAGTTTGGGGGGATGTTACTACGGTTTCAATATACACAAGTTATTGCTTGATAAAGATCGTGCATTTGATCTGTAGCCTACTTGATTCGGTTTTCAATCTGAATTAACTCAAGTTTCGTAAAGTTTCAGGAGCCCAAGAAACTCAATTTACCTGAAACGGAATTACTTTCACTTTCGATTAAACGGACTTTAAATTTCATGTTGCCTTGATGAAATATTAGTATTTACCCTTAAGTTAGACAAATTATTAAGACTAAAAAACGTTTACTTTAGCTATCATAGTGTGCAGATGGAGAAAAGGGGAAGCACGATTGAGTAATGCAGTCTACATACTCAACTAATGTTTCTGCTTTCTACAGAATACATTTTGAAAAAAATTATGAAAAGTATTATAGACATTACACTTTAAACGATAACATAAATTACCAAAAAAGAAACATCCAGGGTTGAATAAAATGTATATCTATTATCCAGAGGAATAATTTATTTCACTTTTTCCAGTTGGACAAAAAAAGAATATCAAAAAGGAAATGGTGACAACTAGAGTATAATTTATTACGCTTTTACTTGTATGTTGTGGTTGATGCTTTTCTGCCTTTAAACCTAAACTAAAGCCATAATTTCTTCTTTTCATTCTTATTAACCACTTTGTGGCCTTTATCGCCATCTGCTGGCCATCTTTAGGAGCTGCAATAATAAGTTCATGGTGGAACATGATGTTCCATGTGGCCCTAAGTTATTTCCAGTGTCATATTTCAGCAGTGGCGAACCGTCAGGGCCTTCAAGGTATTCAGAGAATACCCTGGAACACTCAGATAAAACAAACAAAAAAATCGATTTAATTATATAAATAAAATGAATAAATGAGAATCGTATCTGTGTTGTTGATCTGTAATATTACAGTGTTACGTTGATTTGTTTGTCTTGTCTTTCTCGGTCCATGCACTATGCATCTGAGTGGTTTTGTGTTAGAAAGAAAAAGCAACCAATCAGATCTTGTTCTGGGTCTCTGGGTAGAATATCCTTCAATTCTATATCCTTGATAGAATGCCCTGGCCGTTACACTGAATGAGAGCATACGTTTGGATTGACAGTTTTGCGGGGGGTGTGTGTGTGTCTCCAGATGGTCCAGTTGTGATAGACACGATTTGCTACTGTATTTCAGTATCAGTTCAGTGCATTTTTTAATTATAATTCCTATGGAATATTTAGTTCTACCTGTCAGGCTCTTGACATATACTGTATTCTTAAGTTAATAATAGTAGTGTTATGGTCATTTTTGTTTTTCAATACATTATTACACAACATAAAAAAATGGCTACATTCACTGGACGCTTATTTTCATTCCTGTATTAGAATGCTGGTTGAGGTCAGTCATTCTTTAAACCGATAATAATAATTAAAAAATTATTTTTCACAGTTGCTGCTCCAGTCTTGCCTAAATGCTCCCATGTATTGGAGGTGAATTGGCAACAATATCATCTAACAGTCAAATCCTCTGAACATCCTCAGGTAACCGAACATTGATTACATTATCCATGTTGTGTCAGCTCAGATTCAAAATTGCCTTTTTTTCCACCCTTTCTCAGATGGATTTACCAGTGGAGGCAACAGTACATTTGAACCTTTTCCCCAATGAGGCGGAGGTGATAGAACTACTCCAGTCACATGGCTTTAGTTTGACGTATCTGAGTCAAGACCAGGTGCGTGTGAAGGGGTCGTTTCTGAAACTCAAAGCTGTGAAGGCCTCTCTGGAGCAGATTGTTAAATCAGACAGTAAGACGGACATCGTTCCGGTCCCAAAAGCCTCCTATGCTTCCTCTGGAGCCGTTTCCAAACACTACCCCCGAAACACCTCAGTGTCCAATGCTAACGGAAGCCGAGACAAGCCTCCGCACTCTTCTCCATCTTCACCCTCCTCCTCCTCGCCTCCGTCATCTCCAAACAAACTTCCAAGCTCACCATACAAAGCGTCTCCTTCTCCAGAACCAGATCAGTGCGGCTCATTCAGTCCTCGAAGTGAGTCATTATCGTCGATGAAGATGTGTTTAGGTACGCCGATCGGCTCAGGAAAAGAGACATTGATAGCATCGTGGAATGCCATAATGTCAGAATGGTGGTAGTAAAAGTAGGCGATAGCGCCAGCATCACTCTACATGGGAAGAGCGCGAGAACAGCGGTCGGTAAACTACAGAGCCTCCTGGATGATCTCAACCATCACTGCGCACACAGGAAGTCCTTCTAAAGGACATGGATCAAGAAGGCAGGGTGCTTTTAGAGAAGATCAAGAAACACAGAAACATTTTACAACTCAGTGCTCGTATGTCCCATGGATGTCAAACTTCGCCTGATTGGACCATCCCGTGAGAGCCACGATTTAAAGCACCATACTCTTACGGAGGCAGAGGGAGCAGTCACGACATCCAGAGAGGACGTCGGTCACAATAGAGAATAGGAGGAGCAGATCTCTGCCACCGGTCAGTCACAAGAACGCCAGAGATAGGGGGGACGTCGACACGTCATATCCTTACGCAGATGAGGCAGGTCACTCTCCTTCAAGGTACCAGGACGAGGAGCTGGGAGCTGCTGGTTGCTTTGGTGGAGCTTCGATGTATAGAAGACGCCCTGAATCCAGAAGATGCGCCCCGAAAGAAAGGGTGCAAAAGGAGGACGAGAAAAGTCCTAAATCACCTAAGAAAGCCTGGAAAAGTTTAAAGGGAAAGTTTACATCTTTAAGGAAAAAGAAAAAATAAGGAGTGAAGTTTTGTAAATGAGGTAGAAAGACCATGCTACCTTATCATACATTTTTTTTGACACTATTATGTGTCTTAAAGCAGTTCTTTTCTTATGGAGTCGCAGTTGCACTACATGAGAACTGGATTTGTATGGGGACATATTTGTAATGTTGAGTTTACTTTCACAATAGAGATCGATTGTAAGGCTATTGTAGCATAGCGCCATCTGCTGGTTTGTTCAGTTTCCGAGGTTCAATATCACGAGACCGATGTGTATTGATGCTGTCTCCTTTATTGGTAGTGATACATTATAGCCTTGAAAATGAAATGATTTACTAAAATTAGTATTTTTTAATCAGCATTGTTTCAGTTCAGTTTCCAAAAGCATATCATTTTTATTGACATTTTCACAGTTAATTTTCATTTTACTTTCAGTTTTAGAATCACAGTTGTACACAGATACTGTACCAATATACCGGATTGTGATAAACAAAAAAGAACCGTTAATATAAGACATGCAAATATGGGTTGGGATCTGTTGTCCTTTTAATCATCTCTTTAAAAGGATTGTTGTTGAAGTGTAACATTTAAATCAATAAGTCAGATTGATAAATATCATGCAATGTACTGATTTAGACTGACATTATTATTATTAGATTTTTTTAAATATATTACATTCAAATAATCGATGAATATTGTATCTTCAAACTCTCCTGCACTGAAAACAGTTATTTAACTGGCAGCTCTCGCACCATTTTGTTTAATTATTGATTTTCTCTTGCACTATACATGTTTGTATTAAACAGAAGGGCTCAAATATAATGTATGTAAACAGGAACACTGAAGAATCTATTTGGGTTTTTAAAACACTGACCAATAAGTGTTTTCAGATTTTGATAATGAGATTTATGTGTTTTTGCAATGTTTTTTGGTTATTCTTTCAGCCATAACGTAAACATATTTGAATGAATTGATGTGAAAGGGGAGTCGACCAAAGAAGAACAGATTCAGGGGCGGATCAACAACACTACTTATGTTAACATTGCACAATACAGCATTTGCCTCACCGGAGTGTTTGACTTACAGTTTGCATTTTAAGCTCTTGTCACTGCCTTTCTGTTGTTGTTTCGGTAACACCTGAAGGCACCACCTATCTTCTAGATGGAGACAGGAACAGGCGTGAGAGGAAGTGAAACAGTGTCAGACTCTGGACTGAAAGTCACACTGAGAGAGGAAGTTCCTCTGGCTGATGAGGATGTAACTGGGTTTTTAGAGGAAGGGTAACTGGACTTTGGCGGGATATTGTACCCTTAAACGATGTTAAACTCACTTTAGAGTTAACAAAAAAGAACAGGCTTTCAAGATATCAGATGCTCTATGGTAGGTAGATATTTTAAATTATTTCTGAATGTTTCAGTTTCAGTCTCTAGGAGCCTTTACTGGTCTGGTCACATTTTCTAATGAATGCTGTTATGCATTAAAGAGTCCATTAAAACAGGGCTGCACCTGTGACAACAATTGTGAGTAATAAAAAACACAGATCAGACTGATACAAAAATGGCCCTCTGTTAGTATTTGTCTGTTGCCATGGTATCTGAAAGCACAGAACTGCTTTCCGTCATAACAGAGCCAAACCAGGACTTCCTATTTGGAGGGTTTGCCTAACAATTAAAGGTTTAGTTTACAAAATGACTCCAAATATTTAGCATCAAAGTTCAGTCTTGACTTGAAATGGTGGATGGATTGACATCTCATGGATGTCCATATTGGATTGTGTTTGTTTAAACAGTCATGGAGATAGATCTTTTGACGTTCTAGCTCAATCAGTACATTTTTAGTAGCTTTATATAAACTCAAAGTCTACAGAGTTTTCAACTGTGCCTGCTGTAAGCCCTGGTCCAATCTGGAGAGTGGCCTGTACATTGGGATTGCCCAGCAATACAAACCTTCAAGGGGCCCCATGTTGAGGTTCATATCAGTACGTAGTGTCTCTACTGGGACGTGTCTCTACTGGGACATGTCTCCATGCTCTAATGTTCAATACGCTCTTTATTGTTCTCATACTGCCTGTGCTGCAGCACCTCTTTTCACTCTCTGTCTGAAACCAGAGCCCAGTCTGCTCTGATTGGTTAGCTGGCCGGCTCTGTTGTAATATAATACATGATACAAATATGTACCTTTAGTGGAAGCTCCCCCAAAAAAGGACGAAACCATTTCATTTCCAGATAGTGGTTCATGCTGCGACTGCTTTCATAGGGACAAGTAATCCAGTTGAAATGGTTGGTGTACAATTATTATTTATTCTGTGTTCCTTTGAGTGCCACAAATGATATGCAGTTAACTTTTCCTGATTTTAATGGAAGCAAAACCTGCACAAAGACAATTCAAAATGGCTTAATACAATAAGAAGTATTTCATTCATATTTAAGAAGATGTTTTTTTTTTCTTATAGTTTTAGACAAACCCAAGCCTTGATATTTAAACTGAAAGGAGCGCCTTAAACATGAAGGGTGATCATCTAAGAGTGAGAGATTCTGACAGTGCTGGTTATACCAATAGCTGCTCATCCTTAGCCCTCACAAACAGACACAACAGTCATAAGTGTGGCTAATGATTGTCAAAACCCTTCTGAGTCACGAGCTGAGTCATCCTGTGTTTGGAAATCTAAAACACACTGCGGAAACATGTTGTGTTCAAGAACGGCCAGCAGCTGACGAAGAAGGGACACAAAGTGAAATTGACCTTAACACAATTACAGGGGAAATCATAAATCACTTTAGTTCTAACGTTCCCTTTATATACTGAACACCTCTTACTGATGCAGAGAACACATGGTTTCTAGAGCACATGGTCCCAGGAAAGAATTAGCTTGATGGTTGTAACAGAAAAAACGTTTTTAGCATTTGTTTTCATCACCTTAGCAACCAAGAAAGATAGGCAATTGAGATCATAATTAGTCCAAAAAGGAGGACATGATAGAAAATGCTACATAAAGGACCAATTTGTTCTGGAACTATTTGCAAAATGAAATGTAACTATATTTTTACGAGTGTATAATCACCTGAGACTAAGTAGGTTGTGTTTGTATTATGTGTAACGCCTTGTTTCTACAGTAGCTTAGAGTGGGAACTATCTGGCTTTAGAGAGGGCCTGTTTTGCTTTAGCTGAACTGTATGTTGACATTACATTAGTGGAGCAGTTTATCCAAAGCAACACACTTGAGTAACTGCACATTATGCTAAGGATGGCCTCTGAGCTAGGCGAAAGGTCCTGGAAGACAACATGGCGTCACCAATGTCTTGTAAATTGAGGGGTAAGCAGAGAGTGCTGTCCCTTTAATCCTTGTTAATGCTCTGTTTATTTAAAGTGTGTGAGTACAGTGAACCGAATATATATTTAAGGCTGAACACCCATGTCCTTGTTTACCTTTTTCTTTTAATTGCTGCTCTCTGAAGTGCAAGAAGAGCCCTCATGCACATTGACCATTTCCAGCTGGGCAGTGAAATTGCCAGTATGCCCTGGCGATTCGGGACAGTGCAACAGGCCAAACACATGAACAGTGTTCCTTACATGGAAATAAAGATCCAGTATACCTTGAAAAGTTCTTGAAAGTGTTCTTGATTTAAAGGAAAAGATGGTGAAATATAATTTTAGATATCAACTCTCTGTATTATTCAGCCATTTCCATTAACACTCTCTGTACTATATCACCACACACTTAGATCTACATTTACAAGTCATGACAAGACCTTTTGGCTCCAGCACTCAAAAACAGATTTTCCAAATGTACTGAAAAACTGAAATGTTGACTTCAATTAAATGTATTATGTCAACAGATTTCACATAACTGTATTAGGTTAGTTGTAAGCCAAAATGATTTAAGTTTACATAAAACGTAATACTAATACAGCCATGTTACATTTGTTGACATAATACATCTATTTAAAGTCAATGTTTCAGTTGTTCAGTGTGCATGGAGTTGGGGAACCTCTTATTTGAGGGAAAGGCCCTATGGGACACGTTGCACTGACAATGCAAAGTTAAAAAAGGAAATACCAAGATCCTTCCCAGGAGATAAAGGCCATTTTCTAACCCCAAATATGTGAAGGCAGCGTGACAGATGTGGGTTCTGGGAAGAGAAGATACACGAAAAAAAACTTTAGGGTTTCGAAATGTTTTGTAGCAGGAAGAGAGACATAGATGAGGAGGATGCAGAAGTGGTGTGAGTTCTTAAAGATAGCCTCCTGCTATTTATACAGATGTGAGTGAGGCGAGGGTTGATTGACGGGTGACGTGCTGTAGCTTGTAGACCACAGCTCTCAAATAAGCACACCCTCAAATCTACCATCGAGTTCACCACGCCCTCAGCATACACACACATATACACAGGCAACCATACTTCTCTTTCTTCTTCCTATAAGCGGCTTTCTGTTCCTCTCAGTCCTGTACGTCTTTTTGTTTTCTAAGTGTGTTTGTTGAACGAGGACAGGGATGGCGGAGCTGGAGGGCCTGGAGTTTGGGAAGTCAGACTTTGTGCTGCTGGATGAGGTCACCATGGAGCAGTTTATGGAGAATCTGAAGCTGAGGTAAGATATAGTGTTAGACAGGAGGAAGGGAGGGGAGGCACCTGGTTGTCAGAGATGCAAAGGGTAACGCTTCATTCATTCCTCACAAGGACAACGGCTTGTTTCTTTGGTATTTCTGATCAAATATGTGTAAAGAAATATAGATTTAGGTGTATTTTGTTAAGTCTCTGATCTCTTAAACGTACGAAATATGTCACAGAAGCAGTTAATTAACAGGTTGACGTTATCATTATGAATGTTCTTTTTACAAGAGGACATCAAGATGACATATAAGGGTAAAAAAGGCAATGAGTCATTTCCACATTTCCCGCTCACCCAGGGTTCAGATATGAACTTGTAGTGGATGTGATCATCACCACAGTGGCTGACATCAGAAACACAGTGCGACCAGACAGTGTCCATTCTCGCTTCCTCTGTGTCTTTCGCGTCCACCAACATGTCAAACAAGATCAAACAGCTCTAGATTTAGAAAAACTCTTTACTCTCTAACTTAACATGTTACATGTTGTGACTGAGGCTTGGTGTGTGTTCCATGTTTGGTTGCCACATAATATCTGTAGAGTTTCATCACACACAGCTTGATCAGACATGTTAGGTAACAGAGGCAGGTGCTTAGGTGTGTGCTGATGTGTGCTTAATTGAATGAACTGCTCTACTTTTTCATACATCTGAGATCAGGGGTTTGGATTCCTGTTTTCCTTTTCTTGCAAAAATGTTTTAGGGCCAACCCAGAAGCTAGCATCACAAGGGTTCCCTGGTCAAACACACTGCAACATAAAGGTGGCTAATGTTTGTTCGGCTACAAACTAAATGTGAAAATCTTGTAAACTTGTGTTTACCATAGACCTTATTTTGGGGAATCTAACCAAAAACATAAGTTTACAAGATTTTCACATTTAGTTTGAAGCCGTTTTCTTAATAGGACTACTAAACAACATCACGCCAAACATTATCCAAAAAAAGTATTGAATTTGGAGCCTGGAAATGCCAAAAATGCTAACTCATTACTATGTTTAGGACTCATTCCTGCACCACTTTATTAGGTTAGTTATCATCACTGGTATTTGTTCCCTTTGTTGGGTCTTCTGTCAGCAGGTTATTTCTAAAAAGAGGTTGGTGAACAGAGAGGCCTTGGTGGTGATACTTCAGTAGAGCCTAATTATGGCAAAGGTCCTTAGAACTGATTAGAAAATCAGAATGATATTTTTAACAAGACATCTATTTTAGTGGTTGAACTTCAACAGTGTGCCAGTTAATGGATGGGATGTTCAGGAACAACAGCTTTTGCTTTCCAAATGATACAGTCTAGCTTCTCTAAGAACACAAATAACTGTGCTTTTAGATTCTATCAGCTCAAATATAAAAAATAAGCTATTATTATAAATGAGGCTTGTAACCAAACTGTAAATGGCCAACTATAGTTAACCTGACAAGGAAAAACTGATAGATCTGTCTAATGTTTCTCGAAATGTGGGGCATTAAATGTAATAAGATGCAAAATTGACTACTATAATAATAATAATAATAATAGTTAAAAGCAGCTGAAAAGTGTACTTGAGTAGAGTCAGCAAATGTACTTATTAATAACTTTTCTGTTTGACCTTTACTATGCAGTTAAATGTAGTTTATGCCGTTCTTTATTGCTGATAGAGTTCTTTTGGATTAGTGATTTTGGTCAAATGATGTTTTCTAATTTTTAATTCTGAGAAACAGAAACCACATGGATGATCCAGTAAACAGATGACTAGCACACTGGTAGTTTCTTCCAAAATGCAGAATAAGAAACAATATTTCTGCCTTGTTCTGACATGATCCATTCTGACATTACCCAGTTTTGATCTAAATGTACAAATGTTAACATCAGGGTACCGCTAATGTGGTTTTAGAAACATCTACAGAAAAGGTTTCTACATTGAACCTAGTGACACGTCAATTTCTCTCTTGCAGCTCACCATGAGGTTACTCAAGGCTGTGATGCCCTGAAGCCCACAAGTTTCATTTCCTGCTCTCAGTGAACACACACTTGGGTCACTTCCTGTCAGGATGTTACGTATGACATGAAGGTGTACCATCTCTCATGGAACCTTTGACTCGAGGGTTGTCTGAAAATGTACTGGGTCTAAATGGCTTTTTGCCGCCTTAAACAGAGGGCTGAAAACGTATCATATGCATAGATGATGCATTTACACACAATTCTATTGTTTATGTATCTAGTATCTCTATTTCATTGTATATATATATTTGATGCGTTTTAAAAAAAGGTAATACAAATCTTTAAAACACTTTTAAAATATGTATATAAAAATATGATGATTACAGCAAATAACGCTGAGGGACAACACTATTGTGTATATTTATTTTGGTTTTGGATTTTAGGATACATTTATATACATCTTTTGATTTGGTTATTTAACCTTGCTTTAGTTTGACTCTCATTTTCTTTTATCATTATTATTGTTTTGTGTATTTGACTTATAAAGATTGAAATGACCTGACATGAACTAAGCAAGAAATATAATATAATACCTGTACAAGTAGTGTGAAGTATGCTGTTGACAATTTTGTGTTTTCTTTTGTGGAACAGGTTTGAGAAGGGCCGCATCTACACCTACATTGGAGAAGTAGTCGTGTCCGTTAACCCGTACAGACAGATGGACATTTACGGCAAAGACACCATCGATGCGTACCGGGGCCGGGAGCTGTATGAAAACCCTCCTCACCTGTACGCAGTTTCTGATGCTGCCTACAAGGCCATGAAGAGACGGGCCAAAGACACCTGCATCGTCATTTCAGGTTTGTCTCTTTCACACTCTGAAACTTCACATTAAGCCAAACCTACAAAGTGTGAACTCTGCTATCTCTGAGATCATGTTCAATACTTCACACACTTTACATCTGCAACCCAGCCAACAAAGTCTTCATGTTCTTGTCTGTGCAATGAGTCCATGTGGCATTATGTTTATATCAGATGAATTATTTACCAGCACATAACACTGATACTTTTTTACTTCTTCACATATCCCTTGCTGATTAGAAGTACACAATAAAACTGCCATGTGAATGAAAAATGGAAAGGCCCTGCGTTAATAGCAAGGTTTGGCCTCTGTGTGGAGCCAGATGAAAAGCTAGGTTGCTAAATCAGAAGTTCATTCTCTGTGGCTTATGTATTTTAGCTTGCTGGATACTGTTATACATCGTCAGACTTGGCAATACATTTTATCGACTAGTCAAAATGGTTTTACCTTTAAAGTATCAGAATATATTGAAAAATATCTTGATATGTCTTGTTTTGTCTGTCAAAAACGCAAAGATATTACACAAATCATTACATACATTTACATTTTTTTTAAGCTGATTTGCTTAAAATATTACTCAAACGTCCAAATCCCCATATCTGAGGATCTAAGGCTTGCTAAATTATGAAATCTTACTTTAAACTTAAATAAATTATTTGTATGATAATCTTAAAAAAACATACATTTTATCAATGTTTTTGCGGCTAAGTTTGGTCTTCTCCTTTCTCATTTTAACTTTCACATGTAAAAGTACCTGATATATTATTTTACTATTTTAGATGACATTATGTTTTATTATATTTTACTGTAGCCTTTCTAAGAACTGTTCAGTTTTTCAATGTAGAGACCATTTTTGATATTTTGTAAATAACCAGACTCCTGCAAAACATCATATATCATATGTTTTGTATGTAATAAGTAACTAGGAACTTTACAGTAGGAGTCAGATAGATGTAGTGGAGTACAAAGGTTAATGTTGCCTCTGAGATGTTGTGAAGTAGAAACATGGACATTTGGAAGTGAATTGTACCAACAGTAAGTGCAGTAGGGAGAGGGGGGTACGATTGAATGATGAAACAATGTTTACTTATGTGGTCCTCTAGGCAAGGACAAATGAGATAGAAGTCAAATGACAACAACATTAACTTCAGGATGCCTTCTGTCAATCAAATGTAAATAATGCATCTATAAGAAAGGGCCGTGAATATATGACTTTTTCACGACATATGCTAATCTTTAGCTAAATGATTCACATGGTTCTACTCATTGCAAAATAACCAACATGTTTGATACATATTTTTAGACCAGTATACATTTCCTACGATGACATAACAGTAATTATACCTGTTGAACATGTACTTTGACAAGCCACACATGGTTTATTATGAAAGAAACACATTTGAAACGTTACCATTTGCTTCTCTCCATCACAGCCAACAAACAATGATGGGTGCTCTAGATAAAGGGTCAATTGGCTCATCTCCCCCCACTATCCCCTACTCGGCCTACTGCATCTGTGTTGGAAGAAGTGTGGCGAGATGTTCTGACTTCAAATCAAATGCAGGAACACAGTTAAAAAGAGCATTCCTGCTTTGAAACTTTACTTAATTATAAGTACAAATGTAATAGAATCAAAACAAACTGAACCTTTTCATACTCACAGTGCACAAAGCCCCATTTGATTCTTTATTATATTTAGAGAGGCATTCATGTGTTAATTCATGTTGAAGAAAAAGTTATGCTTATTTTTGAATACTTTATACACAGTACTGCTGGAGCTTGAACCACAATAATAATCACTTTTCACAGTTTATTAGTGGAAGTCTAAGTATAAAGTAGCATACATTGGAAGTACTACAGAAAAGTACCTTCAATTTGCATTTAAATATTTCCTGAGTAAATGTTGGCTACTTAGTTACATTCATGAACAATGGACAGAACTGAACATGATAAGAGCACCATAAGGACATTCCCACCCTTCCTTTTCCTCCATCTCACGGGAATGAAGTATTTCCCCTCATTTGGGTGAACAGGGATCAGGTGGAAGGGATTATGTGCTCATTAAACCCCTCAAGTATGAATCAAACTTCAATTATCCTCAAACTGCAAACTGAAAGCCTCTCAGACGGCAGCGTGCTTCCATAAGAGAGGCCTTGTGGAGCCGCTCTGTGTTCTGTCAGGCTGAACCGTGGCTCCTCAGCACTCTGAGACAGAAGGGGCCCTGCCACTGAGCGTTACAGTCACAACAGAGTTTACACTTCATTACATCAGTAGACAATGTTACAATGTGTTTTTGATTGGTTATGGGAACAGTAAACTTTTCTCAACAGACACCGGAACATATCCGCCTCATGAATTGATTAAAACCCCCAGATGAATACATGAGCTAAACAAAATACACTCAAATGTAGTGTACTGTATATGTGATGGTTGTATCATTTGATCAGACCTGATTTATCAAGCACTAATGTCCTATATGTGTTCTGGTTCTAGCTTTTTCACTTTGAGGATTTCATGCTTTTGTTTTTCTTTTGATGTACATTTAATATATCTGGATAATTGGTCAAAAACATCATAACGCTCACTTTTCCTGTTTTAAAGTAAACCATGATTTCACTACTGAAGACTGTAACACCCTTTTGTTTGTTTGTTTGTTCACCATGTACAGCGGCCTTGGGTCCCTTAAAAGGCACTGTACAAATGTAATCTACTATTATTATTATTATTATTATTATTACTGACTGCTATTTCCTCGACTTCTATATGTTAATTGACCTTATCATCCTGATGTACTTATTTAAATGAATGTATTATAGGAAGCCCTGTTATGCTTTGGGTTGACCCTTTGCTGTAGTGTGTTGTATAGCTTTGTGTGTAGTGATCTCAATATGTAACACTCCCCCTTCTAATTGCTAACACAACACATTGTACGTGATAGGCTAAGGGACGGGACATCTCTTAGTGGTTGACCAATCACAACAGAGCCGGCCAGCTAACCAATCAGAGCAGACTGGGCTCTGGTTTCAGACAGAGGGTGAAAAGAGGTGCTGCAGCACAGGCAGTATGAGAAAGATAAAGAGCTTTTTGAACATTAAAGCATGGAGACATGTAGAGACACTACATACTGATATGAACCTGACAATGTGCATAATATAGCCCTTTAACATAAAGTTGCCACGTTATTAACATACAGGATTCCTGAGACCTTTTGTTCCACACTGCATGTTCATTGTGCAGCAGTTCGACACATGGAGGATATGAACCCACTTAACTGATGGAGTAAAGATCAATGAGTGACGTTCAGAAGGCTCTCAGGATGGAGGTGTTGTGGTGGCTCTCAGCTGCAGGTGACTCTCAGAGCGTCACCTTGATAAATCAGAGAGCGGTGACGACACTAGACGCGCGGTGTGTCTGCTGGCTGCATGCCTGCAGGCAGGTTACGGATCAGGTTTGTTGATGTGGAGCGACACTGTCATCCTCTGACGTCTCACACAACATTGATTCAGCAGTTGAACCTCTCTGTTGTCGTTACTAGCTTCATTCCAAGTCTAACACACTGTCGGTAGCCACATGATAACGAATAATGTAGACCTATTGATTAGTAATGGTGTTAATCATGATATCATTTTATATCAGAAACAATATTTGCTTGTATTACAAAGTCTGTAATACCATTTTGATTCAAATAGATGTATCGGCCTGCGATATAACACAATATCATAACCTATTTTACACAATCCGTTACATATACTCACACAAAGCAATGTATATACTGTACATATGACTATTTCATTACTGGGTTCTTCAATACATTTAAATATATAACAATCTATAAAAATAGATCTCCTCTTAACATAAGGGCTTTCTTCAAAATAAGGGCGTATATTGAAAATGATGATTTGCATTATACTTTGCATCCATACTTGTTGATCATTGAATGGATTCATACAACCTATTGATTAGTGAAGCTTTAATATTGTTGGTCTCAAAATGTTTCAATTGAAGTACTGATTTGAATGAAACACATTTTTTAAAGGCATCATAATTGCAATATAACCCCAACCCTTGTCTTGATGTCTAAGACCCATCATATTCTCCTCATAAGTCAGAGGACATGACCTACCCGGCCTGCGTAGTAGCTACCACTCTGCATTTTGGTCAGTGACTATTGTAAGATCATACCCAGAGGCTGACATGTGATTATCTGATCTGGATCTAACAAGTCTGGTAAATTATTTCAAGCCTGGGTTGATCTGTTGTTTCTCATGCAGAGGCTCTGTTATAATTAATCCCAGAGACATGGTGGAAATAGGATTATTCATCGAGATCAAACTGTGATAAATATATATTGTTTGGTGGAGACGTCGGAGGCAGTGCTACAAGACAATGTGCTCTTTTCTTATTTCTAACTTCAACAAAGCTCAACTCTTTGAAGGCACCACTTTTGTTTCTATGAAATACACACACTTTCTTTAAAAGCTCAGAGTCTCAGTCATGCAGAAACAAGAGGAGCGGCAGAAACACATCATCTTTGTGTCTAAACACAGATTCAGATTGTGAGTTGTCTCAGTATGCAGAGCCAGTCAGCTGGGTGAGTGGTCAGCATCAATGCGCGCTAACAAAGCTGAAATTCATCCGGGCGTCTGCTGATGGATCAGGCACAGCACACCCTGATCCTCTATGAGGGTTATTGTTGTACGGTAATGCAGATCTGTGTCATCGACCACGAGCATCCTCCTGAGCTGCCCCCCCCTCCCCAGCCTGAGCACTGGGCAAGGGCTCCTACACAGAGATGGTCTGAGGTTGCTTCAAAGCCTATTCAAATCACTTTATAGACACAATGTCAAGAGTTTCATTCTTCTATGATGTGATAATTCCATAAAAAATGGTTGTAATGTTTTCAGTCGTCATGGGTAAATGTGTAAGCCATAGCATCATAATCATAACATAGCAAACTTCCATTCTCCATCTTATTTTGAACTAAAGGTGCACATTTGTTTTCTATTGAGACATATTGTGAAATGATCAGCAAGAGGAAGTGAGTCAAACTGTTTTGGAATTGTTTGCATATAAATCAACAGAATGTATTAATATACTGTAAACAATCTTACATTTGCATCCCTTTTCTGTTAAATAAAGGTCCAAATTGCATGCAACTCGTTGGATTGTCACATATATTTTATCATAAACCCACATGATTTCTTAGTTTTTATTTTATTACTTCACATGTTATCTTCTTGTTTTGTTATTTTGAGTGGTCTGTTTCGTATGGCCTTTATTTTCTCCTCGTTCTCATCAAAGCTTAATTTTGCTTTAGGCTTTAACATGTTTTTTAAGATAAGAAAATTGCTTCATTTAGTGGAAATAAAAAAAAGAGTTTCATTTGAAGAAAGGGCTCTAGACTGAAAGCCGGTCATAATAAAATGCATGATTTCATGCTTTAATGGCCGTGGAATCAATTGGGTTTTTTGTGGGTTTCAATGGAGACAACGTTATCCTTAAAGGTATTCTGGCTTCAGTTTATTGCCGCCTATCTATAGGCGGAGTTCCTACAAAAATTGCTTCACGCTCTTGGCAGAAAAAATGATGGATCTAAATCTTAAAAAGACAAAATGTCCCAAATGAAATCAAAGAAATGTAGACTATTTCAGGTTCAAACCATGGATGTTTAACACCCTACCGCGATATTTGGTTCTATACTGCTCCCTGCTGGCTGGGATACACCTTGAATGGAGCTTATTATACATCCATGGTATGGAGAAGGAGAAGGAAACCCCGTGCCAAAACGTAAGGACGTCACATCCGGCACTGTATGTTTCATTCTACTTCACGGCATGCCTGGGTTGAGTAAGGTACGCTTATTCTATCTGCTTCCATCTTACTTAAATTACAAAGTATGTAACGTTTCTGACTTCTTGAAATATAATTTGAATCTTTAAACTGTAATAGAAAGTCGGTTTTGTTGAGGAATGTTGTTTTTAAACTGTTTAAGTCAGTTAAGCGCGAGCGATGTGCTTTTGCTAACTGCATCACATTCATGTTACTTTTTACAATACGTTTTTCATGTTTTTATTTTCTGTGTTCACAGACTGAAGGCGTGGGTGACTGTCCAACTTAAATATGCTAAGGTAAAACTTAGTTTAATTTTGTTTTACACTTAAGAGGCAGTCTTTATCTACCAGCCCATGTGAACGCATTGAAGTGCGGTGTTCAGACCGGAAACGACAAGCATTTAAAACATTTTAAAGAGACTTCTGTATTGCGTTGTGAACACTGCAGACCTTCCAGCGAGGCTCAGCCTGCAGTGGCTCTGATCTTTCCTATAGTGTCTGCTAGAGATGAGAGGCCGTTTGAGGCCCTGCTGTGACTCCTTACAGCAGGGTTATAGGTAAACCTCCAACAAACTCACTGCCACTTATTGTTTAAGGGGATATTGTTATTATTAGTTTAAACCTAGCCTAAATCTGTGTAAAGTTCTCTTATGAATGCACATCATAAAGGGGAACACCTTGAACCAATAGTGGACCATGTGCCATGAAGGGATGATGATGCAGGGAACATATTCACTGCTCATTGGTTATATTTACAACTTATTAATTAGCAAGGCAAAAATAAATAAAACACTATGCAGAGAAATTCTTTATTGTGACGTGCAGATAAATACATGCTGCTTGTTTTTTAGTTCATGGATCATTTGTTATTGCATGTCTGCTTGCCTATTCATTTAATAGGTTACTTACTTATGTTTGCCTTCATCTGCACTGTCCCTCTGCCTCTGTTAGGCTGTATGTTTCCCCATGGTGGGACCAATGAACCATTTTTGATTATCATGTTCTGCTTGAACTTGCTCACGGAGGCAAAGACTTTAAGTGCACATAAAGCTTGATGTAACCTTATAGGGAAATGTTGTATAAAAAACACAGTACTTATAATATGACTTTCTTTTACAGAACTAGAGATGAAGCCAGGCTCTGCCCTGCTCAGACCTCCTGACTGACCTCTGCTGCTCCAGCATGAGCTGAACACTAAGGTCAGTGTTTTCAAAGTAAAGCCAACACATGACCGTAGCCCAGTCCTATCTTTAAACGTTGCTCGCATGCAGACCTTCCAGCGAGGCTCAGCCTGCAGTGGCTCTGATCTTTCCTATAGTGTCTGCTAGAGAGATGAGAGGCCGTTTGAGGCCCTGCTGTGACTCCTTACAGAGGGTTATAGGTAAACCTCCAACAAACTGCAGAGGGATTTGTTCTTAAAAGTCAGTTATTGTTACTAAGGAGTTTCATCCTGCCCATATTCTGTATATTGTTTTCTAATGTTGGTGAACCATAAAGGAACACTATTTCTACAAATAGTAGACCGTGTGCCATGAAGGGATTAGGGTCCAGGCTAAATATTATATTGGTACATTTCACTGCTTATCGGTTTATGAATAATACACATTGTGCGTCATTTTAAAGTCGGACATCATGATGTGAATTTGCTTCCCCCCCCCCCCCCCCCCTACGTTTGACACATCTGTTAAGTAAAAAACCATGGCTTAATTGAATAATCTTTTAAAAGGAAAAATGATCGCTCACTATTGGGATATTCTATTAATCATTAAAGTAATTTTTCAAGCAGAAGGCTGCTTAACAGGCTTTTTTTCACGAAACTGTCTCAGGGCTTCTTAAATGTAATAAACTATGAATGTCATACTCGCTTAACGGGAAGAAACTCAGCTAACTGACCATATGAACAATTTTTACCGAAACACAACACAAGTCTCACAAGAAGCGTCTAAGTGAGTCCTGAGCGAAAAAAATGCTAACTCACTTGGCACAGAACTTTAATAATAATAACTTGGATTTATATGGCGCCTTTTCAAGGGACCCAAGGTCGCTTTACAAGTAATAGGGCAAAAACACACATAACAAAAGTCAAACAGACAAAACTAGGGATGCTCCGATCGAGATCGGCCGATACCCACTCTCTACCGATCGATCGGTGCTCTCTAAACATGCCGATCGCGAGAGCCGATCGCATGACGTAAAATACATGACACTTTTCTCTGTGTGCGGCAAAACAAGCTCGCCAAAATGGCTTCACCGGTCTGGCATTATTTTAAGGTGTCCGAAAAAGACAGTAAAATAGCGGTATGCAACGTGAAGCAGAAATCCTGCAGCTCCGCCCGCCGGACCGGTAAGCGCAGCGAAACACACACACGGGGAGAACCAGACCGCAGTTCATTTCCTCATATTCCAAACGAGAAATTACAGTAGCAAATCACCCGGTTCTTTACGACCAGAACTATTAACGGGATACAAACCGGAGGAACCAGGCATGGAGGTTCCTCCGTGAGTGAAACTGGTAGGTTTTCTCCTGTTTGGGGAGTTTATATATATATATATATATATATATATATATGGCTCGCATAAAATCCCCGATTTTTTTTGCTTTGTCGGGGGCGGGAAATTCGTGTGATTGGTTGTTGGTCGCGTTGCTCGCAAAAAATCCCCAAGCTTTCAGACACGCCCAGCTCCAAGATTTTCAAGATTTTTGAAAAGCCTGCCGTGTGGACGTACCGTAAGAGTTAGACCTAACACACTTAGCTATTTTATCTATCTCTGGAACAAGCTAAAACTAGTTATTATAAATATATGTTCTTCATTGTCGGGTCACTCATTACTGGATCAGTGAGCTGCATGAGATACTGACAGGCTGTCAGGAAGAGAGAGGAAAAGAGAGCGCTTCCGCTCATTTCTCCCTGTGTTATTATCCAAAGTGAATGTAAACTGAATAATGTTCATCATTTGAATTTAATAATTAAGTTGATTGTTTGTGGAAGCTCCAGTGAATGAGCCCCATTAACTGAGATTTAAACATCACTTTAAATGGAAGATTTAAAGTGATGTTTAAATCTTCCATTTAGGCGCCGCCCACGCGATCGGTATCGGCCGATACTGATTCCGGCGATCGACCCCCGAAATTGGCGATTGGAGCATCCCTAGACAAAACAACAGATCGATTAGGGGCCGAAAGCCTTGGCAAACAGATGGGACTTGAGGGCCCCTTTTGAAGGCCTCGAGTGTGGGGATGTTGTGAATCTCCACAGGGAGAGCGTTCCAGAGGGTGGGGGGCTGCCACACTGAAGGCTCTGTCCCCAAAGGTTTGCAGTTTGGTGCAGGGGGTGGAAAGCAGGCCAGAGTCTGAGGACCGCAGGTTCTAGGTATAAATCGATCGATATACCTATCGGATCTGCACAAGCGAGCTTTGCTAGCAAGCTGAGATTCCACAGATACGATACATATAAGTATCGTCACTGAACGATCAAAACTCGCGACAGGGGAAGCAAACCCAGACAACACACGACGTAGCTTTAGGTAGCAAAAACGGAGATATGCTCACCTTTTGCTGTTTCTTCTGATCATACGTTGTGTTCAATGGCATTACAACGCGGCTGAAGGTTAATCCAATGTGTCGGTCGCTTTGAAAAATGATTGATAATTCAATTATGTCAAACTGAGTTTTCATATTGGCTGCTAATTTGTAGCTTCCAGAGTGTATGACGGCTTCCTGTTTTGGGTATTATGGCTACTCGTCACTCACTCCTTATTTGGTAACGTGTATGTGGAACTTCCCCCTCGATTCTATTGGCTCTAGCGGTTAACAGGTTAAGTGACTTCCTCTTCCTTTAGACTGACAAAAGCCATATAAGGACACCAACTGGGACCTGGACAAATTAGGAGAGACATTTGACTATTTTCTGAATTTGTATAGATCAAACAATTTATCCTTCGAGAAATTATTCAGCAGATGAATTGATAACAAAAACATTCAATTTGTACAGCCCTTTTGACCACCAGCAAATACTGCTTTATTCTGTCAAATCAATCTACAGATGTGTGTATGATCTGTTTAAAACTACCTTACATTAGCTGTTGTCATTGCTTCATTTGAGTTGTATTACCTGTTTTGTTTTGTTTATATATTAAACATAAATACACAGTACTGTAGTTAAATGTTGTTGTGGGGTTTCTTTTACAGAACTAGAGATGAAGCCAGGCTCTGCCCTGCTCTGACCTCCTGACTGACCTCTGCTGCTCCAGCATGAGCTGAACACCTAAGGTCAGTGTTTTCAAAGTAAAAGCCAACACATGACCGTAGCCCAGTCCTTATCTTTAAACGTTGCTCGCATGCAGACCTTCCAGCGAGGCTCAGCCTGCAGTGGCTCTGATCTTTCCTATAGTGTCTGCTAGAGAGATGAGAGGCCGTTTGAGGCCCTGCTGTGACTCCTTACAGCAGGGTTATAGGTAAACCTCCAACAAACTGCACTGCCACTTATTGTTTAAGGGGAATTATTATTAGTTTAAACCTAGCCTAAATCTGTGTAAAGTTCTCTTATGAATGCACATCATAAAGGGGAACACCTTGAACCAATAGTGGACCATGTGCCATGAAGGGATGATGATGCAGGGAACATATTCACTGCTCATTGGTTATATTTACAACTTATTAATTAGCAAGGCAAAAATAAATAAACACTATGCAGAGAAATTCTTTATTGTGACGTGCAGATAAATACATGCTGCTACTTGTTTTTTAGTTCATGGATCATTTGTTATTGCATGTCTGCTTGCCTATTCATTTAATAGGTTACTTACTTATGTTTGCCTTCATCTGCACTGTCCCTCTGCCTCTGTTAGGCTGTATGTTTCCCCATGGTGGGACCAATGAACCATTTTTGATTATCATGTTCTGCTTGAACTTGCTCACGGAGGCAAAGACTTTAAGTGCACATAAAGCTTGATGTAACCTTATAGGGAAATGTTGTATAAAAAACACAGTACTTATAATATGACTTTCTTTTACAGAACTAGAGATGAAGCCAGGCTCTGCCCTGCTCAGACCTCCTGACTGACCTCTGCTGCTCCAGCATGAGCTGAACACTAAGGTCAGTGTTTTCAAAGTAAGCCAACACATGACCGTAAGCCCAGTCCTTATCTTTAAACGTTGCTCGCATGCAGACCTTCCAGCGAGGCTCAGCCTGCAGTGGCTCTGATCTTTCCTATAGTGTCGGCTAGAGAGATGAGAGGCCGTTTGAGGCCCTGCTGTGACTCCTTACAGCAGGGTTATAGGTAAACCTCCAACATGTCACCTCAGGTTTAGAGATGGACCACATGCTTTGTGTTACTGATCCAAGTTTTGTTAATTGGCCTCCTTTAACCGATTCTGAGGCCTGCAGTGAATAAGTCTCATGTCAAAGACCTGAGCTAGACGACACTGGAATTCAAACCTTGATAAAATGCCTTAAATATATATATTTTTCTACACCAGAAGAAGAAATGTACACAACATTGAGGGTATACATTTTAGCTTTATATTAAAAGATGAATGTAACAAGGCTATAACATGAACAATGTTTCTCCTTTTTGTAGCAGAGAACAGCAGCATGACTGCTCCTCCTGAGACCCGAGGAAGAAAAAGTGTCCTCCAATTTCCTTTTTTTTATGATTTCCTACCTATTTAGGGGTTTAAAAAAACATCTTGCAATTTAGACTTTTTTTATTTTATTTTTAAAATGTTACAGTATGTCCACTCTAGAGGACGTCGGGACCATATTAGTTTGAAAAGACAGTCAAAATTAACAGATGGACTATGTAACGTATTATGGTTATCGAGTGATATTAATACAATAATATATTCACCTTTATTTAAAACATGAATAAGTAATTGATCTGAACATTGCTGTTTATTTGGTCAATACAAAACTAGCTTGTTTTTGGTGAATCTTTCCAGATCTTCAAAGACTTGTAGTCGAATGTAGTGGGAAAGTACCTCATTGGACTCCAGTCGGCACGGGCTGTAGAGTCATCTTGACTAGTTCGATGGATGTGGTCTCCATTTGACCTGCTCATAGAAACAAAGCTTGCATTCCTGAGGCAATTCTCATGTGTCATGGCTCCACTTAAAATAGAAACAACAATAAGACATATGTGCTACTCTTGGCCCACAGGGGGCCATGTCCTTCCAGCTACAGTGGACATTTTCAATGGGCTGGGTCCCCAGGAGGATATACATTCAGAATTTAAATGGCATTGTTTCATCACAATATTACATTTTCGATTCTTTTTGTATCACAATGCTATTTTATGAAATGTAGGGCCATTATTACTATATGGTTATTTATTCAAATCAGTGTGATGACGGCTTTCAATGTTCTTGCATAACAAATAATTAATTGAAATGTATTTTCCTGCAGATTTCCCAGAGGGTTGGAGAAACCAACCTTCAAATCTGCAGAAGAAATAAATGGCACATTTTTACATCTGCAGAATATTTCTTTAATGGTTTTCTTGTTTTCCACACTGTTGAAATAAACTTCTAAACTAATGACCCGTGTTTGTCAGTTGGTGTGAAATCCTGAAACTGTAAAAAGTGAAAATGCTTTTGATTTGTAAAACTGGTTTCAAAATACTGGAAAAGAAACTACTTTCTAAATATTCTACTTGAGGAATACCCCACACGTAATGGCATTACATTTGGTCTTTGAAAGCCTGAAGTTAATATCCTGTTAGTTCTCTGCCCAAATGGCTTTACATAACATGTTAAGTATACTCCTGCAATGCTGTCAACCCATGCGGTGTTAATATCCACGTGGGAAATTATTATTATTATGAAAAATAAAAAACATTTAGTTTTCACTCTGGTAACAAATGACTTCTGCTGCAGATTGAATGCATTACCTCTCTTGCCTTTTAAAGGTATTTGCTTAATAGTTACTGATATTTTTAGATTGAGACAGATTAATTTGACAGTAACTATTGTATTTACTTTACAATAGAAATATCCATAAACTTGTATTTACTTAACTTGCCTAGAAAAAAAAGTGGAGAAGGAAATGTATTTTACTGTCAAAACCATGAACTGTAAATCTGGACCGGAAGTGACGACATTGCTTTCGATTATCATCGCACTGGTGTCATGTCATGGAGATAACAGGAGTGAGTTTAAAGTAAGTGATCGATCTATCAAAGCCCTTTTTAGTGTTAAGCCATTTATTTAGCCTGCTTTGCTGTGGTGTTTGCTTTACTGGACATATTACAGAGTGAAGTGAAACACAGTTTGGGGGATGTTACTACGGTTCAATATACACAAGTTATTGCTTGATAAAGATCGTGCATTTGATCTGTAGCCTACTTGATTCGGTTTTCAATCTGAATTAACTCAAGTTTCGTAAAGTTTCAGGAGCCCAAGAAACTCAATTTACCTGAAACGGAATTACTTTCACTTTCGATTAAACGGACTTTAAATTTCATGTTGCCTTGATGAAATATTAGTATTTACCCTTAAGTTAGACAATTATTAAGACTAAAAAACGTTTACTTTAGTCTATCATAGTGTGCAGATGGAGAAAAGGGGAAGCACGATTGAGTAATGCAGTCTACATACTCAACTAATGTTCTGCTTTCTACAGAATACATTTTGAAAAAAATTATGAAAAGTATTATAGACATTACACTTTAAAACGATAACATAAATTACCAAAAAAAGAAACATCCAGGGTTGAATAAATGTATATCTATTATCAGAGGAATAATTTATTTCACTTTTTCCAGTTGGACAAAAAAAGAATCTCAAAAAGGAAATGGTGACAACTAGAGGTATAATTTATTACGCTTTTACTTGTATGTTGTGGTTGATGCTTTTCTGCCTTTTAAACCTAAACTAAAGCCATAATTTCTTCTTTTCATTCTATTAACCACTTTGTGGCCTTTATCGCCCATCTGCTGGCCATCTTTAGGAGCTGCAATAATAAGTTCATGGTGGAACATGATGTTCCATGTGGCCCTAAGTTATTTCCAGTGTCATATTTCAGCAGTGGCGAACCGTCAGGGCCTTCAAGGTATTCAGAGAATACCCTGGAACACTCAGATAAAACAAACAAAAAAATCGATTTAATTATATAAATAAATGAATAAATGAGAATCGTATCTGTGTTGTTGATCTGTAATATTACAGTGTTACGTTGATTTGTTTGTCTTGTCTTTCTCGGTCCATGCACTATGCATCTGAGTGGTTTGTGTTAGAAAGAAAAAGCAACCAATCAGATCTTGTTCTGGGTCTCTGGGTAGAATATCCTTCAATTCTATATCCTTGATAGAATGCCCTGGCCGTTACACTGAATGAGAGCATACGTTTGGATTGACAGTTTTGCGGGGGGTGTGTGTGTGTCTCCAGATGGTCCAGTTGTGATAGACACGATTTGCTACGGTATTTCAGTATCAGTTCAGTGCATTTTTTAATTATAATTCCTATGGAATATTTAGTTCTACCTGTCAGGCTCTTGACATATACTGTATTCTTAAGTTAATAATAGTAGTGTTATGGTCATTTTTGTTTTTCAATACATTATTACACAACATAAAAAAATGGCTACATTCACTGGACGCTTATTTTCATTCCTGTATTAGAATGCTGGTTGAGGTCAGTCATTCTTTAAACCGATAATAATAATTAAAAAAATTATTTTTCACAGTTGCTGCTCCAGTCTTGCCTAAATGCTCCCATGTATTGGAGGTGAATTGGCAACAATATCATCTAACAGTCAAATCCTCTGAACATCCTCAGGTAACCGAACATTGATTACATTATCCATGTTGTGTCAGCTCAGATTCAAAATTGCCTTTTTTTCCACCCTTTCTCAGATGGATTTACCAGTGGAGGCAACAGTACATTTGAACCTTTCCCCAATGAGGCGGAGGTGATAGAACTACTCCAGTCACATGGCTTTAGTTTGACGTATCTGAGTCAAGACCAGGTGCGTGTGAAGGGGTCGTTTCTGAAACTCAAAGCTGTGAAGGCCTCTCTGGAGCAGATTGTTAAATCAGACAGTAAGACGGACATCGTTCCGGTCCCAAAAGCCTCCTATGCTTCCTCTGGAGCCGTTTCCAAACACTACCCCCGAAAACACCTCAGTGTCCAATGCTAACGGAAGCCGAGACAAGCCTCCGCACTCTTCTCCATCTTCACCCTCCTCCTCCTCGCCTCCGTCATCTCCAAACAAACTTCCAAGCTCACCATACAAAGCGTCTCCTTCTCCAGAACCAGATCAGTGCGGCTCATTCAGTCCTCGAAGTGAGTCATTTATCGTCGATGAAGATGTGTTTAGGTACGCCGATCGGCTCAGGAAAAGAGACATTGATAGCATCGTGGAATGCCATAATGTCAGAATGGTGGTAGTAAAAGTAGGCGATAGCGCCAGCATCACTCTACATGGGAAGAGCGCGAGAACAGCGGTCGGTAAACTACAGAGCCTCCTGGATGATCTCAACCAATCACTGCGCACACAGGAAGTCCTTCTAAAGGACATGGATCAAGAAGGCAGGGTGCTTTTAGAGAAGATCAAGAAACACAGAAACATTTACAACTCAGTGCTCGTATGTCCCATGGATGTCAAACTTCGCCTGATTGGACCATCCCGTGAGAGCCACGATTTAAAGCACATACTCTTACGGAGGCAGAGGGAGCAGTCACGACATCCAGAGAGGACGTCGGTCACAATAGAGAATAGGAGGAGCAGATCTCTGCCACCGGTCAGTCACAAGAACGCCAGAGATAGGGGGGACGTCGACACGTCATATCCTTACGCAGATGAGGCAGGTCACTCTCCTTCAAGGTACCAGGACGAGGAGCTGGGAGCTGCTGGTTGCTTTGGTGGAGCTTCGATGTATAGAAGACGCCCTGAATCCAGAAGATGCGCCCCGAAAGAAAGGGTTGCAAAAGGAGGACGAGAAAAGTCCTAAATCACCTAAGAAAGCCTGGAAAAGTTTTAAAGGGAAAGTTTACATCTTTAAGGAAAAAGAAAAAATAAGGAGTGAAGTTTTGTAAATGAGGTAGAAAGACCATGCTACCTTATCATACATTTTTTTTGACACTATTATGTGTCTTAAAAGCAGTTCTTTTCTTATGGAGTCTGCAGTTGCACTACATGAGAACTGGATTTGTATGGGGACATATTTGTAATGTTGAGTTTACTTTCACAATAGAGATCGATTGTAAGGCTATTGTAGCATAGCGCCATCTGCTGGTTTGTTCAGTTTCCGAGGTTCAATATCACGAGACCGATGTGTATTGATGCTGTCTCCTTTTATTGGTAGTGATACATTATAGCCTTGAAAATGAAATGATTTACTAAAATTAGTATTTTTTAATCAGCATTGTTTCAGTTCAGTTTCCAAAAGCATATCATTTTTATTGACATTTTCACAGTTAATTTTCATTTTACTTTCAGTTTTAGAATCACAGTTGTACACAGATACTGTACCAATATACCGGATTGTGATAAACAAAAAAGAACCGTTAATATAAGACATGCAAATATGGGTTGGGATCTGTTGTCCTTTTAATCATCTCTTTAAAAGGATTGTTGTTGAAGTGTAACATTTAAATCAATAAGTCAGATTGATAAATATCATGCAATGTACTGATTTAGACTGACATTATTATTATTAGATTTTTTTAAATATATTACATTCAAATAATCGATGAATATTGTATCTTCAAACTCTCCTGCACTGAAAACAGTTATTTAACTGGCAGCTCTCGCACCATTTTGTTTAATTATTGATTTTCTCTTGCACTATACATGTTTGTATTAAACAGAAGGGCTCAAATATAATGTATGTAAACAGGAACACTGAAGAATCTATTTGGGTTTTTAAAACACTGACCAATAAAGTGTTTTCAGATTTTGATAATGAGATTTATGTGTTTTTGCAATGTTTTTTGGTTATTCTTTCAGCCATAACGTAAACATATTTGAATGAATTGATGTGAAAGGGGAGTCGACCAAAGAAGAACAGATTCAGGGGCGGATCAACAACACTACTTATGTTAACATTGCACAATACAGCATTTGCCTCACCGGAGTGTTTGACTTACAGTTTGCATTTTAAGCTCTTGTCACTGCCTTTCTGTTGTTGTTTCGGTAACACCTGAAGGCACCACCTATCTTCTAGATGGAGACAGGAACAGGCGTGAGAGGAAGTGAAACAGTGTCAGACTCTGGACTGAAGTCACACTGAGAGAGGAAGTTCCTCTGGCTGATGAGGATGTAACTGGGTTTTTAGAGGAAGGGTAACTGGACTTTGGCGGGATATTGTACCCTTAAACGATGTTAAACTCACTTTAGAGTTAACAAAAAAGAACAGGCTTTCAAGATATCAGATGCTCTATGGTAGGTAGATATTTTAAATTATTTCTGAATGTTTCAGTTTCAGTCTCTAGGAGCCTTTACTGGTCTGGTCACATTTTCTAATGAATGCTGTTATGCATTAAAGAGTCCATTAAAACAGGGCTGCACCTGTGACAACAATTGTGAGTAATAACAAAACACAGATCAGACTGATACAAAAATGGCCCTCTGTTAGTATTTGTCTGTTGCCATGGTATCTGAAAGCACAGAACTGCTTTCCGTCATAACAGAGCCAAACCAGGACTTCCTATTTGGAGGGTTTGCCTAACAATTAAAGGTTTAGTTTACAAAATGACTCCAAATATTTAGCATCAAAGTTCAGTCTTGACTTGAAATGGTGGATGGATTGACATCTCATGGATGTCCATATTGGATTGTGTTTGTTTAACAGTCATGGAGATAGATCTTTTGACGTTCTAGCTCAATCAGTACATTTTTAGTAGCTTTATATAAACTCAAAGTCTACAGAGTTTTCAACTGTGCCTGCTGTAAGCCCTGGTCCAATCTGGAGAGTGGCCTGTACATTGGGATTGCCCAGCAATACAAACCTTCAAGGGGCCCCATGTTGAGGTTCATATCAGTACGTAGTGTCTCTACTGGGACGTGTCTCTACTGGGACATGTCTCCATGCTCTAATGTTCAAAACGCTCTTTATTGTTCTCATACTGCCTGTGCTGCAGCACCTCTTTTCACTCTCTGTCTGAAACCAGAGCCCAGTCTGCTCTGATTGGTTAGCTGGCCGGCTCTGTTGTAATATAATACATGATACAAATATGTACCTTTAGTGGAAGCTCCCCCAAAAAAGGACGAAACCATTTCATTTCCAGATAGTGGTTCATGCTGCGACTGCTTTCATAGGGACAAGTAATCCAGTTGAAATGGTTGGTGTACAATTATTATTTATTCTGTGTTCCTTTGAGTGCCACAAATGATATGCAGTTAACTTTTCCTGATTTTAATGGAAGCAAAACCTGCACAAAGAAAATTCAAAATGGCTTAATACAATAAGAAGTATTTCATTCATATTTAAGAAGATGTTTTTTTTTTCTTATAGTTTTTAGACAAACCAAGCCTTGATATTTAAACTGAAAGGAGCGCCTTAAACATGAAGGGTGATCATCTAAGAGTGAGAGATTCTGACAGTGCTGGTTATACCAATAGCTGCTCATCCTTAGCCCTCACAAACAGACACAACAGTCATAAGTGTGGCTAATGATGTCAAAACCCTTCTGAGTCACGAGCTGAGTCATCCTGTGTTTGGAAATCTAAACACACTGCGGAAACATGTTGTGTTCAAGAACGGCCAGCAGCTGACGAGAAGGGACACAAAGTGAAATTGACCTTAACACAATTACAGGGGAAATCATAAATCACTTTAGTTCTAACGTTCCCTTTATATACTGAACACCTCTTACTGATGCAGAGAACACATGGTTTCTAGAGCACATGGTCCCAGGAAAGAAATTAGCTTGATGGTTGTAACAGAAAAAACGTTTTTAGCATTTGTTTTCATCACCTTAGCAACCAAGAAAGATAGGCAATTGAGATCATAATTAGTCCAAAAAGGAGGACATGATAGAAAATGCTACATAAAGGACCAATTTGTTCTGGAACTATTTGCAGAAATGAAATGTAACTATATTTTTACGAGTGTATAATCACCTGAGACTAAGTAGGTTGTGTTTGTATTATGGTGTAACGCCTTGTTTCTACAGTAGCTTAGAGTGGGAACTATCTGGCTTTAGAGAGGGCCTGTTTTGCTTTAGCTGAACTGTATGTTGACATTACATTTAGTGGAGCAGTTTATCCAAAGCAACACACTTGAGTAACTGCACATTATGCTAAGGATGGCCTCTGAGCTAGGCGAAGGTCCTGGAAGACAACATGGCGTCACCAATGTCTTGTAAATTGAGGGGTAAGCAGAGAGGTGCTGTCCCTTTAAATCCTTGTTAATGCTATGTTTATTTTAAAGTGTGTGAGTACCAGTGAACCTAATATATATTTAAGGCTGAACACCCATGTCCTTGTTTACCTTTTTCTTTTAATTGCTGGCCTCTGAAGTGCAAGAGAGCCCTCATGCACTTGACCATTTTCCAGCTGGGCAGTGAAATTGCCAGTATGCCCTGCGATTCGGGACAGTGCAACAGGGCCAACACATGAACAGTGTTCCTTACATGGAAATAAAGATCCAGTATACCTTGAAAAGTTCTTGAAAGTGTTCTTGATTTAAAGGAAAAGATTGTGAAATATAATTTTAGATATCAACTCTCTGTATTATTCAGCATTTCCATACACTCTCTGTACTATATCACACACACTTAGATCTACATTTACAAGTCATGACAAGACCTTTTGGCTCCAGCACTCAAAAAACAGATTTTCCAAATGTACTGAAAAAACTGAAATGTTGACTTCAATTAAATGTATTATGTCAACAGATTTCACATAACTGTATTAGGTTAGTTGTAAGCAAAATGATTTAAGTTTACATAAAACGTAATACCTAATACAGCCATGTTACATTTGTTGACATAATACATCTATTTAAAGTCAATGTTTCAGTTGTTTCAGTGTGCATGGAGTTGGGAACCTCTTATTTGAGGGAAGTCCCTATGGGACACGTTGCACTGACAATGCAAAGTTAAAAAAGGAAATACCAAGATCCTTCCCAGGAGATAAAGGCCATTTTCTAACCCCAAATATGTGAAGGCAGCGTGACAGATGTGGGTTCTGGGAAGAGAAGATACACGAAAAAAAACTTTAGGGTTTCGAAATGTTTTGTAGCAGGAAGAGAGACATAGATGAGGAGGATGCAGAAGTGGTGTGAGTTCTTAAAGATAGCCTCCTGCTATTTATACAGATGTGAGTGAGGCGAGGGTTGATTGACGGGTGACGTGCTGTAGCTTGTAGACCACAGCTCTCAAATAAGCACACCCTCAAATCTACCATGGAGTTCACCACGCCCTCAGCATACACACACATATACACAGGCAACCATACTTCTCTTTCTTCTTCCTATAAGCGGCTTTCTGTTCCTCTCAGTCCTGTACGTCTTTTTGTTTTCTAAGTGTGTTTGTTGAACGAGGACAGGGATGGCGGAGCTGGAGGGCCTGGAGTTTGGGAAGTCAGACTTTGTGCTGCTGGATGAGGTCACCATGGAGCAGTTTATGGAGAATCTGAAGCTGAGGTAAGATATAGTGTTAGACAGGAGGAAGGGAGGGGAGGCACCTGGTTGTCAGAGATGCAAAGGGTAACGCTTCATTCATTCCTCACAAGGACAACGGCTTGTTTCTTTGGTATTTCTGATCAAATATGTGTAAAGAAATATAGATTTAGGTGTATTTTGTTAAGTCTCTGATCTCTTAAACGTACGAAATATGTCACAGAAGCAGTTAATTAACAGGTTGACGTTATCATTATGAATGTTCTTTTTACAAGAGGACATCAAGATGACATATAAGGGTAAAAAGGCAATGAGTCATTTCCACATTTCCCCGCTCACCCAGGGTTCAGATATGAACTTGTAGTGGATGTGATCATCACCACAGTGGCTGACATCAGAAACACAGTGCGACCAGACAGTGTCCATTCTCGCTTCCTCTGTGTCTTTCGCGTCCACCAACATGTCAAACAAGATCAAACAGCTCTAGATTTAGAAAAACTCTTTACTCTCTAACTTAACATGTTACATGTTGTGACTGAGGCTTGGTGTGTGTTCCATGTTTGGTTGCCACATAATATCTGTAGAGTTTCATCACACACAGCTTGATCAGACATGTTAGGTAACAGAGGCAGGTGCTTAGGTGTGTGCTGATGTGTGCTTAATTGAATGAACTGCTCTACTTTTTCATACATCTGAGATCAGGGGTTTGGATTCCTGTTTTCCTTTTCTTGCAAAAATGTTTTAGGGCCAACCCAGAAGCTAGCATCACAAGGGTTCCCTGGTCAAAACACACTGCAACATAAAGGTGGCTAATGTTTGTTCGGCTACAAACTAAATGTGAAAATCTTGTAAACTTGTGTTTACCATAGACCTTATTTTGGGGAATCTAACCAAAAACATAAGTTTACAAGATTTTCACATTTAGTTTGAAGCCGTTTTCTTAATAGGACTACTAAACAACATCACGCCAAACATTATCCAAAAAAAGTATTGAATTTGGAGCCTGGAAATGCCAAAAATGCTAACTCATTACTATGTTTAGGACTCATTCCTGCACCACTTTATTAGGTTAGTTATCATCACTGGTATTTGTTCCCTTTGTTGGGTCTTCTGTCAGCAGGTTATTTCTAAAAAGAGGTTGGTGAACAGAGAGGCCTTGGTGGTGATACTTCAGTAGAGCCTAATTATGGCAAAGGTCCTTAGAACTGATTAGAAAATCAGAATGATATTTTTAACAAGACATCTATTTTAGTGGTTGAACTTCAACAGTGTGCCAGTTAATGGACGGGATGTTCCAGGAACAACAGCTTTTGCTTTCCAAATGATACAGTCTAGCTTCTCTAAGAACACAAATAACTGTGCTTTTAGATTCTATCAGCTCAAATATAAAAAAATAAGCTATTATTATAAATGAGGCTTGTAACCAAACTGTAAATGGCCAACTATAGTTAACCTGACAAGGAAAAACTGATAGATCTGTCTAATGTTTCTCGAAATGTGGGGCATTAAATGTAATAAGATGCAAAATTGACTACTATAATAATAATAATAATAATAGTTAAAAGCAGCTGAAAAGTGTACTTGAGTAGAGTCAGCAAATGTACTTATTAATAACTTTTCTGTTTGACCTTTACTATGCAGTTAAATGTAGTTTATGCCGTTCTTTATTGCTGATAGAGTTCTTTTGGATTAGTGATTTTGGTCAAATGATGTTTTCTAATTTTTAATTCTGAGAAACAGAAACCACATGGATGATCCAGTAAACAGATGACTAGCACACTGGTAGTTTCTTCCAAAATGCAGAATAAGAACACAATATTTCTGCCTTGTTCTGACATGATCCATTCTGACATTACCCAGTTTTGATCTAAATGTACAAATGTTAACATCAGGGTACCGCTAATGTGGTTTTAGAAACATCTACAGAAAAGGTTTCTACATTGAACCTAGTGACACGTCAATTTCTCTCTTGCAGCTCACCATGAGGTTACTCAAGGCTGTGATGCCCTGAAGCCCACAAGTTTCATTTCCTGCTCTCAGTGAACACACACTTGGGTCACTTCCTGTCAGGATGTTACGTATGACATGAAGGTGTACCATCTCTCATGGAACCTTTGACTCGAGGGTTGTCTGAAAATGTACTGGGTCTAAATGGCTTTTTGCCGCCTTAAACAGAGGGCTGAAAACGTATCATATGCATAGATGATGCATTTACACACAATTCTATTGTTTATGTATCTAGTATCTCTATTTCATTGTATATATTTATATTTGATGCGTTTTAAAAAAAGGTAATACAAATCTTTAAAACACTTTTAAAATATGTATATAAAAATATGATGATTACAGCAAATAACGCTGAGGGACAACACTATTGTGTATATTTATTTTGGTTTTGGATTTTAGGATACATTTATATACATCTTTTGATTTGGTTATTTAACCTTGCTTTAGTTTGACTCTCATTTTCTTTTATCATTATTATTGTTTTGTGTATTTGAGTTATAAAGATTGAAATTACCTGACATGAACTAAGCAAGAAATATAATATAATACCTGTACAAGTAGTGTGAAGTATGCTGTTGACAATTTTGTGTTTTCTTTTGTGGAACAGGTTTGAGAAGGGCCGCATCTACACCTACATTGGAGAAGTAGTCGTGTCCGTTAACCCGTACAGACAGATGGACATTTACGGCAAAGACACCATCGATGCGTACCGGGGCCGGGAGCTGTATGAAAACCCTCCTCACCTGTACGCAGTTTCTGATGCTGCCTACAAGGCCATGAAGAGACGGGCCAAAGACACCTGCATCGTCATTTCAGGTTTGTCTCTTTCACACTCTGAAACTTCACATTAAGCCACAAACCTACAAAGTGTGAACTCTGCTATCTCTGAGATCATGTTCAATACTTCACACACTTTACATCTGCAACCCAGCCAACAAAGTCTTCATGTTCTTGTCTGTGCAATGAGTCCATGTGGCATTATGTTTATATCAGATGAATTATTTACCAGCACATAACACTGATACTTTTTTACTTCTTCACATATCCCTTGCTGATTAGAAGTACACAATAAAACTGCCATGTGAATGAAAAATGGAAAGGCCCTGCGTTAATAGCAAGGTTTGGCCTCTGTGTGGAGCCAGATGAAAAGCTAGGTTGCTAAATCAGAAGTTCATTCTCTGTGGCTTATGTATTTTAGCTTGCTGGATTCTGTTATACATCGTCAGACTTGGCAATACATTTTATCGACTAGTCAAAATGGTTTTACCTTTAAAGTATCAGAATATATTGAAAAATATCTTGATATGTCTTGTTTTGTCTGTCAAAAACGCAAAGATATTACACAAATCATTACATACATTTACATTTTTTTTAAGCTGATTTGCTTAAAATATTACTCAAACGTCCAAATCCCCATATCTGAGGATCTAAGGCTTGCTAAATTATGAAATCTTACTTTAAACTTAAATAAATTATTTGTATGATAATCTTAAAAAAACATACATTTTATCAATGTTTTTGCGGGATGTATGTATTTTAGTGTTTGTAATATCATAATTAATTAATTACTATTATTATTTTTTCTCCATTATTTTGAAAAACATTGAAATTGCACATCTGGTTAAATTCTTATAAGTTAATACAAAAAGAAAAACAAGACAATGTTGGGTTATGTTTTGTAAGCATTAGGCTACTCACATAACATTAGCTGAGGTTGACAGCTATCTTGTAGAAGGGACATGTGCTAGCTCAGAAGAAAAGTTGGGAGAGTGGGCCAAAGTTATTCCGTGTCATCATGATTTGGTAAGCGTAAAATATTGTAACATTACAAAACAAGTTCGCTTTTTTAGTTGTTGACATATTTCAGTCTTGAACCAAGTGTAGGACTTAAAACTACGACGCCAGTGTGGCTGTAAGGTAACGTTTTTGATATCCACAGCAGCCATGTTAGCCAACTAATTATCGAATATGTGATCGTGATGGAGATATTAGCAGGGCCGGTCCTAGACATTTTGGTGCCCTAGGCGAGATTATGATTTGGTGCCCCCCCCCCTCCAAGCAATACACAATAGAATATATAAACAATAAACGTATTTATTTGTGTTGTTCATTCATATCTTATTTTAACTAGTTAACTTTGATTTATTCATGCTTTTTAATATCTCCAGTTTTAAACGATATGTTTGGTTTACTGTCCTAAGGTATGCATTGGAATGATTTCAAACCTGTTGTTATTTATCCTAATAATTATAAAGGTGTGCCTTGGAAATATTTGTTTACATAAATTGTGACCAAACCGTTTGAGACCCACTGAGATAACTTAGACTAAAGTGAACTATCTAAACACTGAGAGTCCTTTACCTCACTGAGCTGTAGTTATCAGCCTCAATCCAACAACAATCCGCGGTACCGATGCGCGAGAGAGAGATGCGTGCATCTCTCTCTCTCTCTCTCTCTTGCTCGCTCGGAGGCTCGCTCGCACTTTGGTTGTGAGCTGCAGGCGCCTGATAAGTCAACATCCCCCACTTTCATCCCTTACAGCGCCCATCGTACAGGGAATATTAAGAGTGTAACCGGGGTGAAAAGGGTGTTACATTTACTTAATTATGAATGTTGTACATCAAGGCCTGAAGATTAGAATGAGCCAAACAGTCAAAAATGTTTTTTTCCCTCCGAGAACTACCAGCGCAGCGCCCCCCCAGATGTGGCATTTGTAGATCCTGGGCATTTTTGACACTTAAATAAGGTTAATTGTAAAAGTATTGGTACAGTAATCGTATTAAACTAGCTCAATATTGGACCGCACCTGTCAGACTCACACACTACTGCTAACGTGAAATGGTTTAGGGCTAATATTTCTCTGGCTCCTTATCGTTAATATTGAGGATACAACATTTAACGCTAAAACTTTTTTGTTTGTTCGAGTTTTTTTTTAAATTGTGCCCCAAATACTATTACACCATGCCAGAAATAATAAGAAAATACCAATCATTTAAATGGTTTACATAGCAACATCAACATGTTCTTAATCTTGGTCAAAGCACAATTCTGACTATGGATATTGTTGATGCTGCTTGTAAATGTTCACCATTACTTGTTATGTACTATAATTATACACTAAAATAAATGTGCATCAAGGTGCAAACACGCGTCCTTATTCATTTTGCATTGTTAAGCAAATAAAACTCGGGAATATATCATATGTTAATATGGTTCAGGTAATCACAGTTCACATAAGACTTTCACTTCTTCATACAATCAATACAAAGAGTGAATAGACATTGTATTATATTATGCAGCTATAGTACAGATGTGTTAACAGTCTTGTTTAATGTGTGCTTGTTTCAGGTGAAAGTGGGGCAGGAAAAACAGAAGCGAGTAAATACATCATGCAGTACATCGCAGCCATCACAAACCCAAACCAGAGGGCAGAGGTTGAGAGGTGAGTGGAGACGTGACAGAACTTTTATCTATGAGGGGAGGACTCATTAAGGTAGTGCAGTCACATGGAATTGAGATCCAGATGCAACACATAAATAATTGAATCATGAGTATATCACATTACCATACATTTTCTGTTTTTTCGGACTCAATTTCACTTCTCTGATTTCTCACATGTTTCCGTCATCGGTCACCACCATGTGATGCATCAGTGTGAAGAATGTGCTGCTCAAATCAAACTGTGTGCTGGAGGCCTTTGGGAACGCCAAGACAAATCGCAACGACAACTCCAGCCGCTTCGGCAAGTACATGGACATCAACTTCAACTTCAACGGAGACCCCACCGGAGGAAACATCAACAACTACCTGCTGGAGAAGGTGAGGGGTAGGGGTGGCAGGATGATGGAGGGGCTCTGAGCAAAGACAGGTGACCTTCACGAGCCAAATAGACACAACAAAAACTAGTTATGAGTACTTTTGACAAGAATACTTCTGAAGGAAAGTAAAGAAAAGTTCTGCTCATTTATTTTTTCACATGAAACTTTGATGAGGTGATGTCAAAGAGCTGTGAGGGAACATCCATGAATAGATGTATCTGTGAAGCCGATGTGCTGCTGCTGCTGCTGCTGCTGCTGCATGTTAATGAATGGCTCACCTCGGGGTGCTGAAGGCTGCTTCTGTTATCCGCTCTGTTAAGGAACCGTCTGGCACTCAGCTGGTGCACATGACGGTGCCATGATTCATTTTCAGAAGGCAGGAATGATCACGCTGCATATACACTGGCAGAAAACAATAGTTAGACTGTGTTGACTTAACTTGTAATCGGTTTGGTTTTGATTGTCTTGAAGAAAAAATAATTATACTTAAATCCATCTTGGGAAATTAGCAGGACTTGATTTTGTTGCCTGGTTGATTTGTCCAATTTCTATGAAAAAATGGTTACTTTTTAAGGGCGTTCAAAGTGAAGATTGGATATATTCTAAAACACCATTACTAAAGAACTACCCACAATGTTTATTTACAAAAACAAGAAATATTGTCTCAACTGAAGAGATATATTCATCCTTAGTACATGTTGAATATCTCTTTAATAACAACTTTTTACATTTTTTTTTAATTTCTCTTAGTTGTAGACCTAATATACTTGTTTGGCCAGAAAATGTAGTCCAACCATTAATTCATTTTTATTATATTTTTAAATGCCAAATGTACGGCTGAAATATAAATGAAGAATATTTCACGTATGTTCGCAATTCAAATCTACTTTCATGTGTCTACAAGGAAGTGATGGATTCTGAGATTGTTTTAATAAACACTTTTTAGGTCAAATCCCTTCAAATCAAAGCGAAAAACATTTCTTTTTAGATGTACAATTTGTCGGCAAAATTCAGTGGACAAACCATCCGGGGAAAGATCTCTCTGTGAAACATGAAAGTGACAGTTGGCCACAAGACATCTTGCCCTTTCAGAGACGTACTTATATATCTTTTCTTTTAGATAAGACTTCAAAGTTGCTTTAGAGGCTCTGTTAATGTTACTGCTGTCCTCTCTGAGAAATGCTGCTCACTTGTATTATTGATCCAAAAGAGGAGATCAAAGCACATTAGAGAAAAAATAAAAGCAAGGACAGACAAAGCAGATACAAAAAACAACACTTAACTTAAAAAATTCTATAATTCCGGAGATATTAAAGAAACTTCCTATCTGAATCCTTTCAATAAGAAGAGTCTTATATAAGATTGTTCCTGATATGCTACTACAGAAGTCTGATTTACTTCATTTTTTTATATCTTTGGTGAGAAAATTCAACCTCGCTTAACAACTTGTATGTCTGTTACCTAGCAACACACACTACTTTTCTCATTACATCGAGCTAAACAACTTTGCAGTTTGAAAAAAATATATATACTTAAATATTTATTAGATTAAAAGCATTTATAACAAGAAGAGTTAGCACATCCATTAGGAGTTAGAGTTAGAAGTGTTGCTGTAGTGAAATTCCCCAAAAATGTTGGGAGAAAAAAGTATAACAATGTTCACACAGGAAATAAACAAAAAGAAAGTGGGCTACAGTCTCCTCCGTGTCAGGCATCTAGCCGTGATGCTATCAAAAAGAAAATAAGTACATTGACAAATGACAGGAGGAAGGTAAAAGGTTCAAAGTTCCTATCTCCCGTTGGAACATTGACTAGAACTGTTCATGTTTAACTTCTTCTTTCCTACCCCTATTACCATGATAACGGAAAAGAGATGCAAGTTAAGAAGCTTCTGTAATGCGGCCCCTGGAGCCCATCAGTGTTAATATGTCTGAGGATGGATGTCTGCTTTACCACCATAATGTGTTCTCCTGTTCAAGTCCAGGGTGGTCCAGCAGCAAGACGGGGAGAGGAACTTCCACTCCTTCTACCAGGTAACTGTGCTGTGCTGCTGCAAACATGCACTGATGATACTCCATATTAATACCTGAATTGCATTATTTGATGTATTGAATTGGATATGAACTTTGATGTTTTCTATGTGTTTTCGTGACAGTTACTGCACGGAGGCTCAGATGAGATGCTGGGGTCATTTCATCTACAGAAGGATCCAGCTCTTTATACATATACCAAAGAGGGAGCTGCTACTGCCGTGAGTTTATCACCTTAACATTAGAGACGCACCATACACCAGCACTTCCTTTTAATGTAAAGTCAATTATAAATGTTTTAATACAACTGATATTGTAATGGACCCAAGCCAGTGGAAGAACAAACCACTCTGCATGTGTATTAAGACTTAGTCACTTTATGATGCAATGTCCCTCTTTCGGTGTGTATGTTGTACTATGTATGGTGAGTGTTATTTTGTCTTATTTGCCAATGCCAAAGATACATTTCCATTATATGTCAATTTAAAGGACAATCAAATATTCTGATTCTGAATACTATTATCCTGGCAAATATTATTTATTTCTCAGGACTTAAATTACAATTAAATACAATTTATTTCATGGAAAACTGAAATGTAATTGTAAAACATTGAATTTTTTTTCTCCAAAACAGCACCTTGGCTTTCAGGTGTCATACATTGCACGTTTTATTTCTTCTTCGCTTATGTAAACTCCCACATCGATGACATGGGTTTCTTTTTATTGTGCTAACTTATCAACTTGCTGTCCTTTTACCCAGTCTTAGCTGCCGCCTGCCGAATGAGAAACCCTTGATTCTATTAGAATGTCAGACCACTTGTTATAAACTTGACTTCCGCTCCTCCAAAAGCCTCCTTGCTCCTTAGCTCTCTGAGTTGCATTTAAGGGATTTGAAGATCCTTCAGGATGGCTGAGGCAAGCATTCTCCAGGTCATGGGAGGGAAGACGAAGCATAAGTTAGCACATTATACATTAACCCATGTTGTGTGTTGCTGTGACGTTACTGCCTTTGATGAAATTGACGTTGTGTGCTATATTAAACCATTTAGTGGACCAACTGGCAAAACATTTGAAGAACAGCAGTTAAGTTAATATTAAACAAATTCAGTTAACTCACACACATTTTAAGAATAAATACATTATTATACTCTCTGTGGCGCAAATAGCCAAAACCCAGAGTGTCCCTTTTGAACTTCAGCTGAAGTTCTATTGACTGTATAATAAACCTATATTTTCCGTCTACAGACCTCCAACAATGACCGCTCGAGCCACAAAGCAGTGATGAGTGCTCTGGAAGTGATTGGCTTCTCACAAGAGGAGATTACTTCCATTTATCAGGTCCTGGCTGCCATACTCTTATTGGTAAGTTTTCACATGGATTGATCAAATCATTGAAAGTTAATGCAGATATTCTAGGATTAAAGTAATATGAAAATACAGAAATCATTTTCTTTACCAATGTATATGTCTTAGTTGTAGTTGGGTCATTCTACAGAAAAGGTGGAATCTGGGTGATACAAATCTGCTGAAATATATTCCTTCAAAAAACATCTAAAACCTGTTAAATAGCAATAACTAACTCTTAACTTGATGAATCCACAACAAGTAGAGCTTAAAGTATTATTATTTTTTTTTTAATTATTTGTATACTTTATACAAAGCTTATATGTATAGGAATGTCACTGGTGTTACGTGTTACCAGGAGGAAGAGTAACACCAGTGACAATTTGGAGAAACACTACCATTTTAACAAAATGGCTGCAATGTGTCAGACCAAATATGACTTCAGTCAATATCAAAATCGTTGAACTCTTCAATACAATACATGTTCCCATTCAAATGTTCACCCCTAGGGCTATGACATGAGTAACACTAATGAAAGACTTGAAAGACGCACGTACAATTTGAAGATAAAATGACACCTTTAACAAACAAAGTAAGAAGTATCTGACTTATGTCTTTGTCCACTGTCTCTCTTGATCTCTTGTTACAGGAGGCACTTCAGAGACAGTACATTATTTCAAAAATAAAAGCGTTTTGTGTAGCAGTAACACCAATGACGTAATTTTGGGTGACTGACATTTATTCGATATTATTAATAATAATTTGCGTTTTTTTACCATTTCAGTGTTATATTTAATGCTTGTAATGTTATGTAAATATAATTTAGATTTATTTATTGAAAAAAATAAAATCTTTTAAATTACAACTATAGGCTCCACTTCCCTGTATGATCAAAGTGACAAGGCAGTTCCTTGAACTTGGCATTTTAAATAAATTGCAATTTACGTATAAAACCATTTATTTATTTTTATTTAGTACCATTGCAAAGACAATCTCTATTTATTCAACATATATAATGAATGTGAGTATTAGGTCAACGTCATGTATTTTGGTGTCTGCAAAAGTAAGTGACAGCACTTCCACCTTTTCTGTAGAATGACCCTGCGACCATGAGATCAGTATCCATTCCAGCAGTGATAAGATTCTGGATCTATCATGAGCTGTAATGGTGTGTTGTTCAGGGTAATGTGCAGTTTGAGAGCGATGGAGAGAGCGTTCAGATCGTGGGACTGGAAGCTGTTAACCACATCTCTGAGCTAATAGCCTCAGACGTGGACAGCGTCTGTAAAAGCCTGCTGTTCCGCACCGTGGCCACCGGGAGGGGTGAGGTCATCGAGAAGGGACACACGGAGCAGGACGCCTGCTTCGGATGTAGCGCTTTCGCCAAGGTGCGTATATAATGCCTTTGTGTGTCAATTTACAGTGAATCAGCAACATTTTTTGCATCACTTCATGTCACCAACGCTAAGCTCATAGTGGCTAATGATCCCCGTGATGACTTTTAGTCGTCTTGTTTAGCCACTTGTTAGCAACCGCCGGTTTTAAGCCATTGACTTTAAGATGAAGGAGCCCAGAATTGCAAAAATGTTGACTCATTAGGCACATATATCTGTACCACACTACACAGATTAAAGGTGGGGTAGGTAAGTTTGAGAAACCAGCTCGAGAAACACTTTTTGTTATATTCCATGGAATGCTCTTAACATCCCGATAGCAATATCTTAAGTGCTTTGACAAAAAATCCATAGAAAAATGTCATCTGTGAAGCTGTAGTACTGTAAAAAGCACGACCAATCATCTGAGCCGGCCTGGCTAAAATAACTGGATGGCCTACCTGCCTGTCAGCCTTCCATCTGTGCACAAACTTATCTCGTGCCCTCATTGGTCATGTGCGCGTTAGTGTGTGTTGGAGGAGGGGCTCTGTGAGGAAGTGGCAGATTTTTTCGGCTGTGTATTTTCAAATTCTAGCGCACTCCAGCTGGTTTCTCCAAAATTACCTACCCCACCTTTAAATGTGTTAAAGCTTCTCCGGGACAGGACAATGTATATTAACATCATCGCTGTGTCAAGATTTCCTTTTATTTAATTTTCAAATTTGTCAAATTATTTAAATCTCCGGCTCTGTTAAACCCTCTCTTATTTCCCCGCTCTATAGGCTTTATATGAGAGACTCTTCGGCTGGATTGTAAACCGTATCAACAGCGTCATTGAAGTAAAAGACTACAACCCAGTGCTTCATGGGAAAAACACAGTCATTGGCGTGCTGGATATCTACGGCTTTGAGATCTTTGACAACAACAGGTTGGTGTTGTCTTGTAATATGAAAGAAGGGGTATACTGAACAAGACAACCAACAAGCACAGATTAGAAAAACAAGGGCAGTATTCTACCAGTGAGTGCAGTCAGATGAATACACGTACTGTGATTTATTGAAACAAGAAAAAAGGGGCTGGTGAGATAAAAAGGATATCTGGATGCTAGAAAAGTTACACATTTCTCAAAATAAGTAGAAAAACACATATTTGATATTTGGCTTTGGGGATTAGTATTGTGATGTCAGGGGTGTTTGTAGAGTTGTTGTTGATGCTGTTGCTCATGTTTCTGTTCCTCTGTTGCTGGACAGTTTTGAGCAGTTCTGCATCAACTACTGCAACGAGAAGCTGCAGCAGCTCTTCATCGAGCTGATCCTCAGACAGGAGCAGGGAGAATACCAGAGAGAGGGCATCACCTGGCAACATGTGAGACACACACACACACACACACACACACACACACACACACACACACACACACACACACACACACACACACACACACACACACACACACACACACACACACACACACACACACACACACACACTTACAGCACTTACAGCCTAAGTGAGCCAGCATCCACTTGACCAAAACTAGATTATTCATAAACTTCATGAATAGTTTGGCTCTTGCTTAACAATGCTACTGCTCATTCACAGATTGATTACTTCAACAACCAGATCATTGTGGATCTGGTGGAGCAGCCCCACAAAGGCATCATCTCCATTCTGGACGAAGCGTGCCTCACTGTTGGTAAAGTCACTGACATGGTCTGCCTGGAGAGCATGGACACCAAACTGGCCCAGCACCCCCACTACACCTCCCGCAAGGTGAGACACATCACAACACCATCAGTCCGGATATATGTCTGCATCTCGTATCGATATTCAGAAGAGCTTTTTAGAAATACATTCTCTACCTTTATTAGATGCATGACACTGAAACGATGGGATTTCTAAAAACACTGGTTGTAACTTTACTTAGCAGGAAGTTGAGATATATTGATGACATATCCTCCTTAGACTCAAATGGAGGGAATCAAGAGGCTTTGAAGATAGATGTGCCAAAGAGAAACATTGAAGTCGTATTTCAGTATTTTTTCTCCAAGAATGAACGTGTGTTTTCATTTAATTTGTATGTTAAAGTTAACAGAGAAAAAACAACCAGCATTTAAATGTACTATAATGCAGCTGCAATGTTGTGTTGCAGTCAGTAGAGGGCAGAGTTTCTTTATTTCTTTGCATTACGAGAGATCATAACAAGTTATTCCAACAGCAGGGGCACTAAAGCTGTAATTCCCTCCTCTGGAAGCTGTACACTGTGAATGTTTGTAATATTGTATATATTATTTACAGTGTCCCCTTCTCATTTCCAGCTCAGCCCTACTGACAAAACCATGGACTTCCAGAAACAGTTCCGTATTCGCCACTATGCAGGAGATGTCACGTGAGTCTCTCACATGTTCACATTGGTCTGCTTCGGCCTCGGGCCAGTCTGTGGCTGGAAGAGTGACAGGATGTTTTTCAGAGTTCATAAGTACAAGCTAAACTATCCTATTAGAGGTCAGTTTGTGACACTGGCAGCTGTGGGGGAATTCATAGGGTCATTCCAGGAGGTGTTAGCGCTAGACTGAAAGTGACAGCTTTACTGATCAGAGGTTATTGTAAATTCCCATGTTAACAACACATATAAAAATAGAGCTCCTCAGTGAGGTTCATGAAAATCCCTTTTTTTATTCTGAATCGTGGGTTATGATTATTTGCCATCATTTCAAAACAGGGCTGGATGATATGGAGAAAATCAATATCACAATATGTTTGTTGAAAACCTCACTATCATTATCAAGGACAATATTGTTGTGTTGACTATTTGTGCTTTTAAAAAAAAAATAATCATCTGTAATTTGGATATAATGATAATGGAACAGCTAGAAAATGTTGGTTAATTCACAGAAGTGCATAATTTGAATGAAAAGCAGCCTATAAAACCTAGAAAAAGACACGTTAGGATGTAATGATACTAAAAACCTCAGCAGTCCTATATCACAATATCCATATGATATCAATATATTGCCCAGCCCTACGATGAGAGAAGGAAACGATGGTTCATGCTCCTGTTGAAGCCACAAGTTTGTATGGGATCAACTTTGTTTAAGAAAAATAGTCTTGTAAGTTTGCCTTATACCTTAAAAGCCAACGTTATCACCTATCAGTATAAGTTTAGGATGTCATCCGGTTGTATACGTGCTTATTTAAGGCATACTGTACAATCCACCCATGTAAAAACACATACATTCAGTACATCCACAGACCTGCACAGCCAGCACACAGACACACATGTATTCATGATCAACACACATGGCATGATAGAGGCGTGATGCTGTCATGTGTGTTCCCTGCACACTATCAGTGGTCACATCTACTTAGATCGTGCCGTATGGAGTGGTGGAGGAATGAGTTCTTAAACCCAGTATTGAGTTAGCATTTTACCACTTGTGGTTCCCATGAACTCAATCGTTTTTCAAGTGTTGTTGGTTAGATGCCCGAAAGAAAAAACTGTGGTTAACACAAGTTGAAGAGATTTTCATAAATGACATCAGTAAATACCCCAATGGTGAATGTCCATAGCTTCTGTGTGTCATAGAAACAGATGAGACTACTACCCTCGTCCTGAAGTCAATCGTTTTTTTTAAAGAGTTTTTGGTTAGATATGGTTAAGCTGAGGACACTTTGAGCTTTTAGGTGCAAAATGGCAGTTGCTAACAAGTGGCTAATGAGACTACTAAACATCGTCACACTGGATGCCTTTAGCATAGCAGTTGTGATGTGCGACTTTGATGTAGTTCCTTTATAGCCTAATGTAAGCTTTTTACTTTTGGTGATTGCACCAAAAATGGTGTTAATATGTGGAGATGATCCTTGCTCTGCTAACATCCAGGGCTACACTAATACGTTATCACTGCACCACTCTATTGCAGCTTTGATTTGTAACATTGCTTATTTTATGACTCATTCTTTGTTTTCATTATTCCCTTTATTCTATGGCTGGTGACACTTTGACGGGTTTCCTACGTCTTCTGACACATCTTCTTAACAGAAAGATCTGATCCAAGCTAAGATGCAAATGTCAGATCGAATGAAAGATAATTTGCTGATATTCCCAACCACACCAGAAGCATGTGTGTATGTCAGATTAGACACACATTCTCATTTCAAGCATTTTAATTGATAAAGATCCTCTCTGTGAATGTCTTTGCCTTTGTGAGATTTGGTAGGGGATTTGAAAGAAGACAGAGCCACTTCAACAGAATTCATGGGCTTGATTATATCTTAAAAGAAATGAATTCAGTATATGCATTTAAAGGCTTTGAGACGGTGTTGGCTCTGAGAGATGTAGCCTCTGAGAGATGTAGCCTCTGAGAGATGTAGCCTCTGAGAGATGTAGCCTCTGAGAGATGTAGCCTCTGAGAGTTGTAGCCTCTGAGAGTTGTAGCCCTGAGAGTTATAGCCTCTGAGAGATGTAGCCTCTGAGTGATGTAGCTGCAGCAGTAATCAAGGAGTAGGGTTTGTGACTCGGGGAAATCCAGGCTAACACGACATCGTACGCACGAAACACAGAGCAACTTCATCCAAGCTCAAAACGACTTTCACAGGCAATTACTGCACTATGATTGTCCTCCATAGCTGCCCTCCCCTTGTCAAAGTTCAGTAGTATTCAGATCCTTTGCATGTAGGTATATGTATATTAAAATGTCTGAAAACGACTGGATCTATGTTATACATTACAATGAATTCAGTGCTTACATTATACCAAAAAGAGAAATCTGTGTGTTTTTATTTAGTAGCTTGTAATTGATCTCCCCTTTGAACATGTGTTTGTCATCATACATTTAGTTTTTTATCCAGCTTCAAGCCCCTTTTTTCCCAATACACCTTCTTTTTTTCTATTTTAGACCTTTTTACCTTGAACATTAGCTACTTGATCACTCAAACAGCTTGGGAGAAAATCTTATTTGATATTTGGTGTAGAGGTTTGAATCACCTTATTTTGAAGGAAAGTAGACCTCTGCAGATAATTACGCTTCCAGGACAAAGCCCCCTGAATGATGAACAAAAAACCCTTACAAGTGGAATCTGACCGCAATGATGGTTAGGTTGGGAAGTGGTGTAATGTAGCAAAGTACTTTGACTCAAGAACTGTACTTAAATACAAATTGAGGTACTTGTATTTGTACCTGAGTCTTTTCTTGTTACTTTCGACCCCATTACAACTCAAAGGAAAGTATTGTACTTCAGTACATTCAGTATACACAGCTTATTTTTTTTACAAACCAAACAATCCGCGATTAGTTATTAGGTCATAATGATCAACACCTCACCAGATACAGTACATCCTATTTTAACACTAATGCACAAATAATACACATCTAATAAAGTCATAACAGTAAAAGGGGTCATTTGTTCATTGAGTACTTTTTCTTTTAAGACAAAAATCCCGATTGTACTTACATATCCGATATAAATTACCACATATTTTCATAGTTTTCAACAAGTACTTTTGCTGAGGTGAAGCATCTGGATACTCCACCACTGTTTTGGGTCATTAACCCCTTATAATGCATCATATTTTGAAAGCTCCTCATGTGTTTTTATTTAAAATATATACGTAAGAATGCTTAAACCTTAATTCAGTGATGTTTATTTAATGTTTTAGAAAACACATAAGTACAGCACAGTACTAACAGTGGTTACGCTGCGTCAGAGTGTGTCAGACCTGCTGTGTGCTGACAGATGGCGGCTCCCGTCCCCCTGCCTACGTCGCTTCCTGGTGGCTCCGGCCCCCCGTCATCCCCTGTCTCATGCCCCCGCATCCGAGTCCACTCTGGTTAAATAAACGCTCATCCTTCAGGCCCCACCCTCCACTCTCACAACACCACTATCCCCAGCTTTGACCTACTTCGCTCCCTCCTCCTTCCCTTCTCCACTTCCTTCCCTCCTGCCTCTGTACTGCAACCCTCACCTGACTCTCTTTGTGGTCCACATTTTAAATCCCAGCTGTATTCCAACCTGCACATGCAGCACTTTCATCAGCCATACCATATATATCATAATTATTCCCTCACTGCACAACTCAGAGAGATCTCACATCTGTGTTGCATGGATCTCTCTGTGACTAGGTGAACACTCATGTTCTAATCTCTCTATTTTAGATTAGGATCATTTAAGTATTCTATTTGGAAAGCATACATTTCAGTTAAGACAGAAGGATCTGTCTATAATATACAGGTTTTATGAGCGCTCTTTGGACATGTATACTGCGCAGTAAGAGTATACGGTATGTCAAGTTTCCCCTGCACTTTGCAACACACTAGTGCCTGTTTTGAAATGGAACAAAGGAGGGAACATCCCTACTTTATAAAAACAAAACACTTTGACAACATGGATTTGAAAAAGGAAGGAAATGTCAGTTATGTAAAGTCTGTAGCCGCAGGTCATGGATGTGTTTTACGTTAATCCAAGCACGCAAGGGTGCATGTGTGCTGGAATATTAGAGGAATATTCATTTGTATTAACCATGTGTTCAGCTTAGAGGAATGTATTCCCAGAAAAAGGGATATTGCATGCATGTGTCAGCTCTTTACCCTTGCACATCACAGTCCTCGTCTTCCAACAGCCCTTGACATTCATACATTAATATACTTTTCTAAATCATGCTCCTGTCTCTGGAGAGCAGCTGCCTTCATCTGTCCTCTCCCGTCCTGTCCTCTCCTGTCCTTGTAAATGTGCGCTGTGGCTTGTTTTTCTGTTGTTCTGACTTCTCTCTCTCCTCCTTTCACACTCTGTCTCTCTGCGGCGAGCTTCCCGGGATTTGGTCAGGTGGTGTGGCCGCCCGTGAACCCAGGGAACACATCTGTTACAGCCAGGACCTCGCTTCTCTGCCTCCAGATGTGAGAGTCTAGGACACAGTCACGGTCAGGGCCATACAGGACACATGTAACATGCTGTGTGTCTGTTTGTTTAGAGGGAGGGATGCTGAGACAAACTAGTGTGTGGATCAGTGTGAACTACTGCAGTCAGTACAGTACTCAAGTACAGTTTACCTGGGGCAGAGCAGTGAAGACTGTGGAAGAGCAAAAAGATTGCAGTTCATCAAAAGGCAACTAACTAACTAACTAACCTCCTCTAGGGGGGTCCGGGGGGCATGCTCCTCCGGGAAGATTTTTTTTAAAATGTTGAAGTTAAAAGCATCAATCTGGTGCACTTTGAGAGCAACATGAGGAGATCTATGGATACATCTCTCAACACCCAGATGAAACACAACTGGAAGCAGATTTATTTTTCTTTATGAATATTTTACAAATCACTCTCCTTTCAAACTGTATTCTTCTTTATTAACAACTTTTTTTTTTACTGTCAAATAGTATTTTATACCTGTTTACTTTATTCTCTTATTTTTGTATAACTATAACGATCATATAAAGATTTGCCTTTACCTCACTGGTTGTAGAAAAAGCTTCTTATATTCGTTAGCATAGCTAGCTAACCAGATGCTAATAACAAAGAAGGTATTGACTGTATGCTCAGTATGACAGATGAGCAGATCGCCACTGGGCTTTCAACTAAAGACACAGCCACTCTGCGGCATGTGTACGGCTCCTTATGGGTTCTGCAATTTGTGGAAGTGCTGGAGTGGCGTTCTGGTGCTCTCCGTCAGAACTGCACCCCTGTCAGTCGAGACATATACCACGTGATGACAGTTAGGCTCGTGTTGTGTTCAAGGACCCTGACCTTGGCCAGGAAAAACAGGCACTCGCTTGTTTAATGTTTTTGCTGTCTAGATTTCTTACATTTTTTTCTTTTTTGCGTGTTTATAAATTACCTCGAGGGCCGTACCAAATTGTCTCGCGGGCCGTATACGGCCCGGAGGCCGGAAGTTCCCCACCCCTGCTATAGAATAATGACACCAGCTGGGTTTAAATTGGATCCCTACACGCCTCGCTTTCACTTTGCCATTCTTTCCGCCACGGGGTTCTATCTCCCGGGGAAAAAACTTGTTTTAAAGCCGTGAACAACAAAATGCAGTGTGTCCTGTGCAGCGTTGCCAACTCTTTTCTATCATCACTCCCACACTCTCATCTGCGTATTGGCAACGTCATCGCAAGTTTATTTGCATAAAGCTTAATGGTGGTGTTGTTGCAGCAGCAGCAGCGAGGGAAGGAGGGAGGGACTGCCAAGAGGAGAGCAAGAGACCCTGTGCAGAAGAGCCATAACTGCAAATATCAATGTCTTGTGTTTTTACTGATGGTCTGAATAATGGGCTAGTTTTATTATTAGATCATTATTAGGGGGTTGTCCCTGTCCTGTAGTGTGTTATATAGGTTTTAGTGCATGTAAATGGTCTGCAAAGGCTACAATCACTGTGTTCCCTCCAGAGGGAGTTTCTCTCCCACACACTGGGGGAGAGACACACATGAAGAAAATAGGGCCCCTTTTTTAAAATAAAAGTCCCCCTCAAAAAATACATTTGTGTAGCAGAACTTGTTTTCTTCTCGATTTAACATGGCATCAAAGATGTGTTATCTCTCTGGTGCCAAGTCCTTCAAAATACCTTTCATTTGATAGAATAAAGAAGGCGTGGGAACCCTGAATAAGTACAATTAGATTCTATAACTTCAGGACTAAATAGGATTTTGAATACAGGATGCAACTTTAGCAAATCATCCACACTGTAAGTTGTTGTTACATTGTGAGCAACTGATGAGAGGGTACACGTTTATTTGAGGCAACACTACAGCAGCCTTTTATCCCCGAGGCTAGACGGCTTATATAACTGTTATAGTGCGCCAGTGACCCCCTGCTGATGCCTCACTAAAACCAACTGAGCAGTTAAAAGAAAAGACACACAGATTAGTTCGTAGTTAGTTTTTTCCTCTAAAACGTGAGCCGTGGGGGAAAATGTGATCGTGTTCCTAATTTGTAAATCGTCTAAGCGGCACGAGTGTTGCTATAATCCTCCAGCCTGAGGACGTGGAATCATTTGTAGCAGAGAGTGGAGTCTTTTAACGGGTACTGAAAATGACCCTTTAATGACTGTTGCTTAAACTTTGCTGGTTTCTGTCTGATATGCTTTCAAATGTAACATCTTATTCTGACCTCTTCACTTCAAGTGCGTTTTCAGTGATGCTCCCCTCTTCCTTTTTTTAACTCTCACATTCTCCCCCTATATCTATTACAGATATTCCGTCGAGGGCTTTTTGGACAAAAACAAGGACCTGCTTTTCCAAGATTTCAAGCGTCTCATGTACAACAGGTGCCAAACATCACGATGCTCTTGACAGTTCAGTTAACTGGGTTCAGTGTATCATGAGTTTCTTGCCATCACTACTCTGCTACAAAGTTAATGACGTCCTATCTTCGTTTTTTGCCCCATTGTTTTTGCCCCCCTTTCTCTGTCTGTCGTAGTGCCAACCCAGTCATGAAGGAGATGTGGCCAGATGGTCAGCTGAGCATCACAGAGGTCACAAAGCGACCTCTGACCGCAGCCACACTCTTCAAGAACTCCATTGTGGCCTTGGTGGATAAACTGGGCTGCAAGGTCAGTGATTTCAGCTTAAGATTGACTTTCTGTTCCCTTCCGTTTCACCCTCAAGGGAAGCTGTGGTTGGCATTTGCCGTATTTAGACTGATTGAAGATACCTAATTCTGATCAAGAAGAGCCAAGTATCTCTATAAAGACAGCAGTAATTATGGAATCTGTGAAGTTGAGAAAAAAGCTTTAAAGTTTTCAGGCTAGCAGGGAAACTGTGCTTCAGATAACGTTTGCAATACCACCATGTTGTGCCCTTTTAGACTAATTTATTGTGTACATGGCCTACATAATAAATATCTAATATCATAATGTATTTAAAAAAACAAATCTGCTTTGTTTAAACTATTTACAGTCTATAGTTTTAGGAATTTAGGAATTCAATCAATCTCTTTTAATCAGTGACTCTTGTCTGTTTATGATTATGTTTATTGAAATCCAAGTAATACAAAAACATTTGTAATACATTTAAATGACAGTATTGCTAGGCTAGTTAGCTTGGCAACCATTTTTTTCTCTGTCCACTCATGCCTGATTTACTAATGCAAATAATTTATGTAAATGAACTGCCAAGATTCAAATTAATAATTTGAAGATACAGACAGTACATTTAGTTGTAGCTTTAGCTATGACTGTCTCACCAGCTAGCTAACATTTAATGAAGTTATTCATTTAGCAGAAGTTTTCGTAATTTTTTTCTCTTTCATGACTGCTTCATAAAGTTCTGTTGATTCATAAAATCAACATTTTTTTACATTGTTGTATTTGAACTTTTCTAACTTTAAGCTAACCACAGCTATTTCATCAGCTAGCTAACATTTGATATAGTTGTCATGTTGAGTTGTTTATTAGGCTACACACCCAGTTATTGTGGTTTGACTTATTTTCCAGCTTTGTTTTGTAGCAACTACACGTTTTGTTGCTTGACCTGGTGAAAACATGTGGTAGTTGCTGGGGCTGAGTAGGGAAGAAGATGTACGACCCAAAATTGCAGTTATTCGATAGGCCACTTGAGGCTTGCTCCAAAATGGAGATGATGTCTATAAACCCCCATGGTAAAAGGCCCAACTTTCCAGCAGAAAGAAACTTTTCTGGTGATGACCGGAAGCTGCATTTTGAGCTCCTTGAGTCACAACGCCTCTTCAGAAACCAATTGGTGACTTCACAGAGACTTTGCCAAATTGTATACATTCTATGGGTGAAACAGAGCTTCAAGAGTCAGAACCAAATCTCAGACAATTTTCTTCTTGATAGGCACTGTAGGTTTGATGTTGTGACATCTTATCATGATATGTGGACCTTTTAGTGTTGAACGTAGATCTCCTCCCTAGTTTACACTGCGGTCATCTTCAGGAAGATGCTCTGTACCAGTTTCCCTGTTCTGCTCTCTAAAGCCTGTGTGAGTCACACGCTATTCTGAGGCTGCCAATGTGCGATGTCTCTTCTGGGAGGACGGCCTGTCACTGTGAATGACCAAAAAGGAAGCGAGAGGCAGTATGCAGCCGTCCAGCAGGAACATGTATACAGAGCAGCGTGCTGTTTTTGGTGTCAGGGAGTAACAGTTTGTGTAGGGCACTTCCTGTCAGGCTGCCTGTGGAGTTGACATGTTGGTGAGGGGGAGGTGGTGCTGCTTCACTAAATGTGCTGCTCACCTCACCTGGCCTCATCTCCCTGACTGAAGTCTGACATTTCCTGCTTTTATTTTGGGGCGGCCTGCTGTCAGGATGCTGTAACGTCTTGTCTCGGTGCGGGCCGTGGCAGAGGTCAAAAGGAAACTCCCCTGGCAACCTTCAGGTCATGATGAAAGAGCGGATGTTTTCCTCATCTGCCAAACAGAAGCACCTGTGCCCATTCTGCCCGCCTCATCTGCTCCCATTAACTGAGTCATCTCCTCAATCTCTGCCAAAACAAGTTGAAACTGGGGGCACCAAGGCGCATGCCTCTTTGTCATGATGAGCGTTAGGGCCGGGGAGCAGAAAGTGGTCACTTTATCCCAACTTCTTCATCTTTCATCGACCTTGACACACAGGTCCTTTCCCTAAAAGATCCCTGACGAGGTGCAGGCGTCCGGCGGTTACCCCACACTGAAGGCTCTATCATTTTCAAGGTTTATATTGGCAGTTAAATGTGCTGTTAATAAGTAGATGTGCTGGATGTGTTATGAGGCTCAGCTGCTCACTGTAGCCTCTGTTGAAATATTCTGCAAGTCTGATTAAGGTCAGTGAACTCAGCTTTACAGTTTTGCAACTCGGCTGTGGCTCTGTGCTAGTCAGTGATTAACCTAGCAGTGATAACAACATTATAAAAACATACAACAAGTTTGTGCAGGCGATAAAACAAGAGTGTTTGATGATTTTATTGTAAAGGATCATTTTCAAAGAATCAAAAACATGGCATTGCTATCCATTTTCCATATATACAGACATAATGTAAAAGACACAAGAATTAAAAAATAATAATACAAATTAAACGAAAATAATCTAATAAAATATGAATATCTATTTTGGAAAATAAATACATACACAAACAAATTAAAATCAAATAACAACCAAATTGATTGCTTTAAAATGCAGGGGAATTTGACTGCAGTATTACAGTATATCTTTCTGTCATGTGATGATGTGATAACTTATTGATCCCTGCTGGTAAGTTTTACAGTAAATAAAAGCAGGCAGTTTATCGTGCTCTCCTCAGTGCTGCAGCAAAACAACACGGGATCAAAGCTGAGGATTTACCTCCATCTCTTCTGTCTTGTCCTCCAGGAGCCCTACTATGTGCGGTGCATCAAGCCCAACGAGATGAAGTCTCAGGTGCTGTTTGACGACGCTCGCTGCCAGCACCAGGTGGCCTACCTGGGCCTGATGGAGAATGTGATGGTTCGCAGAGCGGGCTTCGCCTACAGGCAGCATTACGCTCGCGTCCTGCAGCGGTCAGTGATGCTCTTTTACTCCATAAAGATAAAGTCCTGTGTTTTCTGTTTTACTACAGCAGCTCAGCGTAACACCAGGGATGGTGCATGTACCAAACTATCCAGCACTCCTTGTTACTATGATGGAAGTGTTTTGTACCGCATGCATATTGTCAATTTGGTCTTTGTGAGTAATTGTATCAAACCTTGCAAATCTCCATACCAGAAATGGTAAAACTGTTTCTAAAAGCTTAGAAGCTCTACCCCTGGATGATACATGTATATGAACAAGTGAGCCTTTAACAACTAAGAAGACTTTTACAGATACATTCAAAACCTTTCAGTTACAGTAACAATAGTTCTACTTTCATATTTACAGAACAACACTGTGGTCATCGTACTGTCAGCCCTAATTTTCCTCTTTCTTCTTTTTCAGGTATAAAATGACATGCGAGTACACCTGGCCGAACCACATGATGGCGTCGGACAGAGAGGCGGTGGAGGCCATCATCACCCAGCACGGTTTCCAGGACGACGTGGCGTACGGACACACCAAGCTGTTTGTGCGCTCGCCTCGCTCTCTCTACACTCTGGAGCAGGAGAGAGCCGCCCTCATCCCCATCCTGGTGCTTTTCCTGCAGAAGGTCGGCCATATTAGTTTTGTATACATTTGATATTATATTTAGATTTTATTTCATACATTTTATATTTAAAAAGATATATACAGCAAATATACTACTATATTAGTTGTGTATTTTCCAAAAAAAGTAGGAAAAACTTTTTGATCAAAACTAAAAACAAACCTACTATGCATGCTAACTTAGATTCTTTATTTTTGACTGATAGCTCACCACTTGTTAAATGACAATAAAACAAGATTTTATTTATTATTTTTCATTATTTTCCTTTTCCTTTTATAATGATACCATACATTTGAACCTTTCTTCCCACTTCCATTCCATTTTTGAATTAGTAATTTAAAGCTGCTACTTTAAATGCCTTACATTTCATTTTCTTGCTATACTTTTATCCATAAATGTACTTCTTTGACTATAAAAGACTGATATTATGCATTAGCTCTCCTCTTTTTCTATCCTTGAAAATACAAATTCATTATAAATGGTGCTTACTATCTCTTTGATATAAGATTTTTATTTGAGAAATAATCGTTTTTTTTCTCTGTACATGACTTGAAATGCTATGAGGTCAATCCAATTATTTTTGTAAGTTAGCATCAGCGATGCTTTTAGTATATTTTTCCTCAGCCTCAAAACAATTTGTAATGTCATACCTCTACATTATGCATTCATTACAATGGATGAATCTGACATTCCTATTATTGACCGAGAGCACCACTGTAAAGTCACAACTCATCATGTGACCGAGTTCATCATCCACAGCGTTATCTTCTTTACTTTCAAACGCACTTCTCTGTGTCTCAAAGCCTCATCAATATGTGGCTTCTGGTTATGCTTGACTGAAATTCCAGCTCCAATTCAAATTTCCTGTAGCAATAATTATGATAATTAATGAGATCCAGTTACATTATAGTCAATTAGTTCACTTGCTCAATGAAACTCCCTCTCCTTTCTCTTTCACATGACCTACTTTGATGTCTTTTCAGAGAAGTGTGGCTCTAACTGGAGCAAGAGCTCAGTGGGACTCTCCTCTCCTGATTCTGTCATTAATACATTTTTCTAAAACTCTAAAAGGTGTGGCGAGGGGCTCTGGCTCGTAGGAGGTGCCGGCGAATGAGGGCTATCTACGCCATCATGGGCTGCTTTAAGCGCTACAAGGTGAAGGCCCACTTCTGGGAGGTGGAGAGGAGGTTCACCAACGTGCGCACCATGGCCGACTACGGGAGGAGCGTGGAGTGGCCGACCCCGCCCGTAGCGCTGTCCCAGTTCCACAACAACACCGTCATGCTGCACCGCAGGTCAGATCACACTCAATACAGCTCACACAGCATCTCAATCAGGAGGGACTTCATTTAAGTGTGACAATTAATGTATAGACATGTTGCACATTAGAATCAAGTGTGAGAGTCTTTGGAGATTAGAGTCCGTCGCTAATAATGAACTAACTATTACGGGGTAGAGATGCCTTGAGACAGGATGGAGTCTAGACACCGGTGGTGGATGAAAAGATGAAGAAAAACCCTGAAAACACTTTTTATCATCTAGATCAAATATAGAAAATGCAAATTGTTCATTAGTAAACCCAAGAGGTGCTGGTAGGCAGGTTTTGTTACTTTTGGACAGAGCCAGGCTAACTGTTTCCATTCTGCCTTCAAGCTTCATGTTGACCAAACAGACCAAGAGCGCCATACATTTTCTCATCTACTTGTAAAACAATAATGTAACCAGGGCTGAACTTCATCATTATTTTGCTTACCTATTCATCTGCTGATTATTTTCAAGATGAATAATTTGGTCAATGAAATTGAAAGTTCCAAGGTAATGTCTTGACAGTTCTTATTTTCTCAGTCCAAAACCTAAATGTTTCCACTTTGATATGATAAAAACAGGACATCTCAATACTGAAATGACTTTAACTATTAATCGGCTATCATTTCTATACTGATTTCGCACGTTAGTTCTTTTAGTTATTTGATTCTGTCCAAACAGCTTCTGTAGCCTACTCATATCTACACAGTTTATACTCATAAATACTGTTCATACTGTATTTTTTATATCTATATACTTATATTATACTATACTTAACACTGTAGTTTACTGCTTCTTTTGCACATTTTGGTTGGATGCTAATTGCCTTTGGTTGTCTCAGTACTTGTACTCTGTGCAATGACAATAACGTTGAATCTAATTTAAACCAAAACAAAATTGGCCTAGTCTTCTAATGGTTGCAGAATAACTTGAATGAGTCACACCGTCTAATCTCGAAGCGTTTCCTCCTACTGTATGGTCCTCAGTTGCACCTTTGATGTTTATTCCACCCAGCTGACCCTCTGTGTTGTTGCCCCATGTTGTCAGGTGGTGGGCGAGGCAGATCGTGAAGAACATCCCCCCGTCTGACATGCTGGAGGTCCGGGCCAAAGTGGCAGCTCTGACTGCACTGAGCGGAGAGAGGAAGGACTGGGGGTTCAGCAGAGCCTGGGAGAGGGACTACCTGGCCAACGTAAGGAACACACACGATCAGTCAGGGTACTCTTAAGGTCAATGGTCTGCAACCAGGGTTGGGTTGTAACGGAATACATTTAACGGCGTTACGTAATCAGAATACAAAAATCAAGTAACTGTATTCAGCTCGCGTTACATTTGAAAAATGAGTAATCTGATTACAGTTACTTTCGTAAACCTGAAGTGAATACATTTTGGATTACTTATTGGAATTATTGGTGGAAAGATTTCCTCACAACATTTAATATTCATTACTAAAGGTACAGCCGATCATCACAGCACACAAAAGCTATTACTGCCGCAGATGGACCAAAAAAGCGTTTGAAAAAAAATTGCGGGTCCGCTCGCTCAGTGAAACAATAACAACGAAACATGGAGGAACAAAAGTCTGCGTTTAAATCGCGTGAGTGTGTGGTTAAAACACATCAGCCTGCGGTCGCTCTTTAGCCTTACTAATGATTATTTCTGAAGGGAAACACAGTGAAGGCGGTGCGTGAAAGGCGGTGCGTGAAAGGCGGTGCGTGAAAGGCGGTGCGTGAAAGGCGGTGCGCGCTCGTCTTCTCAGAGGCTGAGTTAACCCTCCCGCTGCCTCCTGGTGCTGCAGAGATTTCATGAAGTGAAGGAGGTTTTCCTTCTATAAAACAGCTGCGGGCAGCAGATACTGTGAGAGTCACAGACATGAATACATAAGGCGCATTCACACTGCGGTACTTTTCCCACAAAGGTTCATGCAAACTTAGTTCATGAGAACTCTTTTATCGCGTTCACACCAAAAAGAGCCGGTACTAAAATTAGTCCATGTGAACCTTTTTACCCCTCGAAAGTCCCTGCTAGAGAGCAGGGACTTTCGAGCGGCTCTTTTTTGAGAAAAGAGCTATATTTCTGATTGGCTGGGCGGATTGTAAACCACACCCCGTAAAACTTCCAAACAGTTTTGTGAAGCCGCCATTTTATTATCCTCGCATTAGCATTATTAGCATTAGCATTAGCCCAGCGCAGAAACGCAGAGAGACTAACGTATGGCAACACAAAATAAAACATGGGAGCGGTGGAGATGAGGAGGTGTCGGCGTTCTGGCGATTTACTCGGAAGGCTTCAGTAGAAGCTGCTGGGAGTCCCAGCAACTTCTGCTGAAGTCCTCTTACAACTCCGGGGACTTCTGGCCGGGGACTGTGGGCGGCAGTATCCGCCGTGAAGTTGTTTGTAGCCTGCCAGTAAACCCAAAGCAGAAGAAGAAGAAGAAGTGACGTCAGCGGCTTCATTTGCCTAATCCACCCCCAGGGACTTTTTCCGGTGTGAACGTGATCTGTACTTAGTTCATGCGAACTAAAGAGTTCGCATGAACTAAGTTCGCATGAACCTTTGTGGGAAAAGTACTGCGGTGTGAATGCGCCTATAGATCAAGGCAGATTGGTGCACACACTCTCCTCTCCTGTTTTGCCAATCCGGTGCTTAAACAAATATAGCTCTAAACCCCTGGCCGAAATGTCCTTAAAATTAAGTCCGAGTTTGACATTTCAATTCATGTCCTGCCAACACTGGCAGGACAGAAGGCCACACGCCCATTCTAAGCCGTATCCCTCACTCATCACATCCCAAGCTGCATCCCCAAAATGTTTATTATGTTGTTACATCATTTCAGATGTTATGTTTCAGTTGTGCTCTTGATAATCTATTAAAACAGTGAAAACACGTTCAGTTTCCTTTTGCGTCTCCTGTTCACCAAAACATACCCATCTGTGATGGAAAAAGAGAGTAATCCAAAAGTAATCTAAAAGTAATCTGATTACGTTTTTTTTTTTAAGACACGTAACTGTAACTGTATTCGGATTACTTTCAGAGCCATGTAATCAGTAACTGATTACATTTACAAAGTAACCCTCCCAACCCTGTCTGCAACACATCATGTTAAAATAGCTCATGAAGTCCCTGATTACTCTTTATTTACATACGGAATCATTCTAGTTAAGCAACCTCTGAAAGACATGTGTTCTTATTTTAGATATATAATTGTATTTAATCAACTAATTCAATACTAACCAACTATTTATACAGACAAGATCCAAGAAAAACAAAGTACATTGAAGAGAAATAGCCATCCTGTGAGTTATCCAATCACAACGCATCACCCTGGTGAGTGACCTCATGATAAACAAGCTCTGCAACATACACAAAATGATTTCAAGTATGAAGGTTGTTAGATATTATTATGGATTTACGCTCCACGTTTCTAATATCCCCGCGTCCTTCTGAGCTGTGTATATGGAAGGAATTCAGTGCCACCAAGTCAACCATACTCTATTTAATGGCAATATTACAATGCACCAGAAATCATTACATTCAATACAAGAATACATACAATAATACAATACTTACAACACAAAACACGTACAACACAAAACATACAACACAAAACATACATACAACCTGGTGATCACGTCAGCCGGCCAGCAGAAAGAGACTGAACCCCGCTGTGTGTCCTGTATTTATGCTGAAGCAATGGGAGGGATCTCCCGATCTCTCTACTTTGATTGGCAGCCCAAATGTCCTCATCACCCCAAATCTTGAGTTCCTTCACTCACATGTGGCGAGAGCATTTGCATACAGTGCAAGTCAACACATGCTGCCCCCTCCCCCGCAGGTCCTTTGTCCTCAAACACCACATGGTCTCTCAAAAGTCACATGTGCTTGGGCTCAAAATCCAGCTCACAGTTTTAACCCAAATCACTCATTTTTAAACTTATTCATTTGGAGCTAACATGAATACATTCAAATATTCTACTGCAATTCCCCCTTTTGATTTAAATCTAATAAATCAATTACTTTCAAGACATTCACATTCGTTCTGGGATTCAGACTATTTAAACGTTCAGAAATGGCTCCACATATCAACTTCATACGACCGTGTTAGAAATACCAAAATATGTAAATAACTCCATACATCAATTACATCACTTAGTAACCACAAAGTTAAAACCCTTCAATCATTCTGATTGAGTATAGTCAATCGTCATAAGGTATAACCTTCACAGTGGTGATTCAATTAATCTGTAATCGGCAAAATTGCAGTGTCTTCAAGCTTTAACATTACTTCATGTATACTTCATTCCGCTTTAGTTTCAGAGCCACACATGATATCAGTGCATTAAAACTTCCCAAAGAGTGGAGACCTCAGTATGTCTCCAAAATATCCCTCCTGTTTATACTCCGGATTAACATAGAACCTGGAAAGATACAAATGATATCAAAAATTCATATACAAAAGTACCCAAACGTCTGAGGTAGGTAAATTGTATAGGCACATGTTTTAATGTAATCCCCATGGTCCAATTCTTTCTCTGTACATCGTCAGTTTCTATCCCTCAGACCCGTTACTGTTTCCCTGCTCACGTCCACTCTTTAAATTCCACTGGGTTCTGTTGGTTTCTTCACTGGTTTGAGACAAGCGACCCTATCGGACACCTCCCTTTGTAGCCAGACTTCACCACAGTAGAGGCGAGTTTCTGTGTTTCAGGTTTAAACAGCTTCACAGTCAGATGTATCCAGGATGGTCTCTCCGCCAGTCTAACTGCAGTCGATGTAGACAGGAGTGTTTGTTAGGGACCCTCCCCCTTTGGCGAGTGCCTGCTCCTCCTCTTTATCGCTCTGGTGAACACTCACTCTCCTGGTTTCACTGTCTGCGTAGTGTCAGGTACTTCCATCCGTGGCGAGACCCGGAACTCCTGATACTGCGTCCTTGGATACGCTTCCCACACCGTGGAGTCGCCACCCTTGCTTGGTCAGGTACAGCAGGCCCAGCACGAGGAGGAGGATGACAGCTTTCACACATCCTTCCTGGAGGTTTCCCCACTGCTCACTGATTCCAATGGTACCAGATATCTCCTTTCCCTTCCAAGCGGACAGCGTGAGATGTCCTCTGCATCGCCCGATGGGGTCCAGAGAACCTGGGTCCCAGCCAGTTGGGGTTTGATGTCCCCCTTTTGCCTCTGTAATCTGTGTGGAGAAATCTGATACAAAATCCCTCAACCCTACGCTCAGGGCTCCTGGGAACTGGTGACCATGAGTGAGCTCAAAGGAGACAAACCTGTCCCTTTGTTAATTGAGCTCCTGATTTACATAAGAACTAGGGGCCATGTGTCTAACCATTTCATGCCTGTCTCTTCACATGTTTTCTTATATCTTAGTAATATATTTTATTTCATGTTTTTTACTCATAAAACAATATGACATTGTCCAGAATAGTAGTTAACTTTATATAACTTTTACTCTTTCTAATCTTTTCAAACATCTTATTTGTCTTGTCTCTCTCTCTCTCTCTCCTACATACTTTTCCAACTTCACTCGTGGTATTTTAACCACCTTTTATCCTTCTGAGCAAGATATCACTTCAACACATTTAATATCTTGCCCTGTCCATCTATTTCAGTCTTCTTTACTGCTATTTTTAATTTACCAATTGATTAATTCATGGTTAATACAACTTTTTATCTTTACTTATTTATCAAGTCAATTCAATTTCTTTAAATTTGTTTCTTTAAAATACATTAGTAGATACCTTGTGGAGTATTCACAATAACTAATCCTCTCTAGGATATGAAATCCATTCATCTTTAACAAGATACTATTTCCCTATTTATTTTTAGTTCATGATAACAATGGTATAAAAACCACACGTTTTACTCATAGCTAGTTTCTATGTCAAGATTATTATGTGTGACATAATAATCAGATGTCTTCTTCTATCCATCTGTTCTCTTTTCTCTTCAGCCTTCAACAACCTTTTCTTATTTCCATTTCTAACCAGTCTTTTACTTATAATCTGTCCCTTTCCTAGGACAGGTAAATACATCCTGCTACTGTAGTGTTCACAAATAAATCTCCATGCAAACTGCTACTGTACACTCAAAAGTGATCTGTTTCATTTTGAAAAGTCAGCTTTTTGAAAACCAACATGGCTCAGTTCAAACTTTTGTTTCAAAACAAAACTCCTCATCTCTTCCCGACATGATTTGACATAAAGATGATTTGCTACCACTATTTTTCATTGTGATATTTGTTCAAACAGAGACTGCATCTGTCTCTGGATTTAAATATATGCCTGATGGCAGCACATGCATAAAAATAAAAATAAGTGTACAGGGTTTTAACCTCTGTCATTAAAGGACTGTATAAAAATAAGACATGTCATCTGATTAATCTAAAATCAGAATTTAACAGATAATTTGTGTAGTACATCCCATCATTTTTAGGGACGCCTAATTAACATTCTCAAATCTTCAATTAACTTCACCTAAAAAGCTAAAACAGTGTTGTTTTATGATACCTAAAAAAATACTACAATAGATTTTAGACTATAAAAATGTAAATATCAAATTCCCATTGTCTAACAACTCCCCCTTTTCTGAAAAAGAATCCCATTTACTGTGGTTTCATTTTCAGAAACATGAAGAAAGAATGGTAATGCATAGGAGGCAGAGGCACATGCTGTGCCCTGGGACCTTTACGACCCTGGCATCCTGCTTCAAAGTGTCCTCCGGTTTCTGTTTTACGACACTGGCCTCCTGCTTCATCGTAAATGAAGTTTGGGCTCAGTTTGAGATTTGTGATCTGAGTTAGAGACAACAGTATTTTGCATTGTTCTAAAATATTCAACTCGTTCTGCGACATAGTCCAGAATGTCGCCATCTGTAGGCACCTTCGTGACTTTAACACCATGAGGGAACAGGAGAGTGTTAACTTCATCTGTTTTTATGGGGCTGTGGATTGCCATTGCACCCGGGAGATTTCGGTCTGTGACGGGAGGAATTGTAATTCCCATCATTGCGAGGGCAGCATTGTGACAAACCCTCCTCAATCTATCTAGAGCCTGCATCTGTTTGTTTAGGTGTGCAATTTGCTTTACAATCTGTCTTTCATCTAAGTTAAATCTATCCATGTTGTGTTACAAGCATGGTTAGATTTGTAACAGAATACAAAACTAACTGTATTTAGCGCTATATTTGCCTAAAAATCTTAACAAACACCAACTACAAATTAAAGATAAATTGATTTAGCAAAATGAACTCTTATGTGATTCAAAAATGTGACAAAAGAACAATGATTTGTCTTACCCAAGATTGTAGTCTAACAGAATGGCTCTTGACCACATGGGGTCAAATAACTTGGATGACCGGGGGAAGGGAAAAGAAGACTCAACCATTTGCAGAGAGAAATCACACTGCTTGCAGTCTGAGTTCACTAAAAATTAAACCATCCGACTTGTAGCCTGGCTTCAATAAAAATGTAACCAGACAAGGCCAGTTCATAACACACAAATTGTCCTCTTTGTATGTCTAAATCTAGGTAGAATAATCCACTATTATATTTAATTTGAATGTACTTAATTCTCTGAAAATCAATCTCTTAATCTGTTCCCACTACTTCTCGGTAACTACCTGGAATTTCAGAATCGTTTTTAGCATTCTGTCGTTCCATATTCACTTCGCTTTTATTTATCTGACTCAATTAACATGTGCTTACATGTATTACTATACTGGGCTATTGTCGTAGTTACTATTAACGCGCTTCCCGTCTTCAATACCGGTCAGCAATGTAATATTTAACCTCAACGCTTGAAGCTAAATTCATATAACAATGTGAAAGGTGTACTACCCCCTTTCAGCCACTAGATGGCAGCAGCAGACCACAAATGAGCCTCACTCATCCGAGTGCTTCATTTGAGATCTATAAATATTGAGTAATTACCATACCACAGAGCTCCGGCCCTTAGCTAAAGAGCGTTCGTCTGTGCTGTAAGACTCCTCAGTTCCAGCCGGCGACCCGATCTGAAATATCGGGTTTCCAGGTCTGGCGTGTGGGAATCAAACCTCACAACCCCCAGCCTGCACCGTCTCTTACGCCACTGTGGACTAGACTACCACAGATCCGCGCTAAACCGTTCTTATGTACGCCACTCAGGACTTTATCTACCTGTAGATCCGCGCCAAACTGTAATCAATAACAATGTCTATGTACACCACGCCGGACTCATATCTACCTGCGATCAACGACTATGTTTCTAAATATGCATTGTATATCCCATTTAAACTTTAAAAACACTGTGAAACGCCTTCAGACAATCCTAACATTTTAGTGTATTCAATCACAGACAATCGATTTACATAACAGGAGTCTGAAATACCTTTGAGTTGTGAAGGGCCCTCGTGATTGTCTGAGGTGTTTAAAAGCGCTTATTCTCGACCCAATCCGGTCGTCTGAATCCTCCTCAGCTCATTATCTTGTACGTCGGGGGCACCATCTGTTAGATATTATTATGGATTTACGCTCCACGTTTCTAATATCCCCGCGTCCTTCTGAGCTGTGTATATGGAAGGAATTCAGTGCCACCAAGTCAACCATACTCTATTTAATGGCAATATTACAATGCACCAGAAATCATTACATTCAATACAAGAATACATACAATAATACAATACTTACAACACAAAACACGTACAACACAAAACATACAACACAAAACATACATACAACCTGGTGATCACGTCAGCCGGCCAGCAGAAAGAGACTGAACCCCGCTGTGTGTCCTGTATTTATGCTGAAGCAATGGGAGGGATCTCCCGATCTCTCTACTTTGATTGGCAGCCCAAATGTCCTCATCACCCCAAATCTTGAGTTCCTTCACTCACATGTGGCGAGAGCATTTGCATACAGTGCAAGTCAACACATGCTGCCCCCTCCCCCGCAGGTCCTTTGTCCTCAAACACCACATGGTCTCTCAAAAGTCACATGTGCTTGGGCTCAAAATCCAGCTCACAGTTTTAACCCAAATCACTCATTTTTAAACTTATTCATTTGGAGCTAACATGAATACATTCAAATATTCTACTGCAAGGTAGAAATCAAATCAATCAAAAAAGTCACCTTCAGTGGAACAAAAACAACATACAAAAAATGAAAAGAAAACATTATTTTCATAGAAGTACATATTTTATTTTATGTGTTAAAATGTGTTTAACAGTTAATCTACAGTTTTCCAATGTTGTCCTCTTTGTTTCAGCTCATAATACAGATATTGTAACATAAGAAGAAGTAATGCAACAGCTGTGTAGATAACTTAAATCCACTTTAAAACAATGTAAACAAATGTTAAGAAACATTAAGTACAAAGATGTGGTGCTTTAAATTGAATCCCATGATCAGTGAGTGGAGCCTCTCCAGGCGTCATCACGTGAGCTAAGAAAGGGTCGGGGGTTATAATCTCATCATTATATCACCACATATTGTCACATGACCACAGCGTCATACTGAAGTAATTTGATGGCACGTGAGCAAATTCTAATTCATAAAGAAGGCCGTGGATATCATTACATCTCCAGAAATAGATATAAAAAGTGAATCTTAGGCAAGGCAAGGCAAGGCAAGTTTATTTATATAGCACTTTTCAACACAAGGCAATTCAAAGTGCTTTAAAAAAAAAAAAAAAGACATTAAGAAAATGGCATTTAAAATCAGTCATTAAAAAGAAAAGCTAATAAAATATACATTAAAAGAAAAAATACATGGATACAAGTTACAGTGCAGTCTAAGATATGAATAGTTCAATTAAAAACAGCGACAAAAAGAAAAGTCTTCAGCCTGGATTTAAAAGTAGTCAGAGTTGCAGCGGACCTGCAGGTTTCTGGGAGTTTGTTCCAGATATTTGGAGCATAATAACTGAACGCTGCTTTACCATGTTTAGTTCTGACTGGGGACAGAAAGCTGACCAGTCCCTGAAGACCTGAGAGATCTGGATGGTTCATAATTTAGCAGGAGGTCAGAAATGTATTTTGGGCCTAAACCATTCAAAGCTTTATAAACCAGCAGCAGTATTTTGAAATCTATTCTTTGACACACAGGAAGCCAGTGTAAAGACTTCAGAACAGGAGTGATGTGATCCACTTTCTTAGTGTTAGTGAGGACTCGAGCAGCGGCGTTCTGAATCAGCTGCAGCTTCCTAATAGATTTTTTAGTGAGACCTGTGAAGACACCATTGCAGTAGTCCAGTCTACCGAAGATAAAATCATGGACAAGTTTTCCAAATCCTGCTGTGACATTAGTTTTTTAATCCTAGATATATTCTTTAGGTGATAGTAGGCTGATTTAGTAACTGTTTTAATGTGACTGTTGAAACTCAGGTCAGAGTCCATGACTACACCTAGATTTCTGGCTTTATCTGTTGTTTTGAACATTGCAGGCTGAAGCTCAGCGCTAACTTTTATACGTTCTGCCTTGGCTCCAAAAACCATTACCTCAGTTTTATCTTTGTTTAATTGGAGAAAGTTCTGACACATCCAGTCATTGATTTGTTCAATGCACTTACTCAGTGTTTGAGTTGGAGCATAGTCTCCTGGTGAAATTGTTACGTACATTTGTGTGTCATCCGCATAGCTATGGTAACTTATTTTGTTGTTTTTCATTATCTGAGCCAGTGGTAGCATGTAGATGTTAAAGAGAAGAGGCCCCAAGATGGAGCCTTGAGTAACCCCACATGTCATATTTGTCAACTCAGAAGTTATTTACCTATAGAAACAAAGTTGTTTCTGTCCTTTAAGTAGGATTCAAACCAATTTAGAACTGTTTCCGAAAGTCCCACCCAGTTTTCCAGTCGGTCTAGTAATATGCTGTGGTCAACAGTGTCAAACGCAGCACTGAGATCTAATAATACTAACACTGAAGTTCTGCCACTGGATGTCATTAAAGACCTTTACAAGAGCAGTCTCAGTGCTGTGGTTTGGACGAAAGCCTGACTGGAACACATCAAAACAGTCATTTAAATGCAAAAAATTACTCAACTGTTGAAAAACAACTTTTTCAATGATTTTACCTAGAAATGGGAGGTTTGATATGGGCCTGTAATTGTTCATTACTGAAGCATCTAGATTATTCTTTTTTAAGAGCGGTTTAATGACTGCAGTTTTCAGGGCCTGTGGAAAAATACCTGAGTGAAGAGATTTGTTTACTATATGAAGTAGATCTGAGGCCATGCAAGGCAAAACATCTTTGAAAAATCCTGTTGGAATAATATCAAGGCAGCAGGAGGAGGATTTCAGAAGTTGTATAATGTCCTCTAGGTTTTTATCATTAATCTGATGGAATTGTGTCATGGTGTTTGAATTGATGTTAAGTGGACACAGAGACAACACATTTGCTGTTCCTGATGCAGAGGCACTGACTGCTTGTCTGATTTTCTGAATTTTGTCAGTGAAAAAGGAGGCAAAATCATTGCATGCCCTGGTGGATAGAAATTCAGAGGCTACTGACACTGGGGGGTTAGTTAGTCTTTCGACGGTGTTTTTGGTAATGATGTCAGAGAAGAACGATTGTCGTGCGTTTTTCAATTCCAAATTATAAAGGCCAAGTCTCTCTTTATAGATTTCAAAGTGCACCTGGAGATTTGTTTTTCGCCACCTGCGTTCAGCTTTTCGACATTTTCTTTTTTCTGTTTTCACGGTCATGGCCTTTCTCCATGGAGATATTTTCTTCCTAGTCACTTCCTTTACCTTAGTTGGAGCAATGGCATCTATAACATTTTTAATTAAAATGATCTACTAGCTCATTTACTGAGATGTTAGCAGGGGCAAGTGTGGAAGAAAAATTCTGAGTAAACATTTCCCTAGTATTTTCAGTTAAATATCGCTTTGTGGTTATCTCTTTTTGAACATTTTTGTGAACAGAAATAGAGCTCTCAAAGAACACACAGGAATGATCAGAGAGTGCAACATCAGTCACCACAACCTTAGAGATATTCAGACCCTTTGAGATAATTAAGTCCAGAGTGTGCCCCTTATTGTGCGTGGGCTCCGTCACATGCTGAGTCAGTCCATAGCTATCAAGAACACAAAACAGTTCTTTTGCCCCTCTGTCCTGAGGGTTGTCAACATGGATGTTAAAATCACCAACAATGACTAAACGGTCAAAGTCAATACACACTATAGACAGCAGTTCAGTAAAGTCATCATAAAAGCTTGCACAGTATTTGGGTGGTCTATAGATATTTAGGAACGGAGCTCGAGAGGAGCATTTCAGCTGAAGGGCCACATATTCAAAAGAAGCAAAGTTCCCATAAGATGTCTTCCTGCATTGAAGAGAATCATTGAACAGAATAGCAACTCCTCCCCCTTTCTTATGCATTCTTTCCTGACTCATAAAACTAAAGTTGGGAGGGGTTGATTCGATAAGAACAGCTGCACTGTTATTTTGTTCAATCCAAGTTTCTGTTAAAAACATAACATCGAGATTGTGCTCAGTGATAAAATCATTGATTACAAATGTTTTTCCTGCCAAAGACCTGACATTTAATAAAGCTAGTTTAAGTTCGTTAAACACACTATCAGTCAGATGTTTAGTGACAAGCTGTGGCTGACATGGAATCACAGCTAAATTAGATAAACTCACACAAACGTTTGAGCGCTTCCTGTGTCTAAGATGATTTACGGCTCTTAATCTATTACCTATCAACACAGATATCGGCAAAGCTATAGGCAGGCAGGGCCCTGGCATGTCCTTTAAAGAGTTGAGAGTGCCATATGCCCTTGAGCCTGGACCCAGCACATATCAGTAAGAGTTTGTTGCATTTTGTACACACACATCCTTATCAGGCTTCGGAGACTGCAGATGCTTTCTTGATGAAGACGGGGGAGATGGTGCGCGTCTCTGCTTCAGTGATTTTGGTGGGCGTCGTTGAGGAGCGGGGGAAAGGACATGCTGCCAGCCCTGCGTATCGCCTTAGTTTGGTTATTGAACTCCAGGAAGGAATCGGTGCCAACCCTCTGTATCTCCTTCATGTGTTCAACGATCTCCAGGAGGGTGTGTGAGGGTGAAAGGGTGAACGGAGTATCCTCAAAGGCGTTGACAGGGGTGGGGGTGACGGGCAGTGGAGACTCTTCCATGTGTCTCATAGGTCTCCCATAATCAGAACATTCCTCAGGCGGGTGCAGTGATAATTCTTCAGGGTTTTCTGCGCGATGTGTTGTGTCTTTCTCCTTTTTTGATTTCTCTTCCCGCTTGTCCTTGGAAGAGGGAACAGATTGATGACGCAGGCAGTTGAATATGTTAGAGATAAACAATTTAAAGTGGCTTACATCACACAAAGCAGTCAGAATCAGGTTTATTGCCAAGAAGGAATACAGATGCAGTGTTTCCCACAGATCTGAAATATTCCTTGTGCCCTCTTCGAATTTTCCTCCTTTCGACACCATCGTGGCAAAAATGTACACGCCCCAAAAAAACTGCAATTAAATCATCATACATCATACATCAATATTTTTTTTTTCATTAATCACTTAAAGTGGACCTATCATGCTATATTTGAATACTATATTGTAGGGCCATACCTATATAACACATGTCTGTGAAGTACATCACTTCAAGGGACATTACATTGACTTACATGCATTTCCTGGAGACTTATCCTAACCATAACCAACACATGCCTAACCCTAACCCTTACCCTTAACCTTACCCTAACCCTAATCCTAACCAAGTCTTCACCCTAAAATTAATGATTCCCCTCATGGGGACATCCAATTTGTCCCCATAAGGGCGACGAGTCCCCACACGTGACTGTGTAAACAGATTTAGGTCCCCACAAGTATAGTAATGCTAAGCCACACACACACACACACACACACACACACACACACACACACACACACACATACCATGTATACATCACTTCAGGGGACATTACATTGACTTTCATGCATTTCCTGGAGACTTATCCTAACCTTAACCATAACCAACACATGCCTAACCCTAACGCTTACCCTTAACCTTACCCTTACCCTAATCCTAATCATAAACCTAACCAAGTCTTCACCCTAAAATTAATGATTCCCCTCATGGGGACCTCCAATTTGTCCCCATAAGGGAGGTGAGTCCCCACACGTGACTGTGTAAACAGATGTAGGTCCTCACAAGTATAGTAATGCTAGGCCACACACACACACACACACACACACACACACACACACACACACACACACTTCTCTGCCTCATTCTGTTTTCATTTACTTGTTCGTTATCTGACCAGCTTGAATCTTGTAGGCTACTCACCTCGTTTCTTGTAGCCCTCGAAAGGATTTTGGACTATTCTGCATGTGGTGCAGAATAGTTTCCCCCCACTTTCGTGCAACATCGGGGTACTGCTTTGCCCGGTCTTTAGCAGAAATGTTCGTCGGTAAATTAGATGGATTAGATTTTTTCATCTTGGTGTTTTCTCTCTCGTGTGAGTTCCACACGTTCACTCTACGGTGTTGTTTACCTTCTGTGATGCGCGAGCTGATGATGTCGCGTCATCATCATCACTTCACCTCAAGACGAGTTAACTTTTTTTTTTCTCAACTTTGTGTGGAAAAATGCGGGGTTTATGCGGCCTTTTGATAAATATGCGGCCTTTTAAAAATCTGCGCCATTTTGCTGATTATGCGGTAAATTCTGCGATCGCAGAATCACGTTTTTTCTGGAGGGTCTAATCTATTCAACAGAAGTTTGATTGTGTGTTTGAGTGTGTTTTCTCAGTTTTCTAACCTCATTTATTATGAAGCAACACAACAACATGCTCATTCCTTTTATGATAACAACTGGGAAAATCCATTGGATTGAGTTCATCACAGTAAATAAGACTTGAATGAGCAGCAGTGTACTGAATCACAGAAAACCATCTGTGTTAATGTATACGGTGCATGTGACGACGAGCCTCGCAGCGTCACTAAAGGAACATGGTGTGAACACAGCCCTCCTTTAACCAATCCCACGGTCAGATCATTTAACAGCTAATCTGAGATGTTTGGTGGTCAGAGGCTGGAGAGACGCCTTCAGGGAGCCACTCCCGAGTCAGTTTGTCAGACAGCGCGTGACTCCCAGCCTCCTTCAGGGCTCCAGCTTCACCACATTGTTGTTCATACCACAAAGACCTATAGAGGAGTGCATATAATCCAGCATGCAGTCGGCCTGGATCGTGACCTGTGTGCGGCTGCTGCTGCTTTAGATTAAATGCTGAGAGCAGACAGGAGGGGAAGTCAGACAAATTAGGGTATTGTCATGTATTCTCAGAAACCCTCCACCAAAAGACCAAAAGTCAACAAGTTTGTTTCATTATTCCCACCTCATTTTAGAAGTTGTGGGTGAAAAATACATCACCGTAGTTCTTTTTGAAATATTATGACTATATGAGCGGTTATTGTCACTTTAAAAAACCTAATGTTCCAGCAAACCACAGACGTTTAAGCAGCTTCTTCCCTTATCATTGTTTTGTATAGCATTTGTAGACACATCATTTGTTGTCTGAAGCAATTAGGCAGGAGAGAGAGAACTGAGAGAAGAGGCTGACTCTCCGACACAACGATGATCCAGACCCAAACACGAAAGGATCTTCGCCAAACTGTGTCTCAAATCTGGAGGCACAATAAAGTATCATTGTAGTCAGTATTCGTAGCATTAAGAGTCCCTTCACTGGTACTAAAGGACGTAGGCCAAAGAACCTTCAATACTTTAGCTGAACAGTACTAGTTCCTTAGTATAATTGGTCACAGGAAGTGGAGACATATTGTGACGAAGGGAGACCATGACACACTTTGAGACCAGCAGCCCCTGACTCTAATTCTCCTCATGGAGTTGAGCTCCAGCATCAGCTGCCCTGCTGTCTGCTAACAGCAGCCCAAGGCCACCAGCTTTGATCTGCTGCTTAGCGCATTAAAGCCATAAAAGAGGCTGAGAGGGGTCGCGCAGTTTTAACGACGAGACACATTCCTGCTGTAGCTAGTGGCTTCTGTTAATAACACAAGGTCTTTCAATCCTGCAGGTGCGAGACTGCCCTCAGACCAGCGCCACCTTCATCAGAGTTTCCAAGGAGCTGAGGAACAGAGACGAGTACAACCAGGTCCTCTTCTCTGGCTTCTGTCGGAAGGTACAGAACGTGTGGAAAAGAAAACGCTGAAATGAAAATGTGTTTCTTTCTTTTGTTGCTTCTTTTTAGCTTTGGGATGGCTTCTCACTTACATGTTCTCCGTTTTCCACCCACTCGCTCCCCTTCTTCTCTTTTGTGCCGCTCGAGAGTTCATTTCCTAGCGTTGCATGCAACCCTCTCAGACAGGAGTATAAAGACATGAGATTTTAAAACATAATCCGAGGATTGGTCAGGAACTATAATTCACTCCTACAATTTTCTTTTAAAAGCTTTTCGACTTTCGACTTTTCAACTTAATGGAGTCGGGTGAGGCCTTGCTTATTATTTCACCTCATGATGAACTCTTATCAAGTCTCTGTGGATAGTAAAGGCCATATTTCCCTTATCAGGGATTGTAGAGAAACTCTAAAAAGCTTTAGACAAAGTATATTTGACGATATGAAGGCTGAAAATAAAACAACCACCAACACTGACAAGCCCCAAGAGCCTTTGTCTTTTATCTGCATTTGTTTTGTTTGGTGTGTGTCACTCGTTTGTTGCTCCACAAGGAAAACCAACAAGTATTTGAAGTGACAGTAAAAAGATCCTACAAGTTGCAAAAGGTAATAAATAAATAATAACCTCTTCTGTCATTTTCTGTCTCTCAGGTGAATAGATTCAACAAAAGCACGGACCGAGGACTGCTCATCACAGACAAGTGTGTGTACAAATTAGAGCCGAAAAAACAGTTCAAGATTCTGAAGAGGCTTCCCTTAGACATTGTGAGTACTCGCATGCACACTCTACCACATTCATGCACCTGAACATTCTTAAAGGGGCCCTATTCTGCTCATTTTCAGGTATATATCAGTATGTAGTGTCTCTACTTTAAAGAGTCCTCTCCTGCTGATGTTCAGGTGAATATCAGTATGTAGTGTCTCTACTTTAAAGAGTCCTCTCCTGCTGATGCTCAGGTGTATATCAGTATGTAGTGTCTCTACTTTAAAGAGTCCTCTCCTGCTGATGTTCAGGTGTATATCAGTGTGTAGTGTCTCTACTTTAAAGAGTCCTCTCCTACTGATGTTCAGGTGTATATCAGTATGTAGTGTCGCTACTTTAAAGAGTCCTCTCCTGCTGATGTTCAGGTTCATATCAGTATGTAGTGTCTCTACTTTAAAGAGTCCTCTCCTGCTGATGTTCAGGTGTATATCAGTATGTAGTGTCTCTACTTTAAAGAGTTCTCTCCTGCTGATGTTCAGGTGTATATCAGTATCTAGTGTCTCTACTTTAAAGAGTCCTCTCCTGCTGATGTTCAGGTGTATATCAGTATGTAGTGTCTCTACTTTAAAGAGTCCTCTCCTGCTGATGTTCAGGTGTATATCAGTATGTAGTGTCTCTACTTTAAAGAGTCCTCTCCGGCTGATGTTCAGGTGTATATCAGTATGTAGTGTCTCTACTTTAAATAGTCCTCTCCTGCTGATGTTCAGGTGTATATCAGTATGTAGTGTCTCTATTTAAAGAGTCCTCTCCTGCTGATGTTCAGGTGTATATCAGTATGTAGTGTCTCTACTTTAAAGAGTCCTCTCCTGCTGATGTTCAGGTGTATATCAGTATGTAGTGTCTCTACTTTAAAGAGTCCTCTCCGGCTGATGTTCAGGTGTATATCAGTATGTAGTGTCTCTACTTTAAAGAGTCCTCTCCTGCTGATGTTCAGGTGTATATCAGTATGTAGTGTCTCTACTTTAAAGAGTCCTCTCCGGCTGATGTTCAGGTGTATATCAGTATGTAGTGTCTCTACTGGGACATGTCTCCTTGCTTTAATGTTCAAAAAGCTCTTTACTTGTCTCATACTGCCTGTGCTGCAGCACCTCTTTTCACCCTCTGTCTGAAACCAGAGCCCAGTCTGCTCTGATTGGTTAGCTGGTCGGCTCTGTTGTGATTGATCAACCCCGTAGATATGTCCCTTAGCCTATCACATAAGCGCGAATGTTACGTAGTGATGTCAAATGGAGGCTTTCAGGCAGGGGGGGGGAGAGAAATATTCGGAACTGCAGCATTCATTCACAAAAATAGTACTCCCGTAAATTCAAACTAATGAAGTTAAATTACATTTGTAAATAGATTTTTGGCAGATATTTCACTTCCAGATGTAGGCCTGGGCAGCGGTGGGGGAGAAGGAGTTGCTCATCGAGTTGGGCGTTAACATTCTTTGTTAAATAGAATTTAGCCCCAGCTAAATATAAGATGCAAAAAATGAAATAGGAAGTCTACATACATGATATAATGATAAAACACTGAGGCTAAGATACATGCCCTGACAAAAAGTCTGCATCCTCACCCGATCATAAGGCATGTTCTGTAGCAGGATACAAGAAGTATGAGCATTGCATTGTAGGGCTGCCAACCAGTGTTACGTTTACTATAAATACAAGTGTAATTCATATGTTATATACTCAACACATTTCGTATTGTTCAGTGTGCATCGAGACCGGGTCACGACACTACCTAGTGACGCAGCGACCACTGTAAGTTATATTCTTGTATAATTAGACTTCTCTGTTTCATTTATTCTACTCTGTATAATTGTTCTGTAGTTATTGTAGCTAAAACGGCGCTTTTGAGAGATTTTAAATCTCAGATCTGCTCAAAGTGAACCTGTTACACAGGTCTCAGTGGGGCACTCAACCCTGCATTACAATATAGGCAGGGACTCTCTGCTGATTGCGTGAAGTACAACAGCGTGACGTACCCATCTTTCAGCTAAAAAGCACTTAAATACCGCATTTAAATTCTGAAGAACTCAGTGTGCATCGAGACCGGGTGACGACACTACGTATTGACGCAGCAACCACTGTAAGTTATATTCTTGTTTAATTAGACTTCTCTGTTTAATTTATTCTACTCTGTATAATTGTTCTGTAGTTATTGTAGCTAAAACGGCACTTTTGAGAGATTTTAAAAATAAAGTGAACCTGTTACACAGGTCTCAGTGGGGCACTCAACCCTGCATTACAATATAGGCAGGGACATTCTGCTGTCGCCCATCAGCTGTAGAGAGTTAACTAATTAGAGGGGCGTGGCCCCACAGCTGTGAGAACTCAGCAATCAGGTGTCCATTTTAGGTAGCTCTTTCCTGGAGTGTCAGACAGTCGAAGACTGACAAAGACATTGGAGTGCTGCGGGAGTAAGACTGACAAAGACATTGGAGTCCTGCGGGAGTCACGATGGTGGCAAAGAGGAGGCAAATCCTCCTCTGATTGAGCTAATTACCGCTGGTGTTTTATTTTATTTTATTTTGTTTTTTAGCCCCTCATGCTATAATCATGTGTATTTTCTCCATTCCTGTTCACGTGTCTTCTCGCAATCATCGCTGGCCCCGTGTATCTCCTAATCGCTATAACCGCCCTGCTCTGTCTATCCCACATGCTCCACTGTGATCCAACATCTAGTTTCAGGTGGCCTGTGGAACTGCCAGTCAGCTGTTCCTAAGGCTGACTTCATCTCTGGCTACGCCTCCCTGCAGACCCTGGATTTCCTTGCTCTCACTGAGACCTGGATTACTCCATTCAACACATCCACCCCAGCAGCTCTCTCCACAGCATATTCCTTCTCCCATACACCCAGACCCACTGGCAGAGGAGGTGGCACTGGTCTCCTGCTCTCTCCCAAATGGAGCTTTTCCCTCTTCAAGCTACCTAACTTCACTCCTTCCACCTTTGAATTCCATGCCGTCACAGTAACCCATCCTATACAATTAACCATTGTTGTTCTCTACCGTCCACCAGGCGCCTTGGGAGACTTCTTGGAGGAATTAGATAATCTCCTCTCACACATCCCTGAAACTGGCCCTCCCGCTGTACTTCTCGGAGACTTCAACCTCCAGTCAGGGAAGATAGACGAACTAACATCTCTGTTAACCGCCTTTGCTTTCTCACTGTCTCCATCCCCACCAACTCATAAAGCTGGCAATGTCCTTGATCTCATATTCTCAAGGAACTGCACTACTTCTAACCTCTCTTTAAACCCGCTCCACACATCCGATCACTTCTTCATTTAATTCTCTCTACCCCTTTCCAAACATAACAAACTAATCTCTTCTCATCCTGCACCTGTCCGCCGTAACTTTCGTTCCCTCTCCCCCTCTACCTTTGCGTCATCGGTTCTCTCAGCCCTCCCTTCCTCTGACTCGTTCCAACTCCTGCCTCCAAACTCTGCTGCAGAAACTCTCCTCTGTACTCTCTCATCCTCTCTGCACTCTCTCTGTCCTCTCACATCTCGGCAGGCTCGTCAGTCCCCTCCTGCTCCCTGGCTAAATGACGCACTGCGTGCTAATAGAACCGTCCTTAGGGCAGCAGAGCGGAAACGGTGGAAATCCAAACACCATGACGACCTCCTAACCTATCAGGCTCTCCTCTCCTCTTTCTCTGCTTCGATCTCTCAGGCAAAAAGCACTTTCTTTCAAGATAAGATCCAATCTTCCTATTCCAATCCCAAAAAACAATTTTCCCATCTTCTCCACCCTCTTGGACCCTCCCAAAGCCCCATCTCACTTCTGTCAAGCGACTTTGTTAACCACTTTGAAAAAAAGGTTGATGATATTCGCTCTTCTTTTTCTGACTCACCTTTACTCACCGCTGGGTCACCAGACCCTCCTTCCACCCACACACTAACCTGCTTTTCCCCTCTCTCTCCAAGTGAGGTTCTTACCCTCATTACCTCTGCCCGCCCTACCACCTGTCCTCTGGACCCTATCCCCTCAAACCTCCTTCAGACTATCGCTCCTGATATTCTACCGTTTCTCACCCATTTCATCAACACTTCTCTAACTTCTGGTCACTTTCCAAATAGTCTTAAGGAGGCAAGAGTAAACCCTCTCCTAAAGAAACCCACTCTCAACCCGTCTGATGTTATAAACTACAGGCCTGTCTCTCTCCTCCCGTTCCTGTCTAAAACACTTGAACGCGCTGTCTTTAAACAACTCTCCTGTTATCTCCATCAGAACAACCTTCTGGATCCGCACCAGTCTGGTTTCAAGGCAGGTCACTCCACAGAAACTGCTCTCATTGCTGTCACTGAGGAACTGCACACTGCCAAAGCAGCATCCCTCTCCTCTGTCATCATCCTGTTGGACCTGTCTGCTGCATTCGACACGGTGAACCATCATATCCTCCTTCGCACTCTCCAAGAACTTGGAGTTTCAGGCTCTGTACTTTCCCTCCTCACCTCATACCTCAAATACCGTACCTACAGGGTAACTTGGAGAGGGTCTGAGTCCGTCCCTTGTCAATTAACTACAGGGGTCCCTCAGGGCTCTGTTCTTGGTCCCTTCCTCTTCTCCCTGTACACAAACTCGCTCGGATCAGTCATCAGCCCGCATGGTTTTTCATACCACTGCTACGCTGACGACACCCAATTAATTCTGTCCTTTCCCCGCTCAGAGACCCAGGTCGTCGCACGCATCTCTGCTTGTCTAGCTGACATCTCTCAGTGGATGTCTGCTTATTACCTCAAGCTCAACCTTGACAAGACTGAACTGCTTTTCCTTCCGGGAAAAGATTGTCCCACTCTTGACCTGACGATCAACATCGGCACCCCGTTGTTTCCCCGACTCAGACTGCAAGGAATCTGGGTGTGACCCTAGATAACAACCTGTCCTTCACTGCAAACATCGCTGCTACAACCCGTTGCTGCAGATACACGCTTTACAACATCAGGAAGATTCGTCCCCAGCTGACCCAGAAAGCCACGCAGGTTCTGGTCCAGGCTCTCGTCACCTCACGCCTAGACTATTGCAACTCCCTCCTGGCTGGTCTACCTGCATGTGCCATCCGACCTCTGCAGCTCATCCAGAATGCAGCGGCTCGGCTGGTCTTCAACCTTCCTAAATTTTCCCACACTCCTGGTAACTGCTAGAATCCACTTCAAGACAATGGTACTTGCGTACCATGCTGCGAATGGATCTGGCCCTTCCTACATCCAGGACATGGTTAAACTGTACACCCCAGCGGGTGCACTACGCTCTGCATCAGCCAAACGACTCGCTGCACCCTCGCTGCGAGGGGGACCCAAGTTCCCATCAGCAAAAACACGTGGGTTTGCTATCCTGGCTCCAAAATGGTGGAATGAGCTCCCCATTGACATCAGGACAGCAGAAAGCTTACACACCTTCCGGTGCAGACTGAAAACTCATCTGTTTCGACTCCACTTCGAGCGATAGAATTACTAACAATGAACTGCTAACAGAGCACTTATATACTAATAAAGGACTGGCTTATCTATAGCCAGTTGAGTAGCACTTGAAATGTTTGGCTCTATGAAACCTGATGTACTTATATGATTCTGTTTTCTTCAAGGTTGTTTCATCCTGGTCGATTGTACTTATTGTAAGTCGCTTTGGATAAAAGCGTCAGCTAAATGCAATGGAATGTAAAAATGTAATGTTTTGGAGGTTGTTTTTATAGATGTATCACAGGTACTACTGCACCATGTAGCGCATCAAAGACACACTTTATGAATTCCCTAGGAGAATTTCAGTTTGCACTCTGTTGGTAAAGAGTTGATAAACTCATATGCAAAAACCTGTACACACTACAACCTAAATACACACATACACAAATTATCATGCAATTTGGGGGTTGGGTGCCCTCTCCAGCTATCCAGCTATACTCAGTTATTATTATTATTATATATATATTTTCCATTTGAACTGGTGACTATCCAGCAGTGACCATCAAGTACCTAAGCCAAGCCCCTAAGGACTGAGCTACTGCCTGACCCTTCTCAATCAATCAATCAATCAATCAATCAATGTTTATTTATATAGCCCAATATCACAAATGGTACATTTGTCTCAGTGGACTTCACAGTTTGTAGAGAATACCATAATAATTATCATCATCTGCATGAAGACTGGGGGATGTTAAACATTGATCCCCTTTCAGCTGTACTTCGACTTCTCTTCAGAGTCGTTGTTGTGTCCTCATCTGTCTCTGTGTCTCTCCACAGTTGACAGGGCTGAGTGTGACCAGCGGGGCTGACCAGATGGTGGCGCTGCACACGACCTCCCAGGATGACGTCCTGCTGTGTCTGCAGCGAGGGGAGCTGTGCTCCAACCAGGACCGAGTGGGGGAGCTGGTGGGAGCACTGGTGGACCATTTCACACGGTCAGTTCATAGTTTACGTGATAATAGTGATGAGATACCAATTTAAATTGCACCAAATGTAACACATTCAAACTTAAAAAAACAGTCATAGTAATTATATTGACATTTATGCATGCTCTAAGACAAACACATGTTATAATTTTCACCCACTCATCGGGTAAGGTTTGAGCTGTTTGATTGAAATGAAAAACAACAGAAAATTGCAATCACCCTCTTTGATGTCAAAAGAAACATTAGATCAAACTTAAAACTACTATCACTACTATAATCCAGTTGTGCATTTAATAAACAATTTCAAACTTTAGCCACACATATGCATCAGCGTAACTAGCACCATAACAATCTTCAAAAAAAGAAACAATGGTTCTGACTGTAAACAGCTGACTGATTTGACAGTCCATGATCCGCTCTTTTACGGTGCTAGCTAATTCCCTCTTTTCTTATTGTTCTGGTTGAGAGCCCCCTAGTGGCAGAAAAGGACATAGAGAAAACATAAATATTCCTCTGAAAACATTGTACATTTCTTTCACTTTTCATAATTTGTAGATATCTACAGGTTATACTACAGTAGTTGCCAGGCTGTCTCGATAGCTTATTCGGGTCAGCTTAGCATGTTTTTGAAACACTACATACACAAATGTGTTTTTGCTCTTTATGATCACTTGTTTTCTAATATTGGACAGCTTTTCATCAAACACTACAGCAGCAGATTTACCTTATTACAAATCTTTGAACAGAGTGGACAAATGAAGTGATTGTTGGAGAGATGACACGCAGCCTGTCGGGGGCTCAGTGTCACACGAATAACCAGCACAGCATCCGACTCAGCGCTTTCTGGTTGAACCGAGCCCATTAATGCAGAATAAGAATTACGCAAATCAAACTCTTGGCATTCATCGCTGTCATAGTTGTCGGTGTCCGCGCCCAGCTCTGAATAACTGCTGTGAAATGAATCCGTCACGCTGACATTTATCACATTCATCACTCAGATCCTGAGTTGTCATCACTGTTTATAAACCTGACTCACATCCATCTCTGCCAGACTCCATCTGAATGGCACAAGTCTTCACACTGAGCAGACTGTTTTGGTTGTAGTGTGTGTGTGTGTTTGTGTATTAGTTTGTGTGTGTTGTTGTGAGTGGGATAGCAGCCAGTCTGCAGTGATTGGTCAAGTATCAATCCACCAAATCTTGCCAGGACAACGGGTGACGTAAATATACAAACACAAAGTGGGGCTCGAGCTCATCTGGTGAAAATGATGTTTGATATGACGTAAATCCACAAAACATTGTATACATCTTCAATGTTTAAACTCATTACTTTTGAGGTTAGTATTTAAAAAAAATAGAGCCTCAAAAAAGTCCACTTACTTCTGAAGCCTCTTAAGTTTGATACATAATTGCCTTGGTCACATGACAACAGATGAAAGCGTCTGGGTTTATTTGTTTATTTGGATCTCTTCTAGCTCGAGGCCTGCCTCCCATGAGTCCATATTCAAATCAATATGTATAAGCAAACACATGGTTATAAATACTTAAACACACTCAATTATACATAACCCTTCACAGCTACGTTTTGCACTCCGTATATTTATACACATATATTTGTATCTGCTGTAACGCACACTGCAAGAATATACAAAGATTTAACTGTTTATTTGTATTATTTAATCATGAAAATGTGATTAAAGTTTGAAGTTGTTTGAAATGTAAACACACTAGTTGAATTGATAATAGAAGGTCTGCAGCTTACAGTTATTTGTATTGTAGTAACATTATACATTTTCATACAACTAATGTACTGAATTAAATATACATGTTTATTATTGATGGATCCAAAGATTATTTTCTAGATTCATTGTTTTGTGTATAAACTATCCGAAAAGAGTCAAATACAATTTAGAAAATGATTGACAGATGATAAGCAACTGCAGGTATAGCAGCAGCACTCAGTTGCCAGTTTATTAGGTACACAGCAAGCCCCAGAACATATTCGTTGTGGCCAAACGGCGGTACTACACTTCCGTATGGGTTGCTGGGCCCGGAAACACTTTTTCCCATTGACTTACATTGGGAAAGAGTGGTCTGTAAATCGTTGGATAATTTTCTTTGAAACTAACTAAACTACCCAGTATGAACGTTTGTATAGCCCTTATTAAAAACATTCGTTCCTCAAGTTGTAAAAATGTGCTAATAACGTTATGAGAGTTATTTTCCTCGGCATTATGAACGCGCATCTGGGAGTGGGCGCTCGGGGGTGGGGCTTAAGGGGCAACTCAACTGCGCATGCTCTATGAGCGCACATGCGAGGACAGCCAGGCATGATGACGGGTGATGATTGCCTTTTCATAATTGTAAGTGTTTGGTCAGTCAATTTGAAATAACTACATTAGCTAGCTAACTTACAACAGATCTGGAATACCGTCGTCATGCAATCACATTGTAAAAATAAGCTAAAGAACTGTATATTTTTGATGAATTGTATTGACATTTGGCCAACTTTATAATCCCAGAACGCAGTGGCGAACCGTCAGGGCCTTCAAGGTATTCAGTGAATTCCCTGGAACACTCAGATAAAACAAACAAAAAAATCGATTTAATTATATAAATAAAATGTAATCAAATGTATATAAAATTAATAAATGAGAATCGTATCTGTGTTGTTGATCTGTAATATCACAGTGTTACGTTGATTTGTTTGTCCTTCTCGGACCATGCTGCGCATTTCAGTGGTTTTGTGTTAGAAAAGAAAGCAACCAATCAGATCTTGTTCTGGGTGTCTGGGTAGAATATCCTTCAACCAAGGTATTCTACATCCTTGATAGAATGCCCTGGCCGTTGTACTGAATGAGAGCGTACGTTTGGACTGACAGTTTGATCAACCAATCATATATTGATTTGTAGCCAATGGGCATATTCTTTCAGAGTTCCCCTCGGTTCCAGGTGCTCTAGAAGGCCCGCTAGTTAACTGGCTCGAGACAGAGGATCTAGATGAATGCGACGAAGCAATTCATGCCGTTTTATTGTTTTTAACGTTGAAATGACAAGTGCAACAGGTGGAGATGAAGTTGTTGCGGAATTGTTGTGAGTACCCTTTTCAAGACGACAATTCAGTGAAAAGACGGGCATTATAATGCCGCGGACGGGGGGCGGCGGCGGCGGCGGGGTGTGTGTGTCTACAGAAGGTCCAGTTGTGATAGACACGGTTCGCCACTGCCAGAACATCAACAAGCACTATGATTCCAGCTGTGTGCATCACTTTTCTAGTATCCCTGTTTCCGGTTTGTTTTGACACTGTCTTGTATTTGCAGCGTTTCTTTATACAGCGCTTTTAGTAAACACTGCTAATGTTTTGTCAAGTTGGAAAAGGTGTTTTAAATGCTGAGTATGTGTTGTCAAGTTGAAGATGTTTCTTCATTTGCACATGTTTTGGCACATTTCTGTTGCTATATTTATATCGTTTTTGAAAGTGCAGCGCGTTTCTCCTAATGGAAATGTCTTTGGCTGTTGTAGCGTGTATGCCCGTATAAATGGGCATATCAATATTTCGTAAAATCAATGAATTGCTATTTTCTAATATATCTAGACTAAAATGACAATACACACTTCATGTTTTCTTTGAATACATGACCTTAGTTCAAAAACCAACACTCTGTATCTACCGAGAAACTGTTTTAGTAATTGTATATATATTATGAAACTTGTATTACACCCAGGTTACGTCCCCCAGGCTACAGAAAGCATTTAAGGGTTAAAAACATCCTGTTATACAGTATATCAGTGGACATCTCTACAAAGAGAAGAAAGTTTAGCCTTATTCTCAGTCAAGAGCCAGTTTGATGTGTTTGAAGCGATGGCTGGTGTCATTTAGAGATAACACATGAATGATCTGTCACCAGAGAGACGTGTTTTGTTTCTGGCCGGGCAGATGGGGTTTATCTTCCCACGTTTATGAGTCTCTCCTTGTGTATGTTTAGCTAGCTGATCCCAGATCCCTGGTGAGGCTTTTGTGGGTTTTACGAGTCTCAGACTTTTGGTTGGGTTTTTTTTGGGGGGGAGGTTTATCTGAATCACCGGGGTCCCTGCAGCAGCTGCACGGCTCTGGTCGGGGTGCGGCAGCCTCACAGAGGAAAGTCCACCATCAGGTTGTCCGTTTCAGCCCCCCGCCTGTCTTTGTGCCACCATCTGCGGTGAATGGGGGGGGTCGCGACCTCTGCTCACTAGACAAAGTCAGGGGCGAGCTGTGGAAGTGTGTGAGCATGTGCTCGGGGGAGGAGCAGGAGGATGACAACACACTCCTTGTGCTTCTGTCCGGAAATGAGACTTTGAGAGTCACACGCACGTCATCTTTAGTTTATGAGGTCTGGAGATTGATCGGGGAGGGAACAGTCAATGGAGCGATTGTGTTTTGAAGTAAAACACAAGAGCGAGGATTTGATGGCACAAAGAGTTGTACAAAAATGGGTCAGGGAGGCACACTAGGTGAAATGTGACTTCAAAGCTCCTCCGAGTTGTCGGAGAAGATGAGCTGCCTGGTTTTCTGTCAGCCGTCTGCTGTTCCCTTGGCGGAGCTTGTTCCTCCTCACTCTCTTCCTGTACCATCAGCCCCTCTCTCCCCTGCCTTCTCTTCCTGTCACCTGGGTCGGAGCTGTCGGCATGAATGCTGCGCGTGTGTCGGTATGTGTGTGTTTACTGTGTGTGTCTGCTTGGAGGGGGGTGGACTCGTGGACCATCTGCTGGGACAGCTGGGGGAGTATGAGAGGGCTGAAAGCAGGATTTAGGGTATGATCTGTCCTGGCATTAAGAGATTGGGGAGGATTCTTACTTAAAAGCCAATTTGGGGATTTCATTATCTTATTGAAACCAACCAGAGACAGAACATAATAGACGTTTTTCAATCAGCTTTGATTTTGTACAAATATTGCAGCACTTTTTAAAGACAAGCTTAAATAAAAAATACATGTAAAATGTTGTACCCATAATTTAGTTTGTATCTCTTATTCCTTCTCAAATTAAGTAAAAAAGTTAAAAAAATCCTATTTATAAGTTTCAACAAATTCCAATATCTAAAAAACCCTCTTTCTTCTCCCTGTAAAACATGTGTTCATGAATCATGCTGCTTTTGAGTGTGTATACATCAAAGGATCCAACCACATGTAAGTTCAAATGACCAGCTCACACTTCAAAGTGCTCTTCATTAGCTCCAAAGCAAAACAGCTTCTCCCCTCCTCCTCCTGCTTTTCATTTGTTTTCATTACCTCTCATCTCTTCCTCTCCGGCTTTTTATACATCAGCACTTTCAGTTATGAATATGGAAAGACCTGGGACGGTGTTGCATTAATAGCAATCTTCTGGGTCACCCCCTCCCTTCTTGAGAAAGAGCAAAGAAAACGAGGAGGGGGAAGAAAAACCTGACTTCATTAACCTCAGAAGCATATGTGAGCACTCTTGTGACTTTCTGACACACAGTGACCTGTTACTGATGTCCAGGGACTTGTTAACTTTCTGGTCTCACTGTACGCCCACAGTTTGCCAGTTAGTGAAGGCCATCTCTTTTATAAGTGCACTTCTTGAGGTTGTGAAAGGCGTCATCTGAAGCCTGAAATAGCCTCCTCTGTTACTGCCTCCCCCCTTGCTCTCCCTCAGTGGCTGTCCTCAATGTGATCCAGCAACAGGAGAGGCTGAGCTCTCCTCGGTCAGCTCGTCCTCTCTCGCTCACTTGCTGTCCCCATTCGAATGTTTTCTTCCACTCCCAGCTTCTGATCTGGTCTTAGTGGTGCTTTCATACATGGCTCACGAGCAGGGCTCATGCAGTGCTGATTATATGAAGAGTGGTGCAGAGTATTTAAGTGCACTTATGTACTTCAAAAGTACACATTTGATGTATTTTACTTCTCATGTGACTTACAACTCAGATGATTTGATTTGATAGAGAATTAAATCAAATCAGGTTTTATTTATATAGCACATTATAAAAACGATTTTTGGTGGAGCCAACGTGCTGTACGGTACATGCAAATAAAAAACACATTACTACAATCGCAAACAGAAGACAATAAATTACAACGGCAGATATAAAAATCGAACACAGGGAAATGTCATGAGTCGTGCTCCACTCTCACTAGAGTCGACAGCCTCGGGAAGGGATTTGGTCTGGGAGACACTCTCTGTGAAGCTGTCATTTGGAAGTGCGAGACCTTCATCCCGGGCCTTTCCAAGCCCACCAAGACATGGGAAGAGGTCCGGCGAGGGGATACCCTCACAATTTTTTTCATTTTCATTTCAAACCTTTATTTAACCACATTGGTCCCATTGAGATCATAGATCTCCTTTTCAAGGGAGACCTGCAGCATATAGGTTCCACATGAAACATAAAACAATAAAGGACATTATACATTATATTTACAGGATACATTTACATAGTTATAGACATTTACAAGTGCCCATAGTATCAACGAGCATTTCATTTAGCCTAGCTTTAAAAACATGCAGAGCAATGAGATTGCTCAGTTTCAATTCTTGCTGAAGATTGTTCCAAGCAAGTGGAGCTGCGCACATAAAAGCTGTCTCACCTAAGACAGTCCTTGCTCTTGGCACATCTAACAATACTACATCATGCGATCTCAGACAATAGCTGCTTGCAACTCTCTGTGTTATCAAAAATTGAAATACTAACATATAAACTACCCATTCTGGTACACTCTGAGAAGAAAATAAATAAATCTATTACTACCTGACATATTAATAATATTTTATGCCATTGTTTGTTTTTCACTTTGTTCTGAGCAGCTTGCTGCTCCTCACAGAGAGAAGAGCAAAGAGGAGATAGTCTGTGTGAATTACTTTAAATTGTGGGTTAGGGTAGATAGCCCCCATTGTTCTGTGACCTGTCAATCATCAAACTAGGGGTCATATTTCATTATGTGTTCATTTTTATCTGAAGTTGTACCCATGGATGTATAAAGAATAGTTATACCGCAAAGTTATTCTCCGTGGGGACTTCCGGCAACAATCTTGATTCTGATCAAAGGCCAGAAGACTCGGAAAAACATCAGCAAAGATGTTTTATTGAGAAGATGTTCACTACGTGACAGAAGTTTTCAAAACCGTTCATGGTCTCCGGTACTTCCTGTCCAACGCCTACTCTGCATGCACAGCGTTAGAAAATCGGGCCTTCAAAATAAAAGTTTGACTTTTTGTAATTTTTTGTAATTTTTCTAATTTTTTTTTTCTTCACTCACACATCTGCGACCCACTTGCAACGGGTCCGCGACCCACTTTTGGGTCGCGACCCACCAGTTGAGAACCACTGCTCTAAAACACCAAAGAAGTGTCTTGTTTTCCTCTGCAAAGACCCAAGTTCTCAGGATGTTGTTCAGGAAACAAAAAGAGGATTTACATTACGTGTTGATTTCCATCAACGGGGGAGTACTTCAGGAAAGTCGACAGGGGGGGGGGGGGGGGGGGGCTAGTGGAGTACTTGTGACCACAGAGTGTGAATGTTGTGATCAGCTGTTTTAGCGCAGTGCACCAGTGAAGGGGGGAGTCTCCCTCCGCAGCCGGTTGGGTAGTTTTGGCACTATTCCGTTGTACAGACCGACGTTAACAGCAGCCCTGTCTGTGCACACGGAGACCGACTCTGTCGTCCGGTGATCTAACCGCCTTTTGGAAAACCTTCACAAGTACGTCGGTACGCAAATGTGTTTTGTGACACAAGTGACGGTACGCATTTCAGATTACGCACATAACCTGCGTACCAGTTATGTGCACCCTGTACTACAGCAAAAGTATTCTCCGTCGGGACTTCCTGTAACAACACCACGCCGTTATCTTGATTCTGATTGGCCAGAAGACATTATCAAAGATGTTCTATTGAGAAGACGATCACTACGTGACAAAAGTTTTCAAAACCGTTTCTGGTCTTCGGTATTTCCAGACAAGTGGCTACTGAAATCAATCTTACTGCTGTCTGTGCAATTTACTCCGAGCGAGTTGGCAGACTTTATTTTGCTTAATTTAACATCATTTTTCATGGTGGGGCTAAGCCATTTCTTGGTATGGGTGTAGCCTACAGCCTACCCCAGCCATACCCTGGCGCTGCCACTGGTGGGATGTATGGGGCGGGCCATTCTGGACATGCGGTAAATGCGTTAAATATTTTAACGCAATTAATTCAAAAAATTAATTACCGCCTTGTTTCTCTCATGAAGGAGACTGGACAGTTGAGCAGAAAACCAAGGATTGTCTCGTCCCTTCACTCTAAATGTACGCAGGGGTGCATGTCTATCAATGATCTCCATAAAACCAAGATAAAAATAAGACCATGCGGTTTCTACATCAGCACACAGATCGATTTTTCCCCAATCAAACCCAAACAGATCATGAACAAAACCCTGCTCCACAAAATGTTTTATGTCTCTCTTAATAATAATACGAGGTTTAACCTTTTGGACCTTAGTGTCCCTAATTGTGGCTACAACACAGTGATCCCTCAGATCATTCTCAAATACTCCCACAAAGAGAGGCTTTCTCTGACCCACAGAGAGTTGAACCCCCAGGCTAGACTGCATGGACCCCAACCAATGAGAAGTGAACAAGTATTTTATGTTCATCATTAAACTGTGGGGGTTGATAGGAAACACTCAAAAGAACTATTGATCGATCGATTGACAGAAAAGGAATTGGCAATTTCATGGTTCCATCTTCACACATGGAATGAAGATTTGCTGCTTTAGTTGATTTTAGGTTTGTAATAAAGGTTGGACAGAAAACTAAATATATCAGCAGATAAATCCATAATGAAAATAATCATCAGTTGTAGTACACTAGAGATCTATTTATATAATATATAATATTATAGAGCAGGTTTTGCTGCGTTGTGTATTTTTATTTAAAGTACACATTTCTGATTGTACTTGCATGTTATTATTTAGCTGAGATGTAAATACAGGACTTGTACTTGTAACAGGGTTTTTTCACAGTTGGGCACCGAGCCTTCGCAGCAGCTGGCCCCAGGCTCTGGAACACTCTGCCCCTCCATGTGAGGTCGGCCCAGACCCTAGGGGTTTTTAAATCCACACTTAAGACCCACTTCTTCTCTCAGGCCTTCTAGTTAGAGCGGAGCACGACTCCTGACTTTTCCGTGTGTTTTGTTTTTATATTTGCTGTTGCAATGACTGTCTTTTGTTGTTATTGTACTGTAGTAAATTGTTTTTATTACTTGTACAGCACTTTGGCTCGACCAAACATCGTTTTTAAATGTGCTATATAAATAAAACTTGATTTGATTTGATTTGGTACTGTATGAGTACTTTGTCTTAAGTAATAGCTCTGAGAACTCCCTCCACCATTGAGAGTAACTATGGCAACAGCTTTTAACCCAGGTGCACGTAAACGGAGGATATTAACACTGACCCACTTCCTCCTCACTCCTCATACAGCTGCCAGCTCATGTGCTTCAGTGGTTCAGCCGCATAGTCCTGCTTCAAACTGTTCATTAATGCACGTGTGAATAATTCAGATATGTTTTATCCTCGCACCACGACATATAAGCATAATAAAGTTCATCAGCTATAAGTAGAGCTGGCACCAATTTAGTTCCAGTGTATTCCTCGTCTGTCTTTCATGTTGTGGCCAAATGCTCGCTTTAAGATGAGACGATTTACATTTTTCATGCAAATATGAATGAGATTCAATTATAACGTTACATAGTTAGGTCTGACATATTTGAGAATATATGTTTTCTTTTAAAGAATTAGTTCAACTAAAATACAATTCATCACAATGTAATGAATTTAATTTGTACCACAGGATTCGGAATAATTAAGTTAATATTAGCACATAAGAGATCAAGATAATGCCGTGATAACTACAGAATACTGGTTTAATGAGAAATCCCAACCTTCTGCCGACGTAATCTTTAAGTTTTTTCCAGTTAACTTTCCTGTCTCTTTTTCTCTAGATTGTAGATAAGTGTCCTTCGCTCTGAATGCAGCCACAATCTTTCAGGGTCATTCTTGACAACATTACCTCAAGGTCTAACTCTGTGCACATGATTCTCCTCAGAGGCCAGCAAACCAAAAATAAGCACTATTTTGGATTTGTGGTTCAGTGACACTTGTTTGGAACTTCCCAGCCTTATTTGCATAATTAGTTATAGTTTAACATAAATCCAAATGCTGATAGATGAGGAGGCTTTGGAAGTAGAAGAAGCATTGTAGCAGTGTGCTTGTCAATAAAGTACCAAATGTTTGATCAGGAATGCAGGTTGAGGTGGAAAAAACAAGGATTTTATTTACCCAATATACTGTATGTACAGTTTAAGATGGATGACAAAATCAATTAGGATTAAACAAAAAGGAGTATTGTTAATGATATAAGCAGACACAATCTAGCATTAAGGGATTAACAAAACGTCACAAAAATGGGTGACATTCTGTGTGCTCTTCTGCCCAAGAGCAACTCACATAACCCCCCTTCATCTCCACACTGCAGGAATTTATAGGCGCTTTCACACCGGAGTACTTTTCCCAGGAATAGTTCCGATAATTCCTGGGATTTTGTGTTCACACCAAAAGGTTCTGGAACTAGAACTTTTTTTTCAGGAACCTTTTCCCCCCTTTTCAGTCCCTTCTAGAGAGGTAGTACTTTCCTGGGGAGGAAAAGGTTCCAATTTCTGATTGGCTGGGCGAATTGCAAACCACGCCCCGTAAAACTCTGAAAAGTTTTGTGAAGCCGCCATTTTATTTGCTCGCATTAGCATTATTAGCATTAGCCCGGCACACCAACGGAGAGAGACTAACTTATGGCAACACAAAAAAAAAACATGGGAGCGGTGGAGATGAGGAGGTGTCGGCACTTCTGGGAGTCTTCCCAGCAGCTTCTACTAGTCCCCAACACCGGGGAGTCCCCAACTCCGGGGACTTCCGGCCGGGGACTTCAGGTGGCAGTATACACCTTGAAGTTGTTTGCCGCCTGCCAGTAAACCCAAAGCAGAAGAAGAAGTTACGTCAGCAGCTTCATTTGCGTAATCCTCCCTCAGGGACTGATTCCGGTGTGAACGCGATCGACTAACTAGATAGTTCCGGGACTAAAGATTTCCAGGGAACTAAGTTCCGGGAACTATTCCTGGTAAAAGTACTTGGTGTGAAAGTGCCTGTATAGCACTACTGGCCAGTCCATTGTTGCGTGCAGGGGGAAGAGGCTCTAAAAAGGGGTGGCTTAAATGGAGTGGCCTCTTTAAACACCCCTCAGGGTTTGAGAGGAATGGCGTAGTCCAATTAGCTGACACATCTATAAAGGCAGGTGGTTTTCATCAGCTCAGCCTTTTGCCATGGAGCAAGGTGAGCTGCAAGACACTGACAATAGGATTATTACACACAATACAAATTTTAAACAAGATTGTGTGCACTCAATCTAGAAAAAATAAAGCTGTTTCAAATAAATGTGTCTGTGTATGTCTGTTGTAAAACAAAAAGCATAACCTTTAGCATGTGTGTTTGTTTGTGAGGCTTGTAGCCCTCACAAGCACCAATACTACCGTTTCTTTTTTTTACAGTTGTTGAGCGTGTTATAGTCCCATGACCCGTATAATGTCCAACATATGTATCTAACTGTAGACAGTCCATATAAACTTTTTCCATTCTTTCTTCATATACCAACACAAAGTAGTGCATTACCGCTCCCTCTGGATGTGCTGTTAACAGTATAAGTGACGTACAAAAGTCCCATTCAGACAGGATGAATGATATAGAGGGAAGAGGGCAGTAAATTAATAAAGGTCGTCCTTCATGATGGCATTTTGGCCGTTGGCAAATACCAAGAGCTGTGCGGGAACCATGTGACCTTCATTACAGTACAATGCTTAGTATTGTATTTAATAATATCTTCTAGTAATTATCAAGCTGTAGTTTTATACTCAACACAGGCAATTCAATTCTATTTTAACAGCCATTTTGTAGGATTTAGAGGTAATTATTGGAAGAAATGTTATATATAAGTAATTACTATGTCATTTGTTAATGTATAAAAACCTGAAACTTAGACTGTTTGTTTGTTAACTTAGCATGAGCCTGCCATGTATTTACAGTAGTGAATATTTCCTAAACCAAAGTCTAACTAACTAGGGCTTTTCATGTGTTGACGTTACTTGAAGGCCAGACTAGGTTCTCTACAGGTTTGTTAAGGGAAGGGGGTTCAGTCAATCTGCTACTTCACTGCTAGAGCTGCTACATCTAAGCTAAGGGATATAATTGTGCTTTAGAGTTTATGGAAGGTGGAATTTGTTTGGTAGAGCAATAATTAGTTTAACTAATTCTTAATAAAACATATTTTATAAGTAAGGCTAGCAGTTTCCCCCTGTTTTCCAGGCTTTATGCTAAGCTAAAACGCTGCTGACTGCCTTATATTAAAAGCAACAAGTCCTCAAACTCATACGACCAAATAGGCCGATTGTTCAGGCCCAATTATTATGACCAAATATGTCGTTTGTTCAAGCACTTAATACGTCCTATAATTACGTTTTAAAGTTTTCGCCCTCTAGTGCTCCCATTGAATGCAAACGTTACAGATGGTCGTTTATTCACAAATAACCCTAAATTGTAGGATAGTTTGGCCATTAAAACGCTTTTTGATTAGATTTCTAGCGAGAAGTGTATATTGTACTTTTAGAATCCACGTCCAGTCGATATGTAGGATCTATAGTTTGATAGATATTACGAAGATGATTTGAGGTATGCGGCAGCCTCCATGTAAAGTTACGGGTTGAAAACAGTATTTCCGGTCTCCACGTTTTCATAATAAAACCAATGATCAAATTTAACAGTGATATCTGCAGTACTCATCAACTAAAAAACATCATTTTATCCTAGTTAATTATACGACATGTACTGGTTTAAATTGTGTACAATGCTTTTGTGCTTTTCCCATAGGTTTTTCTCTTTCGATTCTGAGAGACACCTTTCTTTTTTTTCAGAGGTTTTGAAAACATCGATTGTTTTAGCCGCAATGCACGTCGGGATATGGTGTTTATCCGATATGAAATCGGAAAAACTTTTTTTTTTAATAAAATAATTAGGGGTGTAACGGTATCCGTATTCGTCCCGTAGCGTCACGGTTCGGACGTCACGGTTCGGCACATGCAGTCACACGGCGAATACGCCTTTTTTTATGAGTGGGAAAAAAGTCTGTCACTCAGGGCAGTATTACACTATATATAATCCAGGGGGCGGTATTGCGCCTAAAAGCCAACCGCCCATAAATAACAAATGAAGAACAAAACACAACAAAACGAACACAATACATGAAGAAGAAAAGTTAGTAGCTATGGTGAGTTCACACAACACACAGCTAGAAGACCCACCTACTTCTTTTAAATCAGGTGTGTGGGAACATTTCGGGTTCCCTGTGGACTACAACAATGATGGGGTGCGAGTTGTGGATCGGACGAGGACGGTGTGTCGGCGTTGTTCGACAGCGGTGCGGTATGCTAGTGGTAACACGTCAAACATGCTCAATCACATCCGAGTCAGTCCCAGTCCGCAGCGAGAGGGTTTTCTCCACGGCAGGTGACATAGTTACCATAGTTACCGCCAACAGATCTGCCCTCACTGCTGACAACGTAGACAAACTGATCTTTTTGAAGAAAAACTTGAAAATAGAGTAAAGCTTGAGTACCTTTATTTAGGCATAATGGCCTCACACACTCACAAGTTAATTACACATGTTAGACATTGCTCCTAAAGGTACACATTTTATTTTGTTTTATATTTATCATTGTATTCATTTTATATTTTGACATCAGGAGATGTTATACAGTTCTGTATTACCTTTTATTGATTGTGATTCAAACACTTTCTTATTATTTATTTTAATATGTTCAAGACATTCTTTTTAGTTGTAGCTTATTTAACCTTTTAGTTTGACATCAGCCATTATAATATGGCCATCTGAGTGTGTGTATGTGTGTGTGTGTGTGTGTGTGCGTGTGTGTGTGTGTGTGTGTGTGGTTTGTTTTTAACTGTGTAATACAGTTCATGATTCCACATGTTAGAGTTCCTTATTTTCATACCAAAACTTGCACTACTGTTAAAAATAAATAACAGCAAAAAAAATTATGCATTTGGGACTTTTTTTTGCTTTTCCTTGTTGTACCGAAACCGTACCGAACCGTGACCCCCAAACCGAGGTATGAACCGAACCGTGACTTCTGTGAACCGTTACACCCCTAAAAATAATACTTTATTCCGAGTGTTTTCGCTTTTCTCTTTGGAAGTCATCACATAACGGCATTGTAATACACGGTTCGGCTGCATTAAATATTACATATCTGCCGTAGATATTTATTTATAGAGCCCTGATCAGAAGACCTTTTGACAAACTGGAAGAGATGCCGCCAAAACTGAATACGTGACATGGATCATAAATATATCAGCAATTAAACAACATCTTCCATTTCTTTTCACACAATACGTCTCCTTGCAGTATCAACACTAATTCGGCTGACTTTTACATTTGATCCAATTAGTAGATAGTCTGTATTTACACTATAACGGTGCACAGCTGATAGAAAGGGATTTTTTTGTAGTTTTTAAAGATATTATTTACTATCTTTCCAACTCCTCATGCAGTTGACTGTTACAGGTCTATAATGCAGGTTCATGGTACAATGCATAAGCTTCACATCGAGAGACTGAAACTGTATTTTCCTTTACCGTTCTGTTTTAATTTCACATATTATGTTTGATATTATTATGTTTTATTAACTACACCACTGGTTTTAACCCGCACCGCCTAGTGGTTAAAGCACGTTATTGAATGTTGTTGTTGAATAAGTTTTATTTGATGAAAACATTTAAATATTAAGAGTAGCCTACATACAAAATAGGGGTCAATGATAGAAATATAGAATATAAAATATCAAGAAGATACTGTAGTGATCTCTACAATAAAACAGTTTAGTGCAGGACGTCCAAAGATATTAACAGGAGGATGTGCAAAACAGACAAACTAATAAGGCTTTATTTAAACATTAAAGATTACTTTAAGTTAAGGTCTTCTTTTGAATAAGAAAAAAACGTTGGGGTTATCCACAGATAAATATGAAGTCTGACAAAGTACTTAACGGCCAATATATTGCATAGTTTATTTTGGCACTTGACAATCACCTTCCTGAATTTGACTCAGGTGTAACTAAAGTCTGAGTTAAGGGTTGTTTATATTTCACATCATTAATCAGAATCTGCAAAGTAACTAAAATAAATGTAGTGGAGTAAAAACACCAGGTTAACCTCTGAATTGTAGTGGAGTAGAACAAAGTAGTATGCTGCTGTAACAAAAACATTTCCAAACTTGGGATCAATAAAGTATATCTTATCTTATCTTAAGATGATCGATGACTACTGCCATATTTGCACAATTTGCCTCTGAACCTTGACAAGTGCATGTTTCAGGCTTATCAATGAACAACAGGAGGGGTCACAGACATAAGACCAGCTGTTAAATAAAGCTCTTCTGACCTTAGGTGTCATGTGGGTATATTAATTCACCCATTTATTAATTATATGTTTTAAATTTGATAACACCACTGTGTTTCATATCCCCAAAACTCCAGGGTGTACACAGTTTAATACTGGCAACTTCTAATTGTGTGAAATACGAAAACGTCTTATCAAGAGACGTGCCATATAATGTTGCGAAACACACAATAGCCAGCATGTGTAGTTCTGGGTGGGGGGGCTGGACTGGACCATGGATGTATGGGCTGGACCCGGGGGCTGGACCCGTCCAATTCCAGTTTTGGAAAGTCTGCCGTGGTTTCATTCCATTTCAACGAGCTGTTTGACGCTTAGCGTAACCTTGTCACACTGCCACTCCAACATCCAATCACAGGGCTTGTTGACTAATCACGGGGTTTGTAAAGCAAGGCGGATGTTGTAGTCCCAAACGATAGCTGGGGATTCTGGATAGTGTAGTGTCTTCGGAAACTGTTGTGTTTAAACTCCTAAAAAACTATTTGTTTCTCTGAATCGAAGGTTAAAAACACAAAAGCATTGTACACAATTTAATCTAATCAATATTGTGTAATTAACAAGGATAAACTGATGTTTATTAGTGGATGAGTAATGGAGATATCACTTTGTAATCATTTGACAGTGAGGGGAATATATCCGGTTTTATTATGAAAACTTTGAGACCGGAAAAACTGTTTTCACCCACGCTAACTTTACATGGAAGCTGCCCCATATACAGTACATGTTCTCCTGACGAGAACTCAAATCATCTTCGTATATCTATCAAACTGTAGATCCTACACATCCACTGGACGTAGATTATAAAAGTACAATATACACTTCTCGCTAGAAATCTAATCAAAAAGCATTTTAATGGCCAAACTATTCTACAATTTAGGATTTTCCAAAGAGGGTTATTTGTGAATAAACGAATAAACGGGAGCATGTTGTTTCTTACACGACCACTAGAGATGCTACACTTTAAAACGTGTCTATGTGTCGTAATCGAAGCTGCTTAAACAATCGACCTATTTGGTCGTTTTTTGTAGGAGGACAGGCTGATTAAAAGGACAGGAATAAAATACATCTTCTCATCTAATGAGCACATAAAACAAATAAATAATAGGAGGAGGATAACAGGAGCTCCAACAAGCCGTTTAGGACAGAGACACATACTATACAGAGATGCTGTATGAGAAACCAATGTGAGTTTGGAACATTGAACAATGTAAATCTATTCTAGTAGACCTCAATAATGGAATTATGATCAGTAGAAATGGCCATGACATGGGATCTTTTAATAAAGACCATAAGAAGATTCCACTTTGTGCCCCCCCCCCCCCCTTCATCCCACTGCCCCTCTCCATTGACTCTTCACCCAATTGTCAACACAAGCCTGCAATTTCCCCCTCGCAATCTTAATTAGCACTTCCTCTAGCTGTCTGGCAACCATCTCTGAGGCAACAGCAGAATCTGCGGCCATGGCAGCGTGGGCCGGGGCCACTCCATTTCTTGGGGGGGGGGGGGCGACCATCACGGGGTCCGCTTTGACGTCACAGTGTTCATCATCTATTAAAATGACCATCACCGTCATCAGAAGCAGTGGGCCCATCTCTACCAGCTGCCCCCTGCGTCTTGAGCCTCCTCGGGGGGCATTATGGGGAAAAGAATTAGTCATACTGTAACAACAGCAGAGCCAACGCATGAACGGTGATTTCGAGCAGATATGCTTTAGGAAGCAATGCAGGGGTCTTAAATATAAATTGAATCAGAAATGTGTGTCATGTTCTTTATTGGCACTGGCTTTTTCCTCATTTCTGATTCATTCTCAACACCATTGATTCATTTCTGAGATAAAAACAAGTCAGTTTAACAGTGAGGGAGCTCGCAGTGGGAGAGCCTCTCCTCTCCTGAAATCAATTATAGGGGAAGACGATTGATTGCTATCTGACGTGTTTGTGCAGCAGGAGATCTGGACATGTTAGTGATGGTTCCTGAACTCGTCATATCTGTCCAAACATCAGCCTGGCCACATGTGCCTTTTTGAGATTATATTTACTGATGAATTGCTGTCTGCTTGAAACTGTTAAGAATGAAAATGTCTCTGAGGAATCCGCTTGTTGCGCTGGATTTGAAGGCAGCACGTGTGGGCAGATTGAATCCACTAAGAGGCCGCCCAGGAGGCTTTGAGAAAGAAAGTCCCCTAGATTTAACAACCGCGGCACCAGTCAGGATGTCTTCATACAAATCAGTATCATATCATGTCCGCCTGGACCTTCGTGTGAAATCCGTTTCATGTGCCTCAACATAAATAATGGGTGTTTTTAGCTCAGCCATGGTTAAACACAACATGCTGGTTGTCATGTTGATTAGCATATTAAATGTTTTTTTAATAGAAAAACATCATCCAATCTGTTATGAAGCCATTTTGTGTATAAATCAGATAGTGTGAGTTGAAATGACTGAAAGGCATTTTGAAGCTTCAAATCAATCTCTCAACAGATTGAGGTTTATGAGACTTGACTGGTATTGAATTATTTTTTTAAATACATACATTTCTATGACCCGTGTTACTTTTTATCTTCTGTAGACTTTGTAGTTAATTTAATGACTGAATTCTTAAGCCATTCTGAATTTGGATGGGATATTTCTTTCTAAAACCTGCACTCTACGGGGGCTTTAATTGTCTCGAGCACATACACATACTTTTCAACCCCCGTCCTCATTATAGTACAGCCATAATTACCTCCTGTTTGTCAGCTCACTTACTGATCCTACTGTTCTTCAAATGCACTTCAAAGTGTGTCTTTGTATCTTTATAGCTTTCTCAGAGCTGTGCTTATTGTTTCTGAGTTCACCTCACTCACTCAGCGCACGTTGTGAAACCTGAACAAAGAGAGAAAGATGTTGCTAAGCTGATAGATTGCTCTTTAACACCGACTCGTCACATGAAGCAGTGGATCATCACATTGTCATGTCGTGTTATTGCTGCTCCACCTGGGTTAATCCGAGCGGATTTGATGTGCAATGAGCTTCATGAAATAACAATTTGGCAGATACTTGTCCCTATCTTACCGTAAGTTATCAATGTCAACATTTAGCAAGAGAAATATAAAGGTCTGGTTTGTATTTTATTAAATCTTTATATAAGTATAAAACTGCCAATACTTGTACCCGCCAATATTGCGTTTGCGTTCAATGTACTCCAGGCCAAGAGATAGTCTAGCACAAAACCAACTGTTCAAAACCACAAGATGTTTTAACATAACACTTTTCTAAGTTTAACATAACTTTACTTGATTATTTCCATTTCATGCTACTTCATACTTATACTCCACTACATTTTGGAAGCAAACATTGTACTTTACACTGCACTACATGAAATCAAGATGAGTTACTTTTTACTTTTGCAGGTTAATATTGTCAATGCTAAAATAAATCAACTAATAAATGATAATGCACTATTATGAATGTGGAAGGAGGGACAGCGGGGGTAACAGTGTCAAATTATTTCAGGCCAGTGTTTAAATGTAACACTTAGTTTGACAGTAGGAACGCATAAATGCCCTTGATCTCACGTCAACACGTGCTTTGCACCAACAATTGCTGTCATGGTTAAAAGATGGTGATTGTCGGTTATAGACGGGATGCACACCACAGTTTACGGTGACATCCATCCCAAACTCCTCACTAGAGGTCTGGCAGCATTTAAACTAAAAACTAAATGTTTCACCTTCATCTCTGAGATTTTCACATGGTCAGAAAGACTTTAAAAAATGACAGATGCTGTTATTGTTTTGGATTAAGACACTCTTGAAAGCTTTGCAGCTAAAACATTTCATTTGTCGTATGTTGAGCATAATATCTGCATTGATTAACCCCAACTTCCATTTTTTACGATAATGTTGAAACACGGCAAATATGGCGAAGTGCAGATCACCACAGTAAATAAGATGTTCTCTAGTTTGTTTGTTTTGTTTGTTTATTTATTTAAAGGAGTGCACATTCATCAACATTGCTGTAAACGTGCCAGTATTAGTCAGCACGCTAATTTTCAACTGTTGTCCTTTTGGCAAGATGTTAAATAACCTCAATAAGACTAGAGAAATAAAAACATAATAGTCGGCAGGCATGTTCCTGTTAAAGGCGGGAAGAAATGATTTGTAACATAGCTCACATGAGTCTATATTACATTACATTACATTTAAGTAAAGAGTAAGAGCTCTTGGTAAACACCAAGTTGTGTTTGATGCCGTCACATGAAGAATGGCAGTATTTAATCATAGCCCTGGACAGTCTCAGCCTCCAGACTTCAGCAAAAAGCTGCACTATCCTGCACAACAGGTCTTCATAGCTGATCACCCACAGTCCTCAGGCTCCAACACACTCTTCTGGTGTCAGATTCCACCTGTGGTCGCTGGTATGATGAGATCAGTATCACACACATAATCAAAACCCAGCAGGGGTCAGTGGGTTTCTGAGTCGGCCTTGTCGCTGCTGCAGGACAGGACAGCTGGTTTAGGGGTTCAGCAAGGCTGCGTTTGAGGCCCACTCGGGCCAAGTGGGAAAAAAAGAGCAAGGCCACACCTGTTGGTGTGACTGATGATGGACAGTGACACATTTGGAAAGGTGTTTACATTCTTCGAGCACTAAGAAAGCATTTCATGTGGCAGCTTGAAGAGAATTTGAAGCTTCAAGCGCATCATCTTGTTACACAAACTGTTTTAATCTTTTATCTCTTAGACCTCTCTTGACCAGAGCAAGTTGAGTCTTGTTGTTTATAGGCAGTTTTAAAACAAATCATTCATGTATAGTTGTTTTTAAATGTTATTTAAGAACTGAATTCCCTCTGATTATGTCAATAATCTGCTTTCATGCTAGTCATGTGTCTTAAGTATGCAAATACCAAATGCCCGGTAAGAAGTGGGTAGAGACAGATTTAGTCATGCTTTAGCAGCAACTGTGATGCATTCTGCCCCAAACACGTGTCTGACCGCATTTGTCAAACAGACGCACCAGGCTTGAGTCACTTTCATTTGCGCAAATGCCTACAAGGTGCACCTCCCTCCTTATTGCATATGCATTCAAGGGAGTTTTCACAAATAACAAACCTGTTGAGCCTCTAGTGACGGAGGCTGTTATTAAGAATGCAAATGTTTGAATCCTTTTGACCAGACATCAAAGGGAATTCACCTTGCCAGCACTCGATCTGTGTCATGTCCTTATTAGCCCATGAGTGACTAGAAACGCTCATTGTTGAAGAATCCCTGGCGAGCAAGTTGGCCTGTTGATGATGTTGGCAGCTGGCATGAAACATGGAGAAAACAAACATGGGAGGTTGATGAAGAAGGAACTTCTCAAGAGACAACATTGTTCGGTGTTCTGTCATTGAGGGCCGACACAGCGATAATCAACAGACAAATTAAAGGATCGTCCAAGTTACCACCTAGCTACGTGACCGTGGTGCAATCTGCGTCATGCCTAATGCCTACAGAGTATTTCTGGCTATGCTAGCTTTGTGAAAAGGAAACCCAGAACAAAGCCAGAACCTAACTAGCAATCAAGCGGATTAGCTCTGTGCCATGTGAAGCCTACAGTAGCATAGCACAAAGGGAAGGTTAGTTTATCTCCATCAAAAATGAATAAGCTCTTTTATTGACACAAAGAAGATACAGTATATTGTCTGAGTACTTTTCTTTTTAACAATATTAACTAGGCGCCAATCCTTTTACATAACAGCTAATACATTATGCACTCTGCATAAATTAACTTATCAAAAGTGGGACTCCATTTGATTTTCAGCCAGTGTTTTGAAGAGGTGCAGTCAGTCTGGGGAGAATTGGACACTCCAAACGCTATGAGTTCGTTCTTGCCAAAGGAGGCCGACAGTTGCCAAGGTGGCCTACATACATGAGCCAGCTCTGCTCATCAACATTCAAAGGTCTCCAATAATAGCTGCTTGGTTCTGCATCTGCTTTTAAAGGCCTCAAGATGGATTCAAACCAAGTGCGTCAACCAACAGAAAAACAATCAGTATTTGTTTACGGGAGAATTGGGTATATCAGCAATTTAGTCTCCTGGCTGTGACGTAGGTGGATCCGGGGTAAGGCTCTTTGAAACACACTGCAGAGTGTGTATGTGTCCAGATTGTGTTTGAGGGGTCGCTGCGGCGGAGGATCCCAGAGGGACCAGAGGAAGCAGCGACTTCACAGCGGATCATCTTCAGCTGACTGTGCAGCACCCGGCCTGTCGAGCAAGCAGAGTCACGCTTCCTCATCCCAGCTGTCAGCAGAGGGGTGGGGGGTGGGGGGGGGTTGACACCAAAGCACCTGCACTCTGTATGTGACTGTGCTCTGTGGAAACCATCACATGCACAAGTGAGGATATCAATACAAAACTCAATGCTTTATTGAGTATTTAATGGGCTTTAGAGATGTTTTAATGGACAAATATCCTCAAATGTTTTTATTTTGACAAATTGTAATACAGCAGGTCGTCATGAGGAACCGTTTCAGGGTTTACGATGGTTCAAGGCATGCAAACACACCTGTCCAGTTAAACAGATCTTTTGAACCTGGATACCACGGGTACTCAATATGACGATGATAGATGACGCGAAATGACGTGATAATGACTTTTCCTAACCACTTTTACTCGACAACAATGGGAAAAGTAATTAGGTCAATGGCAAATGAGAAGAAGAGCTCATTCGGACTTCATGACTATATAAAGACGACTGGGAAAATCCCACTGCACTAGTTATTTTTTATAAACTTTTTTTAAAATGCATTGAAAAAGGCTAAAAGAGATAGGATAGAAAGCATTGAAGCTCCTTTCCTTAGCATATAGAGAATTAAACATCAGCTAAATAAAGTCTTTTACTAACCACTTTTCCTTAACCTCAATGGAAAATGTCATTAGGTTAAGGAAATATAAGAATTCATAAAGACTTGTGGACAACTGCTATCTTAACATGTCTTCATATAAAAGTAGAAAACACAGTTTGATCCGTTTATTTTTGAAGATGGGGAATGTTTTGAAAAATGTACTAAAGATTTATGAATTTCCTGAAAAATGCACTGATGATGATTTAAATAACTGATTTTGGTCCTTGTCCGTAACATCTCTTCATTTAATAGTAGGAAACATCGTTTTTATGTCCTTATTTCTAGGTGGTCCAAATCTTAAATGTACTTATATATCAAAAAAACTTCACAGCAAAACTGTAAACCAGGTCAGTATGTTAAAGTACTGCAATCCATATTATCCATCAGTGCATTAAGCTCATTGACATACATAGGATTTCTGAGCAATATGTCAAATACGCACATGAAAAGGGTCCTGTGGTTAGTTTGGGATTAGATGGGATTAAGGTGAGAGGAATTGAAAAGCATTTACTGGAGAAAACACAGTTTAGAGGATAAGGAAATAGGCTCATCAAGTATAATAATACAAGTTTGTCTTTGTTTTTCTCTTTTCAGTTTAAGAAATGTCCCATTTCCAGTGAAGGTTTGTCCCTTGGCTGTGCAGCTTCACATGCGGGGAAAACCAAAGAGCGTCAGCGTGCAAAGCAAACCGGGACAGAACAACGCAGATTTCAAGAAGAGTCAAGATGGTTTCATCCTGCTCGTCCCTGCTAACTAACAATCCTGCCAGAAGAACCTGACCTCAGGAAGTGGACGCTCTGCATTTGAGGAACTGGTCCACCCTCACGCTTTAGATTGTTTAAATATTTGTCCAAAGTATAAACAGCTGTGTCTGCTTTCTTAACTATAAAGCTGCAGGAGGGCAATGTTCAGCAGACAATAACAGAAGTGTTGAATAGAGAAATTAGGAGATTATTATGTTGTAAAAACTGCAAAGTTGCCTTACACATGTATGATACTGTTTGCTTTTATGTTACAAGATATTTGAAGATGAAACAAAAACATAAATTAAAGCACTCTTTGAATGACAAATTGTACATCACAATGCATACAAACAACCAAGAGAAGAATTCCAGATATATTTTTGTACATTTGAGTGGAACTTTAACAAAATGAATACTTTATTGTTCCTTGTTTCATGCTGTTACCTTAAGAAAGTCAGGCTGAGACAATTATTCCATGTCAGAAGTAATGAGAAGGAGAATGAAAATAAATTATTCTAAATTGACTCAATTGGCTCTCCGTTTGTTAATTTCTCCCTAATTAAATGCTGTGCCACAAGAATATACAACATGCTGTATACAACTCCATTATACAGTGATTACAATAATGTTCTCATAAGTGCTTTGAGGCTTTAAAAGACAATCTAAGCAATGAAAATAATTTAGAGCCTCTCGTGTTATGCAATACAGAGGATTTCCTGTATAAATACTGTACATTTACAGTCTCAGGTGACGTTCTGGGGTTTGTATATAACAGCAGCAGAGAGAACCAGGCTTAGTGACGCAGGAGCTGCTTCCTCTCTGGTCCCTTTGGTGTCCTCTGGATCAGATCTCAGACTCAAGTTCTGAATGGCAAAATGTTCAAATAAGTTCAATGCAGTCGAACGAAATTAATGTCAATGGTTTTTAAAATGTTACCCTAATTGCCCACATTCTGAGATATCGGTCTGCGATAAAGGAGGTGGGTAACATTTTAGTTGACATTGAGAAATTATGTTTATACAATAGTCACAACCCACCACTGCTTGAGTACAAACCCAATTACAAATGTTTCCCTGTGTAAAATGTGCAAGCTATTATTGTCGTGGCCTTGTCTTTCCATCAAGCCACTAGACGCCTTAAACAGACAGTTCTAACTAGTTTTCTTTCCTCTAAATTACTTACAGTTTGAAGAGTTGCTTGGCCTCCGATGGTTAGATGATGTTGCGATGTGTTTGATCAAAATAAAATAACAAAGCTTTGCACATGCAACAAAGAAAATAGGCCTTTACAATGTTCAAAAGAAATAAGCAAAACTCAAATAAAATAATAAACAACTTAGGTATTATTTCTTTTTTAATAATGCTTATGTAACTTCATAACTTAAAGGGTACTTGCACGATTTGTATATGTATGTGTAGTGTCCCTGGGCAAGACACTTCGAGGCAAGGCAAGGCAAGTTTATTTATATAGCACTTTCAACACAAGGCAATTCAAAGTGCTTTACAAAAAATGAAAGACATTAAGAAAATGGCATTTAAAATCAGTCATTAAAAACAAAAGCTAATAAAATAAACATTAAAAGAAGAAATACATGGATAAACATTAAAAGAAAAAATACATGGATAAAAGTTACAGTGCAGTTTAAGATGTGAATAGTTCAATTAAAAGCAGCGAAAAAAAGAAAAGTCTTCAGCCTGGATTTAAAAGTAATCAGAGTTGCAGCGGATCTGCAGGTTTCTGGGAGTTTGTTCCAGATATTTGGAGCATAATAACTGAACGCTGCTTTACCATGTTTAGTTCTGACTCTGGGGACAGAAAGCTGACCAGTCCCTGAAGACCTGAGAGATCTGGATGGTTCATAATTTAGCAGTAGATCAGAAATGTATTTTGGGCCTAAACCATTCAAAGCTTTATAAACCAGCAGCAGTATTTTGAAATCTATTCTTTGACACACAGGAAGCCAGTGTAAAGACTTCAGAACAGGAGTGATGTGATCCACTTTCTTAGTGTTAGTGAGGACTCGAGCAGCGGCGTCCTGAATCAGCTGCAGCTTCCTAATAGATTTTTTAGTGAGACCTGTGAAGACACCATTGCAGTAGTCGAGTCTACTGAAGATAAAAGCATGGACAAGTTTTTCCAAATCCTGCTGTGACATTAGTCTTTTAATCCTAGATATGTTCTTTAGGTGATAGTATGCTGATTTAGTAACTGTTTTAATGTGACTGTTGAAACTCAGGTCAGAGTCCATGACTCCACCTAGATTTCTGGCTTTATCTGTTGTTTTGAACATTGCAGACTGAAGCTCAGCGCTAACTTTTATACGTTCTGCCTTGGCTCCAAAAACCATTACTTCAGTTTTATATTTGTTTAATTGGAGAAGGTTCTGACACATCCAGTCATTGATTTGTTCAATGCACTTACTCAGTGTTTGAATTGGAGCATAGTCTCCTGGTGAAACTGTTACGTAAATTTGTGTGTCATCTGCATAGCTATGGTAACTTATTTTGTTGTTTTTCATTATCTGAGCCAGTGGTAGCATGTAGATGTTAAAGAGAAGAGGCCCCAAGATGGAGCCTTGAGGAACCCCACATGTCATATTTGTCAACTCAGATGTGTATTTACCTATAGAAACAAAGTTGTTTCTGTCCTTTAAGTAGGATTCAAACCAATTTAGAAGTTCCCATAAGATGTCTTCCTGCATTAAAGAGAATCATTGAACAGAATAGCAACTCCACCCCCTTTCTTATGCATTCTTTCCTGACTCATAAAACTAAAGTTGGGAGGGGTTGATTCGATAAGAACAGCTGCACTGTTATTTTGTTCAATCCAAGTTTCTGTTAAAAACATAAAATCGAGATTGTGCTCAGTGATAAAATCATTGATTAAAAATGTTTTTCCTGCCAAAGACCAGACATTTAATAAAGCTAGTTTAAGTTTGTTAAACACACTATCAGTCATGTTTTTTGTAACTAGCTGTGGCTGACATGGAATCACTGCTAAATTAGATAAACTCACACAAAGGTTTGAGCGCTTCCTGTATCTACGATGATTCACTGCTCTTAATCTATTACCTATCAACACAGATATCGGCAAAGCTATAGGCAGGCAGGGTCCCAGCATGTCCTGGAAAGAGTTGAGAGTGCCATACGCCCTTGAGCCTGGACCCAGCACACATCAGTAAGCATTTTGTACACACACATCCTTATCAGCTTCGGAGACTGCAGATGCTTTCTTGAAGGGAGGGGCGGTGGTTGACGTAGGCACGGTGATGGAGACGGGGGAGATGGTGCGGGGGTAGAAGACATGCTGCCAGGGGGGGGAGGTGGTTGACGTAGGCATGGTGATGAAGACGGGGGAGATGGTGCGCGTCTCCGCGTTGATTTTGGTGGCCGTCGTTGAGGAGCGGGGGTAAAGGACATGCTGCCAACCCTGCGTATCACCTTAGTTTGGTCTTTGGACTCCAGGAAGGAATCGGTGCCAACCCTCTGTATCGCCTTCATGTGTTCAGGGGGGGGGGGGGGGGTGACGGGCAGTGGAGACTCCTCCATGTGTCTCCCATAATCAGAACATTCCTTACGCGGGTGCAGTGATAATTCTTCAGGGTTTTCTGCGCGATGTGTTGTGTCTTTCTCCTGTTTTGATTCCTCTTGCCGCTTGTCCTTGGCAGAGGGAACAGATTGATGACGCAGGCAGTTGAAAATGTTAGAGATAAACAATTTCACTCCTGACTTGTTCAGGCAAACTCCATTTGCCTTGAAAAGATGTCTGCGATCCCAGAAAAAGTTAAAATTGTCAATAAAATGGACAGAATGGTCAGTACAGGCTTTGGAAAGCCAGGTGTTCAGTGCAAACAATCTGCTGAATCTCTCCACTCCTCTTCTAACTGGCGGTAGAGGGCCACTGATGAACACCTCCGCATTTAGAGAGCTGACAGTTTCCAACAAACATTTAAAGTCTTCTTTCAGCACTTCTGACTCTTGTTTCACAACATCATTTGTTCCAATGTGTAGCACTACATTCTTCACAGTTGGATGTTCAGCCCCAATATGCAGGATCTTCTCAGCCAAGTCAGAGACCACATCCTTGGGAAAACAGAGTACTTTGGTGTTGTTCTTATTACACAGACCTTTTACATCTCTTACAGCAGAGTCACCCACAATCAGAGTTTCAGGCCTAGTCGTTAGCTTTCCCTCTAGCCTTTTACTTTTGGAGTAGCTATTGGTCCTTACCCTGCTGTGTGAAGAGGACAGGTTATCCAGGTCATCAGAGAGAGATCTCCGGTTCTCGGTCAGCGGAGCGTATCTGTTCTGGATTGGCACACTTGGTGGTTTAGGAGGATTGTTTGTAATTCTCCCTTTAGCAGCTGTCCACTCCGGTTTCCTAGTAGGAACAGGGGTTGAAGAGGTGCTCTTCCTGGGTGATAACAATGCAGGCCAGCCGGTCGCATCACAGATTTCAGAGCGCTGGGCTCTGCCTGTTATCCGTCCTCCCAAATCCCATGGAAATGATTTACTCTTCGGCTTTGCACCCAGAGAGTTCCAGGGAGGACTACCACTTGTAGATTTATTACCCCGTACACAGCTCTCCTGTTCCTTGGAATCCTTGTAGCTGCTAACTAGCTGTGAGTTAGCATACCCTTCTCCATTATTTTGCAACACTGGTAAAGTGGTGTCATTCCCACGACATATTCCATTCACTTCCACGTTAACTTCCAACCGTTGCATTTTCATTTCCAACACATCGATCTTCTGTATAAGTTTGTGGAAGTCATCTGTAGAGAACGGAGGCATTTTGCTACCAACTAGCATGCAGTAGCCTACCAGGCCTTAGCTGTTGCTAGGCCACGCTACTGTAAGACTGAGGTCGTCTTAAAAATGTTGAAATATGGCTGAAACCCTCCGTCTATTTACGAAGATGAACTGTCCCAGTGATAAGTTAATGTCCAGGAGCCGCTGCTCGACGTTTTCAGAGAATAAGAAGAGGAAAATCAGCATAAAAAGTAAGCAGAGGCAGGAGCAAGCAGAAAAGCGTCTGCACTGTAAGAAAGATAAGCACTTACTATAGAATAAGTAAAAGGGCATATAGTTTATTGACTTGACTAGTATGTATGGTGTATATAATGTTGTGTGCTACTGTTGGTGTTTTTGTATTTGTTGTGGTGACAGCCTGTTTTGACCATAATTCACCTTTGGTATAGTGTTGCCACACGGACCCTTTAGTGTGTGCTCTTAGCTTTAGCTTGTCATTCCTAGCTTGTCAGACAGAGCAGACATGTATTTTACCTGATTCTAAACACACCGCCCCCGACTCCCTTTCATCGGCACTACACTGTCACCTTTCTAATCTCCCTGCAACAGAGGTTTTCCACCTTGGTAGACATTACTGCGCAGTTTCCACACGTGCACCTAAATAACAACAGTTGGAAAGTTTGGTTAGTCAGCGGACACACTTGTTACTGTGATGTAGATAAATGATGATGTTCTAACATTACATCTGAAATGTAGCAGCTATACAAAATTAAAACGTTCCACTGTGAAACCGCCTGCTGTATTCTTGTTTGGGACGGTGGATCAGGTCCATCACGGTCCGTTTCACTCTCAGGGTCGGACTCCGGTTCGTACATATATGGCTTTACTGAGGCCATTTCATTTCTGCTATTCCGCTCAGAGCCGAAAAAACACCATGGGCGGTCTCTGGTGGTTGTCTCTGGTGGTTGACAAATCAGAACAGAGGGGCCGAGCTGACCAATCGGAGCACACTGGGCTCACAGGGAGGGGGGGGCAGGAGCTCCAACAAGCCGTTTAGGACAGAGAGTGAATACACATACTTTACAGAGATGCTGTATGAGAAACCAATGTGATTTTGGAACATTGAACAATGTAAATCTATTCTAGTATACCTCAACAATGGAATTATGATCAGTGGAAATGGCCATGACATGTGACCTTTAATGTGAATATATATAGGCCTAATATATTTCCCAGTTGAGAACTTGTTTTAACAATTTTTCCCGAAACCACATTGATGCGGCATTTCCACACATTATTTGTGTCACAGTTCTGTCTAGGTTTGGGTGTTTTCACTGTTCTCTGTCATGTTTTCCTCCTGTCGTTAGTGTCCCTGTGTGTTCTCCTCCCTCCTCACCTGTGTCTCGTTAGCTAATTGTGTTCACCTGTGGCTCTTGTGTTTTTCTCCTCCCTCCTCACCTGTGTCTCGTTTGCCGATTGTGTTCACCTGTGTCTGGTAATTATCCCTCCCTGTATTTAGTCTTGTCTCGTGCTGTGTTCAGTGTCGGTGCTTCTTTTGTTGGTGACGGACTTCACCGGTGAGTGTTCTGTGTTTGGCTGTATTCGTTCCATTTTAGCCTTGAAATAAAGGTTTACCAAAGTTATCTGCGCTTGGGTCCTGCTTCCTTCACTCAACCGTGACAGAAAGCACCGACCAGAGATGGACCCAGCAGATGACCCATTTGAAGTGGAATTACAGCATTTTTCATTTGCTTTGGCTTGCTGCTATGATTGGTGGAGGGGAGCGTCCAGTGTTCGGCAGAAGGAGGCCGCTCTGGTAGAGGCGCACCGGTTGGCTATGGAGAAACCGGACTTGGTGAAGTTCTTACCTGACTGGATGTTGAACTTCATCTGGGCGTGTGATTTCCAGCCTGCGGACTATAAACGTCTCGGTGTGTTCCGTCTGGAGTCAACCAGTGCTTCCGCCCCAGTTCCTGCTCCTGTCCAAGAGGCGTTTTCTGGAACTCGGCTGGCTTTTGGAGGTCCACGGAGCCTTCAGGCGGCTTCTAGGAGAAGGAGTCGCAAGTCCAGGCTAGCAATCCGAGCCCCAAGAGTCATGGTTCCGGCTACAGAACCGGCCCACACAGCCATAGTTCCGGCCCCAGTACAGGCCCCAGCAGCCATGGTTCCAGCCCCAGTTCTGGCCCCAGCAGCCATGGTTCCAGCCTTAGCTCTGGCCCCAGCTGTCCTAGTCCCTTCTCTAGTCCCTTCTCCAGTCCCACCTCTAGTCACTTCTCAAGTCCCTCCTCGAGTCACTTCTCTAGTCCCTTCCCTCATCCCATCTCAAGTTCCCTCTCGAGTCTTTTCTCAAGTCCCCTCTCAGGTCCCCTCTCGAGTTCCCTCTCGAGTCTTTTCTCGAGTCCCCTCTCAAGTCAACTCCCCAGTGTCCTCTCGAGTCACCTCCCAAGTCAACTCTCCAGTGTCCTCTCGAGTCACCTCTCAAGTTTCCCCTCAGGTCTCCTCTCGAGTTCCCTCTCAAGTCCCCTCTCAGGTCCCCTCTCAAGTCCCCTCTCAGGTCCCCTCTCGAGTTACCTCTCGAGTTCCTTCTCAAGCCCTCTCTCGAGTCCCCACTCAAGCCCCTACTCATGTCCAGTTGGAGGTCCCGCAGACTAGTCTTCTGCCGGGGGTCCTGCCAACCCCATGTCCTGTACCGTTGGAGGTTCCGCTGGGGGTCCTGCCAACCTCATGTCCTGTCCAGTTGGAGGTCCCGCAGACTAGTCTTCTGCCGGGGGTCCTGCCAACCCCATGTCCCGTCCAGTGGGAGGTCCCGCAGACTAGCCCTCTGCCGGGGGTCCTGCCAACCCCATGTCTTGTCCAGTTGGAGGTCCCGCAGACTAGCCCTCTGCCGGGGGTCCTGCCAACCCCATGTCCTGTCCAGTTGGAGGTCCCGCAGACTAGCCCTCTGCCGGGGGTCCTGCCAACCCCATGTCTTGTCCCGTTGGAGGCCCCGCCGACTACTCTCCTGCCGGGGTTCCTGCCAACCCTTTGTCCGGTCTCGTTGGAGGCCCCGCCGACTACTCTCCTGCCGGGGGTCCTGCCAACCCTGTGTCCTGTCCCGTTGGAGGCCCCGCCGACTACTCTCCTGCCGGGGGTCCTGCCAACCCTATGTCCTGTTCCGTTGGAGGCCCCGCCGACTACTCTCCTGCCGGGGGTCCTGCCAACCCTGTGTCCTGTCCCGTTGGAGGCCCCGCCGACTACTCTCCTGCCGGGGGTCCTGCCAACCCTATGTCCTGTTCCGTTGGAGGCCCCACCGACTACTCTTCCGCCGGGGGTCCTGCCAACCCTGTGTCCTGTCCCGTTGGAGGCCCCGCCGACTACTCTCCTGCCGGGGGTCCTGCCAACCCTATGTCCTGTCCCGTTGGAGGCCCCGCCGACTACTCTCCTGCCGGGGGTCCTGCCAACCCCATGTCCTGTCCCGTTGGAGGCCCCGCCGACTACTCTCCTGCCGGGGGTCCTGCCAACCCTATGTCCTGTTCCGTTGGAGGTCCCGCCGTCTACTCACCTGCCGGGGGTACTGCCAACCCTGTGTCCTGTGCCGTTGGAGGTCCCGCCGTCTACTCTCCTGCCGGGGGTACTGCCAACCTTTTGTCCTGTCTCGTCGGAGGTCCCGCCAACCGCTCTCCTGCTGGGGGTCCTGCCAACTCCTGGTCCTCTTCCGTGGGGGATCCTGCCGAAGCCTGTCCCGCCGGCTCCGGTTCCTGTCCGGCCGACACCGGGTCCTGCCCGGCCTCCGGAGCTGTCTGGTCTTCGCCCTCGATCCCGACCCTCTGTGAGCCGCGGTCTTCGTCCGCGGGCCCGGCCTCCTGACTCTTCCTGCCGCTGCCTTCGCCCTCATGCTCGGCCCCCTGAGTTCGCCCGCTGTGGCCTACGCCCCACCATGGACTCTGCCTTGCCCCCGGGCCGTCCGCCCGAGACCCCCACCATGGACTCTGCCTTGCCCCCAGGCCGTCCGCCCGAGTCCCCCTTCTCGGCTTCTGCCGTGCCCCTGGGCCGTCCGCCCGAGATCCCTTCCTGGTCCCCTACTGGGCTCCTGGGCGGTCAGCTTAGTCCCGTCCTCCGGACCCCCTCCACCCACCCTGCTGGATTTTTTTTGGATTTTTGTGTTGGGGTTTAGGGACGTCTGGAATCCGTCCCTTGAGGGGGGGGTTCTGTCACAGTTCTGTCTAGGTTTGGGTGTTTTCACTGTTCTCTGTCATGTTTTCCTCCTGTCGTTAGTGTCCCTGTGTGTTCTCCTCCCTCCTCACCTGTGTCTCGTTAGCTAATTGTGTTCACCTGTGGCTCTTGTGTTTTTCTCCTCCCTCCTCACCTGTGTCTCGTTTGCCGATTGTGTTCACCTGTGTCTGGTAATTATCCCTCCCTGTATTTAGTCTTGTCTCGTGCTGTGTTCAGTGTCGGTGCTTCTTTTGTTGGTGACGGACTTCACCGGTGAGTGTTCTGTGTTTGGCTGTATTCGTTCCATTTTAGCCTTGAAATAAAGGTTTACCAAAGTTATCTGCGTTTGGGTCCTGCTTCCTTCACTCAACCGTGACAATTTGTCCTTGTCTTCTTCCTGGCGCCTACATTACCCACGGCAATTTATCATTTCACTTTACTTCTGAAGCCACAAAAGCTTTATACTAATGTGTTCTCCTCTGCAATGCAGTATAGACCTGTCAACACACTTTGAGGTTTACATTCATAGAGAATCTATGATAACATCCACTATTATCACTGCAGCTTTAAGTATACTTAACGACATGTTTTTTTCTCCAATGTTGGATATTTCAGATTCGATATAAAGTCTTTGTATCTTATTTAAAAATTCAGTCTGAGAGCTTAATTATGTCATCTGCTGCCAGTTTTTATCATTTCTTTCCACAGCGCCTTAGTGAGACTTGTGTGTGTTTATTTTGAATGTGTATGATTTGCATAATGTGAAAACAGAATGTACTTCGAGTATCTTTATACATTTCACCACTAAACCTCTTATTGTTTATTTAACTCTGAGACATGGCGCTGTGTTTAAATACTTTCACAGCTTTTAGTGTCAATTTAACACTTCAGAGCACCTCTTCAATCAACACTCTGAAGCCTAAAATAACTAACTGCAAAAATGAATAAGCACATCAGTGTTTTGCAGCGTGATCTGTGCAAATTCACCTCTGCTTTGTTTGCTGTGGTCTGGTTTTCTCACTGCCTTTTAAGATGATAACAAGTCTGTGTGAATCATGTTTCAAAGCACAATGATTCACTCCATTTCTCCGTGTGAGCGTCACCAGATTGGGCCCAGAGAGCAGCACTTATCAGCTACTTACAAAGCCGCCTCACACCTCCCCTCTCAGATGCTTTGTCACCAATTCACACATTTCATCCTCTAAACTCTTGTATCCTCACATGGCTGCAATGTGACCGCAATCGCCCCCCCAGGTGACATCCACGTGTGAAGGGTCTGGAGGAAGTCAAAATGACGGCTGTCAGGGGGACGGATCCTGTATGAAAGGTGAAATGTCATTTCATTTCATTTCAAACCTTTATTTATCCAGATTGGTCCCATTGAGATCATAGATCTCTTTTTCAAGGGAGAGCTGCAGCAATTAGGTTCCACATGAGTACTTTTAGGCCCCGTCAACACGGAGACGATCTCAGTTGTATCCGCTAACGTTCTTTATCGTATAGACCAGGGGAATTCAACTAAAATTCAACGAGGTCCAGTTAGAGAAAATCTCCCCATGCAAAGGTCCGGAACATCAAAATGTCTAACTTGCTTCATGAATTAGTGTGATATATATTGAAGTAGCCTGTAGCTTTATCAACGTCTGCATGTAATCAACAACTGACTGCCAATCAAATAAAGAAAGTACAATTCATAAACAACCATATTTATTGTCAATTAACATTGAACTCTACAGATATACAGTACATACTGTGGATATGTGTAATGTTCCTCTCGGGCTGCATTTAAAAATAAAATAGAGAAAATAAATAAAATAGCTTTTGAAAATGTGTGCATCTTAAAAGTGCTTAATTTTAGATAAATAAAATATACAGCTTGAGTTTCCCTTTTTCTTTGTTAACCGTTTCACATCATGACTTAACAGTTTCAGACGATTATAGAACAATATCAGTCTTTACACATCATAACAGTTGAACAGTTTTAAAGTTTCTCTTTCTTTCCCTGTTATATTGCAGTCCCTCACTCACTTTTTTTTAAATTCAGTGCGAGAATTGAGCTCGAGCTCGTCCTGCCAGGAGTTTGTACATCTGGGCTGAAATGGTGTCAGGGCCATTCTCACACACATGCAGGTGCTCATTGGTTACAGTGATGCAAACACAGGTATGGTGAAAAAAGAGAGAACTATTCGAAGCAGAAAAAAAACAGCGTAATATACCATCTGACAAAGGCCTGTGCTATAATGCTTCAATTAACTGGCTATTCTTAATAATATACTCAGATCAATAGGAGACAGAGATGTTAAGTTATAAATCAAGGGTTTTTATTATTATTTACCGCAGGGGTGAGGAACCTTTTTCCTTTCAATTTGTACAACATCCTCAGAGGGTCGTACAAATTATTGAACTCAACCTCTGCTTAAAAAAACTAAAATCACAGCCCATTCATTTTGCCTTTCTTTCATGCTGTGCAAAGAAAAAGCAACCAATCCAGATATCTCACCATGACTCGCCCATGCATGCACGCACGTGCACGGTGTGGCATGACCACTAAAACAGAAAGATATGGACACAAGATGTGTGCAAATGTATTTAGTATCCTATCCATGTGAACATGATTTAAGTGGGGGGGGACCTAACCTCCTCTAGGGGGGTCCGGGGGCATGGGCCCCCGGGAAGATTTTTTTTTAAATATTGAAGTTAAAAGCATCAATCTGGTGCACTTTGAGAGCAACATGAAGAGATCTATGGACACATCTTTCAACACCCATATGAAACAGAACTGTAAACAGATTTTTCTTTTTGGATATTTTACAAATCACTCCCTTTTGAAACTTTATTCTTGTTGTTTTTAACAACTTCTTTGTTACTGTCGTATTTTATACCTGTTTTTCATTTAGTCTCATTAATATCTATAATGATCATATAAAAGTGTGCCTTAACCTCACTGAGCTGAGGTTATTTGAGCCTCTCAGTCTCAGGAGAGAGCTCTCTTCCACCTGGTTGTAGAAAAGCTCTTTGTTAGCATAGCTAGCAAACCAGATGCGAATAACAACAGATCGCCACTGTGCTTACAACTAAAGACACAGCCACGCAAACACTGCGGCATGTGTACGGCTCCTTATGGGTACTGCAATAATAGGGCTGGAGCGGCGTTCCGGTGCTCTCTGTCAGCACCATGGATGTATAATAAGAACTGGATACAGCGTGGGAGGCGGGGCCTCATTCATTCCTATGAGAGTTGCTCAATGGCGCATGATGACAAAATGGCCCAACTTTTGAGAGAGCGAAACGTCACAGATTACCCGGCATTCCTGAGAAGTACCCGTATGTGCGCTCATAGAGCATGCGCAACTTTAACTACGCCGCCCAAAAGGCTCGTTCACATTAAGCACGTGAATTTGCGTACACGTAACTGCACCGCGCGTTCATGACAGCATGGTACTGGATTTATATTAACGAGGCGGCAGTTAGCAGCTAGCGGCTAGCTAGTAAATTATGCTAAGTTATACATCAATCGTTATGATATCCAAGCAACAGAGCTTCATTTAGCATGATACTTGTGTGGGTTGTACATGAAACCACTTAGTAATATATAAAAATGTATATGTTGAAGCCTGTTATGATCAATTGTGACTTAAAACTTTATCTAAAAAGTAAAGCTGATGATGGATTACTGTGGTGGAGTTAAAATAACAATAGCCTATTTCTTTTTGAAATGTGATGGAGGAAAAGGATAGTAACTGTGATTATTCATGTTAAGTAGCCCACAAGTAACTAAAACAATTGCAAGTGCAATAAGAAGCTACAGGAACGTTAATCTACGTCGGTAATATTAACTTTATTTAATACAACATTTACGGTACAAGATTTACATCATATAGCCCATGTAGTATAATATTTTACAAATGATGAATTACAGCAAACATGTGCAATATATCCATTATTACAGCTCCGTGGGCTGGCAGTAAGGCGATATGGTCCGTTGTTATTGTGCATCCATGCGCCTGTTGCCAACCCCTGGTATAGACGGTTCATCCACATGAAGCCGAAACGGAGCCGCAGCTTCCGAGCCCGAAAACGATACACTTTGAAAACGGCTCCCAAAGTGGGTAACTCTGGAGACGAAACGCTTGCGGCTCCGTGTGTATGCCCCTATACGATCATTTCCTGAATTGATGACGCCATAGCCTCTCCCCATCTCTCCTGCTCACCCCTGCGTCATTGCTGATGCGTTTCGCCAACAACAATAATGGCGGATCACAGGGATTTTAGTGCAAAATCTACAGCTCCTCTACCACAACCATCAGCAACAATAATAATATAATATAATAATAATAATAATCGGTGTTATTCGCTGCTTTTGGTGTATTTTGTGGCGGAAGTACAGCGCCACTTACAGGCCCGGCATATGTACTACAGCGACTTCGGTTCGAAATCGGTTTCGTCTCCGTGTGGCCTTAGATGCTTTGAGGCAGTTATCGCCAAAAAGTTGTCTTCAGTCGCATTTATTGGAAATGGCAATACTGTGGAACTGAATAGAAAATAATTTGGGCGCCTGACTATCATTTTAAACTGTAGTTCCGAGGCTATATCTGAAATCACTCACTATTGTACACGATATAGTGAGTTAGTCTTTTTTGTAGTTCTGTTAAGGGCTAATTACCATTTAAATAATTACGATACCAGTAGGCCTACACATACCAGTACCCTTAAAATAATACCAATAACTAATTGTTTCTATTGTCATTCAATACCCATTCTGTAATTGTAAGCAATCACTTTTGTCAGATGAAACACCTCCCCATCCAAATTATTTGTACACAAACACATACTCATATAATTATTATATGTATTTAAACTGTGCTCAAATTCAAACAAAGCTTGTAATAGTGTGGCTGTGAGCTACATCCTCAAAAGGTTTTAAAAACAGGTATCGTTTGTCTAGAGAAGTTTCAATGTTCTTCTTTTAATAGAGTGCAGCAGGATGGAGACAGATCCACAGGTTGTGTTGGGAAAATCATTTCAGCAAAGCGGCACAACAGAAAACAAATGTCCAAAAAGGGAAAAAAGTCATTTGAGGGGTTCAGGACTACTTCCTGATTCGCTCTATATTGTCCAAATAGAACTCCCTGAGTAGGAACAAGTTAATGAGAGATTTGGTCACAGCCCTGGATTGTTTTGGATGTGTCACTGGCACCATCATTGAAGTGCAGTTAGATCTAAGCGCCTGTTAAACTATATGCAATATATACCAATACAAATGATCGGGAACTCAAATACTTACTGTAAATGAAAAATCTAAGAACATGATCTTAACTTCAAGACTTTACCCACAATGCTTTGTGCCTTCAGGTTCTCCCAACTAATAATAATAATAATAATAATAATAGATTTCATTTGTTAGCGCTTTTACATGTGCTCAAAGACGCTTTACAGATATAGTGAAGGGAAAAGGAAGGAACAACAAATAAATATATAGTAAACAATCACACATTAAAAGCCAGATTGAAAAGGTGAGTTTTTGTAAGTTTTTTGAAGGTGGTGAGGTCAGTGCAGTCTCTGATGGGTTGGGGGAGTGAGTTCCAGAGGGAGGGGGCAGCGTCCCCCCAGGTCCGGTGATTGGTGCGGGTGGGGATGGATAGGAGGTTGGCTTCTGATGAGCGGAGGCAGCGGGAAGGGGCGTGGTGGTGCAGCAAGTCTGTGAGGTAGGGGGGGGGCCTGATTGTTGAGGGCTTTGTGAGTAATGAGGAGGACTTTGAAGTTGATTCTTTGACGGACGGGGAGCCAGTGGAGGTTCTGGAGGACGGGAGTGATGTGGTCTCGGGAGCGGGTGTGGATGAGGAGGTGGGCAGCAGAGTTCTGGATATGTTGGAGTTTATTGATTAAGTTGGATGGTATGCCGTAGAGGATGCTATTGCAGTAGTCGAGTCGTGAAGTGATGAATGCATGAATCAGGGTTTCAGCAGCAGAGGAGGAGAGTGATGGGCGGAGACGGGCAATGTTTTTGAGGTGGAAAAAGGCGGTCCTGGTGATGTGATTTATGTGGTGGTTGAATTTGAGCTGACTGTCGAAGATGACTCCGAGGTTGCGGATGTGAGGGGGGGAGATAGAGTGTGGCTGTCAATGGTGAAGTTGAAATTCTGGATGGCTTTGGTACGGGATGGGGGGCCGATGATGATGATGTCTGATTTGGCACTGTTCAGTTGGAGATAGTTTGTTTGCATCCATGCTTTTATTTCTGAGAGACAGTTGGTGAGAGTGGAGTGTGTTGTGGGGGTGATGGTTTTTGTTGAGATATAAAGTTGGATGTCATCGGCGTAGCAGTGAAATTGAAGGTTGTGGCGACGAATTATTTTGCCAAGGGGGAGCATGTAGAGGATGAAGAGGAGGGGGCCAAGCACCGAACCCTGGGGGACACCTTGGGACAGAGGAGCAGTGGAGGAGGTGCAGTTGTTGATGTTGATAAACTGATGTCTGTCGGTGAGGTAGGATTTCAGCCAGGAGAGTGCAGTGTCGGTGATGTTGAGTGATGATTCGAGGAGGGACAGCAGGATGGCGTGGTTGATGGTGTCGAATGCTGCGGTGAGGTCGAGGAGGATGAGGATGTTAAGGTTGCCGGAGTCAGAGGAGAGGAGGAAGTCGTTTGTGATATTGAGAAGAGCTGTTTCGGTGCTGTGTTTTGATCGGAAACCGGATTGAAATGGCTCAAAGAGATCATTGGAGCTGAGGTGGGCTTTAAGTTGTGAGGCAACGACACGTTCAAGTATTTTTGACAGAAAGGGGAGATTTGAGATGGGCCGGAAGTTGGACATGATGTCAGGTGTGAGTCCAGGTCTAGGTGACCTATAAGTCAGCAGCTGTGCACATTTTTTCTCCAGCACTTTTGTTGTGCTCAGTTATTTTGAGAGTCATTAGATGAGTAAAGTGAAAGTAAACCTCCTGGAGGAATAACTGTCCTCCGCCCCTTTTGCTCTTGTGTCCTGTGTTGATGGCAAATTGTGTTTGGTGGCAAATCAAAGTTAAATGTGAATCTAATCTAGGGCTTCTGATTGGGTCAGAAAGCAGTCAGAACTCTGAAAGCTAACCAGCTGCAGAGGGAACTCGTGCTTAATCAAATTACTGAGATTTGTTTATTTAAATGCTAAAAAAGTATCTTATCCTGTACTCTTATCTGTTCTCTCAGCAGAGACCATAAACTGCTCCATGATAGATTGGACGCCACCAGATTAATGCACACACGCTGAAGTATTTATTTAAATGTAATCCTTTAATCATTGATGTAATAGCTATGGTTTATACATTAATTGTGACATCAATGCAGCTCATAGCCTATCCTCTCCATCAGTGAATATTTCACACACACATTCCTTATCGTCAGATCAAACGAGGACATTTGGATTCACCAAAGCAGAATATTTTCATCCATTATGTATTTTTATATTCTGTGATAGGTTTAGTTTGATGGCAGCGTTTCCATTTTCACAGGTACAACAATTATTCTCCCACTTGTTTCCTCATCACATCCCCAGCCGGTTCACGCTGCCAGGCTTTTTCCTCCACACATTTTTTCCCAATCATTTTCTTCTCTGACAGCTCCAATCAAGCCTTCCTCGCCGTGAAAACCTCTTGTGAACAGACTGGCGGACATAAATATTGCAATTAGTCGAGTAGCTACAATGTATGCAAATCATTTCTTTTCACGCAACGTTTGTTTTGGATTATGATGAAGTTTCTTGGTTACTTCTAATCTAATTTATCGGGACTGGCAATTGTTGATGCAATCACTTAAAGCGGCGTGCAATTCCATTAGAAAAGGCACCTGGTCTGTCTCTCTTTAGAGATTAGCTGCCCTGCAGCGAGGATTTGGTAATGAGTTGGAGAGGATTTAGCAGTGGGAATATAATATGTGTCCCGGAGCTGCTGTGTTGTTTTCCCCTCTAAATCCTCTCAGGGCATGCACTGGTTTGAAGAGAGCTGCAGGTTTTCAGCATCCCTACGTCATCGGGGCGAGTGGAGGTCACATGCAGGGGATTACAGTTACATCAGGGGGGAGATTGGTTTTTACTGTGGCTCACTCGGAATCAACATGCCATCAGCCTGAACGCTTACCGATCAGAACATATTTGAGAAACCGCAGCGATCAAACCTAGATTTTTATTGATATGAAATGTAAAACCACTTTTAAGCATGTAAACTGCTCCATACTTAAAATTGTGTTGTAAGATGGGTTCACTTTACTTTAAATGGCCCATGTCATGGCCACTTCTACTGATCATAATTCCATTGTTGAGGTAAACTAAAATAGATTTATATTGTGCAATTTTCCAAACTCACATTGGTTTCTCATACAGCCTCTCTGTAAAGTATGTGTATTCACTCTCTGTCCTAAACGACTTGTTGGAGCTCCTGCCCCCCCCTCCCACTCCCTGTGAGCCCTGTGTGCTCCGATTGGTCAGGTCGGCCACTCTGTTCTGATTAGTCAACCACCAGAGAGGCTCTGCCCATGTCTAACAGTGCTTTTTTCATAATGGCGTCGGTACAGCCGTATATGTTATACGCTAACTAACCGAACTGTACCTACAACTGTTGTTATTTAGGTGCACTGGAAACTGCGCCATGATGCCTACCGAAGTGAAAAACGTCTGTTGCAAAGAAATTAGAAAGGTAGCCTGGCTGACAGTGTGACGAAGGTAACTTCGTCACTGTGGACTGACGGCTTCGGGCTGGATAATATTGCACATGTGGGTTTGCACAGGACAAATGTCACTGAGCACTTTAGTGAACAGTTTGCACTTTATTAGCGTGATTTGCACAGTACAGTTAAACATTGCATATTTGCACATTTGCACATTTGTATACTATTTATTGATGTAGTATTTATTAAATGATAACCGTATTAAATTGGAATGTCGTCTGGCAGACGCTGGTCAGGCCCTCGGCTCCACCTGGAAAGAGAGGGGAGTTATAGCGAGAGCGCTAAAAGTGTTTGTTTGTGTAAGATTGACAGCGGTTGAGATTAGTCATTGTGTGCAAATGATATGTTTTAGCGTGTAAAGGTCATGATGTAAAGTTGCATTAATTGTACAATTTACCACCGTGTTATTCTGTTCAGTTATAATGTTTGTGTTTGAAAAGTGTTCACCCTCCCGTCTTTTCTGTTGAAGCTGATTATGTTCACCTGGGGCCCTGTGCTGTCTCCTTCCCCCTCACCTGTGTCTTGTTGGGTTAATTAGTGTGGGTATTTAGGCTCTGTGTTTCCTGTTTTATGGGGGGTGTGAGATCCTTGTGGCTGGTGACTGTGCTCACGGGAACATCAAGATTGATGCTGTGTCCTGTGCTCGAATTTAATAAATACCCACACCGGGTTATATTTTTGCCTCCTTGGTTGGTTGGGCCGCTCAATCGTCGGCTTCACAGACAGTTACAACATTATGTAGCCAGCTAGCTGAAAACACCAACAGTAGCACACAACATTATATGCCAAGATATACACCATACATACCCCACAACCTGCAGAACCTCCATAACATGTACAGATTCAATTATAGACCTTTGAGGCATAGAACGGAAGAAGAGAACGTTATTTTTACCTGAAATAAACTACTACTGTGTTTGATGAAAAATCAAATCATGGTTTGCTATGAATGATATGTTATAGGAGCAAATAATTCAGGGACGAAAGGCTACTAAGTATTTCCATCAAACTTTATTTTTAGAAATGTGCAAAATGAACATGTGTAAATATACATATATACACTGTATATCATCCATTCTTCCCCTTATAGGCGTTTTCTGCATCTTGCCTACAGGGTTGCCAACTTTGGATACCTGGCTGGAGTGAGATTTTGATGTCATGGGTTTAATTACACATATGCGCACTAAATGACTGCTATCGTGTCAGCAGCGGGACCTTAGCATATATATATGATATATAATCTATACAAATACACAAAATTGGACACAGACTATAAAGGGCACAAAGTTTCATTCACTAATGAAAGTCAAACACATGTTTGTTTCCACTGTTTAATTGTGTCCCTGTCGCGATATCGTACGATAAATAAAAATGAACTCGATAAATTGCCATTTACATGAGGATGTGACTAGCAGTTTGTCAGGATGTACTTGAATTATTATTATATATTATCATTATGTCAGGGGTCTAAAATGGTCATACAACGGTGCCGACAATATTATCATTTATCGCAATCATTTCCTGGAAAATGTATCCAACAAAATGAATTATCGTGAGAGGCCTATACATGAAACACACACACACAAACAAATCTACAGACTTACTCCAAACTGCCAAACATATTAATTAACACACTCTATGTTGGCCTAGTAGAACAATAAGCAGCAGACTTTTACTTTTTTATCATTTCTACTGGATCTTAGATCTGCGCTTGCGCAATACGGGTCGGCAGTTGCCAGAGAGTATTTTTGTTGGGTAATCTATGGTAGGGCTAACCCATACAGTGGTGGGGTGAAGTCAGTATTTGCATTGTAATTACATACACGCTCCCCTTGACAGTGAAAGGCCACACGTGAGGTTTAGATTATTTCACTGTCTCAATCCAAATTGAACTGTATGAAATAAAAAGGCACATTTGTCTTGTAGTAAATAAAAAGGGCGACCTGGAGCCAATCCTGCAACTTCCCCACAAGTGAAAGAGTTGACATGCTGAAAACCCAACCCCTGCAGGGGGGTCTGGGGGATTCTCCCCCAAGAGATTTTTTGAAATACTAACATAAAATACACATTCTGGTACTCTCTTGAGAAGAACAATAAATACATCTATTACGACATATTTAAAAAAATGAATGCCATTTTAGTTTGTTGTTACTTTGTTCTGAAAGCTGAACCTGCTGCTCCTCACAGAGAGAAGAGGGAAGAGGCTGTGAATGACTTTACATAAGGGTGGATAGCCCCCATTGTTCTGTGTGTCAAAATGAAAGACAGCCCACACACCTATCAATCATCAAACCGTGGGGTCTTATTTCATTACAAATCAACACGTAATGTTGTATCGACGTATAGAGATGTACTACAGCAAAAGTATTCTCCGTGGGGACTTCCTGCAACAACACCACGCCGTTATCTTGATTCTGATTGGCCAGAAGTATCAAAGATGTTCTATTGAGAAGACGATCACTACCTGACAAAAGTTTTAAAAACAGTTTCTAGTCTTCGGTATTCTTGTTTTTGGCGTGAGAATAGTTTGGGCAGCGTGAGACCGTGAGATTGAGAGTGAAAGCGTGTGTCACACGCCAGATGCGTGAGAGTTGGCAACCCTGGCCTATCGCAGCTTTGTAAGCTGGCTTTTTAGGACGTGGCCATCCCGTCATGTGTTGTCCGACGGATACGCCAGGAGTTTTCTGATCTGGCTGGACGAAATCAAATGCAAATCACAAAATATTAGAGAAACTTAGTTGTTTTAGGTTCGTTAGCTTGCCAGCTAGATTAATATGCTAACCTACGTTTGCTAGTTGTTCAGTGTAAAATGCTAACCTACTATGAACAACAGCTAGTGGTTCATATTAGGCTAGCAAGAACATGTTTACAATTGCAATCTTATACGGGTAGTCTGCTACGTTCGGTCATTCATTGTAGCTGGCATAAAAACAATGTTTTCCCAGGCATGTCTAGCTCTTGGTAGCCTTCTTGTTTAGCTCGGTAGCATACACGCTAGGAACGCCAACTATAATGTAATTAAGTTTTGCGACTGACCGTACGGTAAATCACCCGGAGTATACTGTCCATGGGTATTTAGCTTGTGAATGCAGATATTCTCCTGCTATGAGAGACATGTAAGGCATCTGCTGACATTGGAGTTGATATATGGAAACGCTAGCAACTAAGTTAGCCCAGTTAGCACTGTGTCAATGGCTTAGCAGCCCCAAAAACGTTTACCCATTTACAGTGGCGTAAATGTTGTTGTTGCTCCCATTTTTCATGAGATGAACTCAAAGATCTAAAACATTTTCTAGATACACAAAATAACCATTTATCTCAAATATTGTTCACAAATCTGAAAAAATCTGTGATAGTGAGCACTTCTCCTTTGCCGAGATAATCCATCCCACCTCACAGGTGTGGCATATCAAGATGCTGATTAGACAGCATGATTATTGCACAGGTGTGCCTTCGGCTGGCCACAATAAAAGGCCACTCTAAAATGTTCAGTTTTATCACACAGCACAATGCCACAGATGTCGCAAGTTTTGAGGGAGCGTGCAATTGGCATGCTGACAGCAAGAATGTCCACCAGAGCTGTTGCCCGTGAATTGAATGTTAATTTCTCTACCATAAGCCGTCTCCAAAGGCCGTCTGAGACCAGCCACTCGGACAGCTGCTGCAACAATTGGTTTGCATAACCAAAGAATCTCTGCACAAACTGTCAGAAACCGTCTCAGGGAAGCTCATCTGCATGCTCGTCGTCCTCATCGGGGTCTCGACCTGACTCCGGTTCGTCGTCGTAACCGACTTGAGTGGGCAAATGCTCACATTCGATGGCGTCTGGCACGTTGGAGAGGTGTTCTCTTCACGGATGAATCCCGGTTTTCACTGTTCAGGGCAGATGGCAGCGTATGTGGCGTCGTGTGGGTGAGCGGTTTTCTGATGTCAATGTTGTGAATCGAGTGGCCCATGGTGGTGGTGGGGTTATGCTATGGGCAGGCGTATGTTATGGACGACGAACACAGGTGCATTTTATTGATGGCATTGTGAATGCACAGAGATGGGTCAGTGACGTGATGCCTAGATATCTGTTTCCACAAGCAGTTAATTTTATATTGTTGTATAAAAATTAGGGCTGTCAAACGATTACAAATTTTAATCAGATTAATCACAGTTTAAAAATTAATTAATTATGATTAATCACCATTCGAACTATGTCCAAAATATGCCATTTCTTTCTGTATATTGTTGTGGGAATGGAAAGATAAATGAAAGAAGGCGGATATATCCATTTAACATACAGTATCTATGTTTATTATAAAAAATGTCTGCGTGTCAAAATGAAAGACAGCCCACACACCTATCAATCATCAAACCGTGGGGTCTTAATTCATGTGTTGATTTCTATCAACGGGGGAGTACTTCAGGAAAGTCGACAGGGGGGCGGCTAGTGGAGTACTTCGTGACCACAGAGTGTGAACGTTATGATCAGCTGTTTTAGCGCAGTTCTCCATTGAAGGGGGGGGGGGGGGGGGGGGGGGGGGGGGGGGGGGGGTGGGGGGGGGGGGAGTCCCTCCGCAGCCGGTTGGCGTAGTTTTGGCACAATTCCGTTGTAAAGACCGACGTTAACAGCAGCCCTGTCTGTGCACACGGAGACCGACTCTGTCGTCCGGTGATCTAACCGCCTTCTGGAAAAGCTTCACAAGTACGTCGGTACGCAAATGCGTTTTGTGACACAAGTGACGGTACGCATTTCAGATTACGCACATAACCTGCGTACCAGTTATGTGCACCCCTGTACTACAGCAAAAGTATTCTCCGTCAGGACTTCCTGTAACAACATCACGCCGTTATCTTGATTATGATTGGCCAGAAGACATTATCAAAGATGTTCTATTGAGAAGACGATCACTACGTGACAAAAGTTTTCAAAACCGTTTCTGGTCTTCGGTATTTCCAGACAAGTGGCTACTGAAATCAATCTTACTGCTGTCTGTGCAATTTACTCCGCGAGTTGGCAGACTTTATTTTGCTTACTTTAACATCATTATTCATGGTGGGGCTAAGCCATTTCTTGGTATGGGTGTAGCCTACCCCAGCCATACCCTGGCGCTGCCACTTGTGGTATGTATGGGGCGGGCCATTCTGCACATGCGTTAAATGCGTTAAATATTTTAACCCGCAATTAATTCAAAAAATTAATTACCGCCGTTACCGCGATAATTTTGACAGCATTAATACAAATGGTTAAATATTGTATGAAAGCATTAATCTCACATCACTTTCTTGACCACTATTCGTAAATAGTGTAAATAATACTAAATTGGGTGATTTTTCTAGTATTAAAGTGGTAAGATGTCATTCGGTAAAACGGTTCTCACTTAAAGTCAATGAAGATAATTGTTTGTAAAATGATGAAAATAATCATGAACTATTCTATGCGGCATATTTTGTCAAGTATCTTGATAAACATTTTAAAGTTTTGATAAGATGCATCTTAAAAAACATAAAGAAATATCTAAAAAACTTTGTTGCGCAAAGAAACATTTTCCTGAATGTCATTCGGTAAAACAAAGATCAGAGGCCATTTTGAACTATAGTGACATGACTTTAGTCAGGCCACATGTGATGACATCACTCAGAGGACCCCTGAAGACCGCCCAAGTTGAAGGTAAGTTTACATTTTGCTCCTAAATTTGAGATAATTACACCTTTCCATGTGTGGTACCATGTGTCACAGATTAGAGTGTCATTCGGTGAAACTTCAAAAAAGTGTTTATAACGTTTTTAATTTTTAAAAACATTAAGTTATAGGTGAAATTTGAAGTTAACAAATTGAGGTTAAGGTCATTGTTGCTAATAGGCGACCAAGTAACTGCCTGTTAGGAATGAATGTCTATGAAATTTGTCATTCAGCAAAACAGAATTTGTCATTCAGTAAAACCGTTTGTCTGGATGACATCTCTTATCCCGAATGACACAGTGGATTTAACTGATTTCTTTATTTCTTTATTGATTGTTTTAACATGCTATTGAGTTTGTATAACTGCATTTATTTCATTTTTAATTTAAATTTTGTATTATTATTAAAATAAAACATTTTAACAGATGCCTGTGTCCAACAAGGAGAGGGGTGCATGCTTCTGTGCAAGGATAAGGACAGATCCTGCTGCTAGGGAGGAGAGACTAGCAAAGAGAAGGGACAGGTATAACTGTGAAGGTGTATGAGAGCAGTAATGGCAGTAAACAGTGTAGGATGCATTGTCTATAAGTAGGGATGATCCAATCGATCGGTCACCGATCGAGATCGGCCGATACTCACTCTCTACCGATCGATCGGTGCTCTCTAAACATGCCGATCGCGAGAGCCGATCGCATGACGTAAAATGATGACGTAAAATACATGACACTTTTCTCTGTGTGCGGCAAAACAAGCTGACAAAATGGCTTCATCAGTCTAGCAATATTTCAAGGTGTCCAAAACAGACATTAAAATAGCGGTATGCAACATGTGTGAAGCAGAAATCCCCCGTGGTGGAACCAAGCGGCAAACTGTGGGGTAGAGCCGTGAAGCCAATACGGAAGTGCCACACACTGCTGTTCATATATTGGCCGATAGGCGATGGCTGCAGAAAGGAGCAATTTCCATAGACCCCCATGTTAAAATGCCCAACTTTACAGCAGAAAAAAACATGTTTCTACCCCTGGCTCCATAGATTTTTATTATCGATATAGTTAGATTCCACCTTCATGATTATGGATCTGTGAGTGAATTGTTTTCTAACGCGACCCTTTTATTTATATTAGGTCTTAAAGTTTGTGCACACATTAGGGCGTGGTCACGTTGATTGACAGATACGTGCCTCACTGTCAGCTAACAGCAACTGGTCCACTTTGCTAGGCTACAACCATAGAGGCTACAACGTTAGTTAGTTGTAGTTACTGTACTTGACCCTTTAGCTGTGTTCGTGGTGATCGTGCCTGTTAGGGAATATTGTTACAAATACCAGATAATTAAAATGTCGTGCTGTGCGCTTGAATGTACTAACAGAACTTCCAAGAAGTCTACTCTCAGCTTTTTTCGGTGAGGAAATTGATAATATTATACATGTTAACCCCGTTAGCAGGTGTTTGAGTGCTTGTTAGCTTAGCTTGTTATGTAGCTTATTAGTCAGCTAAGGACGTAACCCTTTATACATATATACAGTTTAGTTTATGATTCAGCCTTGGGTAAGACTTTTATACTATATGGCTATGACGCCCAAAATGCTAAACGGGAGCAAATGTGAAAAGGGGACCCAATTATCCCAGAGGGGCCGCCGGAGTCCACGCCGCCGAAGCTAACGGGGCTGCAGGGGGCTAGCTCGCTAGCGCGTCCCGGCCATAGGTCCCAGCAGCCGTAGCTAGCCCCCTGGGGCTCCTTTAGCTTCGGCCAGCGGCGGAGTCCGGCGTTATAACTGGAGATCAAGGAATGCATCGAAACGCGGACTTGGTTCGCCTGTAGCCCGCTGTAGTATTAGCTAAATAAATGATGTTGAGCAAGGTTTATTAAGCTGAACACCGCCACAATTATTCTGCTATGTATCGGTACTTATTTTATTTTATTAACGTGTGAATGACAAGCAATAAGAATAATACCAAATAGCTATTTATCTTGCAGATTGTCTCGTTTGATTATGAATGTAACGTTTATATAGTGGAACTACACTGTTTTATCAAAAACCAAAGTGCCACGCAGTGACTTGGTATGCATATATTTCAGCAGGAAATGTGCAACCTAGATGACATTTACCAACACAGACTATATAGAAATATTTGTATAAGTTGTTCGTTACTAAGTGAACGAGGAGCGGTGACTGCAAGCTGGGTTGTTAGCATAGACTGTGTTGTTAGCATAGGTTGTTAGCTTAATACTGAGAGCATGTTAGCTTAGCTTCTTAGCCTGAGCTAGGTCTGGAACGTCACGCTCGTTGGCAGCAGGTCCCGCCCTGTCCCGCCTCTTTGCCCTTATTTGGAGCAGGCTGGAGAAGGCGGGAGTTAGACTCTGACGTCACTGTCGAGCCGTTAGTAGCCGACTCCGCCTACTTAGGGCTTCACGGCAACTCTGCAGAATCCTATGGGTGACGTCACGGACCCTACGTCCAGTTATATATACAGTCTATGGGTGGAAAGCAACAACGACAATTTAATACCAGCTCTCCCGGATCTCACACCTCTGTCTGAGGACTCTTTTGAGGAGCCTCCACAAGTTGCCCCTCCTGAACCATCTCAGCCATCCTCACTTCCTTGGCCATCTGTTTCTGCTCAGCTATCCTCACCTTGGGAGGGACCACTCTCATCCTCAACACCTGATAAGGCTTCACGTGGAAGCAAGAAAAAAAACTGTGAAAACCATACACGGAAACTGAGGGAGGAAATAGAAGAGTTAAGAAAGTAACTTTTAAGAGAAAATGTGAAGTACATCTCAAGCCTATGCCACCAATTCCGACTCCGTCCGACATGACGAACGGGCAGTATAAGGACATTTGAAACATGTTATGAGACTGAGTCTGTTTTTTGATGTCAATAAATGTAAAGTTCAATTATAAAGTCTTTGGTATCTGTCGTGGCCCATTCTTGTAGGATATCTAAAAACTGTGCCACGTCAACAGGGATCCGCTTCTTGACTCACACGTTAAAAACCATCCAAATAGAGCTCTGTAGGCGCTGATTTCTTTACCTTCTTCGGCCGATTTATTTGCTTCCATATATTTAAACAAACAAAATGATCAGTGTAACGTGAGGTCAAAGACTGTTCCGATTCCCCGTTCATTGCTGGAGACAATTTCCTCCTCACGCTCAGCCCCACCCCTTCCTTATATCACAGGTGTGGCTCGCAGTAAATCAAAGTTTTCTCCGAATATTTAATTCGGTACTAATACATAAATGGAAAGAATATATTAAGATCTAAATTAATAAGAAAATAATACACTCATTGTCAACACAGAAAATGGCTCTAACAGTATCCTTTTTTAAATTTAGGACTACATCCAGTTATTCGATCTATGTGCAATGGCATATTGCAGTTGCAGTATGTCATTCAGTACAACGAAAGACGTCATACAGTAAAACAATGAATTTTACAACAAATATATAAAATAGTGCGTTACTTGACATAAACAATGAAATTAATGAAGGGAATTTAATTATAATAAGAGGTTTCATATGATTTGAAAGCATTTTTACCTGTACTGGAATAATGTAGGAAAAAAATGTTGACGGATGAAAAGCTATTGCCTTAAAAGACAAAATATTTAATATTTGTAGTTTTGGTGTGAAAATGTTATACCTGGATATAGATTCCTTATAGATCAATAATTACATTTTTCACTATCTGTGAATATAGCCTTGTTTTGCCGAATGACATTTTCAAGGGGTGTATACAATGAAATGCATACAAATGCCTTGTAGTGTTACCTTTTTCAGTGGGCACATGCACAAATGAAAAATACATATTTGAATTCATTTTGAAACTGACTTGCTGTTTCATTTTTATTTTTTTGGCATTTTGAAAATATAAAATGTCACTGACCCAGATACCGTGACGAGATCCTGAGGCCCATTGTTGTGCCATTCATCCACGACCATCACCTCATGTTGCAGCACGATAATGCACGGCCCCATGTTGCAAGGATCTGTACACAATTCCTGGAGGCTGAAAACATCCCAGTTCTTGCATGGCCAGCATACTCACCGGACATGTCACCCATTGAGCATGTTTGGGATGCTCTGGATCGGCGTATACGACAGCGTGTTCCAGTTCCTGCCAATATCCAGCAACTTCGCACAGCCATTGAAGAGGAGTGGACCAACATTCCACAGGCCACAATCAACAACCTGATCAACTCTATGCGAAGGAGATGTGTTGCACTGCGTGAGGCAAATGGTGGTCACACCAGATACTGACTGGTTTTCGGACCCCCCCCAGACCCCCCCCCAATAAAGCAAAACTGCACGTTTCAGAGTGGCCTTATATTGTGGCCAGCCTAAGGCACACCTGTGCAATAATCATGCTGTCTAATCAGCATCTTGATATGCCACACCTGTGAGGTGGGATGGATTATCTCGGCAAAGGAGAAGTGCTCACTATCACAGATTTTTTCAGATTTGTGAACAATATTGGAGAGAAATGGTTATTTTGTGTATATAGAAAATGTTTTAGATCTTTGAGTTCATCTCATGAAAAATGGGAGCAAAAACAAAAGTGTTGCATTTATATTTTTGTTCAGTGTATGTACAAAAGTGGTGGGGCACAACAACTTAGATGTCTACATATAGTGGAGCACGCTCAGGTACTGCGGAGCGCATTAAGCTTAGCAGACTCTACACGCTAACGAAGGATCACTTCTTCTTCAGGGCAGGGAAGGCTACGCAGTACACAGTCTACTGCCCCGCAGCTGCTGCCCCTCTGTTGGACTCCGGTACTGCACATTACTCATGAGACGTTGTAAAAAAAAAATGAGTGGGGGGCGAACGCACTAACCACTCCGCCAACGCCACAGTCAGCCCCGCCATGCGGGCCGGATGAGAATGTCTGGCGGGCCGGATGTGGCCCACAGGCCGCCAGTTGATGGTCACTGCTGTATACTGTATACACAAACTATACAAAAACGCCTTTACGCTTTGGAGCTTGTTTATCTATCTGTAAGCAACTGCCAGGTAGGTCTCTCAGTCACTCACTCCTGATTGTTCACTGCGCAGTGACAGCTGCTACGTGCCTGATGTGTGAAAGTTAAACTATCTGATAGATAGAACATAGGTAGCCTATCAAAACGGCCCAGCCCAGCCCAGTGGGCTAGGCCACACCCCTCCAGGGAGTGGCCGGAACACTTACAAATGTGGGCTGGTAGGATTTAGATAAGGAAAAAAAAAAAAAAGGGAGTAGACGGAACACTTAAAAATGTGGGGCCGGTAGGATTTAGGCAAATAAATACAATTTGTTGGCCCTCCGGCCCACGCACAGCACCGGCCCACCGGGAAAACTCCCGGTATTCCCAATGGCCAGTCCGTCCCTGGGCACTGGCACTGACTCTTCAGGTTTACAAATATTATATTTTGACCTAAATCAAAATATAATATTATTTAAAAAAGCTTTTTTTGTCTGATGCTTCGATTAATTTTAAACAGACAGTTCAACAAAAGGATACCCAAAAAATGCAGTTTATCATTTAAATATTGAATTGTTCTCTCTTAGTAAGATCCCATTTTCAATAAAATTATGGTCTTACTTACTTGCAGTCATTAAACCGCTCTTAAAAAAGAATAATCTAGATGCTTCAGTAATGAACAATTATAGGCCCATATCAAACCTCCCATTTCTAGGTAAAATAATTGAAAAAGTTGTTTTTCAACAGTTGAGTAATTTTTTGCATTTACATAACTGTTTCGATGTGTTCCAGTCAGGCTTTCGTCCAAACCACAGCACTGACACTGCTCTTGTAAAGGTCTTTAATGACATCCACTTAAACACAGACAGTGGCAGAACTTCAGTGTTAGTACATTACATTACATTGCATTTAGCTGACGCTTTTGTCCAAAGCGACTTACAATAAGTACATACGACCAGGAAGACACAGCCCAGAAGAAAACAGAATCATATAAGTACAGAAAACAGAATCATATAAGTACGTATAGTATTATTAGATCTCAGTGCTGCATTTGACACTGTTGACCACACGGCATATTACTAGACCAACTGGAAAACTGGGTGGGACTTTCGGAAACAGTCCTAAATTGGTTTGAATCCTACTTAAAGGACAGAAACAACTTTGTTTCTATAGGTAAATACACATCTGAGTTGACAAATATGACATGTGGGGTTCCTCAAGGCTCCATCTTGGGGCCTCTTCACTTTAACATCTACATGCTACCACTGGCTCAGATAATGAAAAACAACAAAATAAGTTACCATAGCTATGCAGATGACACACAAATGTACGTAACAGTTTCACCAGGAGACTATGCTCCAATTCAAGTTATTTAGGCAATGTTGTTGGTGGGAGTTAGGGAGAGACCGCCCCTTCCAGGTGTGTGTGTGCGTTTTCCGGTGTGTGTGGAGGGAGTACGAGACGGTAGGAGTTGTGTTCGAGTGTGGGGAAAAGTCATAATGAGTGTTAAATACTATTGATTGGTTCTGTAAGGCGTGGCTGTCAATACCAGAAAATAAAGAGAACGTTTTCGACATTGAAGGCTCGAGTGATGCTATGATCTTGAATAGCGGTGAACGCTACAATATGAACAGGCTTGTGCTTGGCCCACTGGTATTATTTGTTTACTTATTTTGAAAATTAACTAGCAACGCCGTGCTGTCATATAGCAACTGCAAAGCTACTGCAGCAAAAAAATCCTGGCGCCGCCCATGTTTTTATGTCAAAAACTGAGTTTTCATTAGCAGCTAATGATAGCTTCCAGAGTGAATGACAGCTTCCTATTTTGTCTCCTTGGATACGAGTCCAAACAACTCACAGACTGCACCGGGCGCTGACGTAGGCACCCTGTGACCATCAGATTTGACGACGCTGATTGGCTGAAATTATGTTTTGGCGGCATATTTTAAAGATAGCAACAGTTGGCTTCTGCTGCACTTGCTGCACTTTCGTCTGGGCGCTGTGCGTAGCACCCAGACGAGAGAGGGTAATGATACACGGGCAAGGCCAGGCAGGAAACATGTGACTTATCAGTAACTTTGGACATCGTAACACAATTTTAAACGAGATGTTATTGTAGATTATACATTTTACTGATACCAATTATATAATATTTACCTATTCTTTAAATATATATATTTTTAATGTGGGAAGAGGGAGGGCGGCCTATGGGCCGGCCGCCACTGAACAGCTAAATAATAGTCAAATGTTCTTACACCTGACTGTATATTGAAAAAGAAGCAGTTTCTAAAAGTCTACTTACACTGCTGACTAGGGGTGTAACGATTCACAAACATTTTGGTTCGGTACGTACCTCGGTTTTTAGGTCACGGTTCGGTTCGGTACGTTTTCGGTACAGCAGAAAAAATTATCACAAAACATAAAATATGTATTTATATTTTTTTATTATTATTAAATTATGAATAATGTATTCACTCAAATAAATACAAAATATAATAAAATAAACATTATGGTGCAGCATTTCGATGAACTGAAATAATCTGTATTTGAACTTTACTGCACACAAAACAAAAACATAAACTATTAGTTTTGGGTTTTTAATTAAAACTGTGAATATTCACTCAAATAAATACAAAATATAATAAAATAAACATTAAGGTTCAGCATTTCGATGAACTGAAATAATCTGTATTTGAACTGTACTGTACTAGTACCTAAGCAGCCAGTTTGACATAATGACTTGCTTGTCATTGTATTTTCATGTTTTTTGAAAGAAAGATGAACATGTCCACATTGCTTGCCGAAAGGGCAGATCTGCTGGCACTAACAATGTCTCCTGCTGTGGAGAACACCCTCTTGCTAGGGACAGAGGTAGCAGATACAGCCAGGTAGCGCTTTGCTAACAAGGCAACAAAAGGATATTTGGCGTTTGTAATAGCTTTGGCTCAGTCTAAACTTTTTGCGAGTGGTGGAGGCTTAAATGCTAGTGGGAGTTGGGTTTACACTTCAGTCTTTTTTCTACCGGTGATATTCATGTTCGGGTGATGCCTTTTCAAATGAGTGTGCAAGTTTGATGTATTGCCAGCCGCGTAACCAATTTTAGTTGAAAAATGCCGACAAACAGCTTTGGTTCGGTTCACCTGTCTTTGTCCGTCATCCTTGTACGTAACTGCGAAACCAAAATGGTCCCAAACCGGAGACTTCAATGATGCTGGAGGATTTTGTAGCTCAACTTTATCTGCGTTCGCCATTTCGACAGTTCCTCAAATTACTGACTAAATTTGAACGCATCCCTGTGACCAGCTCTATGCCTCTCGTCCAATGAAATGACTTGGTTGCTCTATGACGCGTTGAACCCAATGTGAGCAAATTACTCTGAATGCTGCGATGCAGCACCTGAGATTACTTCCAAAAAGTTGTTCACGTTCTCAATTTTTTACGTTAAACGTTATATTCATCGGTACACTTCGGTACGGTTACGTGTACCGTTACACCCCTACTGCTGACCTTACAGTAGCCCCAATATGTAAAACATGTATAAATACTGGAGTAATGGCAATTACATTGACTAATTTACATTAATCTGTACTGTAATCCTGTAGCTGCTCAGGATGGGCAGTTTTACCTACTTTGGGGTACTTTTATTGTAGTGGCTTAAGATTTGATTTAAGAACAGTTACTACAATACTGATGTGAATGAGATATAAGATGTACTATTGGTTTTAGCACTTTAAAGCTTTAGTGGGACCTCTGGTCCCCCACAGAGTCCTTGGGAGACCCCTCCGTGATGTGCTTTGGTACTTATGGGGCTCGGCTGAGTGAACCATCTGTCCCTCTGTCAGGGTGTGTCAGCAGGCTACTGCTTTCCAAGCTCCTAAAGCTCTACCATTGACCTGTAAGAATCTCAGACTGACCCCCATCAAACATTTTTCCTTTTCCTTGTTTAAGAGTTAAGGGAAATATTTTATCTCATAGTTGAACATCTGTATAAGACTCATAGATTGAAATAGTTTAATTTAAAGGGATGGTTAAAGTTAAAGGGATTTTTTTCTGGGTTTGTACACTGAACAAAAATATAAATGCAACACTTTTGTTTTTGCTCCCATTTTTCAAGAGATGAACTCAAAGATCTAAAACATTTTCTTTATACACAAAATAACCATTTCTCTCAAATGTTGTTCACAAATCTGAAAAAATCTGTGATAGTGAGCACTTCTCCTTTGCCGAGATAATCCATCCCACCTCACAGGTGTGGCATATCAAGATGCTGATTAGACAGCATGATTGTTGCACAGATGTGCCTTCGTCTGGCCACAATAAAAGGCTACTCTTTTTTGTTCAGTTTTATCACACAGCACAATGCCACAGATATCGCAAGTTTTGAGGGAGCGTGCAATTGGCATGCTGACAGGAGGAATGTCCACCAGAGCTGTTGCCCGTGAATTGAATGTTCATTTCTCTACCATAAGCCGTCTCCAAAGGCGTTTCAGAGAATTTGGCAGTACATCCAACCGGCCTCACAACCGCAGACCACGTGTAACCAGACCAGCCCAGGATCTCCACATCCAGCATGTTCACCTCCAAGATCGTCTGAGACCAGCCACTCGGACAGCTGCTGCAACAATCTGTTTGCATAACCAAAGAATTTCTGCACAAACTGTCAGAAACCGTCTCAGGGAAGCTCATCTGCATGCTCGTCGTCCTCATCGGGGTCTCGACCTGACTCCGGTTCGTCGTCGTAACCGACTTGAGTGGGCAAATGCTCTCATTCGATGGCGTCTGGCACGTTGGAGAGGTGTTCTCTTCACGGATGAATCCCGGTTTTCACTGTTCAGGGCAGATGGCAGACAGCGTGTGTGGCGTCGTGTGGGTGAGCGGTTTTCTGATGTCAATGTTGTGAATCGAGTGGCCCATGGTGGTGGGGTTATGGTATGTTATTGACGACGAACACAGGTGCATTTTATTGATGGCATTGTGAATGCACAGAGATACCGTGACGAGATCCTGAGGCCCATTGTTGTGCAATTCATCCACGACCATCACCTCATGTTGCAGCATGATAATGCACGGCTCCAAGTTGCAAGGATCTGTACACAATTCCTGGAGGCTGAAAACATCCCAGTTCTTGCATGGCCAGCATACTCGCCGGACATGTCACCCATTGAGCTTGTTTGGGATGCTCTGGATCGGCGTATACGACAGCGTGTTCCAGTTCCTGGCAATATCCAGCAACTTCGCACAGCCATTGAAGAGGAGTGGACCAACATTCCACAGGCCACAATCAACAACCTGATCAACTCTATGCGAAGGAGATGTGTTGCACTGTGTGAGGCAAATGGTGGTCACACCAGATACTGACTGGTTTCCACTACAGCGCGGAGCGCGGTTTAAGTGTGCTGTTCCCGGACCGTTTTTGGTTGCTTTTCCACTAGGCGTAGTTCCGGCTAGCGCAGGGGTGGCAAACTTTTTGACTCGGGGGCCACTATGAGTTTTAAAAATTTGACAGACGGGCCGGGCCAGTAGCAGATCGGTGAAAACATATTTAGCTGTCCACTCCTCATTATACACTCGGCACTCAATGTTGACTTTTCTTGTCTTTGGTCCACTCATTGTTACAGATGCAGGTTCAAAGGTGAATTAGGTTCAAAGGTGAATTATTGCGTCATTGCGTCATCGTTTACGTTATGATGTTTATGTGCCTTCTTATCACCCACACAGCGTTTTACGTCGCTGATTTTCTCTGCGACACCGCTCACAACAACATCAATAGAGGACTGCGTCTGGTAGTTTTTAATTATACGAAGCCAGATTAAATTAAAGAACTACTTCTCCAACCTTATAACTTTCTCCAGAGTGCCGTGGTGCATTGTTTATTAATGTGGTTCAGCTGCATTACTGCCCGCTGCAGTGCTGCTCGTCTACCAGAGTTTATTCTCCCGTTAACTCGCAGGCAGCGGCCACTGTAAAGTTTTCATTGTCTGACTGTCACACAAGCATCTGATAAATATCCCCTATCCCCATCAGTGAATGTGTTTTAGTATGAAAGCTGTTTGGCATCACAACACTGTTATGAAAGTTTCTCTGGCATTCTACAGGTGATGTTAGCTAATCAGACCATCTTAACTACTTGTTGCTATCCTATTGTGGCATAAGCCGTTTTCTACACGCATATTTTACCGGCGTAGTTTTCGTTATGATTTTACTTGTGATGGCCACATGTAGCCCATGTATTGATTCCATCCGATAGCTGCAATAATACAAAAGGTGCCGGTACTCAGTAAAATGCCGGTACTCAGCCACCGCCGGCCGGCGCCATCTCATGACGCATCTATGACGCATCTATGACGCGCCGCAGCGATAGACTAGAGCAGAAAAGACATCACATAACGTTAGCATTTCGAAAATGTTAGCGTGGCTTAATAATAGTGCGAAAAGACAGCGGTTGTCGCCGGACAACGATTCCCTATCTCCTTTCCTGCTGAAAGATGGTGAGTGTACTCACAGTAGGAGTCAGGCTTTACTTTCTTTTATATCCATAAAGAAAAAGTAAATCTGTTGTACAGTTGTTTCATATGGATGTTGAGATATCCATATATCTCTTCATTTTGCTTTCAAAGTGCACCAGATTGATGCATCTAACTTCAATATTTAATGATATAGCCCCCGGACCCCTCTAGAGGGTGTCAGGTCCACTCCCCACTTTACCCCTGCACCCCCTCTAATCTCAGATGCACCCCGAGTCATTTTGTGTAAGTACAGTGAGCCTTTCTAAAATATACAGTAAAGAGACAAACCCATCAGCCTTATAGGATATACTATATGACTTTGAGCCAAATACTTGTTTTTGGGCTGTATAAATAAATGTACTTGAAACAGTTGCTGATTTAGAGTACTGGCACCTTTTTTATTCCAATTCAAGCACTGACTAAGCCTGGTTAGTGTTGCCTGACTTTATATAAGTGTTTTTTATAAGTGTGTGGTTGCGTTCTAGTCACTTTGCTCAGCGTTACTGCTTGTTACAACTTGTATTCGCCGCACTCGCCATGAACTGGTTAATCTCGACCCCCTCCAATGTAAGCGTGACGTATTTGGTTCTTAGATCTTGCCAGGTTGCCGAGTGGGGCCAGAGAATAGACCAGACTCCAGCAAAGGTCAATTGTGTCTAGAGTGCACAGACAGTGGCAGAACTTCAGTGTTAGTATTGTTAGATCTCAGTGCTGCGTTTGACACTGTTGACCACAACATATTACTCGACCGACGAGAAAACTGGGTGGGACTTTCGAAAACAGTTCTAAATTGGTTTGAATCCTACTTAAAGAACAGAAACCACTTTGTTTCTATAGGTAAATACTAGGGCTGTCAAGTTAACGCGTTAATAACGCATTAACGCAAAAAAAAATTAACGCCACTAATTATTTTAACGAGATTAACGCATGTGTATTTTTTGTCCTCGGCCGCCCCGTTGTTTCAGAGCGCATCGAGTTTAAAATACCATCTACAAGCTGATGCTAACAGCCCCGCTCCTGCTGTCCGCTTGCTGCAGATTACACTTCCACGCTCACCGGCAGGCACCGACTGGCCATCGGGAGGACCGGGAGGGTGTGTGTATGTGTGGCCCGAGAGAGAGACCTTACGTGTATTGCTGTTGTTAGCATCTGGTGCAACGGATATAAGGAGCTGTTTCAATGAAAGCAGAGGAGCGACATTTCGCCGACAACTGCGCCGAGCACTTGACTTTATGCAGGCAGCCAGACGGTGGGACATTGTACGAAAAGTCAGCACACTCAGCACGGATAGTGCGCGCAACATGATTGCAGCGTCCAGGCAGCTCCCGTTCGAGCATATGCCTTGAGTTGCACATAGCTCCAACGATCCAACACACACACACACACACACACACACACACACACACACACACACACACACACACACACACACACACACACACACACACACACACACACACACACACACACACACACACACACACACACACACACACACACACACACACACACACACACACACACACACACACACACACACACACACACACACACACACACACACACACACACACACACACACACACACACACACACACACACACACACACACACACACACACACACACACACACACACTTTGTATTGTATTATTGTATGAGAGGTTCCAGGTTGAATTGAGGCGAATATTTGTAATGTTCAGAGGTTGTTGTGTTTAATATTCATTAGAATATTTCTCATTGTTCAAATGATAAACATTTGCATAAAGCATATTTGTCCACTCATATGTTGATAAGAGTATTAAAATATTCCTCTAAGGTACATTTAGAACAGATACAAAACGTGCAATTAATTTGCGATTAATCGCGATTAACTATGGACAATCATGCGATTAATCACGATTAAATATTTTAATCAACTGACAGCCCTAGTAAATACACATCTGAGTTGACAAATATGACATGTGGGGTACCTCAAGGCTCCATCTTGGGGCCTCTTCTCTTTAACATCTACATGCTACCACTGGCTCAGATAATGAAAAACAACAACATAAGTTACCATAGCTATGCAGATGACACACACATTTACATAACAATTTCACCAGGAGACTATGCTCCAATTCAAACACTGAGTAAGTGCATTGAACAAATCAATGACTGGATGTGTCAGAACTTTCTCCAATTATACAAAGATAAAACTGAGGTAATGGTTTTTGGAGCCAAGGCAGAACGTATAAAAGTTAGCGCTGAGCTTCAGTCTGCAATTTTCAAAACAACAGATAAAGCCAGAAATCTAGGTGTAGTCATGGACTCTGACCTGAGTTTCAACAGTCACATTAAAACAGTTACTAAATCAGCCTACTATCACCTAAAGAATATATCTAGGATTAAAAGACTAATATCACAGCAGGATTTGGAAAAACTTGTCCATGCTTTTATCTTCAGTAGACTGGACTACTGCAATGGTGTCTTCACAGGTCTCACTAAAAAATAGAAAGCTGCAGCTAATTCAGAACGCTGCTGCTCGAGTCCTCACTAACGCTAAGAAAGTGGATCACATCACTCCTGTTCTGAAGTCTTTACACTGGCTTCCTGTGTGTCAAAGAATAGATTTCAAAATACTGCTGCTGGTTTATAAAGCTTTGAATGGTTTAGGCCAAAAATATATTTCTGACCTCCTGCTAAATTATGAACCATCCAGATCTCTCAGGTCTTCAGGGACTGGTCAGCTTTCTGTCCCCAGAGTCAGAACTAAACATGGTAAAGCAGCGTTCAGTTATTATGCTCCAAATATCTGGAACAAACTCCCAGAAACCTGCAGGTCCGCTGCAACTCTGACTACTTTTAAATCCAGACTAAAGACTTTTCTCTTTGCCGCTGCTTTTAATTGAACTATTCACATCTTAAACTGCACTGTAACTTTTATCCATGTATTTTATTTTTTTTATTTTAATGTTTATTTTATTATATTTTCTTTTTAATGACTGATTTTAAATGCCATTGTCTTAATGTCTTTCGTTTTTTGTAAAGCACTTTGAATTGCCTTGTGTTGAAAGGTGCTATATAAATAAACTTGCCTTGCCTTGTGCCATCTAGTGGGATCAACTGAAATGCCGGGTATTGCAGGAAAAAGGCTAAATGAATGCGGTCTTTACTATATTACCGTATATGGCCCGCGGGCCTTCGTTTGCCCATGCCTGGGCTAGCGGGTACTTTTTCACAGTTTTCTGGCTCTCCAAAATCGAGGTTCTATCCGGGCCGACAATCGGGCTGAGAATGCTAAACTAGTGAGAGAATCGCTGGCAACTACAACAAAATTAACATATTTTACCGTGATTAAATTGTAATACACGTTTCAAAATGATGCCGAAGTAACATACTGATACCGGTTAGTAAAAACCATGAATTAATGTTTTGACAAGTTTGCAGACAAGACAGCAAACTTGTCTTTTAAAATGCTTGTTTTCTGAATGGAGATCGGCTAAGCGAATGCAGTATGCTCCGACCGTCCACACTCACAACAACGGCGTACAGACATAAATAAACCAGCGACTGTATTCGCCATGACACAGACTGTGGTTTGTACTTGTTTAACTTTTGTCTAGTTTCTGAACAGATATGAGGAGCTGTGAGCTCTGAGGGCTAACAGCTAACGGCTGATGTTGGTTTTCACATTGAAGATGACGTCACGGCTCTGCCTACACTGCGTTACTATAGTTACTACCCCAGTTCCTAAACTGTAATGGAAACGCAGCATAAAGTGAGCCTGGCCTACCAAGGCCGTACTAAGCCGTGCGAGGCCCTGCAGTGAAAATGCGTAGATGGCAGTTCAGAGAGATAGACAGCAGTCACGATATATACGTTGAGTACAAAGGCAGCAGCGAAACGTATTATAGCCACTGAAGTATTAAAATAACGTGTTATAGCAGAAAGTTTAATACAGCGTATTTCTGGTATATTCATTTTTATGTCACCTGATATATAGGATTTGTGTTAAACATAAATGGGACAAATGGATGTTTTCCTCTTAAGCGTACTGAGGTTTTTAAATGAGTTTCCATTTAAGTAGAGTAGATTAGTGCAATTGTCTTTTCTTCCACGTTTTGTGTTATAATCAAAAGGTGGTTTTTTGGCTATTTGTGAGTAGGTAAGGTACAGTACAGCCTGTGATTTCTGCCTTGAGTAAAATGATTACCCGTTGATGGGTATTTTTCAGAAAGTCATTTTGGGCTTTCAGGGGCAGAACTCAGTAGGTTGTCTGTAAGAGTTTTCTGTATGATCTGGAAACTTAAATTAATAAAAGGAGAAAATATTATGTAAATTCTTGGACCTTCTCAATATAAACTATACTTTGATTACAGTTTCCAGATATTAGAAGAGGCCATGGGATGTTGGTGTGTTTCTGAATTGGGTCACACACAGTTAGAGAGACAATGGTCCTTTTGATTTATCAATAGATGTATTCATTCTAAGTGAGCTGATTTCGGGGTGGAAGGAAGTTCAGAGAAGGCCTTAGGGTATAAGAAGAGTTAACCTTTGTTAGTTAACTAATCCTATGGATGTCATAAGACAAGGACGTTTAAAACATATACAAGTATGGCTTTCAGAGGGAAAACATGTGACATTTGTGTGGTGGGCTGCATGATGAAATGAGTGTGCGTTCTGCAGAGTCCTCTGTCTGTAAGATTCTACTACTCCAAAGCATGCTGTGGGACTGCTTGAGGGCAGAGGGACATACGCGCACACACACACACACACACACACACACACACACACACACACACACACACACACACACACACACACACACACACACACACCACACACACACACACACACACACACACACACACCACACACACACACACACACACACACACACACACACACACACACACACACACAACACACACACACACACACACACACACACACACACACACACACACACACACACACACACACACACACACACACACACACACACACACACACACACACACACACACACACACACACACACACACACACACACACCCACACACACACACACACACACACACACACACACACACACACACACACACACACACACACACACACACACACACACACACACACACACACACACACACACACACACACACACACAGTAAGGAGAGGGGGCGAAACAGATGGAGTCAACAACTGCTGACTCATTGCCTAGGGTCTCGCCCAGAAGTGAAACTGGCCAATGGAGAACTGCCAACTCATTGGCTAGCTCGCCCAGAAGTGAAATCGCAAATAACAAATAGCTAGGGAGGAGCAACCAAAACAACTCCTCCCACAGAATTTGTATGTAAGCTGTAACATTCTTACATTCTGCGCTCTTCTTCTGACTGGCCGTTCGTGAGACGTATCTCACACGGTGGTAGAACTTGAGCCCGGAGTACTCTGTATCTTGTACTATTGCAGAGTGCTCTGTATTGTGTATTGTTGCTTTTACCATTAAAACAGATTATTGTTTAACCTTTATCCTGGTGCTTTGAGTTCCTTCTTTTATAAATTTGACCAGCTCATCAGTCATCAAGGGACGCGCGGAGCAGAGGTGAACCTTCCACCACCGCCATTGGGTGGTGCTCCAACACCACCGGTATTTATGTTAAAGTGTATCCTGTATTAAGAATATTTTTATTTTATTACCATAGCAGACAGATCTCTTCCAGTGGTGGAATGTTGCTTAGTTTGTTGATGTTCTTACTGAAGTAGAATTCTAAGGTGGTTTAAAAAGGAGTTTTAACATGTTCTGCCACTTTAAACGGCTACTCCACATGAGCAAACGGTTATTATAGTAATTGTAGTTACTAGTTACTTTTTACATAAATAACACTGTTTTGATATGCATTATTCTACTGACAAACCCAGTAGTGTTACACAAAAGGAACCAAACTTTGATCTGCAAATTATAAAATAAAAACCTTGCAACCGGCAAGAACCTGTAAAAACTAAATATTATAGTATTCTATTATAATCGAACCATTTTCAAAGAGCCATTCTGCATAATGAGTTTTATTGTTGACTCTTCAAGTGCATTTTGCTGATAATACTTCTGTACTTTTACCATTTGTAACATTTTGATCTCTGGACTTGAACTTTTTTATTGGATTTCCTTTGCAATGCAATGCTCAAAACCCTTGTGCGCTGTTTGGGTCTGTGGGACCCGTTTTCAGTGTTTACTAAAAGAACATTTATGCAATTAATACCTTTTTCAACCTGAGACTCATTGCCTTAACTAATTTTCTGTGAAGAACATATAAAAGAACACATTTTCAATGTGCACACTATGCACCCGCCTATACATTTATATCATATATGGTGTTCGGGTTGTGTGTAATAAAAGTGAGGACATTGTAGGTGCTGTGTACCTTCACTCTGTCCTCCTCCTACCTGTGTGTGTGTGTGTGTGTGTGTGTGTGTGTGTGTGTGTGTGTGTGTGTGTGTGTGTGTGTGTGTGTGTGTGTGTGTGTGTGTGTGTGTGTGTGTGTGTGCACGCGTGTGTGTGTGTGTGCGTCAAGTGCAAGAAATATATGCAACACACACACGGTAAAACTCTGCCCCTCATGGGCTGGCATGACTAGGCTGTGTTCAATGGGGATATGTTGTGTAGATTCTGCCAGAAGGAACATCATGGTCAAACTCCTTATGAAGTGGTGAGGTGCCGCTCCACATTGCTTTTCTTCCCGACTGCAACGCTGGTCCATGCGCTGGTCGTGCAAATCAAGCAAACGCACCTGTTTTTTACACTTGTAGGCTGCGTCTCAGGTCGACTATTTTAATTTCCTCGGTCCTCTGTGTCACTACCCGATCTGCAGCTCTGCCCGATCTGCAGTGCGCATGTGCGAGATGGTCCCCCTCTGTTAGACAGCTATCATACTGAATAAATATTTACTGTGAATGTATGCAAAAATGTATGGCATATAGCTGTCTAACAGAAGTTAAATCCATTTCTCACTTATTCTGACAATTTACTTAACCCCAAATAAAAGAACCCAATGAAAAGAGTTGTTAAATAATAGTGAAGTCACGTTGTAATAACAATAACTCATCCCTCTTGAGTTTTATTTTTGAGCTTTGCCAAAAGCCACTGTGTCAAGTGTCCTTCTTAGGTTGCCGTACAGAGTTGTCCAATATGGCGGACCATCTCGCACATGCGCACTGCAGATCGTGCAGAGCTGCAGATCGGGTAGTGACACTCTGTATCACCGGAAGTTGATTTGTCTGCGCAATCTTGAGTACCGTCCCATGGCTCTTATTTCTGCCAGAGGACCGAGGAGCGATAACCGAGGAACCACCAGACCATCCTGCGATGAAATACTCAGATACTCGCCCTGCCCCCTTACTGTGTATTGCTCACTGAGTGGACGATGCGGCGCATGCACTGATCTGATGCTTCTTGACATGAGAGCAGTTTCCCAGTGGAGTGAAGAAAATACATGAAACTCACGAGAGTCACTCCTCAGTCTATACGGTGTTTTGGTTAAATGAATGTATCATTTATGGAAGCAAACAAGAGACAGAAGTATTTTAATTTTATTTGACACCGAATTTATAGCATTGAAAATAATTACTAATCATGTATCTGAATTGTTTTGCTCCGAATTTACCTATGTGAAATAAAAATGTAAAAATTCAAGTTAAAAAAATTTGAATGCACAACTTCGGTGTTAAAAAATTCGACGTCAAAAATATCGGTGTATAAAATTCGATGTCCAAAATTACGATGCAGCATCATCCGGGCTACTCAGACAGGACAAGCAATCGAGCCCGAATGCAATCAAACCGACTTCTGGCCTGTCAGAGCACGGCTTTGTCAGTCATGTGATCACGACAACCCGGGAGAAAAATGACGGAGAACTGTGGGGCTCGGGTAAGTAGACAGTTTGTGCTCTTTATTTTACAAGCAGTGAGGGCTCGACTGCATTTGTATCTTACATTAGCTAGGCTAGCTAAATGAGTGAAGTAGCCTTGTGCCTTGCTGTTAGCAAGCTCCGTAGTTATCATTCATTTAAGTGAATCACAACGTTACCGTGTCCTTTTGTGTGTGGGGGGGGGTTTGCAAAGTAACGTTACGATAACCTGTTAAGCCCGAGAGACCCCGGTACCGGGACACTGCCGCAACATCTTGCAGGAAACAGTGTCTGAGGGCATATTCATTTAATAAACTATGAATATTTTAATGGGAAGAAACTCATCTAACTGATCATCTGAATATTTTTTTTTCTGAGCCTCTGAATTAGCAATGAGCGAAAAATGTGAGTTTTCTCTAACCTGGTCTGTCTTGTGGAAGTCATTGTGAATGCACTTGAGTTCACAAAAGAGACAATGCTATGTGTTGTCAGTACTGTCAAAGGGTGTCTCATCACAATGTGTGACATTTTGTTCAAGATACGTGCTGTACCTGCTGCATGTCTCGTGCATGGAGGTTCTTGTTAAGAACTTGGATACACAAGGGAAAAAGGACTCAAATGCACAACCCAGGAGCCAGAGATAAAGTACAAGTAATATACTTTATTTGCCAAAAAGGATATTCAAAATAGATAACGGCACTCTTAACGAGTCGAACAAAAATAGGCTTCACAAAGGCACAACAAAAAATCACTCACAACGTGAGGAACAAACTTACAATAAGTTTTAGGAGCATGAATAAGGCAGGTAACCAAAAGAGCAACCGTGATGGGCAGAGTTCCCCCCCATTGTAAATGAAAAAATAGGTCTCATCTTTTCAATTCAATTCAAATCAAAACCTTTATTTATCCAGGTAAAATCCGATTGAGATCAATGATCTCTTTTTCAAGGGAGACCTGCAGCAGTAGGTTCCACAAGAAGACATACAAATATAAACAACAGAACAACAAAAGGACATCATACAGCTAAATGTACAGGGATTACAATTTACATATGTAACCACATGTACAGGTACCAACAGCATCTGATTTTGTAGCATCCAACCGAGCTTTAAAAACATGTAGTGGTACTAGCTTGGTAATTTTCCATTCTTTTTGCAGACTGTTCCATGTTAGTGGAGCTGCACATCTAAAAGCTTTCTTCCCTAAAACAGTCCTAGCACTTGGCACATTTAATAAAACCACAGCATGCGATCTCAGGCAATAAGTACTTTCAATTCGCAGAGAGATCAGGGAGCAGATATAAGATGGTAGTTTATCCAACATGGCTTTGTAAATGAAAAAGTACCAGTGACTGAGCCTCCGTACAGTAAGTGATGGCATAACCGCCTTGGTATACAGGGTACAGTGATGCGTATGTGCTTTACAATTTGTAAAAAATCTCAGTGCACTGTGATACGCAGCATCTAACTTGCTCAGGTAATTGGCAGGTGCATTCATATATCACAAATCACCATAGTCCAGCACAGGTAAAAAGGTCACAGTGACTAGCCTTTTCCTGGCCTCAAGCGAGAAACAGGACTTATTTCTGTTAAAGAAACCTAGCCTAACCCTCAGCTTTTTAAGCAGGTTATTTACATGAAATTTAAAAGTGAGACAATCATCAAGCCAGATACCCAGGTATTTGTAACAGGTAACCACTTCAAGTTGTATTCCTTGCGTAGTTACAATATCCAAAGCAGTCTCCGATGTATTTTTAGCTTTAGCTTTAGAAAAGAGCATTACCTTGGTTTTATCCACATTTAAAAGAAGCTTAAGCTCAGAGAGCTGAGCCTGAATAATGTTAAAAACAGCCTGTAATTTAACAACAGCCTCGTTAATCGAGGGACCTGCACAGTACATAACGTTATCGTCCGCATAAAAATGTAAGGTTGCTCCTTCGACATTTTCACCTAAACTATTAATATAGATAGAGAATAATAGCGGACCTAAAACTGAACCTTGTGGTACACCATTAGTGATGTTTAACCACTCAGAAGACAGCCCATCAAACTGAACACATTGGGACCTTTCAGAGAGGTAGTTCACAAACCACCCCACTGCATGGCTGGATATGCCAATACTGACCAGCCTCTGCTTCAAAATGCGATGATCGACGGTATCAAAAGCTTTGGATAGGTCAACAAATAGAGCTGCACAACTCTGCTTATTATCTAAAATACTCGTAATATCATTTACCACTTTCATTGTGGCAGTGATGGTGCTATGTTGCTTTCTGAAGCCTGACTGATGTTTAGACAGGATGTCATTTGTACATAAAAACTCCTTTACTTGTTCACTCACTAGGCGTTCAAGAACCTTAGCCAGAACTGACAATTTAGAGATGGGTCTATAATTGTTTAATAAGGTGGCCTCCTCTCCTTTTAGTACTGGCAGGACATACGCTGACTTCCATACTTTTGGGATTTTGTTCGTGCTGAGAGAGAGGTTAAAAAGAGTAGTAAGAGGTGGAGCAATTCAAAATTGTTTACTGATAGATTTGGAAACTAATGTGGATACACTGAACTTATTCTTAACATAAATGGGAACGCCACCACCTTTATTAGACCGGTCAGTACGATACACATTATAACCCATTATAATCCCTTCCTCTGACTCGTTCCAACTCCTACCTCCAAACTCTGCTGCAGAAACTCTCCTCTCTACTCTCACATCTCGGCAGGCTCGTCAGTCCCCTCCTGCTCCCTGGCGAAATGACGCACTGCGTGCTAATAGAACCGTCCTTCGGGCAGCAGAGCGTAAACGGTGGAAATCCAAACACCGTGACGACCTCCTAACCTATCAGGCTCTCCTCTCCTCTTTCTCTGCTTCGATCTCTCAGGCAAAAAGCACTTTCTTTCAAGATAAGATCCAATCTTCCTATTCCAATCCCAAAATACTATTTAATATCTTCTCTACCCTCTTGGACCCTCCCAAAGCCCCTCCTCACTTCTGTCAAGCGACTTTGTTAACCATTTTGAAAAAAAGGTTGTTGATATTCACTCTTCTTTTTCTGACTCACCTTTACTCACCGCTGGGTCACCAGACCCTCCTTTCACCCACACACTAACCTCCTTTTCCCCTCTCTCTCGTCGCACACATCTCTGCTTGTCTAGCTGACATCTATCAGTGGATGTCTGCTCATCACCTCAAGCTCAACCTTGACAAGACTGAACTGCTTTTCCTTCAGGGAAAAGATTGTCCCAATCTTGACCTGACAATCAACATCGGCACCTCTGTTGTTTCCCCGAGTCAGACTGCAAGGAATCTGGGAGTGATCCTAGATAACAACCTGTCCTTCACTGCAAACATCGCTGCTACAACCCGTTGCTGTAGATATACGCTGTACAACATCAGGAAGATTCGTCCCCAGCTGACCCAGAAAGCCACGCAGGTTCTGGTCCAGGCTCTCGTCACCTCACGCCTAGACTACTGCAACTCCCTCCTGGCTGGTCTAGCTGCATGTGCCATCCGACCTCTGCAGCTCATCCAGAATGCAGCGGCTCGTCTGGTCTTCAACCTTCCAAAATTTTCCCACACCACTCCGCTCCTCCGCTCCCTTCACTGGCTCCCGGTAACTGCTAGAATCCACTTCAAGACACTGGTACTTGCATACCATGCTGCGAATGGATCCGGCCCTTCCTACATCCAGGACATGGTTAAACTGTACACCCCGGCGCGGGCACTACGCTCTGCATCAGCCAAACGACTCGCTGCACCCTCGCTGCGAGGGGGACTCAAGTTCCCATCAGCAAAAACACGTGGGTTTGCTATACTGGCTCCAAAATGGTGGAATGAGCTCCCCATTGACATCAGGACAGCAGAAAGCCTGCACATTTTCTGGCGCAGACTGAAAACTCATCTCTTTCGACTCCACTTCGAGCGATAGAATTACTAACAAGGCACTTATATACTAATAAAGGACTGGCTTATCTATAGCCAGTTGAGTAGCACTTGAAATGTTTGGCTCTATGATACCTGATGTACTTATATGATTCTGTTTTCTTCAAGGTTGTGTCTTCCTGGTCGAATGTACTTATTGCAAGTCGCTTTGGATAAAAGCGTCAGCTAAATGCAATGTAATGTAATGTAACCATTTAAGGCAATGTCAGAGGCCAAAATAGATTTATTTAGCCATGTTTCTGATAAAACAATGACGTCAGCGTCAGTCAAGCTCGCCCAAATATGGACAAAATCTAGTTTACCTAACAGACTGCGCACATTCAAGTGGATGAAACCCAACCCAGATCTAGCTTTAAAATCAGCAGGAGTAGCGATCTGACTACTACTACTGGGCGGACCAGGGTTAAGTTGTACATTTCCTGACAGTAATAACAACAAAAAAACCAGGCATCTTTTCCTCTTAAGCGACACACATACATTGTCATCTACGTTAGAATCACCGGAAAAGGTATTTTTCCGCAAGAGGTATGCAAAAAAAAGCTTTGGCCAGGTCAATACAGGTGAACCATGTATGTTCAGGTGAGATATTACAGATAGCCGTGTATGGGTTAGGAACTGGTATCAGAGCTGTAGTGGTGATAGCAATAATGGTCCTTAAATCATGAGCCATCCTGTACTCCCCGCTAGGTTTTGATACCGGGAGTATTGGAGTGTTCCACTTGCTTTTTGAGGGTTCCAACACCCCTGCCCTTTTTAGTCCCTCAACTGCCTTGCTGATACCCCCTTTGGCCTGTGGTTTAACAGGGTACTGTGATAGATTTATAGGTATAGAGCTGCTCACCTCAAATGTTATTGATGCAGCCTTTGAGCAGAAACCTACGTCATGAGAGTCAGATGACCACAGGTTAGGTGGGAGGTCACGCAACATGTCATCAGTGAATGAATGGTCAGTCTTCTCTCTACCATGATGTCTATCTACTTCGAGTCTCTCCATGAAGATGCATTCTTTAGTGCAGATTTTTAGAGCATAAGCTTTGTGTGAAGGAGAGTATGTGAGTGCTGCTATTTGTGTTGGTTCCCAATCCTCGACTTTTAGCAGTGTTTTGACCATAGGACCAATATCCTTAGCTTCATAGCCCTTCCTAATAGCTAATGAAATGTGTGGTGTGGCTTCAGCTGACATACGGTACCATTAGAGTTGTTCATCAGTGAGTTCAACAGATGCAGCCACCCCTGCTTGTCCCACAAATAAATTGGTTGTGGTTACGTCCCACATGGACATAGCCACCTCTGCGTCATATGCATATGCATAACTTTCTATCATAATTTAGCGTCAGATGGGGAGGATCTGGAGGGGTACCATAAGGCCTGAGGAGGTTAATCCACGGCTTCCATTGTTGAAAAATGGAAAATAGTCCTGGTGTCTTGTCTTGGGCCCGTTCGAGCAACCCCCAGTACATAGTGGCATACTGAGTGGCTTCTGCTTCAGTGGATTGGGCCAACATCATCTGAGAACCGGACTTCATGGTGGATATTGAACAATTGAGGCGAGTGCCATCTGGAAACAATATTATTAGTCCATCGGGGGAACAGAGGATGGAGGCATTAGCTTTGATAAGAACATCCCTTCCCATGAGGTTAGCCGGACTTTGGGGTGCCAGAATGTACTGATGGAAAAATATCTGGCCTGCTATTTTGGTGGTTAATGGCATAGAGAGCGGTACTTGCTCTATTTCTCCCGAAAACCCTATGACTGAGACTTTATTACTTGAAATGGACGTGTTGAACACGGGGGAGTTGATAGTTAAATATCTAGCTCCTGAATCAACAAGGAATGGTAGTTTCGAGTTTTTTACAGTCATGTCCATGTAAGAATCCGCCAGGCCCGTACATTCAGGGTTCCCTGGGCGACCTCATTGTGGTGGGTAATAGTTACATTACATTACATTGCATTTAGCTGACGCTTTTATCCAAAGCGACTTACAATAAGTACATACGACCAGGAAGACACAACCCTGAAGAAAACAGAATCATATAAGTTCATCAGGTATCATAGAGCCAAACATTTCAAGTGCTACTCAACTGGCTATAGATAAGCCAGTCCTTTATTAGTATATAAGTGCCTTGTTAGTAATTCTAGCGCTCGAAGTGGAGTCGAAAGAGATGAGTTTTCAGTTTGCGCCGGAAAATGTGCAGGCTTTCTGCTGTCCTGATGTCAATGGGGAGCTCATTCCACCATTTTGGAGCCAGGATAGCAAACCCACGTGTTTTTGCTGATGGGAACTTGGGTCCCCCTCGCAGCGAGGGTGCAGCGAGTCGTTTGGCTGATGCAGAGCGGAGTGCACGCGCTGGGGTGTACAGTTTAACCATGTCCTGGATGTAGGAAGGGCCAGATCCATTCGCAGCAAGGTATGCAAGTACCAGTGTCTTGAAGTGGATTCTAGCAGTTACCGGGAGCCAGTGAAGGGAGCGGAGGAGCGGAGTGGTGTGGGAACATTTTGGAAGGTTGAAGACCAGACGAGCCGCTGCATTCTGGATGAGCTGCAAAGGTCGGACGGCACATGCAGGTAGACCATCCAGGAGGGAGTTGCAGTAGTCTAGGCGTGAGGTGACGAGAGCCTGGACCAGAACCTGCGTGGCTTTCTGGGTCAGCTGGGTACGAATCCTCCTGATGTTGTACAGCGTTTATCTGCAGCAACGGGTTGTAGCAGCGATGTTTGTAGTGAAGGACAGGTTGTTATCTAGGATTACTCCCAGATTCCTTGCAGTCTGAGTCGGGGAAACAACAGAGGTGCCGATGTTGATTGTCAGGTCAGGAGTGGGACAATCTTTTCCCGGAAGGAAAAGCAGTTCAGTCTTGTCAAGGTTGAGCTTGAGGTGATGAGCAGACATCCACTGAGAGATGTCAGCTAGACAAGCAGAGATGCGTGCGACGACCTGGGTCTCTGAGCGGGGAAAGGACAGAATTAATTGGGTGTCGTCAGCATAGCAGTGGTATGAAAAACCATGCGGGCTAATGACTGATCCGAGCGAGTTTGTGTACAGGGAGAAGAGGAGGGGACCAAGAACAGAGCCCTGAGGGACCCCTGTAGTTAATTGACAAGGTTCGGACTCGGACCCTCTCCAAGTTACCCTGTAGGTACGGTCTTTGAGGTATGAGTTGAGGAGGGAAAGTGCAGAGCCTGAAACTCCAAGTAATAGTCTTGTTCGTACAGGACAAACTGGCCATAGGGGGCGGCCATCGCATTGGGTGCTACGTGACCCTGGTCTTGATGTTGGGCCTGTGGGGCTGCCTCATGGGATTTCTGGAAATACTGCATGTCTGTTGTGTACCCTTGTCCATGCCCTCTCTGTCCCCCTTGTCCCCGCCCTCTCTGTGGTCGGGGTCCCTGTGGGCATTGTTTATACCAGTGGTTCGGTATAAGGACTGGTTATAGGACTGATCTTGGTTGGGAAAACCCCCTTGTGGGTTTTGCGGCCCCGGTGCCTGTTCTGCTGGCGCCACAAGATGAACAATCAGCTGTTTGGCACTCTTTTTCTCATTTTGTACTGTTTTACGGGCTATTTCCAGTTGAGTACGGAGTAGTTGCACTCTCAACTCTTCCTCCTCGGTTTTATTCTTTGTGAGTTGTTTGTTAAATTTGCCTAAATGATGGGCCAAATGACTCCCCATGTCTGCGTGTCAAGGTGATCTGCTTCTGGGTTGTCCTCCATGAGAGCTTTAATCTCGGCAGGTACTGCTGCCAGTATCGCTTTACGGAACATCTGCACATGTTGGTCATTATTTTCTGGACTATAGTCAGTAGCTACTGTGTATTCTTGGCGTGACCTCAACAACATGGTTGCTGCGGCCTCTCCAGGTGTGAATGTAAAAGACAGTGAACCGTAGCCTCCTCCTGTCTGTGGTAAATGTTCTCTCATTGCCTTGCTAAGCAAGCTGTGTATGTTGTTGGAAGAGATAGGCATGTCATCGCTCATTCTTCCTGTAGCTGATCTTCCCTCAACTCGTTCTACCTCATAGCTGGAAGTCTGTTGTGCTAATATACTCCTGAAATCTCCAAGGCAGATCGTTTGTCCTACTGACATATCAGCAAACTTTCTCATCCAATGTCTCCCTCCCTTAGTAGGTAGCGGCATTTTGTCAACTAGTGTGAAAGGGTGGTAAGTGATATTCCCACTGGGGAGAGTCACTAAAGGAGCCTGTAATGCTGGGGCCATAAAGGCATGAAATGTGGGGTCTTCCGAGGTATGATGGGATCTTAACATCCCACGGGGGAGTGCAATAACCTGTACATCAGTCAATTCAGTGATTGTTCCTGCCAGAGATATGCTCTTAACCTTTTTCTTATCTTTTCTGCCGTTGTCCTCTTCCTGTTCTGCTCGCCTCTGCTGAGCAGTGTCTCCCTTTGTTTGTCTTCTACCTCCATTTCCAGCTTCTTGTTCATATAAACTGCTACTATTAAATACAAAGTAATTAAGTACACACATGAATATATAAAAACACACTTCTTATATATCAGGGGACATTAAAATGAATATACCAAAAATACGCTGTATTAAACTTTTTGCTGTATCACGTTACTTCAATTTGCTTCATCATCTACTTCCACCCCATGGGACCTTATTTCTGAAAAATTATGTATTGAAGTCAATGGAGAGGGAAAACGTATCTTTCCATCCCGTTTGAATTGTCCCATGAATTACACATATGATATTTGCCAATCTTAAAAAATAATTTCCATGTCAAAAAAGTCACAATTTGTCTTAAAATTGTTGAAATATAAGACTATGAAAAATACGCAACTAGAAAGACTACAAATCCCAGAGTCGCGTACGTTACACGTTACACTCGTGTTACTCACCGAAACCTTGTAAAGCCGGTCCCGCATGCTGGCTCTTACGGAACCGACTAACTCCCCTTTTGTGTATGTACAGTTCTCAACATGGCCAGACTTCACTTCATTCTGAAAGAAAGAGGTGAAATGTGCTAACGTGACGCCCATCTTGGTGTTGGTGACGTATGCAAGACCAGAGTTGTAGTTCATTGAGCGCTTCACACAAACAAATGTGTTACTTCACAGTTTTACGACACATTTTTACTTTTTTGACTTGCAAAATTATCTTTTAAATTGACAAACATCATATGTGTAATTCGTTGCACAATTCAAACTGGATCAAAAGATAATCTTTCTCTCTCCATTGACTTCCGAAATAAGGTCCCATGGTGGTCCACCGGAAGGGGAGGGACTTCGCCACTCTATAGTAGAGCATAGCGAATTGAAATGAACCTAACTAACTAGCAAACTAACTATTGTTAGAAATTAAAATCAATGTTTTGATAGCATAATGTACCTTAAATATACCGTCAGTTTAAACGCTATTTTATTCTGGAAAAAAACGGTTCTCAATACCAAGCTTTTATTCTGAAAATCCTTCATGACGACATCCGGGACTACCGTCCATTAGTATCATTAAAGTGGCTATTGAGGCCGTTAACATGTATTACATATAAAGTTATGAAAGAGATAAGGAGGAGAAAAGGCATGTGGAAGTAAGCAATGAATGTAAAATGTCGAAATCCTCCGTTTAACGCAATATCGGACACAGAAGAACGAGGGGGAAGTCTCCTACGTCACCACAGCGCCCAGAGAGGAGGAGCAAACAGCCAGCAAGCGGGAAGGACGAAGGCTTGTGGGCTCTCTTCTGGTCGGCCGGCCACAGAGAGGGAGCTCTTTACATCCCTCTCCCTGAATCATCTTCTGCTTGTAACATTACCGCGCCATTTAATTAAAGTACCATTTGAACCTTCTCAGAGACTCCATTTAGTCTCCTTTTAAAACTTCTCTCCTGGACGCGAGAATAACGAACACAGCATAACACTATCTAACGTACAAGGATAACCTTATTTTACCAACCTCGCACAGAAGCCTTTTGGTATACAGTAGCATCCCACTTCATGTTTTATACTTCTCTATTACGTTTAACTTGGATGCTACGCATAGCATCGTTAGCACAGATGGTGCTACCGATTGCTCAAATGCTAAGGCAAGTTTATTTATATTATATAGCACTTTTCAACACAAGGCAATTCAAAGTGCTTTACAAAAAAAAATGAAAGACATTAAGAAAATGGCATTTAAAATCAGTCATTAAAAAGAAAAGCTAATAAAATAAACATTAAAAGAAAAAATACATGGATAAAAGTTACAGTGATAAAAGTTACAGTGCAGTTTAAGATATGAATAGTTCAATTAAAAGCAGCGACAAAAGGTCTTCAGCCTCGATTTAAAAGTAGTCAGAGTTGCAGCGAACCTGCAGGTTTCAGGGAGTTTGTTCCAGATATTTGGAGCATAATAACTGAACGCTGCTTTACCATGTTTAGTTCTGACTCTGGGGACAGAAAGCTGACCAGTCCCTGAAGACCTGAGAGATCTGGATGGTTCATAATTTAGCAGGAGGTCAGAAATGTATTTTGGGCCTAAACCATTCAGTGCTTTATAAACCAGCAGCAGTATTTTTGAAATATATTATTTGACACACAGGAAGCCAGTGTAAAGACTTCAGAACAGGAGTGATGTGATCCACTTTCTTAGTGTTAGTGAGGACTCGAGCAGCGGCGTTCTGAATCAGCTGCAGCTTTCTAATAGATTTTTTAGTGAGACCTGTGAAGACACCATTGCAGTAGTCGAGTCTACTGAAGATAAAAGCATGGACAACTCTAAACATTCATTAACGTTAGCTTAATAAAAACAACAGTAACATAACATAAAGTACGCAGGGTTGACTTACCGAAGAAACTGCATTCATGGACGGTCTGTTTTAACCACAGATAAATCCTATATTTGCATGACGAATAGTCCACCAGGAACCAACACAACAAACACGGCCGAGTTCAAGTAGTGTTCTCCTCATGAGCTGAGCCGCTGTAGCATCACGGAGCTAATGGAGCTAATGGAGCTAGCAGTGAGACAGAGGAGCTAGGAGCAGCAGTCCCGTTGTCATGAAGGAGGAAGCTAACTATATACAGAACATGTTTTTGTGGATCCAGGCTAGAAACATGTTCATTTTCTGATGTTAAATTGGACATTTTAACATAGGGTCTACGGGAATTGCTCTCATCTGCATCCATCGCCTACAGTTTGCAGCATTGGGCTTCACCGCACTGTCCCGGGGGTTCGCCGCTTGGCTCTGATAGGCCAGAAGTCGATTTGATTGCATTCGGGCTCGATTGCTTATCCTGTCTGATTAGATGATGTTGCATCGCAATTTTGGACATCAAATTTTAAACACCGACATTTTTGATGTCAAGTTTTAAACACCGACATTTTTGACGTCAAATGTTTTTCACTTGAATTTTTGGGATCTGAATTTGACTATTCAAATTTGTTTTACTTGAATTGTTACATTTTTATTTCATATAGGTAAATTCAGAGCAAACAGATTCAGATACATGATTTTCAAAGTAATTATTTTCAATGCTCTAAATTCGGTGTCTGATACAATTCAAATACTTCTGTCTCTTGTTTGCTTCCATAATCATTTAGTTGATGTGATATATCTGAACAACAAAGTGGTCAAAAATTATTTTATTCATTTATTGGAAACATTTTCATGATCGCTTTTTTCGTTTATACATTTTAAGAATGGCGTTTATCTTTTTTGAGGATGAGTCCTTATTTTATTTAATTTATTTGGGTCTACAACAGATGATACAAATGTCTATGTCAGTAAATGTGTACTAACAGAGATGTGGGTGTGTGTGAAAACAACAGACATCAGGCTTGTTTGAGATGAGCTGCGGCTCGCCTCGAAAGTAGACGAGAATAGCCGATCGTAGCCGGGGGAGGTCTCAAAAAGCTCGCCTGAAGTCGGACAGCTCGGAGTCGGCTTCTTCTTCTTCTTCTCTCGGTTTTTTGGCGGATTGCAAACAACTTTAAGGTGCATACCGCCACCTCCGGAGTCGGCTTGACTTGGTTTGCATTTATAAAGAATGCATAAAATGTGTTTAATCGTTAATGTCAGATATGTACTAAGTAATTTCATTTGTTCCTGCTCAAGATTAGATTCAACTTTATTGTTATTGCAGATTACAGGAAGGCCTACTGAGACAACAACATGCAGTTTAGCTTCTAACCAGGAGTGCAAAAAGCAGTAAAGTGAAAAGTAATGTACACAATCTACAGAATAAAATATAGAATGAATTGAATGATGAATAAACAGTGAGGGGTATGAATACACTAGATATACACAGCAGCAGCCTGTGAGCAGTATGAACAGTATGAACAGTGTGTATGAATATGCTAAGATATATAAAGTATGAAATATGTAAGTAGTGCAAGTATAGTATAAAATATAGATATTCATTTCATGATGATAAACATTGTGGAACAATGATGACACAAAACAACAAACTTTTGCCGAGCCAATGGGAGAGTTTCATCAGCAGCACGGGGTAAAAACCACCAATGAGCGCTCAGCTCGAGATACCAGCGAGTCGTTTCCCATCAAGCATTTAGCTTCCGCAGCCCGTGGAGAGGAACTGCGCCGCCTCGCCTCGCTCTCAAGTCTGCGGGCGTCTTTGTCCCGCGAGATTTCAACGTCTCATTTAGGCGAGCCTCCAGAGCAAGTCGGACAAAATAACTAACCATCATGAAACGCACTAGCAAGACGGCGATCGCAATTGCGCAGGTCTGCGTCGGTCTCGCTGGTCTCAAACAAGCCTATCAGCTGTGCAGCGCCATCACAAACGGACGTCGCTTCACGTGACGCTCCGGAGGAAAGGACGTCCCATTGCTCTTAAAACTCATTTCCCTGCTTCTCGTGGTTTCTTTTAATTGTATTTCTTTTTTTTGTGTGTATTTTTTACATTTTGGATTTGCTTGGAGAGCTACTTATTGAGGGCCTGCGAGCTACCAGTTGGAGACCCCTGGTCTACAGTATAAGATAAATACAGTTTAAGCTATTGTTGTGATGACGATGAAAAAGACAATGCCTACTTCCTCATAATGGTGCAAAATTATTAATATTTTTTTCTTAAATGTAGGTTTAACGGAAGTTATTTAATTTTAAAGGTCCAATGTCATGGCCATTTCTACTGATCATAATTCCATTGTTGAGGTCTACTAGAATATATTTACATTGTTCAATTTTCCAAACTCACATTGGTTTCTCATATAGCATCTCTGTATAGTATGTGTATTCACTCTGTACTAAACGCTTTGTTGGAGCATACAGCAGATGCGGGGTGTGTCTCTAGACCAGTGGCGTAGCTGTGGGTGGGACCGCCACTCACATGCACGTCTGGCCCACCCACAGCCAATCAGCGCTTCATAGCGCAGAGCCGGGAAGCCCAGAAGGAAGTGCCACAAACTGCAGTTCATCTAGTGGCCGACAGGGCATGGATGCAAAAAGGAGCAATTCCCATAGACCCCCATGTTAAAATGCCCAACTTTACAGCAGCAATAAACATGTTTCTAGCCTGGATCCAATAAAACCTATTCTGGATATAGTTAGATTCCACCTTCATGACAATGGAATAGGGAGTGTATTTTTTTACTGTGAGTTTTTATAGTAAGTAAAGTAACTTTTGCCGTGAGTGAATGAGCGAGGGGGCGGGGCAGTTTACACACACGCAGCTGCTACATGCCGCAACACACACACACGGAGGAGATGGCGGAGAGCACACGCTCCGAGGTGTGGTTAAACTATAGCCGTGTCGATGTGGACAATACTCGTTACCAAAAGTGGAATAAGAGTTTAGCATGTAAGGGCGGTAACACGAGCAATTTGTCTAAACATTTATCAAAAGTGCTCCACATTCAGACGGAGGAATGCACCGGGCTCCACTGTCTTTCTAGTAGCTCTGTAGCCCCATCCACGAGGAACGTTTCCACGTCAGGTGTTCTGTATGCTAGCAGCAACACACGGAGTTAACTCAATTATACAAACATGGGTTAATGATTAGAGGTAACTGAGTTATTTAGTTTGTTAAAGTTTCAGCTATTCTGTTTACAATTCTGTCATCACATTATTTAATACGATTTGTTAAAACATTGTTGTTTCTTTTGATGTGAATTGAAATAAAAAGCAATGTTAGTTTTGTTCACAATTTGTTTAGTTAGTTTACCTTTACACAGCTTGGATACCTTATTTTTTTCTCCAAAAGAACTGATAAAAGTAATGTTAAAGGACCGGATCGATAAGACATAGACATAGACATACTTTATTGTCATTTCAACAAGACACAGAGTGTACTATTAAAACGAAATGTCGTTGTACTGGCTTACAGGAACAGGACAATATAAAAACTTGCTAAAATTGTACATATAAATAAATAATAGTGACGTGGTGCTGATAAAATTAAAGATAAAGTGTGCGTTTAAAATATAAAGACTTACTATACATATAAATAAAATAGACATACTATATAACAAATATGTGCTCTTTACACAGCGTAATGTAATCTTTATGTTACTGGTCTACTTGCTGTTCAGCAGTCTGATGGCTTGGGGGAAAAAGCTATTGCAGAATCTGGCTGTTTTGCTCTTAATGCTGCGGAACCTCTTGCTGGAGGACAGCAGGGAGAACAGAGCATGGTGAGGATGAGTGGGGTCTTTAAAAATGTTCTGGGCTTTTGTCAGGCAGCGTTTCTGAGCGGTGTCTCTGATGGGAGGGAGAGAAACTCCGATGATCTTCTCTGCTGTCCTGACCACTGTTACGGTGTGTGTAGGAAGCAGGACCCAAATGCAGATTATAGTGCCAAAAATGACTCCTTTATTTCAAGGCTAAATAATCACAAAGACAGAACAGAACACTCACCGCAGACCAGGTCATGACACAAGACGAACCGACAAAGACAGACAGAAAAACCAGAACTTAAATACACACAAGACTAATCACACAAACAAGACACAGGTGAGGAGGGAGGAGAAAACACAGGGACACCAGGTGAACACAATCGGGTAAATTAGACACACCAGGGAAACTGACAGGGAATCACAGACAGATTACAACAGGCAGGAACGGGGGGTGAACACTTTACAAAATAACACAGGAAACCAAAGACAGAAAAAGACAAAACAAAACACAACACGGACAGATCGTGACAGAACCCCCCCCTCAAGGGACGGATCCCAGACGTCCCCAAAAAAAAACAAAAGTCCAAAAACCTCGAGCAGGGTGGGTGGAGGGGGTCCGGAGGACGGGACTGAGCTGACCGCCCAGGAGCACAGTATAGGACCAGGAAGGGATCTCGGGCGGACGGCCCGGGGGCAAGGCAAAAGCCGAGAAGGGGGACTCGGGCGGACGGCCCGGGGGCAAGGCAGAGTCCAAGGTGGGGAACTCGGGCGGACGGCCCGGGGGCAAGGCAGAGTCCAAGGTGGGGGTCTCGGGCGGACGGCCCGGGGGCAAGGCAGAGTCTAAGGTGGGGAACTCGGGCGGACGGCCCGGGGGCAAGGCAGAGTCCAAGGTGGGGAACTCGGGCGGACGGCCCGGGGGCAAGGCAGAGTCCAAGGTGGGGGTCTCGGGCGGACGGCCCGGGGGCAAGGCAGAGTCCATGGTGGGGCGAAGGCCACAGCGGGCGAACTCAGGGGGCCGAGCATGAGGGCGAAGACCAGACAGCTCCGGAGGCCGGGCAGGACCCGGTGTCGGCCGGACAGGAACCGGAGCCGGCGGGACAGGCTTCGGCAGGATCCCCCACGGAAGAGGACCAGGAGTTGGCAGGACCCCCAGCAGGAGAGTGGTTGGCGGGACCTCCAACGAGACAGGACAAAGGGTTGGCAGGACCCCCGGCAGGAGAGTAGACGACGGGACCTCCAACGAGACAGGACAAAGGGTTGGCAGGACCCCCGGCAGGAGAGTAGTCGGCGGGGCCTCCAACGGGACAGGACACAGGGTTGGCAGGACCCCCGGCAGGAGAGTAGTCGGCGGGGCCTCCAACAGCACAGGACATAGGATTGGCAGGACCCCCGGCAGGAGAGTAGACGGCGGGACCTCCAACGGCACAGGACATAGGGTTGGCAGGACCCCCGGCAGGAGCGTAGTCGGCGGGACCTCCAACGGGACAGGACATGGGGTTGGCAGGACCCCCGGCAGGAGAGTAGTCGGCGGGGCCTCCAACGGGACAGGACAAAGGGTTGGCAGGACCCCCGGCAGGAGACTAGTCTGCGGGACCTCCAACTGGACAAGACATGGGGTTGGCAGGACCCCCGGCAGAAGACTAGTCTGCGGGACCTCCAACTGGACAGGACATGGGGTTGGCAGGACCCCCGGCAGGAGAGTAGTCGGCGGGGCCTCCAACGAGACAGGACAAAGGGTTGGCAGGACCCCCGGCAGGAGAGTAGACGGCGGGACATCCAACGGGACAGGACATGGGGTTGGCAGGACCCCCGGCAGAAGACTAGTCTGCGGGACCTCCAACTGGACAGGACATGGGGTTGGCAGGACCCCCGGCAGAAGACTAGTCTGCGGGACCTCCAACTGGACAGGACATGGGGTTGGCAGGACCCCCGGCAGAAGACTAGTCTGCGGGACCTCCAACTGGACAAGACATGGGGTTGGCAGGACCCCCGGCAGAAGACTAGTCTGCGGGACCTCCAACTGGACAGGACATGGGGTTGGCAGGACCCCCAGCGGAACCTCCAACGGTACAGGACATGGGGTTGGCAGGACCCCCGGCAGAAGACTAGTCTGCGGGACCTCCAACGGCACATGAGTAGGGGCTTGAGTGGGGACTCGAGAGAGGGCTTGAGAGGGAACTCGAGAGGAAACTGGAGAGTGGACTCGAGAAGGAACTCGAGAGGTGACTCGAGAGGTAACTCGAGAGGGGACCTGAGAGGGGACTTGAGAGGGGACTTGAGAGGGAACTCGAGAGGAGACCTGAGGGGAAACTTGAGAGGTGACTCGAGAGGACACTGGAGAGTTGACTTGAGAGGTGACTCGAGAGGACACTGGAGAGTTGACTTGAGAGGTGACTCGAGAGGACACTGGAGAGTTGACTTGAAAGGGGACTTGAGAAGGGACTGGAGAGGGGACTCGAGAAGGAACTCGAGAGGTAACTCGAGAGGGGACCTGAGAGGGGACTTGAGAGGGAACTCGAGAGGAGACCTGAGGGGAAACTTGAGAGGTGACTCGAGAGGACACTGGAGAGTTGACTTGGGAGGTGACTCGAGAGGACACTGGAGAGTTGACTTGGGAGGTGACTCGAGAAGGAACTCGAGAGGTGACTCGAGAGGTAACTCGAGAGGGGACCTGAGAAGGGACTTGAGAGGGAACTCGAGAGGAGACTCGAGAGGTAACTCGAGAGGGGACCTGAGAGGGGACTTGAGAGGGAACTCGAGAGGAGACCTGAGAGGGGACTTGAGAGGGAACTCGAGAGGACACTGGAGAGTTGACTTGAGAGGGGACTTGAGAAGGGACTGGAGAGGGGACTCGAGAAGGAACTCGAGAGGTGACTCGAGAGGTAACTCGAGAGGGGACCTGAGAGGGGACTTGAGAGGGAACTCGAGAGGGGACCTGAGAGGGGACTTCAGAGGGAACTCGAGAGGAGACCTGAGGGGAAACTTGAGAGAGTTGGTTCGCCAACAGAACACGGGGTGCTGGAGTCGGCCGGTATGCTGACAGGACACGAGGAGCTGGTGTTGGCTGAGGAGCCAACAAGAGACGAGGTGCTGGAGTCGGCCGGTACGCCGACAGGACACGGGGAGCTGGTGTTGGCTGAGGAGCCAACAAGAGACGAGGTGCTGGAGTCGGCCGGTACGCCGACAGGACACGGGGAGCTGGAGTCGGCCGGTACGCCGACAGGACACGGGGAGCTGGTGTTGGCTGGGGAGCCAACAAGAGACGAGGTGCTGGAGTCATGGCTGCTGGGGCCAGAACTGGGGCCGGAACCATCGCTGTGTGGGCCGGTTCTGTAGCCGGAACCATGGCTGCTAGGGCTCGGGCTAACCTGGCCTTGCGACGACTCCTCTTAGCAGCCGCCTGAATACTCCGTGGACCTCCATAAGCCAGACGAGTACCCGAGAACGGATCCTGGACAGGAGCAGGAACTGGGGCAGAAGCATGGGTTGACTTCAGACGGAAACTAGCGAGGCGTATGGTACCAGGTTGGGAATTGGGAGACAGGGAGCTAGCATGCCAGGGGCTAACAGGCCGGGAAACAGGTTTGACCTCAACGCTACCAAAAAAGTCCTCCACGGACTCGGGTAGTAATTCTTTTAACCAGGGCCTTGAGGTTACTTCTTGGCGTGCCGTAGAAATAATTGACTGCCTCTCTTTACTACTGGAGGCATATCGAAAGTCATTCTTCAAGCATGTTAAATTGTACGTGACCTCGTACAAGCTGTCTGCTGGGTCCATTGTTGGTCGGTTCGTAATGTTACGGTGTGTGTAGGAAGCAGGACCCAAATGCAGATTATAGTGCCAAAAATGACTCCTTTATTTCAAGGCTAAATAATCACAAAGACAGAACAGAACACTCACCGCAGACCAGGTCATGACACAAGACGAACCGACAAAGACAGACAGAAAAACCAGAACTTAAATACACACAAGACTAATCACACAAACAAGACACAGGTGAGGAGGGAGGAGAAAACACAGGGACACCAGGTGAACACAATCGGGTAAATTAGACACACCAGGGAAACTGACAGGGAATCACAGACAGATTACAACAGGCAGGAACGGGGGGTGAACACTTTACAAAATAACACAGGAAACCAAAGACAGAAAAAGACAAAACAAAACACAACACGGACAGATCGTGACAACCACTCTCTGCAGAGACTTCCAGTCTTTGGCGTTGCAGTCTCTCGACCAGATGGAGATGCCGCTGGTCAGCACGCTCTCTATGGTTCCTCTGTAGAACGTGGTGAGGATGGGAGGGGGGAGCTGTGCAGGAAGTGTAGGCGCTGCTGTGCCTTCTTAAATAGTGATGTAGTGTGAGTGGACCAGGTCAGACTGCTTGTGATATGCATCCCCAGGAACTTGGTGCTGTCTGTAGTCTTCACTGCTGTGCCGTTGATGTGGAGTGGTGGGTGACAGTGCTTTTTGTTCCTGAAGTCGACAATGATCGCTTTTGTTTTATCGACATTCAGGATCAGGTTGTTGGTGTTACACCGTCAGATGTTTCACCTCCTCCCTGTAGGCCTGTTCGTTGTTGTCCCGGATGAGTCCCAACACTGTTGTATCGACCGCGTACTTTATGATGTGGTTGGTACTGAACCTGGAGCATAAGCATAAACGCTATCGATAAAAGTAGTAGTACCGTTGTGTACCCTATGTGGATGTCAGTTTTACACACATTCTGAGGCCGCAGTGCGTATGTTTTTTGTTTTCACTGCTAATTTATGCTTATGTTCTATTAGTGGATTAAAAAATCATTAAAATCATTAATGAAGTTTCAGCTCAGACCCCACGCTTAATATGTCTCCCCCTGGCCCACCTACATTTCTCCAGGCCCACCCACACAATAATTCCTGGCTACGCCACTGCTCTAGACATCTTTAGACTGGAATAGCGGGGCCCAGTACGTGAACTCGCATCGCAGGTGCACATGCCAGGATAGAGGACTCCAGAGAAAATGTACTCAAGTCGGAGCGTCAATGTACAAGTCGAGTCCGAGTCATCGTGGGGGGGAAAAATTCACGAGTCCAAGTCAGCGTACGCGATAATTCACGAGTCCGAGTCCAAGTCATCGTGCATGAGAATTCACAAGTCCAAGTCTGAGTCACATCAATCAGTGCGCGAGTCCGAGTCAAGTCACGAGTCCCGAAAATCGGCACTTGAGTCCGACTCGAGTCCGAGATTTAACTGTGAGGAGCTCCACGGATTGGTCCATTTGGACCAGCCATTTGGTCGTCGTTACGTCACTAGGTACCAGGAAGAAAAAAGAAAATCTCCAACGAGGCGTTCTGGGGCAGCATGGACAGATCTTTTTACAGAGTTTTACTCGCTACAGGGTGTACTTTGAGGGTTTGTGACTCTGCTGACCGTTTATATGCCCAAAAACCTTCATAACACACAAGGGGACGGGTAATAACCGGAAAAGCATGACATGGGACCTTTAAAGTATTATGCATAGCGCAATAGCTCGAGCGTAGTTGTTGGTATTGAAAGTCCCACGCCAACAGTGCAACATACAATATACTTAAAACATAGAAATAAGTTAAATAGTGCAAAACATTTGTTGCAAGTCATACAATGGTGCAAGTTGTATTATAGTTATATGTGGTGAGATTGAACTAGATATGTGATACAGTTTTAAAACACAGCTTGACACTGGCTCTGGATAGCATCTAGGAAGCACGAGCAGAAGGTTTCTCTCTAAGCATGTTAGCTCCCAGAGGGCTGATGAAAGGCAGCGAGCAGCAGCTCTCACAAAGCCACTGGGCCGTATAGAAGTGTGACACTGAGGCAGAGAGCGGCGTGAGTTGTGTCTTTAGAGGAGACGCTGGAGACATTCAGGCCAGCCTGTCCTCCTACAAAAAACGACCAAATAGGTAGATTGTTTAAGCAGCTTAGATTACGACCCATAGCCACGTTTTAAAGTGTAGCACCTCTAGTGGTCGTGTAAGAAACAACATGCTCCCGTTTATTCGTTTATTCACAAATAACCCTCTTTGGAAAATCCTAAATTGTAGAATAGTTTGGCCATTAAAATGCTTTTTGATTAGATTTCTAGCGAGAAGTGTATATTGTACTTTTAGAATCCACGTCCAGTGGATGTGTAGGATCTATAGTTTGATAGATATTACGAAGATGATTAGAGGTCTCGCCAGGATAACGTGTATGCAGCTTCCATGTAAAGTTAGCGTGGGTGAAAACAGTTTTTCCGGTCTCGAAGTTTTCATAATAAAACCGGATATATTCCCCTCACTGTCAAATGATTACACAGTGATATCTCCATTACTCATCCACTAACAAACATCAGTTTATCCTTGTTAATTACACAATATTGATTAGTTTAAATTGTGTACAATGCTTTTGTGTTTTTAACGTTCGATTCAGAGAAATAAATAGTTTTTTAGGAGTTTAGACACAACAGTTTCCGAAGACACTACACTACCCAGAATCCCCAGCTATCGTTTGGGACTACAACATCCGCCTTGCTTTACAAACCCCGTGATTAGTCAACAAGCCCTGTGATTGGATGTTGGAGTGGCAGTGCGACAAGGTTATGCTGAGCGTCAAACAGTTCTTTGAAATGGAATGAAACCACGGCAGACTTTCCAAAACTAGAATTGGATGGGTCCAGCCCCCGGGTCCAGCCCATACATCCATGGTCCAGTCCAGCCCCCCCCCCCAGAACTACACATGCTGGCTATTGTGTGTTTCGCAACATTATATGGCACGTCTCTTGATAAAACGTTTTCGTAGTGGTGTTATCAAATGTAAAACATATAATTAATAAATGGGTGAATTAATATACCCACATGACACCTAAGGTCAGAAGAGCTTTATTTAACAGCTGGTCTTATGTCTGTGACCCCTCCTGTTGTTCATTGATAAGCCTGAAACATGCACTTTTCAAGGTTCAGAGGCAAATGTTGCAAATATGGCAGTAGCCATCGATCATCTTAAGATAAGATAAGGTAAGATATACTTTATTGATCCCAAGTTGGGAAATGTTTTTGTTACAGCAGCATACTACTTTGTTCTACTCCACTACAATTCAGAGGTTAACCTGGTGTTTTTACTCCACTACATGTATTTTAGTTACTTTGCAGATTCTGATTAATGATGTGAAATATAAACAACCCTTAACTCAGACTTTAGTTACACCTGAGTCAAATTCAGGGAAGGTGATTGTCAAGTGCCAAAATAAACTATGCAATATATTGGCCGTTAAGTACTTTGTCAGACTTCATATTTATCTGTGGATAACCCCAACGTTTTTTTCTTATTCAAAAGAAGACCTTAACTTAAAGTAATCTTTAATGTTTAAATAAAGCCTTATTAGTTTGTCTGTTTTGCACATCCTCCTGTTAATATCTTTGGACGTCCTGCACTAAACTGTTTTATTGTAGAGATCACTACAGTATCTTCTTGATATTTTCAATTTTGTATGTAGGCTACTCTTAATATTTAAATGTTTTCATCAAATAAAACTTATTCAACAACAACATTCAATAACGTGCTTTAACCACTAGGCGGTGCGGGTTAAAAAACCAGTGGTGTGGTTAATAAAACATAATAATATCAAACTTTATTGTGAAATTAAAACAGAACAGTAAAGGACAATACAGTTTCAGTCTCTCGATGTGAAGCTTATGCATTGTACCATGGACCTGTATAGACCTGTAACAGTCAACTGCATGAGGAGTTGGAAAGATAGTAAATAATATCTTTAAAAACTACAAAAAAGTCCCTTTCTATCAGCTGTGCACTGTTATGGTGTAAATATAACCTATCTACTAATTGGATCAAATATAAAAGTCAGCCGAATTAGTGTTGATACTGCAAGGAGACGTATTGTGTGAAAAGAAATGGAAGATGTTGTTTAATTACTGATATATTTATGATCCACGTCACGTATTCAGTTTTGGCGGCATCTCTTCCAGTTTGTCAAAAGGTCTTCTAATCAGGGCTCTATAAATAAATATCTACGGCAGATATGTAATATTTAATGCAGCCGAACCGTGTATTACAATGCCGTTATGTGATGACTTCCAAAGAGAAAAGCAAGAACACTCGGAATAAAGTATTATTTTATTTAAAAAAAATTGTTTTTCCGATTTCATATCGGATAAACACCATATCCCGACGTGCATTGCGGCGATGTTTTAGCCTATCAAAAGAAAGGTGTCTCTCAGAATCGAAAGAGAAAAACCTATGGGAAAAACACAAAAGCATTGTACACAATTTAAACCAATACATGTCGTATAATTAACTAGGATAAACTGATGTTTTTTAGTGGATGAGTACTGCAGATATCCCTGTTAAATCATTTGATCATTGGTTTTATTATGAAAACGTCGAGACCAGAAATACTGTTTTCACCCCGTAACTTTACATAGAGGCTTTCCGCATACCTCAAATCATCTTCGTAATATCTATCAAACTATAGATCCTACATATCGACTGGACGTGGATTCTAAAAGTACAATATATACTTCTCGCTAGAAATCTAATCAAAAAGTGTTTTAATGGCCAAACTATCCTACAATTTAGGATTTTACACAGAGGGGTATTTGTGAATAAACGACCATCTGTAACGTTTGCAATCAACGGGAGCACTAGAGGGTGAAAACTTTAAAACGTAATTATAGGACGTATTAAGCGCATGAACAAACAACATATTCGGTCGTAATAATTGGGCCTGAACAATCGGCCTATTTGGTCGTATGAGTTGGAGGACTTGTTGTTCAGGCAGCCATCTGCAGCATGCTTCTTCATCTCATTTAATCAAAGCATCCCGGCCTCTCCTCCCTCTCCTCTCTCTCCTCCCTCACCTCCCTCTCTCTCCTCCCTCACCTCCCTCACCTCTCTGCCCTCTGAGGTGTCCCACCCTCTGCCACTGACCCCGGCTTGGACCAGCGCCATATGTTTATTTCCCCACTGGCTCTCACTCCCGCATTGTGAACAGATTATAAATGGCATTTAAATAATCATTTTCCAATGCCATCAGACAGAGAGCCCAGACAGACTCTGCCAATAAGCCGCTTTGACTGAAAAGTCATTTTTGAGTCTTAGTTTTATAGCAGACATCTGTTATATGATAAAAGCTGAATGTGTGTTAAAACTGGAAAACACTGTTGAATTATTCTAGCTTGTTTGTGATATTTTAAATATATTTCCCAGTAAAGGCTCTTTTCTTTTGCTTATGCATATTTTCTGAAACACTTCTGAAAACATAAATGTGGAATTATCAGCACATCATAATATACAGGACAGCACAATCAACATTCATTCTGCCAAAAGACTCAAAACTGTTTCATTAGCTCATTTGAAAAGTAAATAAAAGTATACATTTATGCTTAAAAACATAATTTAGCTTAAAGTACATACAGCCTAAGTACAAAAAGCTGAAATGCTCTTACTGTAGAAGGGCATGTTTTACATGTTATATATATATATGGACCATTAATGTCTAAATGACTATAATGTTGCAGCTCGTAAAAGGGGAAATACATTCGGCTTACTGATGTACTGCCGAATAACTTATTAATACATCAGTGTGTGTTATTCAAGTTATATTATGTATCAAAGAGGACATCATTTTTTTGTGACATGTCTCCTTGCTGATCAAAAAGCCCTTTATTGTTCTCATACTGCCTGTGCTGCAGCACCTCTTTTCACCCTCTGTCGGAAACCAGAGCCCAGTCTGCTCTGATTGGTTAGCTGGCTGGCTCTGTTGTGATTGGTCAACCGCTTAGAGATGTCCCGCCCCTTATCACGTACAATGTGTTGGAGCGCTAGCCAATGGAAGCACGAGTGTAACATAGTGATGTCACTATGTTCCAGAAGTAACAGAGTAGTCCAATGGAGGCGTTTCAGGCAGGGTGGGGTGGGGGGGGGGGGGGGAGTGTTGGGGATGGTTAGGGCTAGGGAAAGAGAGAGAACCCCCCCAAAAAATAACAGGGCCCCATAAGTTGGATACAAAATTGAGAAATATATAGTACATGAGTAATGTACAGTGGGGCAAAAAAGTATTTAGTCAGCCACCAATTGTGCAAGTTCTCCGACTTCAAAAGATGAGAGAGGCCGGTAATTTTCATCCTAGGTATACCTCAACTATGAGAGACAAAATGAGAAGAAAAAAAATCCAGAAAATCACATCTGATTTTTAAGGAATTTATTTGCAAATTATGGTGGAAAATAAGTATTTGGTCAATAACAAAAGTTCATCTCAATACTTTGTTATATACCCTTTGTTGGCAATGACAGACTTTCTGTAAGTCTTCACAAGGTTTTCACACACTGTTGCTGGTATTTTGGCCCATTCCTCCATGCAGATCTCCTCTAGAGCAGTGATGTTTTGGGGCTGTCGCTGGGCAACACGGACTTTCAACGCCCTCCAAAGATTTTCTATGGGGTTGAGATCTGGAGACTGGCTAGGCCACTCCAGGACCTTGAAATGCTTCTTACGAAGCCACTCCTTCGTTGCCCGGGCGGTGTGTTTGGGATCATTGTCATGCTGAAAGACCCAGCCACGTTTCATCTTCAATACCCTTGCTGATGGAAGGAGGTTGTCACTCAAAATCTCACGATACATGGCCCCATTCATTCTTTCCTTTACACGGATCAGTCGTCCTGGTCCCTTTGCAGAAAAACAGCCCCAAAGCATGATGTTTCGACCCCCATGTTTCACAGTAGGTATGGTGTTCTTTGGATGCAACTCAGCATTCTTTCTCCTCCAAACACATCTAGTTGAGTTTTTACCAACAAGTTCTATTTTGGTTTCATCTGATCATATGACATTCTCCCAATCCTCTTCTGGATCATCTAAATGCTCTCTAGCAAACTTCAGACGGGCCTGGACATGTACTGGCTTAAGCAGGGGGACACGTCTGGCACTGCAGGATTTGAGTCCCTGGCAGCGTAGTGTGTTACTGATGGTAGCCTTTGTTACTTTGGTCCCAGCTCTCTGCAGGTCATTGACTAGGTCCCCCAATGTGGTTCTGGGATTTTTGCTCACCGTTCTTGTGATCATTTTGACCCCACGGGGTGAGATCTTGCGTGGAGCCCCAGATCGAAGGAGATTATCAGTGGTCTTGTATGTCTTCCATTTTTCTAATAATTGCTCCCACAGTTTATTTCTTCACACCAAGCTGCTTACCTATTGCAGATGCAGTCTTCTCAGCCTGGTGCAGGTCTACAATTTTGTTTCTGGTGTCCTTTGACAGCTCTTTGGTCTTGGCCATAGTGGAGTTTGGAGTGTGACTGTTTGAGGTTGTGGACAGGTGTCTTTTATACTGATAACGAGTGGAGGACAGAGGAGGCTCTTAAAGAAGAAGTTACAGGTCTGTGAGAGCCAGAAATCTTGTTTGTTTGTAGGTGACCAAATACTTATTTTACCGAGGAATTTACCAATTAATTCATTAAAAATCCTACAATATGATTTCCTGGATTCTTTCCCCCCATTCTGTCTCTCATAGTTGAAGTGTACCTAGGATGAAAATTACAGGCCTCTCTCCTCTTTTTAAATGGGAGAACTTGCACAATTGGTTGCTGACTAAATACTTTTTTGCCCCACTGTACTTAATTACATTCCATCACTAGAAAAGCAATTGTTGTAGAAAGTATGGATGTTGATTGTGCCAAATAAAGTGAGGAGAAATGTAAGATTGGGAGAAAAACAAGAGCAGTTGATGGTTAAGCTATGTGTGTCAATCCAATAACAGTCAGATGCACCATGAGGCAGAAGAGACTCAAGCTCCTTACACACCAAGCCGATTTTCGGCATCGATAGATGTCGATAGATGTTGGGCCGTCGATGAGCGTCGTGTCGCCCTACAAAGGCCGTCGGCCCAAGAAATCACTCTGATTGGCTGTTCAGCTTAGCGAATCAGTGCACCTGTGCTCTCGACACAGGATCGAGAAAGCCCCATGAACTTCTCGCTGTACAGCGAAAATGGAACGCACATGCTATTTGTTGTTTGTTTATATCACGCAGTCTGTTCTTCTTCTCTCGGTTATCACGCAGTCTGTCTTCCGGTTGTTGCCTCTTTTGAATGACGAATACACACTACCGACGCCCGCTGGTAAGGAGAGTTATTGCCACTCACTCACGCATGCGTAGTTCGTACGTGCAACTTGACCGTCGGCTGAAGTCTTTGGATGTATAATAAGAACTGGATACAGCGTGGGAGGCGGGGCCTCGTTCATTCCTATGAGAGTTGCTCATAGGAAGGCTCGAGGAATGTTCTGATTATGGGAGACACATGGAGGAGTCTCCACTGCCCGTCACCTCCCCCCCTGACAACGCCTTTGAGGATACTCCGTTCACCCTTTCACCCTCGCCCACCCTCCTGGAGATCGTTGAACACATGAAGGCGATACAGAGGGTTGGCACCGATTCCTTCCTGGAGTTCAATAACCAAACTAAGGCGATACGCAGGGCTGGCAGCATGTCCTTTACCCCCGCTCCTCAACGACGCCCACCAAAATCACCGTGGAGACGCGCACCATCTCCCCCGTCTTCATCACCGAGCCTACGTCAACCACCTCCCCCCCTGGCAGCATGTCTTCTACCCCCGCACCATCTCCCCCGTCTCCATCACCGTGCCTACGTCAACCACCTCCCCTCCCTTCAAGAAAGCATCTGCAGTCTGCGACGCCTGATAAGGATGTGTGTGTACAAAATACAACAAACTCTTACTGATGTGTGCTGGGTCCAGGCTCAAGGGCGTATGGCACTCTCAACTCTTTCCAGGACATACTGGGGCCCTGCCTGCCTATAGCTTTGCCGATATCTGTGTTGATAGGTAATAGATTAAGAGCGGTGAATCATCTTAGATACAGGAAGCGCTCAAACGTTTGTGTGAGTTTATCTAATTTAGCAGTGATTCCATGTCAGCCACAGCTTGTTACAAAAAACATGACTGATAGTGTGTTTAACAAACTTAAACTAGCTTTATTAAATGTCAGGTCTTTGGCAGGAAAAATATTTTTAATCAATGATTTTATCACTGAGCACAATCTCGATTTTATGTTTTTAACAGAAACTTGGATTGAACAAAATAACAGTGCAGCTGTTCTTATCGAATCACCCCCTCCCAACTTTAGTTTTATGAGTCAGGAAAGACTGCATAAGAAAGGGGGTGGAGTTGCTATTCTGTTCAATGATTCTCGTCAATGCAGGAAGACATCTTATGGGAACTTTGCTTCTTTTGAATATGTGGCCCTTCAGCTGAAATGCTCCTCTCGAGCTCCGTTCCTAAATATCTATAGACCACCCAAATACTGTGCAAGCTTTTATGATGACTTTACTGAACTGCTGTCTATAGTGTGTATTGACTTTGACCGTTTAGTCATTGTTGGTGATTTTAACATCCATGTTGACAACCCTCAGGACAGAGGGGCAAAATAACTGTTTTGTGTTCTTGATAGCTATGGACTGACTCAGCATGTGACGGAGCCCACGCACAATAAGGGGCACACTCTGGACTTAATTATCTCAAAGGGTCTGAATATCTCTAAGGTTGTGGTGACTGATGTTGCGCTCTCTGATCATTCCTGTGTTTTCTTTGAGAGCTCTATTTCTGTTCACAACATTTTTCAAAAAGAGGTAACCACAAAGCGATATTTAACTGAAAATACTAGGGAAATGTTTACTCAGAATTTTTCTTCCACACTTGCCCCTGCTAACATCTCAGTAAATGAGCTAGTAGATCATTTTAATTCAAAAATTCAAAATATTATAGATGCCATTGCTCCAACTAAGATAAAGGAAATGACTGGGAAGAAAATATCTCCATGGAGAAAGGCCATGACCGTGAAAACATAAAAAAGAGAGTGTCGAAAAGCTGAACGTAGGTGGCGAAAAACAAATCTTCAGGTTCACTTTGAAATCTATAAAGAGAGACTTGGCCTTTATAATTTGGAATTGAAAAACGCACGACAATCGTTCTTCTCTGACATCATTACCAAAAACAAAAACAACGCACGTGCCTTGTTTGCTACCGTCGACAGACTAACTAACCCCCCAGTGTCAGTAGCCTCTGAATTTCTATCCACCAGGGCATGCAATGATTTTGCCTCCTTTTTCACTGACAAAATTCAGAAAATCAGACAAGCAGTCAGTGCCTCTGCATCAGGAACAGCAAATGTGTTGTCTCTGTGTCCACTTAACATCAATTCAAACACCATGACACAATTCCATCAGATTATTGATAAAAACCTAGAGGACATTATACAACTTCTGCTGCTGCCTTGATATTATTCCAACAGGATTTTTCAAAGATGTTTTGCCTTGCATGGCCTCAGATCTACTTCATATAGTAAACAAATCTCTTCACTCAGGTATTTTTCCACAGGCCCTGAAAACTGCAGTCATTAAACCGCTCTTAAAAAAGAATAATCTAGATGCTTCAGTAATGAACAATTATAGGCCCATATCAAACCTCCCATTTCTAGTTGTTTTTCAACAGTTGAGTAATTTTTTGCATTTAAATAACTGTTTCGATGTGTTCCAGTCAGGCTTTCGTCCAAACCACAGCACTGAGACTGCTCTTGTAAAGGTCTTTAATGACATCCACTTAAACACAGACAGTGGCAGAACGTCAGTGTTAGTATTATTAGATCTCAGTGCTGCGTTTGACACTGTTGACCACAGCATATTACTAGACCGACTGGAAAACTGGGTGGGACTTTCGGAAACAGTCCTAAATTGGTTTGAATCCTACTTAAAGGACAGAAACAACTTTGTTTCTATAGGTAAATACACATCTGAGTTGACAAATATGACATGTGGGATTCTTCAAGGCTCCATCTTGGGGCCTCTTCTCTTTAACATCTACATGCTACCACTGGCTCAGTTAATGAAAAACAACAAAATAAGTTACCATAGCTATGCAGATGACACACAAATGTACGTAACAGTTTCACCAGGAGACTATGCTCCAATTCAAACACTGAGTAAGTGCATTGAACAAATCAATGACTGGATGTGTCAGAACTTTCTCCAATTAGATAGATAAAACTGAGGTAATGGTTTTTGGAGCCAAGGCAGAACGTATAAAAGTTAGCGCTGAGCTTCAGTCTGTAATGTTCAAAACAACAGATAAAGCCAGAAATCTAGGTGTAGTCATGGACTCTGACCTGAGTTTCAACAGTCACATTAAAACAGTTACTAAATCAGCCTACTATCACCTAAAGAATATATCTAGGATTAAAAGACTAATGTCGCAGCAGGATTTGGAAAAACTTGTCCATGCTTTTTTTATCTTCAGTAGACTCGACTACTGCAATGGTGTCTTCACAGGTCTCACTAAAAAATCTATTAGAAAGCTGCAGCTGATTCAGAACGCTGCTGCTCGAGTCCTCACTAACACTAAAAAAGTGGATCACATCACTCCTGTTCTGATCTCTTTACACTGGCTTCCTGTGTGTCAAAGGAGCCCTCATTCCAGGGACTATGCTTGCACGTCATGGTACCATAGCACCTCCAAGGCGCTAAAAATAAAACATCGCAAAATAAACTGGTCAGACTACTGCTTGACCTTTCCTCTAGAACCCACCTCACCTCTGCCCACTTTGACAACCTAGGATGGCTTAGAGTAGACGACAGAGTACAGCTTCTTGCAATGGGCCTGGTCTACAAGATCCACTACACCTCTATGGTACCCATGTACATGTCAAAATTCTTCCCAAAGGTCAAGGAATACCATGATCATAACACCAGAGGGAGCTCCACAAATCATGTGAAACCCAGATTTGGCACAAAAAAGGGGGAATACACGTTTCGCAATTATGCCACATCAAGGTGGAACGCTCTTCCCACAACTGTAAAGGAATGTAAAACTGTACTTACCTTCAAAACCTCTCTTAAAGAGCACTTTCGGGGGAGAGCATTGCAAAACTGACCCCGGTAATGGTACAAATCTCAACCTGTCGTACAATGGACAGCTTCCCCCCGCCATCTATGTATATACTCGCATTTTAGACTCTGTTACTAACTGTATATCTGTAGACTTGGTATGTCTTAAATATCCGGTTAGGATGTATTAGAACGAAATCTAAAATGAAAATTGTAAATAAGAAATCTGTATGTAAAAAAACACCTGTATGTAAATTGTAATAAGCCATCTGTATGTCAAATATGTCTTACATGTCTTAAATGATATGATGAATTGGAAATTGGGGACCCTGATGTAAACAAGATGAAAGTCTTTCTCTGGTCTGCATCCCCTTAACAATTGTATGTTTTGAGCTGTACTGTACTGTACCCAATATACAAGCTGTTAATAAACTTTTCAATCAATCAATCAATCAATCAATCAAAGAATAGATTTCAAAATACTGCTGCTGGTTTATAAAGCTTTGAATGGTTTAGGCCCAAAATAGATTTCTGATCTACTGCTAAATTATGAACCATCCAGATCTCTAAGGTCTTCAGGGACTGGTCAGCTTTCTGTCCCCAGAGTCAGAACTAAACATGGTAAAGCAGCGTTCAGTTATTATGCTCCAAACATCTGGAACAAACTCCCAGAAACCTGCAGGTCCGCTGCAACTCTGACTACTTTTAAATCCAGGCTGAAGACTTTTCTTTTTGTTGCTGCTTTTAATTGAACTATTCATATCTTAGACTGCACTGTAACTTTTATCCATGTATTTTTTCTTTTAATGTTTATCTTTTAATGTTTATTTTATTAGCTTTTCTTTTTAATGACTGATTTTAAATGCCATTTTCTTAATGTCTTTCATTTTTTGTAAAGCACTTTGAATTGCCTTGTGTTGAAAAGTGCTATATAAATAAACTTGCCTTGCCTTGCCTTGCTCATTGGCGCATGAAGACAAAATGGCCCAACTTTTGATAGAACGTCACGAAAGTATTCATATAATCATATAATCCGTTCTTATTGTGCATCCATGGGTAAAGGTAAAACTCATGTAGTAATGAACACGTCACATGAACGTGTCGGGCAGCGCGGTCCCGTGGGTTAGATCTTAAAACAAAGAGCTCTGCAAGAACGCCTTCATGATCCTGGCCTGCACACACTGACATATCGCACTGAAAGGAGGCTGTGTGCCGGTCACAGTGTTTCCACCTGTGGTTTGGGGGGAGGGGCCGGTGATTGACTGCAGAGACATGCTCAGATGGAGCGCAACCCCCCCTCTGATCTGACAGGAAGCCAAAAGGCCATCTGCATGCAGCGGCCCTGCTATTGTGCGGCTATGCATTAAGCAATGATGTCCCACGTGAATTTACTGCCGGTCTTCAGTTAGCAGGGTTGCAGGCGGAGAGTTTTTCATGTGGAGAACAAAGGCAGTTTGAGTTAAGAGGGTGAGCCTCACAGATGTATGAAAAAGGGAGAAACACACCAGATTTCAACTCAATACTTTATTAAATTATCAACACAGTAAACATCATCATGAAAAAAAACAGACAAACAAACAAAAAATGTCACATTTGTATTCTTCAAGTTTCTCCCATCAACAGTATTTCACTTTCACACGTTTTAGTGGCTTAACAAAAGTCACTCTAGATGTGACTCTTCATTTTGGAGTAACAGGTACAATGATGGCTGAGGAAATGCAAACTGGCGGAGGAGGAGACAGATTTAATTGTATCCCTGTATCAACATATGTCATAAGTTGACACGACACAGACGAGGTGTTGTGATGAATAAAAAAAGGTTTTTGCACCCAGAGGCGAAGCAACAATCGGAGCTGGAGAGCATGCGAAAAACACACACTACATTAACAATGGCCACCTCTGTGTCTGCAGCTGGTGCACTGATAAGAAAAGCACTTCTATAAGTGTACTGTGCTCTGTTCTTGTTGTGGTATGACACATCATGACCACGTCTAAAAGAGCAAATTAACGAATGAAGTCTGGTGTGAGACGAGTTTAAAATACACGATGGTAAATGATAACTTGTCTTAGCTCGTATGTATTCACATGCTTTGCTAATTTTAGATTGATCTTAAGAAAATAAGAGTTGATCATTTATTTATTTCACTGTCTCTATTGTTTCTAATCATGAACAGCAATAGTTACACCTGTAGTCACACGTCAGAGACTTTAATACAGTTCACATCATGTTTCCTTTAAATGACCAAAGACATCATCTTTCATTTAAAACATCACATTATAAAATGCAAATCAAAGCAGAGGTACAAAAAGAAAGAAACTAAACTACCATGCATGCAAGAAAATTGTTTTTGTTCATTTTTTCATTCTTAACAAGTTTTGTTAACACCCACATATTTACATCATCAGTGGAAGGTGTACGATGCTATGAATCTCACACCAAACTCCAGCAGCATACTGAAATAACTTAACACAACTCATAGAGCTGCGGGGACTTAAAGGAAAGGTCTTGTGATATGCTATTTTCTTCTTATTGTCAACAAATTGCATAAAAATGACCAAACTGACATATAAAAGCCTGGTACATCCTGTTTCTCTGTGCCGTAAAGCTACATTTTGTCTCCAAAAATATAAAAAAACACTTCAGACAGGCTTAATGTCTCATTGGACGAAACATTTATTCAATACAACGAACAAGGGCACTGTAGTTTTGTTTTATTATTCCAAAAATCACAGTCCTGTTGCTATGAATACTGATTGCCCTATATTTGTATTCATCCGCAGCAGAAACTAGTCCCTAACCAATGTGTTATTTACTCCACTTTGAGTAATGTTTGCTAAAAAATACAGTGACCAGCTTTTTAGGCAAAGTATACATTCATGACATGTTTTTAGTGATTTATGCCTTTACTTCAAACAAATGGGCTTGAAGCTGAAAACTCGTAGAGAAAGCACTAAAATAGTCTAATGTATGTTGACAATAAGAAAAATCTAGAATATCACAAGGAGTTTCGGTTCAATCTTTTATCACATTGTTCTCACAAACACCAAAAGTCTTCAAAACAGAGCTAAGGCCCATCTGAAATATTCTGTAAAACAGAGTTGGAGTCCTAGATGAAGGTCCCATCCACAGAAAAAGGTCCTGTTTGCTCTAAACCTAATTTAGTTTGAATAGTCTAGAGTCATATATTATCCACAGAGATGTCACAGGCATCATGTGTCTGTTAGTCAGGTATGCAGAGATCGGGAAACAAGCCAAGGGGTTTGATTGGATAATCACTATTAGAGCTCCAGCTGAGATGCTTAACTTTAAAGCCGCACCGCTGACATGATTGGACGCACAGCTTTGTGATTGGACGGAGGTTCTGACCTGAGGGGAATATCACCTTATTAGTCAAGACCAAACTTCATCACATTTGCCAAATTGCATTAATTTAATTAGGCTTGAATGAACATGGTTCCTCTAAGTCTGTTCCATTTACGAGCGAGCCAAAAGAGGTCATCAAAGCAAAGGTCACAACATGCAGATGTATTGCTGTACTGTAACTCCTGATTTGAGTAACATTAAGGGCTGCAGGAGGCGCATGGTCGAAGCAGATGTTGACCTTAACTCTGACCCACATTCACAAGCAAACACAACCAACACGGTGCCAACAAACAGACCCATTCTGCCCTTCCTCGTCCTGACAATGGCTGGCGGGTGTGGGGTGTCAAATCTAATGAAGGCCAGGAACAACAGCTGAGTGTGTGGAAATGGGGTTGGAGGGGTTGGGAAGCTGGACGGAGAGAGGGAGTTCAAGACACAAGTGTCCTTGTCAGACACGGGGCCAGAGAGAAAGAGATGCAGCAACGAGACCAAAATGGCTGCCAAAGAGCCGGTGGTGTCTCTGTGTGAATCACCGCCATCACTCCTAGAATAGCTGCTGATAGCTGTAATCATTTTTAAAAAATTGGATACAAGCACCAACATTTCCATGTTCATCCCTCTGGGGGCATTACAAAAAGAAAGCCCCACTATTGGTTGACTGGCGTGAGCTCACGCCAGATCCCTCAGGCGGGCAGGAAGGAAGCCGTCACTCCAAAGAGCCCGGATGAGCTGCAGTAGCTGGGCTAAGCTTTAGGTCGCTGAAGGCCTCGGAGCAGGATTTGAGGGCAGCACACGGGGAAGTGTGTCCAAATCTCATCGGATTCTGAACCTTTTACTCATTCCCTCGTGTTTTCATCCCTCTCTCTTTATTTGATTGGGTGGGAGGATTAGGAGTAGATCGGGGAGGGGATGTGACCGAGAGTGTGTTTGTTTGCACATGTGTGTAAAGGTCAGATCTGAGAAAGGACCTTGGAGGGGAATACATACAGCAAAGTGTGCAAGAGCTATCCTGCCCGAGGAGCAGGGGCGTGGAAACCCTCCAGACGCCAACACAATAAGATTAAGGCTTTGCCATGTGCTATTGTTGGCACCATGCCTTGGTAAAAGCTGGTCAAGCAACCATGATATTAGAGTTGAAGCAGCTTCTTAACAAAGTAGTATCATGCTGGGGAGTTGAGTATCCAAAACTGGAGGTGGGGACATTAAGAGGATACATTAAGAGGATACAAAGAGAAGGAGACAAGCTGAAAATAACCACTTTCTTTCATATAGCCTTTCTCTTGTAAATAAAGGGTTACATTTCACTTTTTCATTGGAAAAAATCTTTGGTTAAACTAGTAACCGTTGGTCACACCAATCTGGTGCAAATATGTGCAGTTAATTTGTGCTTTCCCCCATTTTTCTATCTACTAATATTTGCGTAACAACTTTTGAATGTTTGGGACACAAAATCCAGCAAACATTTGTTTTTGTATCTTCATATATTATTGAGTGAAACAATTATGCCAAACCTTGGGACCACCTCTGAAAACACATTACATCACACGGGAGGAGATTAAAGGCAATGAAGCAAAAATGCCAATGGTTGATTGAGAGGTAGAACAGGCCTGTGGAGGATGATGAGGATGATGAGGATGATGAGGATGGGACTGACACAATACAACTCTTAAACCAAATCAACTGAGAGCTTCAGCGCCTCTGCTCTGGACCCTGAGCTGCACACGTGTGTCACGCAACGTTTCATCCATGCACCTTAAAGTGAATAGAGAGCACACAACAAGGTAAAAGTGTTTGTTTGTGTGTTACAGTCCAGCACGGTCCAGCCTGGCCTGGATTAGCCACTGAAGCTCTGCAGGGCTGCCGAGTGGACAAGAAGGGGGCAGAGGTGGAGGAGGGGAGGGTCTGCAGTAATCTGCTAATCTCATTAATACCACAGCCTGTGGGTGCTCTGTCAACAAGATGCAGGGGACAAAGGATGGAGCGAACAGCTGATGACCATGGCTGCCGTCCACTGCATAATGCCGACATCGACAACCCCCCCCCCCCCACACACGCACACACTCACACACATCCATCTCAAATTATGCTTCCACCAGGAGAGTCTCCTGAGATCAAATGGAAACACAGATGCAGGCTCGAATGAGTAACGCTAAAAAAAACAACAACTGTCCCCTCAAGCCAGACGCCCCTCAAAAGGCTCCACAAAACTCCGCTCTGCTTTACTGACCACACAGCAGGACCTAACATGGACCTCTCAGCTGTCCCCGTCACTCTGACTCACTTCTCACTGCTGCCACATGGGGCTTAGCCAGCAGCGGATGTCAACATGTCTCCTCTTGTTGCCCTGGAAAATGTAACTTGGCCTCGGAGGATTATATTGTCTGTTTTATTCTTCTGTGAATCCACTCCGATGTTTAGAATGCAACTGTTGAAGAATCCTTGATGAATCCTTGATGATACCATGGTGGAGGGATGATGGCATCCTATTGTCCTAAGCACTGATTGAGCACATTCAGAGAAGTTCATAGAGGATAGGAGGCCTGGTTGTGCAGATCCAGAGGAGCAGCTGGGACCACGTACGGGACAGATGGGCCAAATGGTTCTTCAATTCAAGTAAACTCAGGTGGATATTCCAGGACAAGGAAAAGAAAAGCAAAACTGTGAGCTTCTTTTATGCCAATTATCTTGGGGAGAACGTTTATAATTCCTTTTTGTTGAAGATGCAAGGGAGAACAGAGATAGAATCCTTACATGTATCACAGATAGGCCGACATTCCTCCAGCAGAAGAAGAAAAGGAATCCGATGAGGCAAATGTATGCTTCAGTGTGCAAGTATACATGTGCATGAGTGTACAGAAAGGCATGTGATCAGCAAAGTTCTTCTCACCGATCCAGCAACCGACTATAGTCCTGAGGGCCGCAGCCGCCCTCACTCTTGAGTTCAGCAAATACTTGTGTGAAATAGTGCGGGTCCGCGTTGATGCGCAGCATCTTGGCGCTGGTTGCATTGATGATGGCGAGGCAGCGGTCCCAGAACGCCTCCTTACCCGCCTCCACCAGGAAGGGCTTGAGCGGGTACGAGATCTCGTTGCCCATGTAGGAGTAGGACAGGTAGAGGCAGGTGAGCAGGATGGCCTGCAGCTCGTGCTCCGACGACACAACGTCGCCATCCACCACTTCTCGACACAGCATGTAGACGAAGACCACGTTGGCGGGCGTGACGAAGGCCTGGTCCTGCCAGCCCTGCAGCAGCAGCGAGCGGTCCACGGCCCGCAGCCACAGCACCGGGTCGGCGGGGGCCAGGAGCTTCAGCCGATAGCAGCGACAGCACAGGAACTCCCCCAGGCAGCGCAGCAGCTCGCTGGTGGACGCCTGGACGATGACGCGCTTTGGGGACGACGTCACCGTCCCTTGGGGAACTTTTTTCACAGAGGAGAGCAGTTGTGATTTGCTGTAGCCGTATCCGTGGCCCTGGCCCAGCCCCATGCCGTAGCCGAGCCCCAGACCCAGACCTGCTGGGCCCTCGTAGCTGGACAGGTTGGCACAGGAAAATGACTTCTTCACATTTTCGCGGTTGAGGTGCAACAAGGGGTCCTTTTGGTAGATGTTGATGTTGTTGTTGAGAGGGTCCCCGAGGGCCATTTGACCACCGGAGCCTTTCTTGGAGTTACCCTTCTTCTTGGTTGAAGCCACCAGTCGCTTCCATGTCAGCGCCGGGAGGAAGATGGACTGCCCCCTCTTCAGCCCGCGCTCTTTCTGGCTGTTGAGGGAGCGGCTGCTGATGCTCGGGTAGTGGCTGAGCGAGCCCGGACGGTTGTCATAGTAGCCTGACTTCCGAAAGCCGGGGGACAGGGATAGGATAGTGCCCATGGTGACTCCACAGATTATACTGCCTTGCTGATGCTGTTCAGAGAGTTTGTAGCAAAGCTCTTTTACTTCCTAATATCCAGCAGATGTGAACTCTCATCAGGGAAACAGCATGAAGACAAGAGGGCAGTCATGTTTGAACGAGCGTGGCTGCAGAGACCTGCAACAGGAAGAGAGGGGTTAAACACTACACAGTAAAGTAACATCTAATCTCACTTTAAATCCACATGGGCCACAAACAGTGCAGTAACTAAGTACATTTACTCGAGTACACAACTTAAGTACAATTTTGAGATACTAGTACTTCTAGTTCATTTAATTTGTTGCTAATTTGTACTTCTTATCCACTCAAATTCAGAGTTTACAGTGTACTTTTACTCAACTACATGTATTTAATACCTTTAGTTACTTTGCAGATTGGGATTCATTATTTGAAATATACAATCAGCACATAAATAAGACTATAGTAACACCTGACATCATACAAAGTCATTAAAACATGCTCAGCCTTTACCAGCTGTGATAAACACAATAAAACATCAATAATTATAATCAGAACATATAGTATAATAAAATCGGTCAATCTGCATAATGAGTCCTTTTAATTTCAGTACTGTAAGTATATTTTAATGCTAATACTTTTGTAGTTTTACTTGAGTAACATTTGCATTGCATGACTTGTACTTGTAACAGAGTATTCCTACACTGTGATATTACTTCTTATACCTAGCCACATATCGTAGAGTATAATAACATATGCCTCTACTACCATTACAAGCTCATCCTGTGCAGCCAAAAGCAATTAGAAAGAGGGGATCCTAATGTTTCCAAACATCCTAGGTAGAATATTTGGGCAAATGTGTATACATTCCTGTCAAAATATTTGACTGGAGGGTTGTGTTTTATACAGAATATATGTGTGATATCAGACAGTCACGATAAGACAATGTGCTCCGAGCTCTAAGGGAAAATAAACTGGATTTTAAAGGGTTAATCAATGACCTACTATTCTCTGGAACCCGTGAAGATTCCTTGATTTAAAACTATTAAAAGGATATATCCACGCATGAGCCAAAATGGTGAACATTTTAAGCATTTTACGCACACTTTTTCCTTCTCTATCAAGATGTTCTATTTTTAAAATCAGCTGAAAACGCTGTTACTTTAAAAACAGCAACATTTGTCTTAACATTTCGTCTCCATAGCTGTCAAACTTAGGGCTGCTTTGACGCTTACCTGTTTGAACGAGATGTCCGGGTTTGTGTTTTGCCGCAGTCTGCGATGGTGCAAAGATAGAAAGGAGCGCAAAACAAGCGCGCTGTTTGCGCAGCCGGTAAGCTGAGCTAGCAGAGCTGGCAGAGAGAGCGATGCTGGTCCTTCTGCAGAACCAGAGGCAGACAGTCGGTCTTTGCTTTGACCTACTCTTCTCCAGAGATGTGGAAGTGTGGATCAGCGCGTCGGTGCTCGCCAGGCGGTGCCGATGTCATCCTCCGCTGCACCGAACCTCAGGCGGACGTTGTTGTGATTATTTGTCTGTTCGCTTCTGTCTCCATGTCCAAAATGTAAACTTTCAAAGAGTCTTTTCAATGTTTTCCATCTCGGAGCGTAAAGTCTCCTCTGACTTCCCCCGGTTCTGATCCCGGTCCCCGGTGCAGCTGTGAGTCCGGACGCGGAGCACTTCAGTCAGCTACTGACCGCTGATCGGTCCCGATCTCTCTGGGCGGGATGTCTCACATTAGAGGCTGAGCAGCCACACGACACACACACACACGCGCGCCCGCGCGCACACACACACACACACACACACACACACACACACACACACACACACACACACACACACACACACACACACACACACACACACACATACAAGTGTAAAGATAAGCCCATAATAAACTTCATCGATGCATATTTGTCAAGAATAAAAAAGAATCTAAGAAAACAGAAGTTAAATAATTATATATACTATATATTAATACTTACTAATAAAATAATGCTAAATAAAATCACATCATTAAGCAAAACATATTTAGATGTGAGGGTCTAAGGACAGAGGGTGTCGTATTGTCATACTGATATTCTGTACAAACTGTGAAGTCCACTGAGACAAATGTAACATTTGTGATATTGGGCTATATAAATAAACATTGATTGATTGATTATATTTAGAAAAATAGAGCATAATATATTATTGAATAATTATATTAAACTAAATTACATTTTTAAACAAAATAATACTTATTATATTAAGCAAAACAAATACAATTAAAACCACTTGTGGAAAAAATGTATCTTTAAAGGTGGGCTAATTTTGGAGAAACCAGCTCGAGTGCGCTAGAATTTGAAAATACACAACCGGAGAAAATCTGCCACTTCCTTACAGAGCCCCTCCTCCAACACACACGAACGTGCACATGACCAATGAGGGCACGAGATAAGTTTGTGCACAGATGGAAGGCTGACAGGCAGGTAGGCCATCCAGTTACTTTAGCCGGGCCGGCTCAGATGATTGGTCGTGCTTTTTACAGTACCACGGCTTCCACAGATGACATTTTTTAATGGATTTTTTGTCAAAGCACTTCAGATATTCATTGCTATCGGGATGTTAAGAGCATTCCATGGAATATAACAAAAAGTGTATCTCGAGCCGGTTTCTCAAACTTACCTACCCCACCTTTAATGAGTTAAAATAAAATAAAAGAAGTTTAGAAAACAAATATTAGTTATAGTTTTTTTTTCTGATGGCTTCACTTCAAGGATTTGTAAAACGTTTCTCATAATTTGCTGATGAACAGCTCCCAAATGGACCCTGTGGTCGTTCTGTTTTCTCAACTGCTGTTCCCAAGTTCACAATTGAACTTTGAACTTCACTGTAAGAAAATCAAACACAGGACAGGAACTGTAACACAAAGGAGTGCTTTCCTATTGGTAGTAGGATTAGAAGCGCAGTGGCAGAAGTTTTAGATGTTATGAATGAAGCAAAATGTTTTTGCCAGCTCTGCACAAAACAGCTCTTGTCTGTTAAACGTTCTCCGCTCCATGAACTGCAAATGGTGCAGAATGCATGTGGTGCAATGAAAGCATAATGACTTGGAAGGAGTTGAACAATAATCCCTCAGAAGCCTGAAAATATACCCTTTGTGCACAGGGAGGTAACACTGTAGGTTCAAATTGAGTTATTGGAACATTAAAGCCCAAATGTCCTTTTTTAAACTCTATAAGACTCTGAGCTGCTTTAACACCTCTCTGAAATCTGTGCTTACTTGCTGTTGTAGAGTAAACACCATGTATTGTTTCTTCATCCCTTCTGTGTCAGTCATCAGCCTGTTGGTCAACTTTCATTAAAGACCAATAAGACGTAATGAATCAAATGAGAAAATATCAGATCATTAGGAAATGACTGAGAGTGACCCGCACCTAGAAGGGCTTTAATGTTGTAGTGACCTTCCCTAACGTGGTGGTAGGTGTGCTGTTATTATGCAACTGTTTTCATAAATCCATCCCGCTGGAGGTCGTGGAGTTGCCTGAGCTTTGGAGTTTAAGAGGATCAGATACAACAATAACTCATGAATGAAACAATCCCTACTTCCAGACACGGGTCATTATGTCAGATTTCTCTCTCTCTAAAGTGTGCAAAGGTGGTTAAACAGGTGGTGCCTCATGATTGGACCATTTTCCTTGATTGCCGCCTCCTGATTGGTCCAACAAAACATTTAAACTGCTGGCAATGAATCAGCCCTTTCTCATCTTCACTGCTCCCAACAAAGAGCCATTAAGTAGTGTTGCACTTTTCTTGTTGTAGTTCATATAAATGTGTGATAGTTGCAATAAACAAATACTTGTGATGTCACTTTAAAAAATAACAGATTTGGATCCGTCTGTGTTATTCTACTATTCCGTTTTCTCATGTAGACAATACATCAGAAATACATATGAGGGTCATGGCTAGGGATGAGAATCGAGAACCGGTACTAAGTCAGTACCGGTACCTGATTGGACGGTATTGGTATACCCGGAACTTTTATTTCCTGGAACTATCTAGTAAATCGCGTTCACATCAGAATAAGTCCCTGAGGGAGCCGCTGCCGTCACCTAACGATACCCATCCCTAGTCATGCACATCATTTGTTCGCTAGCAGCAGTGAAGATAGAGCCTCAGAACCTGATGTTTTCAACTCTTCTGAAGAAGAAGAATACAAAGACAACAACAAGTATCCATTTGGACATGGGTAGGTGTAAATATGACAGTAATAGTGTACTGGCAATGTGTGGGGAATACCGCGAAAATGAACAATAGCTTTATTGATATATATTTTTTATCGATAGTCATGAACTTTTTATTGGGACAAAATAGACTCTCCATTAGCAAACGTTTACTCTGTGTTAACGTTATTTTGGCGTGTAAAAGTGAGATTACATGTGTAGATGATTAAATTAATCATTTATTCGTCCCACAACGGAGACATTTGCAGTGGCTATAGACATGTTTTTGCCATCGATTATTTTATCATACTGCTTTGTACAGATGAGACTTTGTCATAGATTTATTTATATGTGTGCCTGTTATTATTTTACCGTCCTGTACAGATGAGACTTTGTAATCAGATGTAGCCTATGTATATGTGTGTCTGTGATTTTATACTGAATGTAAAGTAACTGGAAATACCTGTGTGTGCGCGCGTGTATGTGTGTGTGTGTGTGTGTGCGTGCGTGCGTGCGTGTGTGTGTGTGTGTGTGTGTGTGTGTGTGTGTGTGTGAGAGAGAGAGAGACTCCTGTCCAATGATGATTGGACAGGAGGATGATGATTATTACCTGTGATTATTTTTGCCTCTGTGTTGTGTTTTTAAGGTGCAATGCCAAGACACATTCTTTGTATAAATCAGCACCACATTTGTAGTTCTTCCGGTTTGCAAAGACATAGGGTCTTACAAATATACAGGGGCGCAGCCAGGAATTTTGGGCCCCATGAAAAGATATCACATTAGTTACTTAAACATTTTTTTCTTAATGTTCTAAAATTGTTTGGGCACGGGCCCTTAGAATCAGTTCTAACTTTTCACCCCCTTACGGCGCCCCTGCAAATATATATCTATATAAAATATCTAGTATAGCCAAACTAGTAATTACACTGCATCAAGATTATATATATTAAGAAAAATATGTTGGTTTATTTAAGATATTTTACCTATAAATGGGGTTTTTCGGTTGGTTCTTTCTTTTTTGATTACTGTGATCTTCTGCAGTACATTGTTGGTTACTGTGATTATCTACAGTACATTGTTGGTTACTGTGAATATCTACAGTACATTGATGGTTACTGTGATGTTCTACAGTACATTGTAGGTTACTGTGATGTTCTACAGTTTAGTACAGTTGGGACGTTACTACTGCTATTTCTACAGTAACTCCAGAGTTGCTGTAATTTTTGGTTGGAAACACGGTATTATACTCTAAAATGGTATACAGTAATTTACTGTGCACAAACACTGTAAATAACTGTGGATTTCACAGCCATTTTTTACAGTCTATATCATTCACATCAAACACCACAAAACAGTAAAAGACACATCTAAAAATCACCTGATCAAAACACAGTACTCGTTAATAAACACAGCAGCCCACTAATTTGAGTAACTTAATAATGAAATGACTGTAATAATGGCTGCAAGCAGTCCATTCATTACTGACAGCTGACCTTTAGATCTGGTTCTTCTTCAAGTAAAGGTCCTTACACACCAAACTGACACCAAAGAACACGTCCCAACGGAACGTCGCCTCACGTACGTCGCCTCACGTACGTCGCCTCACGTCTCCTGCGTCTTGGTCATGTTTCGCATTGGAACACACCGCTAAGACTTCAGCCGACGGCCAATAAGCACGTACGAACTGCGCATGCGTGAGTGGCAATAACTCTCCTTACCAGCAGGCGGCGGTAGTGTGTATTCGTCATTCAAAAGAGGCAACAAACGGACAGACTGCGTGATAACCGAGAGAAGAAGAACAGAGAGCTGGAGTTAAATGAAATCTCAGATTTGCCTTCTTAATAGTTTGTTTGGGTCCATCACTTCCGTTCCGCTTCTCATGCACTGATTCGCTAAGCTGAACAGCCAATCAGAGTGATTTATTTGGCCGACGGCCTTTAGCCGATTCAACATGTCGAATCGGTGGCGGAAGGTGTCGGCACGGCACGAAAAGACACGACGGTGCATTACACACCAAGACACACCAATCTGAGGCCCTTTCTTATTTCACTAATTACCCCTCCTCGACTCCTCGAATCCTCGGTCCTCCGGTAGTGACCCGGAAATTAATTTCAGCGCGCCATGTTGAAGGACATCTCATTTCTCTAAATGCTCTTCGAGGACCGAGGATCGAGCGTCGAGGAGGCTCTCTGGAGGAGCTATAATCAAGGATACACTGATGGGTCCTCCACGGTTCCTCCGCGGATGCATTTCCGGCAACAGTGATGTTTAAAAGAGTCGTGACGCACAGCCGGACTTATCTCAGCCAATAACAGCTCTGCATGCATCCCCTGGATATTATTATATTAACTGCTTTCATCATGACGCGATGTTTACAGTGAGAACAGCTGTGAGGTCCATGCAGAAAGCAGAGCAGTGTGTATAATATATAGCACTCAGTATAACAGGCCTGCATTACTCTCTTTATTTGCTTTAGTTTAGTAGATATCTACAAACATAGAGTCAATATTTTTCTAAAACCATTTAGTGCTTCACATAATAAAATACACAATGGCTGTATCCTGATATATATGATATGCTTTAGGACCTGTAGGTGCGTGTTGTACAGGGTGTAGGTGCATGTGGTGCAGTGTGTAGGTGTGTGTGCGCGTATATGTGGCAGACAGACAAGTCTCAGTTGGTTTGGTGTCCTATGCTTACTTTTAATAGTTTGTAAATAAAACTCATTGTAGCGACCAGAGAGAGGGGGGGGGGGATATATCCAGTCTCTGATAGTGTTACGTTATTATGAGAGTGCTCTCCTACTTGTTTGATTCTGAAATTGTATATATTTATATAAATATATATGTGTGTGTGTTTATGTCTGTAGCCTGTTATTGTCTCATTATACCACACTGTGAATGAATTAAAAGTAAATGTATAAGTCATCATGAACACAGTTCCAGAGCTGGCCCGACCCATTAAGCGACATAATGTCACGATATTCATGTTATGTCACGTTTTTATGTCTAGGTTTGGGTGTTTTGCTGTTCTCCCTGTCATGTTTTCCTCCTGGTTTATTGTCTGGTCCTTTTCCCTGTGTTTTTCCTCCTGTCGTTAGTTTCCCTGGTGTGTCTAGTCGTCTGATTGTGTTCACCTGTGGCCCTTGTATTTCTCCTCCCCTGCCCGGCTATTTCTCATCTTGTGATTATCTCTCCCTGTATTTAGTCTTGTCTCTTCCTGTGTTCAGTGTTGGTTCATTGTTTGTCTTCACCTTTCCTGTCACCCTCCATGTTTGACTGTCGGTTTTGTTGGGCTGCTCATGCTACGGATTTATGGATGTTAAGTTCTTTCTTGTTTGCTTATCGTCTACAGCTTTTTTGGTAAATAAAGCTCGCCTTTTGTTATTTTACCTTTTTTGTCTTTTTAAAACTGCATTTGAGTCCTAAAATTCCCGGACCTTGACAGAATGAACCAACCAACTGTGGACTCAGCAGACTCAGATTATTTTTCTCTACAAGCGGAATGTGTTGGGTACTCTCTGGAGTACATTTTTTATACTTGGAATGGCGCCTCATCTAGACGGGGTAGAGAGGCTGCGTTGAAGGAGGCACGTCAGGAGCATTTTGCCTGAGTGGCAACAACTTTTCACAAGTTGTCCTGAGGACTTGGCCGAAGCCTCTAATCCTTTCTTGGGGTATGACCAGGCCTTGGGAGGCCCACGGATCCTCCAAAGAATCTCTAGGAGACGCAAGACCAAGATTCCAGCCCGTGCTCCAGTGGTCCCTGCTCCAGAACCGGCCCATACAGCCATGGTTCCGGCCCCAGCAGCCATGGTTCCGGCCCCAGCAGCCATGGTTCCGGTCCCAGTTCCGGCCCCAGCAGCCATGGTTCTGGCTTCAGTACCGGCCCCAGTAGCCATGGTCCCTACTCCAGTTTCGGCTCCAGGACTGGCTTACCGGCCGACGCCAACTCCCCGAGTCCTGTCGGTGTACCGGCTGACTCCAGCACCTCGTCTCCTGTTGGCTCTCCAGCCGACGCCAGCTCCCCGAGTCCTGTCGGCGTACCGGCCACGCCAGCTCCCTGAGGCCTGTCAGCGTACCGGCCGACTCCAGCACCTCGTCTCCTGTTGGCTCTCCAGCCGACGCCAGCTCCCCGAGTCCTGTCGGCGTACCGGCCACGCCAGCTCCCTGAGGCCTGTCAGCGTACCGGCCGACTCCAGCACCTCGTCTCCTGTTGGCTCTCCAGCCGACACCAGCTCCCCGTGTCCTGTTGGCGTACCGACCGACACAGGTCCCCTCTCGAGTCCCCTCTCAGGTCCCCTCTCGAGTCTCTTCTCGAGTCCCCTCTCAAGTCTCTTCTCAAGTCTCTTCTCAAGTCTCCTCTCGAGTTCCCTCTCAGGTCCCCTCTCGAGTCCCCTCTTCCCTCTCAAGTTCCCTCTCAAGTCCCCTCTTCCCTCTCAAGTTCCCTATCAAGTCTCCTCTCGAGTTCCCTCTCAGGTCCCCTCTCGAGTCCCCTCTCGAGTTCTCCCTCTCGAGTCCCCTCTCGAGTTCTCCCTCTCGAGTTACCTCTCGAGTCACCTCTTGAGTTCCCTCTCAAGCCCTCTCTCTCGAGTCTCCTCTCGAGTTCCCTATCAAGTCACCTCTCAAGTCAACTCTCAAGTTTCTTCTCGAGTTCCTTCTCAAGCCCTCTCTCTCGAGTCCCCACTCAAGTCCCTACTCAAGTGCCGTTGGGGGTTCCGCTGGGGGTCCTGCCAACTCCATGTCCTGTTCCGTTGGGGATTCCGCCAACTACTTTTATGCCGGGGGTCCTGCCAACCCTATGTCCTGTGCCGTTGGAAGTCCTGCCGACTGCTCTCCTGCCGGAGGTTCTTCCAACTCCATGTCCTGTCCCGTTGGGGGTCCCGCCGACTACTCTTCTGCCGGGGGTCCTGCCAACCCTATGTCCTGTGATATTGGAGGCCCCGCCGACACCTGTTTCGTCGGGGGTCCTGCCAACTCCATGTCCTGTCCCGTTGGGGATCCTGCCGACTGCTCTTCTGCCGGGGGTCCTGCCAACCCTGTGTCCTGTGCCTCTGGGGGTCCCGCCGACAACTCCTCTGCCGGGGGTCCTGCCAACCCTGTGTCCCGTGCCTCTGGGGGTCCCGCAGACAACTCTTCTGCCGGGGGTCCTGCCAACCCTATGTCCTGTCCCGTTTTGGTTTGTTGGTGTTTAGGGACGTCTAGTATCCGTCCCTTGAGGGGGGGTTCTGTCACAATATTCATGTTATGTCACGTTTTTATGTCTAGGTTTGGGTGTTTTGCTGTTCTCTCTGTCATGTTTTCCTTCTGGTTTATTGTCTGGTCCTTTTCCCTGTGTTTTTCCTCCTGTCGTTAGTTTCCCTGGTGTGTCTAGTTGTCTGATTGTGTTCACCTGTGGCCCTTGTATTTCTCCTCCCCTGCCCGGCTGTTTCTCATTTTGTGATTACCCCTCCCTGTATTTAGTCTTGTCTCTTCCTGTGTTCAGTGTTGGTTCATTGTTTGTCTTTACCTTTCCTGTCACCCTCCATGTTTGACTGTCGGTTTTGTTTGTGAAATTATAATTCTTCTGAATGATATTCCTATCGACAGCTAGTTTCTATGTGAACATTATGAGATGGACAGCCATAGAGAATAAATGAAAAACAGGTATGAAATACTATATGACAAAACAATTCTGTTTACAGTTCTGTTTCATATGGGTGTTGAGAGATGTATCCAGAGATCACATAATTTAGCTCTCAAAGTGCACCAGATTGATGCTTTTAACTTCAATATTTAAAAAGAAATATTCCCGGGGAGCATGCCAGACCCCCCCTAGAGGAGGTTAGGTCCACGGTGTTTACATGCTTATTTATACAATATGTGTGCTTATGCTAACATCATAAGACAAAAGTTGGTTCCGTGTTGTGTGTAGTGAGAATGCACTAGAGTGAGGGTGGCCCCCAAGCCAAAGCTTGCTTGGGGCCCCCAAAAGTCTAGGGCCGGCCCTGCACAGTTCTGTCCATCAGACAGAGGGCTGCTGTGCCTCCTGTCATCATTAATGGACGTCTCTTTAAAATGACTGCTCAGAGGAGAGGATCTCTCATTTCTCGAACCGCCTGCTGCTTCCCCTCCTCTGTCCTCGGTTCCCCTCCTCAGCTCCTCCGCTCGCATCTCCCGTGGGCGGGACTAAGACACGAGGATAGGAGTCGAGGAGGGGAGATAGAGAAATGAGAAAGGGCCTTAGTAGGGCGACACAACGCTCATCGACGGCCCGGCGACATCTATCGACGCCGAAAATCGGCTCGGTGTGTAAGGACCTTTAGTCTGATAAGTATTATATTTGCACTGCATACAGTATAGATCTAAATATAAACGTTACTACAGTGAATGTAGCCATAGAAACCATTGTATCATCGAGGTGTGATGTGTAAACAGCCTGTTGTTATCATGTTTCTGTTGATCAGCCAGCAGCATTTCCTCCAGTCGTTTACAGAAAGCTACAACAACAGGAGTAGAGAAACACTATCAATCTTCTTCCGCTTATCCGTGGTCGGGTCGCGGGGGTAGCAGTTCCAGCAGAGAGCCCCAAACTTCCTTTTCCCTGGTCACATCAACCAGCTCTGACTGGGGGATCCCAAGGCGCTCCCAGGCCAGCGAAGAGATATAATCCCTCCACCTGGTCCTAGGTCTACCCCTTGGTCTCTTCCCAGCTGGACGTGCCTGGAACACCTCCCTAGGGAGGCGCCCAGGTGGCATCCTAACTAGGTGCCCGAACCACCTCAACTGGCTCCTTTCGACGCGAAGGAGGAGCGGCTCAACTCCGAGTCCCTCCCGGATGACCGAACTTCTCACCTTATCCCTAAGGGAGACACCAGCCACCCCGCGGAGAAAACCCATCTCGCCCGCTTGTATCTGCGATCTCGTTCTTTCGGTCATGACCCATCCTTCATGACCATAGGTGAGGGTAGGAACGAAAATAGCCCGGTAGACAGAGAGCTTTGCCTTCTGGCTCAGCTCCCTTTTCATCACAACGGTGCGGTAAAGCGACTGCAGTACCGCTCCCGCTGCTCCGATTCTCTGGCCCATCTCACGCTCCATTGTTCCCTCACTCGAGAACAAAACCCCGAGATACTTGAACTCCTTCACTTGGGGTAAGGACTCATTCCCTACTTGGAGTGGACAGTCCATCGGTTTCCTGCTGAGAACCATGGCCTCAGATTTGGAGGTGCTGATCCTCATCCCAGCCGCTTCACACTCGGTTGCGAACCGATCCAGTGAGTCCTGAAGGTCGCAGACCGATGAAGCCATCAGAACCACATCATCTGCAAAAAGCAGTGGTGCAATCCTTAGTCCACCGAACTGCAGACCCCCTCCCCCATGACTACGCCTCGAAATCCGATCCATGTATATTACAAACAGGATTGGTGACAAAGCGCAGCCCTGGCGGAGGCCAACCCTCACCTGAAATGGGTCTGACTTACTGGCGAGGAGCCGGACACAGCTCTCGCTTTGGGAGTACAGAGATTGGATGGCCCTGAGTAGAGACCCCCTCACCCCATACTCCCGCAGTACCTCCCACAGTAACTCCCATACACCTTCTCCAAGTCCACAAAACACATGTAGACCGGATAAGCATACTCCCAGGCCCCCTCCAGGATCCTTGCGAGAGTAAAAAGCTGATCCGTCGTTCCACGACCAGGACGGAATCCGCATTGTTCCTCCTCAATCTGAGAAACACTAAAACATTTTAATCATTTTTGGTTTAAACCAATTACCTGATTGATCAAGACTCATTTTATAACCTGGTAGACTAAAAGCTTGTTTGGCAGCATCTCAAACAAGATGTTCACTTTATTTATCATCATGAGTTATCCTCCAGAAGAGAGCGGAAGAAAAGGCCTCCAAGCTTTAAGTGAAAGCAGTGATAATGTTTTACTCACCTCAGACACTAAAAATAGCAGTTAACAGACTGGGCTTCAGGGCAAGCATCGAGATCTTTAGAGAATATAAACAACTCTTTAAGTTTCCCTTTTTTATTTGCACAGATAATAAATTAAAGCCATAAAAAAGATTAATACAAATTCCCTGAAGGGCTAATAAATTAGACATACTAATTATTTATGTGCTAAAAATATTTTTTTAATTTAAATTTTCTTTTAACAGGCATATCATAGTATAAAGAAAGAAGAGCTTGTTTCGATAAATAAACTCTAACCTTAATACAAAAGTTTGTGAGAGACAAAGAAATTGTTGTAAAATGATTTAGCTTGACAGAGAGTTGTTCTCAATCTTGTGAAATGCAAATTATTTACACATCTGATGTTATAGGTGTGGATTACTGACATGCCTTCACTTGTTTAACCTTTGATTTAAACCTTAATGAAACACAGAATGTCTAGTTTAAGTGAACGAGATGCGGAAAAAAACCAGTCGAGGCACTCCTCTCCTGACATAATCCCATCTTTGTTTTCCTCCTCTATTTAACATCAGTGGTGGAGCTGTATAGGGGAGATCTCCTCATTCAACACACACACACACACACACACACACACACACACACACACACACACACACACACACACACACACACACACACACACACACACACACACACACACACACACACACACACACACACACACACACACACACACACACACCAGTCTCTGTCCTTGTTTTCTCTGCTGTTCTTCCCTCCAACAGCTGCAGGACTTGGAGCATCTCCTGCACAGCTGACCCGGATACACTGACGCCTATGAAAGAGCTGTTGTTGTCCACTGATGAAACACACACACACACACACACACACACACACACACACTTCTCAAGTCAATATTATTTTTGGATATAAGAATGGCTAAAGGCAAGCATTACCTAAGCACTTGGCAAACTGGCTACGCTATTATTGAAGTCATTCATTTGTGACCAACAATCCCTAATGTCCCTATTAGCTTTCAAAAATAAATATAAGTGTATTTCTTCTATTGGTTTACAAGAGTGGAACATAACCAAGTAATTTTTTTTAAATACCGCTTTCACACCAAGTACTTTGCCGTACTTAGTGCCCGGCACTTAGTGCCCGGCACTTAGTGCCCGGCACTTAGTACCCCCATGGAACTAAGTACAGATCGCGTTCACACCGGAATAAGTCCCTGAGAGAAGATTACGCAAATGATGCCGCTGACGTCACTTCTTCTTCTTCTGCTTTGGGTTTACTGGCAGGCCGCAAACCACTTCACGGCGTATACTGCCACCCGAAGTCCCTGGCCGGAAGTCCCCGGGGTTGGGGACTGGCTTCAGTAGAAGCTGCTGGGACTCCCAGCAGCTTCTACTGAAGCCTTCCGAGTAAATCGCCAGGACGCCGACCCCTCCTCATCTCCACCGCTCCCATGTTTCTTTTGTGTTGCCATAAGTTAAACTTTATCGTTATAATTGTTCTTAAAAACAATACTTAAGTAAATGTACTTCATTCTATTCCACCACTGCATATTTTAAGTCTTGAGTGTTTTATTTTTATGATACTGTAGCGACCCTGTATGACAGGGGCAGAGCCTCCCCTGTCATACTCATAGACTGGTGGTAATACTACAATGTAACGGAAAAACAACTAAAGAAAAACTAAATAGTAATAATAATAAAATGTCTCCACTGATCTGTGTTGTAAATGTGATTTATGTATGATTCCAATCGCTTTTTATAGTCAAAATCAGCAAATTTGCCGAGCTCCGCTACAACTACGCGGGTACCGATGAGAAGTGAGGCAGGGACGAGCTCTGCCTCACGTAAGCCCACAGTAACTGGCTGGGGCGCGGGCACTAATTTAGCGCGGGCACTTATTTTGTGAGCGCGCTCCAGCCAGTTACTGTGGTGTAAGGTGAGGCACAGATGAGATCTGCCTCACCTCAGAATGCGTCACCCCACAGAAACTGGCTGGAAAGCGGGCACTAAGCGCATGCCTGCACCATCTCACTGTATGTCACCAATGTAATATTACATTTATCCTCACCATCCATAGTCTCTAAATAACTTATTTCACGTATATATGATATTTAGGCTCGCTGGTCTCATCATACAACGGCAATGAAAAAAGCACCAGGGGAGGCAGCCATAACCTCTGCCGCACTGAAGGGGGTGCAAGTGAGCCCACAGGTTCTTGTTGCTACTGTTATTCTACGCAGAGACCGTAGACACAAACAACAAACTAGACTTTTGAAACTAGAGGAAGATAAGGAGGACTTTTACAAAAAAGTAATAGAGATTGTTGTCCAGAAGGATAGCATGGACTTCATCTTCAAGTCAAGGTAAGACCACAATTGTAATGAAAATTGGATCTTACTAAGAAAGAACAATCCAATATTTAGATTGTGGGTATCCTTTTGTTGAACAGTCTGTTTAAAATGAATCGAAGCATCAGACTAAAAAAGCTTTTGAAAATAACCGAATATTTTGATTACGGTCAGAATATAATATTTGTAAATCTGACTCTGAAAGAGTCAGTGCCTCACCAGCCATGAACCTCACCGCACGTCACTGGTATAGGGTGCTGAGTGTGTCACTCAAGCATCCCCCGTGTCTCTGTCAATCACAGAGCTGCACAGTGATGCTGGTCGAGGTGTGGGCCTGTGGTTGGGGGAGCAGAGGGGGGAGGGCGGGGAAGTTGTGACCAAGCGGCAAACTCTGAGGAACACCCGGTACGCCAATACGGAAGTGCCACACACTGCAGTTCATACATGGGCCGCTAGGGACTGGCTGCAGAAAGGAGCAATTTCTGTCACGATCTGTCCGTGTTATGTTTTGTCTGTCTGTTTCTGTCTTTAGTTTCCTGTTTTATTTTGTAAAGTGTTCACCCCCCGTTTCCTGCCTGTTATCTGTCTGTGATTCCCTGTCAGTTTCCCTGGTGTGTCTAATTTACCCGATTGTGTTCACCTGGTGTTCCTGTGTTTTCTCCTCCCTCCTCACCTGTGTCTTGTTTGTGTGATTAGTCTTGTGTGTATTTAAGTTCTGGTTTTTCTGTCTGTCTTTGTCGGTTCGTCTTGTGTCATGACCTGGTCTGCGGTGAGTGTTCTGTTCTGTCGTTGTGATTATGTAGCCTTGAAATAAAGGAGTCATTTTGTCACTATAATCTGCATTTGGGTCCTACTTCCCACACACACCGTAACATTACGAACCGACCAAATATGGGCCCAGCAGATCCGTTTGAGCAGGAACTTTTGGATTTGACCTTTTCTTTGTCTGTCTGCGCTCATCGATGGATGGGAGCGTCCAGTGTTCGGCAGAAGAGGGCCGCTCTGGTAGAGGCGCACCGGTTGGCAGCAGAGAGACTATGTTTTGTGGAGTTCTTACCTGACTGGATTTTGGACTTCCTTGAAACATGTGATTCCCGGCCTGCTAGCTCCAGGCATGCTAACTCCATGTCTCCCAATTCCCAACCTGGCACCATACGCCTTGGTGGGTTCCGCCTGAAGTCAACCCGTGCTTCTGCTCCAGTTCCTGCTCCTGTCCAGGAGTTGTATTCCGGAACTCGTCTGGCTTCGGGAGGTCCACGGAGTATTCAGGCGGCTGCTAAGAGGAGTCGTCGCAAGGCCAGGTTAGCCCGAGCCCCAGCAGCCATGTTTCCGGCTCCAGAACCTGCCCATGCAGCCATGGTCCCTGCACCAGAGCTTGCCCATACAGCCATGGTTCCGGCCCCAGTTCCAGCCGTGGTTCTGGCTCCAGTACCGGCTCCAGTACCCCTGGTCCCGACTCCAGTTTCGGCTCCAGGACTGGCTTACCGGCCAACGCCAGCTCCCCGTGTCCTGTCGGCATACCGGCCGACGCCAGCACCCCGTGTCCTGTCGGCGTACCGGCCGACTCCAGCACCTCGTCTGCTGCTGGCTCCCCAGCCGACGCCAGCTCCTCGAGTCCTGTCAGCATACCGGCCAACACCAGCTCCCCAAGTCCTGTCGGCGTACCGGCCGACTCCAGCACCTCGTCTCTTGTTGGCTCCCCAGCCAACTCCAGCTCCCCGTGTCCTGTCGGCGTACCGGCCGACTCCAGCACCTCGTCTCTTGTTGGCTCCCCAGCCAACACCAGCTCCTCGTGTCCTGTCGGCGTACCGGCCGACTCCAGCACCCCGTGTTCTGTTGGCAAACCAACTCTCTCAAGTTTCCCCTCCAGACACTTCTCAAGTCCCCTCTCAAGTTCCTACCGGAGTCCCCTCTCAAGTCCCCTCTCAAGTTCCTACCGGAGTCCCCTCTCTAGTTTCCTCTCTAGTCTCCTCTCGAGTTCCCTCTCAAGCCCTCTCTCGAGTCTCCTCTCGAGTTCCCTCTCAAGTCCCCTCTCAGGTCCCCTCTCGAATTCCTCTCGAATTCCCTCTCTAGTCTCCTCTCGAGTTCCCTCTCCAGTCTCCTCTCGAGTTCCCTCTCCAGTCTCCTCTCAAGTCCCTCTCAGGTCCCCTCTCGAATTCCCTCTCTAGTCTCCTCTCGAATTCCCTCTCTAGTCTCCTCTCGAGTTCCCTCTCGAGTCCCTCTCGAGTTCCTTCTCAAGTCAACTCTCCAGTGTCCTCTCGAGTCACCTCTCAAGTCAACTCTCCAGTGTCCTCTCGAGTCACCTCTCAAGTTTCCCCTCAGGTCTCCTCTCGAGTTCCCTCTCAAGTCCCCTCTCAGGTCCCCTCTCGAGTTACCTCTCGAGTCACCTCTCGAGTTCCTTCTCAAGTCAACTCTCCAGTGTCCTCTCGAGTCACCTCTCAAGTCAACTCTCCAGTGTCCTCTCGAGTCACCTCCCAAGTCAACTCTCCAGTGTCCTCTCGAGTCACCTCTCAAGTTTCCCCTCAGGTCTCCTCTCGAGTTCCCTCTCAAGTCCCCTCTCAGGTCCCCTCTCGAGTTACCTCTCGAGTCACCTCTCGAGTTCCTTCTCGAGTCCACTCTCCAGTTTCCTCTCAAGTTCCCTCTCAAGTCCTCTCTCGAGTCCCCACTCAAGCCCCATGTCTTGTCCAGTTGGAGGTCCCGCAGACTAGTCTTCTGCCGGGGGTCCTGCCAACCCCATGTCCTGTACCGTTGGAGGTTCCGCTGGGGGTCCTGCCAACCTCATGTCCTGTCCAGTTGGAGGTCCCGCAGACTAGTCTTCTGCCGGGGGTCCTGCCAACCCCATGTCCTGTCCAGTTGGAGGTCCCGCAGACTAGCCCTCTGCCGGGGGTCCTGCCAACCTCATGTCCTGTCCAGTTGGAGGTCCCGCAGACTAGCCCTCTGCCGGGGGTCCTGCCAACCCCATGTCTTGTCCAGTTGGACGTCCCGCAGACTAGCCCTCTGCCGGGGGTCCTGCCAACCCCATGTCTTGTCCAGTTGGAGGTCCCGCAGACTAGTCTCCTGCCGGGGGTCCTGCCAACCCCATGTCCTGTCCAGTTGGAGGTCCCGCAGACTAGCCCTCTGCCGGGGGTCCTGCCAACCCCATGTCCTGTCCAGTTGGAGGTCCCGCAGACTAGCCCTCTGCCGGGGGTCCTGCCAACCCCATGTCTTGTCCAGTTGGAGGTCCCGCAGACTAGCCCTCTGCCGGGGGTCCTGCCAACCCCATGTCCTGTCCAGTTGGAGGTCCCGCAGACTAGCCCTCTGCCGGGGGTCCTGCCAACCCCATGTCTTGTCCAGTTGGAGGTCCCGCAGACTAGTCTCCTGCCGGGGGTCCTGCCAACCCTTTGTCCTGTCCCGTTGGAGGCCCCGCCGACTACTCTCCTGCCGGGGGTCCTGCCAACCCCATGTCCTGTCCCGTTGGAGGTCCCGCCGACTACGCTCCTGCCGGGGGTCCTGCCAACCCTAGGTCCTGTGCCGTTGGAGGTCCCGCCGTCTACTCTCCTGCCGGGGGTCCTGCCAATCCTATGTCCTGTGCTGTTGGAGGCCCCGCCGACTACTCTCCTGCCGGGGGTCCTGCCAACCCTGTGTCCTGTCCCGTTGGAGGCCCCGCCGACTACTCTCCTGCCGGGGGTCCTGCCAACCCTTTGTCCTGTCTCGTTGGAGGTCCCGTCGTCCACTCTCCTGCTGGGGGTCCTGCCAACTCCTGGTCCTCTTCCGTGGGGGATTCTGCCGAAACCTGTCCCGCCGGCTCCGGTTCCTGTCCGGCCGACACCCGGGTCCTGCCCGGCCTCCGGAGTTGTCTGGTCTTCGCCCTCATGCTCGGCCCCCTGAGTTCGCCCGCGGTGGCCTTCGCCCCACTATGGACTCTGCCTTGCCCCCGGGCCGTCCGCCCGAGACCCCCACCTTGGACTCTGCCTTGCCCCCGGGTCGTCCGCCCGAGTTCCCCACCATGGACTCTGCCTTGCCCCCGGGCCGTCCGCCCGAGACCCCCACCTTGGACTCTGCCTTGCCCCCGGGTCGTCCGCCCGAGTTCCCCACTTTAGACTCTGCCTTGCCCCCGGGCCGTCCGCCCGAGATCCCTTCCTGGTCCCCTACTGGGCTCCTGGGTGGTCAGCTTAGTCCCGTCCTCCGGACCCCCTCCACCCACCCTGGTGGCCTAGGGATACGTCCCTCCTCCGGACCCCCTCCACCCACCCTGCTGGACTGTGTGGGATTTTTGTTTTTGGGGTTTAGGGACGTCTGGGATCCGCCCCTTGAGGGGGGGGTTCTGTCACGATCTGTCCGTGTTATGTTTTGTCTGTCTGTTTCTGTCTTTAGTTTCCTGTTTTATTTGGTAAAGTGTTCACCCCCGTTTCCTGCCTGTTATCTGTCTGTGATTCCCTGTCAGTTTCCCTGGTGTGTCTAATTTACCCGATTGTGTTCACCTGGTGTTCCTGTGTTTTCTCCTCCCTCCTCACCTGTGTCTTGTTTGTGTGATTAGTCTTGTGTGTATTTAAGTTCTGGTTTTTCTGTCTGTCTTTGTCGGTTCGTCTTGTGTCATGACCTGGTCTGCGGTGAGTGTTCTGTTCTGTCGTTGTGATTATGTAGCCTTGAAATAAAGGAGTCATTTTGTCACTATAATCTGCATTTGGGTCCTACTTCCCACACACACCGTAACAATTTCAATAGACCCCCATGTTAAAATGCTCAACTTTACAGCAGAAAAAAACATGTTTCTACCCCTGGATGCAATACATATTATTATCGATATAGTTAGATTCCACCTTCATGATTATGAATCTGTGAGTGAATTGTTTTCTAACAGAACCCTTTTATTTATATTAGGTCTTAAAGTTTTTGCATAAATTAGGGCGTGGACACTTTGATGGACACGTACATGCCTCACTGTCAACTAACAGCAACTTTCCACTCTGCTAGGCTACAACGTTAGTTAGTCATAGTACTGTACTTGACCCTTTAGCTTTAGCCGTGTTCGTGGTGATTGTGCCTTTTAGGGAATATTGTTACAAATACCAGACAATTAAAATGTCGTGCTGTGCACTTGAATGTACTAACAGAACTTCCAAGAAGTCTAAAATGATAATATTATACATGTTAACCCCGTTCGCAGGTGTTTGTGTGCTTGGTAGCTTAGCTTGTTACTTATTAGCCAGCTAAGGACGTAACCCTTTATGCATACATATACATTTTAGTTTATGATTCAGCCTTGGGTAAGACTTTTATAGTCTATGGCTATGACGCCCATAATGCTAAACGGGAGCAAATGTTAATAGGGGACCCAATTATCCCAGTGGTGGCCGCCGGAGCTAACGGAGCCGCAGGGTCTAGCTCCAGCCGGCGTCCCGGAGCTAGCCCACTGCGGCTCCGTTAGGTCCGGGCGGTAGAGTCCGTCGTTATAACTGGAGATCAAGGAATGCAGCGAAACGCAGACTTGGTTCGCCTGCTGTAGTATTAGCTAAATAAATTATGTTGAACAAGGCTTATTAAGCTGAACATCACCACAATTGTTCTTTTCTTAACGTGTGAATGACAAGCATTAAGAATAACAAAATATAGCTTATTCTCTTGCAGATTGTCTCATTTGATTATGAATGTAACATTTATATAGGGGAACTACACTGTTAGCAGTAACTTGGTATGCATGTATTTCATGTTCGCTTAGCTTCTTAGCTTGAGCTAGCTCTGTTTACTTCCAGTTCGGAGGCAGCAGGTCCAGCCTCGGCTCCGCCTCTTTGCCCTTATTTGGAGCAGGCGGGATTAGACTCTGACGTTGCTGTCAAGCCGTTAGTGGCCGACTCCGCCTACTAAGGGCTTCTCGGCAACTCTGCAGAATCCTATGGGTGACGTCACGGACACTACGTCCATTTATATATACAGTCTATGGTTGTGACGTAGACACTACTATATATGGGTATGAGTTGGGGTGTAGTGTTCAGTGTGAGGATAAACCTACAACCTGTTCATGTAACCTGTGTCCGTGTGTGAACAAAGGAGTGAATAAACCCTCCATAACTTGAAGCCTGTTTTCGACTCCCTTTGTAGAACGTTACAATACGTTATACTTCTACTCCACTGAACTTCAGAGGGGAAATGTTGACAGGTTAAGATGGTTGTCACATTAGGCGCATTCACACTGCGGTACTTTTCCCACAAAGGTTCATGCGAACTTAGTTCAGTGAACTCTTTTATCGCGTTCACACCAAAAAGAGCCGGTACTAAATATAGCTCTTTTCTCACAAAAGAGCCGCTCGTAAGTCCCTGCTAGAGAGCAGGGACTTTCGAGCGGCTCTTTTGTGAGAAAAGAGCTATATTTCTGATTGGCTGGGCAGATTGCAAACCACGCCCCGTAAAACTTCCAAAAGTTTTGTGAAGCCGCCATTTTATATCCTCGCATTAGCATTATTAGCATTAGCATTAGCCCAGCGCAGAAACGCAGAGAGACTAACTTATGGCAACACAAAATAAAACATGGGAGCGGTGGAGATGAGGAGGTGTCGGCGTTCTGGCGATTTACTCGGAAGGCTTCAGTAGAAGCTGCTGGGAGTCCCAGCAACTTCTACTGAAGTCCTCTTACAACTCCGGGGACTTTGGGCGGCAGTATCCGCCGTGAAGTTGTTTGTAGCCTGCCAGTAAACCCAAAGCAGAAGAAGAAGAAGTGAAGTCAGCGGCTTCATTTGCCTAATCCACCCCCAGAGACTTTTTCCGGTGTGAACGCGATCTGTACTTAGTTCATGCGAACTAAAGAGTTTGCATGAACTAAGTTCGCATGAACCTTTGTGGGAAAAGTACTGCGGTGTGAATGCGCCTATTAAGAATTAAAGGTCCCATGTCCAGGCCATTTTCTACTGATCATAATTCCATTGTTGAGGTCTACTAGAATAGATTTATATTGTGCAATTTTCCAAACTCACATTGGTTTCTCATCCAGCATCTCTGTATAGTATATGTCAGTGACCACCAACTGGCGGCCCGCGGGCCACATCCGGCCCGCCAGACATTCTCATCCGGCCCGCACGACGGGGTGACTGTGGCGTTGGCGGAGTGGTTACTGCGTTCGCCCCCCACCCATTTTTATTTTTACAACGTCTCGTGAGTAAGGTGCAGTACCGGAGTCCAACAGAGAGGCAGCAGCTGCGGGACTGTAGACTGCATACTGCGAAACCTTCCCTTCCTTGAAGAAGAAGAAGTGATTATTCGTTGTGAAGAGTCTGCTTTGTGGCTCCGCACCACAGCAGCAGCCCTGCTGTGACAGAGTCCAACAGAGAGGCAGGAGCTGCGGGACAGTAGCCTAGAAGCAGGGTTGGGTTGTAACGGAATATATGTAACGGCGTTACGTAATCAGAATACAAAAATCAAGTAGGCTAACTGTATTCAGCTGGCGTTACATTTGAAAACGAGTAATCTGATTACAGTTACTTTCGTAAACCTGAAGTGAATACATTTTGGAATACTTATTGGAATTATTGGTGGAAAAGTTTCCTCACAAAATGTAATATTCATTACCGGCAGAACTGTGTGCACACTGCACAGCGCTGCAGCGTGTCTGTGAGCGAGAGAGAGATGCAGCGTGTCTGTGAGGCCCCGCCCCCGCACGCAGATGAGAGAGAGAGATCTCTTTTAAAATATATTGAAAGTTAGAAACGGAGATGGTTAGATAAAATGTGCAAGATAACGTTGATGTAGCATTTCTTTATTGTGGAAATTATGACATTTATAACGGGATAAAATCAAAGTGAATGGCCTGCTGCTGCTGAATGCATGGGGCAAGTGACTGGAACAAGTTTTAAAAGTTATTACATCGTTTCAGATAATAATAATAATAATAATGATAATTAATAATGATAATTCATTCTATTTAGGGGCGCCTTTCAAAGCACCCAAGGACACCTTACAATTCATAACATATTCTAAGGAAAGGTTTACAGTAGGAGAATGCAGTCCGGGTGATGTTTGTTATGTGGGGTGCAGATGAGAGGGAGCTGTCCAGAATGACACCAAGATGTTGTGTTTGAGATAAGCCATTAAAACAGTAAAACAAGTGTCTCCTGTTTAACAAAACATACCCATCTGTTATGGAAAAAGAAAGTATTCCAAAAGTATTCTACAAGTAACCTGAACACGTTACTTTTTTAAGACACGTAACTGTAACTGTATTCTGATTACTTTCAGAGCATGTATTCAGTAATCAGTAACTGATTACATTTACAAAGTAACCCTCCCAACCCTGCCTAGAAGTGATCCTTCGTTAGCGTGAATCGTGTCTATTGGATACATTTTGGCCCTTGGACAAATGTAGTTGGTGATCCCTGGTATATGTATTCACTCTCTGTCCTAAACGGCTTGTTGGAGCTCCTGCCCGCCCCCCTCCCTGTGAGCCCACTGTGCTCTGATTGGTCAGCTCGCCCACTCTGTTCTGATGAGTCCACCACCGTTACAGCGGAACATCAGTGATTATGTGTTACAATGGCGTTTGTTAGCAACCAGAAAGTGACACCAGTAATGACAAACAGATGAGAATGCTGCGTGGGGTCTGGGTGCCGTGTTGGCGGGACGTTGCTAGGCTCGCTGCTGCGAGGAGCGGACAGTGTGAGCTGGGTTACTGGTGTGGTTTCCTGGTTGCTGCGAGACAGCGAGACATCGCGAATGGACGCGGAAAGGGGGGGGTGATGAGGGGGCTGCAGCACCCACATCTGCGAGGCTCCACTAGCCCCAGTTTTTCAGTTTTTACAGGTAGTAATATGTGTATGTTACTTAAGGATCTGAGCCCTTCCTCCAATGTTAGTGCTCTGCTCTTTTGAAATGATGGGTCACATCTTGTTTTGGTATCATTGCTGTTTGACCTATTTGCATTATGTAATTGTGATTTGAACTGTAATGGCCGCAGTCTGCAGCAGCAGCAGCAGCAGCAGCAGAAGACCGGTGCAGTCAATAAAGAAAATTGTTTCCTGCTTTGTTTTTTAGTTTTTTTAACCAGAGCTTACAAATGAGGCCCAGCAGCTGTTTTTCCTTTTCCCCCCTCTCTCTTGTCAAAAACGCTTTGATCCATATCCAAACGCAGTGGATCCGTCTCTCCTTGTCACACACCCACTGATCTTATTTTATACATTTTTTAAAACAGTAGCATCAATGCACTAACATGATGAAGAAGGAGCTCCTGTCTCCTCTGATTTGAGTTTTTCTTTTGGATAATTATTGCATCTATATTTTCACATTTCTGAACATAGAGTATCTGCTGTAACTTGTCTTGTTTGCCAATTCACTGCATTATAAAGTTGCTTATTGTAGCCCTATAACACTGAACCTCCATTTAATTATTATTTATTGACACAATCTACAGTATAGAGGTCCAAAATGTCATAAAATCATTAACGCTGCATACAAACATTTATGCATATATTTTACATCACCTATATGTATACATTTGTGTTTATTTGCACAATAATTTGAATTTGCAGAAGATACTTGCTTTTTTATGTATATTTATGTAAGATAACACAAGATAAGACTGTAATATATACCAGAGGGGAGATTTAAAAGTTGCAGTTGCACAAAACCTGAAAAAGTACAATTAAATAAAGGAGTATATTGAAGAATATAAGAATAAAGGGTAACACTTTATATTAAGGTACACAAATTAACCATCAACTAGTTGTTAATTAACATGCATATTAGCAGTATATTGGCTCTTTATTAGTCATTATAAAACACTTATTAATGCCTTATTCTACATGACCATATCTTACAAGTAATAAGCCATTAGTTGAGAGTTTTTCCTCAATAACCCTCTAATTAGTGCTTATTTATTGCAAGTAAGGAATTTGTTGTACATGAGTTTTGGTCTTAATATGCTCTGCTCAATATGGGCCTAATAAGGCAGTAGTACCACAAGATTAGTAATTCTCCCATAATAACACTTAACAAATATGATCTATTCTTATGTAACAAGACATTAAACTATACGTCTTAATTGTGTCTAAATAACTCAAAATTAGGTATTTCTTTCTAAGAACATGTTCCCTATTCTAAAGTGAAGTCTTGTTCATAACCAATAAGCTAGTAGTTTGACTCTAATTGACCAGAACAGGTTCCCTATTCTGAAGTTGCCTCCTCTTCACACTTTGTAAATACATTATAGCACACAACTACTGAAATGAACCTCAACAGCACATGAACAAAGTAGGCTCAAGTTGAAATATGTTATTAATGAGCCACTAAAGAGAGGTTCAGACACATACCAAAACATGTCAAGTTTCTCCAAGGCTGAGAACACATATGCAGCCTGTACTTTTGAATAAAAACAGATTTTGAACAGATGTTATGTATTTGTGATCATACTGTGTGACCTGCTTGTATGTACTTACCCAATAGGTGTATTGTTCTCTCTATGTGTTGTACTGTCTCAGTGTGAACATAGATTAAACAGCCAGCCAAACTCTTTTGAGAGCCAGGGAATGAGCAGCCATGCTCCTTTATTGACTTTTGCAGTGCACTGACATGCCACTGACACTCAAACAGAGTGAAACTATAAAACAGAAGTTACAAGGCACTTAATGATCTCATACATGCAAGAGTAACATACACAGATTAAAATATAGGACCGCTAAGTGTAAACAAGGTAAATATAGCTAATGCTAGCTAGCTGTGCAATAAGCATGTATCAGGGTTGCCAACTTTGGGTACCTGGCTGGAGTGAGATTTTGATATCATGGGTTTAATTACACATATGCGCACGAAATGACTGCTATCGTGTCAGTAGCGGGACCTTAGCATATATATATGATATATATACAATATATACAAATACACAATATTGGACAGACTATAAAGGGCACACAGTTTCATTCACTAATGAAAGTCACATGTTTGTTTCCACTGTTTTATTGTGTGCCTGTTACGATAAGCAATTAATTGACTTATCGTACGATAAATAAAAATGAACTCGATAAATTGTCATTTACATGAGGATGTGACTAGCAGTTAGAAAGGATGTACTTGAATTATTATTATATATTATCATTATGTCAGTGGTCTAAAATGGTCATACAACGGTGCCGACAATTATCGTTTATCGCAATAAATTCCGGGAAAATGTATCCATCAAGATTAATTATCATGAGAGGCGTATACATGAAACACACACACAAACACATCTACAGACTTACTCCAAACTGCCAAATATATTCATTAACGCACTCTCACTCTCATATACTCTTTGACTCTATAGAGAGGCGAAGTCACGCCCATCTACTTCCGGCCCATGGGACCCCGGAAGCGAAAAATAATACATTGAATTCAATGGAGAGAGAAAACGTATCTTTTGATCCCGTTTGAATTGTGCCACGAACTACACATATGATGTTTGTCAATCTTAAACAATAATTTCCATGTCAAAAAAGTCACATTTTGTCGTACAACTGTTGAAATATAAGACTATGAAAAATACGCGACTACAAAGACTACAAATCCCAAATCCCATTCTGGGTCGCGTAAGTGATGTCATAGGCGATAATGCTCCAAGTTGCTCCAAGTGGTTGGTTCACTTTTACAAGATGCCTGTGTGCTTTGTACCAGGTTGTAATCACACAAGTGATCATACCACTTGCTCGTTCTATCGCTTCCCGTCTGATGAAAGGACCAGGAGTCGCTGGATCAGACATATCAGGTAATATCATAGGTAGTATACATGTTGTGCATGGAACATAGTCAAGTTAGCTACCTAGCTAGTAGCGATGAGTAGCGAGCACGTTAGTTAGCATTACATTACTTAGCCTTGTCATTTTTAGTAGCCTTACCATGAAGTTATTATTTTATTACATGAAGTAAACCAAAATGTTAAACAGTAAGAGTAGTCATGATGGTAAGTATTTTGTGAAACATTTGAAGAGTAGCCTACTGCTCCCTCCACCGGGTGCTAAGGAAGCAGTTCAGGGAGAGTGGAAGGCAGGCAGGGGTGATCATTGTGATGACAGTGACAGTGACAGTGAGGGGGAGTCAATCTGTTTGTTGGAAAGACAGTCGTGTGCTTACTGAGAGAAAATTGTTAGAAGAGATAATTATTCAAAGTGTTGTTACTTCAAAGTGTTGTTACTGACCTTTTTCTCTTTTATTTTCTTCACCTCACCTGTAACTGCTGAGACGTTGAGGAACATGCACACTGGACTGACCTGGCAACCTGACTTCCACTGTACGTAATAGTATTTGGTTATGGTATATTATTTATATACATCAAAGGCACAATGCACCCCCCAGAGACACACATGTATTGAGTGTGATAGTTTGCATAGGTCATGTGAAATCATCTTTACACACTAGAAAACTGTAGGAGCAGCAACTTGTTTTGAAATTGAATTTTTAATATCTGATAAAGTTGATCTGTTTTCTTCTTCTCTCTTCTCAGCTCCATCCATCACCGCTCTGTTCCTGCAGGTCCTGCTTGCTAATCAATGCTCATATTTTTTTACACAATTACAAATAAAGTCAATGTATTGTATCACATGAAGTTGTGCTTCATTCTGAGTCAATAATAAATTCATTCTGCCTTCAGCTGCACAATGACTGTGGACTGCACCGACATCCATGTAGCTGCCCCCCCCAGTAAGATGAACCAAGCAAAGAGGGTCACCATCATGCCCAAGGACATCCAGCTGAGAGAGGGCTTAGACTGACCTGAGACCAGCACACCCAAACACAGCGGCTCTTTTAAGAGCCACACACAGTTTCAAAGAGTTGCAATGCTACGTTATTATAATGATTAAACTGGTTCATGCATCACTTAGTTTACTGAACCGTGATGAATGAGAGAAACTAGTGAGGTAGTGGTTTACTGAAGTTACAAAGACATTAATATATGAGTAACAGGTCAGTGTAAACACACGCTTCTGTCAATTATGGATCAAACTATTTATATAAAAAATATGTAATAAAGTTCTAAAACAAGTATTCGGTATATTCCTTGATAGCTTTTGGAGAAGGTTGTTTTTAAGTTTACTAAAATCTATCGTTTCAACTGTTTCACTTTATAAAAAGGGAACAGGTGAGTAGAGCATCATCGAGTTTCTTATTCTGTCAGTAAATTATCCAAATGAATGTTTTTCATTATTATAATCAACCCTAAACAAATTGATTGTACCTTTTAATAATGACCTTACATGGTCGGCAAAGTTAAATTAACTTCAGAAAATCAAATCTGTTCTGAGAAAAAAATAATAAATGTTTAAAGATAGGAACTAGCCATCCCACTGAAAAACAGTCCGTAGAGATTTAAAGGCGTAGTTGTAGTTCAGTCCAACGTTTCATTTGGATTCATTTCTCCAACAGTCAACTATTTTCATAAAGAATATATATATTTTTCAAAGTCAACTTTATTGTCAATCTTACTCAGTTTGTGTTTATAGACAGAGATCAAAAAGACGTTTCCAACAATCCCAAATACGAAAAATAAAATTATATAATTTACAGATATGTATACAAATATATATATATATCCTATATACACCATCATGTATAATGAAGGAAATGTGGTAGATAACAGGTAAATAGAGTTACATACAGATCCATGTTACAGCAAAAGATGGAATAACTAAGAAGCACGCAGTATAATAATAATTACATGCAACAATGAAGTAACTGCTCAGCATCTCCACCACAATCCCAATCTGCTGTGTCCTGTTTTCCTCCCCTCTGCATAACACCCCATCACACATAGGAAACACAACGCAGAGTCCGAGGGTGTTAAGAGTATGTTTATTTAAATGTCCTCCTCTCTACTGGCCAACACAGGGAGCATGCTGGGTGTAGAAGTTCTCCAGGAGGAGGAGATGTCCATGCCATGCAGGGTCTTTGGGGATGATGATCGCCTCCTTCGTGGTCCACACAACAAAGTAGCAGAGACTCCGGTCTGTGATGTGCAGCTGCCCTTGGACCTGGTGCCAGTATGGGTGATTGACCCACCCTCCTCACGGAGACAGAAGGATGGAAACTGGACTGCCTCCGCGATGGTCATGTTCCTCTGGCTGTGTGGACACTTCACCTCCAGCAGGGCAGATGGCTGCACAAGTCCATCGGGTGATGCTCCCAAAACACCGACTCACTCACAAAGAGACCAGACTAGAACACTGTCACTTGATAGGCCTCCACAAAAGCCTTCACCCCTTCGGCCTCGTTTACAACCCCCCAGTTGACAGTTAGCGATGTCTCTGGCCAGTGGGTTGTATGTCTCCTCTCGCTGTTGGTAAAGTTGAGACACCGGCTGGACTACTTTTTAAGTGCCAGGCTTCCTCCACTGGCACTCAACATCTGTGGAGCTGATCTGCCACTTGGCAAATATTGCCAATGCTGCAGCGTGGCTGCATTTGTACATCCCCCGTGCCCAATCACAGCCAGCGCTCTGCATCGCGCCATCGTCTCCCATGCAGATCTGTAAACATAAAGTAAGTACCATTTGTTAGCATGCTATAATAGATTGAATGAGCAATAATACAAGGATGGTCCGGATCTGGGGGGGGGGGGAGGGTTTATTTTTCCATAGTGTTGTCCTCTTGTCTGATTGTTGTATTAGTTGTGATTGTACATTGTATTTTTCTAAATGTGTATGAATACATTTTTGAAAAACATTTGATCAACAATAAAAAAGGATTTGGTCAGGATCTAGACTCAGTGTGTAGTTAATTAATCAATGCTCTCTACATTAGGAACACACATACCAGTGTACCAGAGAGAGTCACACACAGCTGGGCCTAGATAACCAAAACCCTTGAATAAACACAGCAGATAAACTCAAATGACACAACGAGATGTAAAAGGAGATGACACAGACAGTATAGTCGATATAAAACTGGCCGCTTCAATCTGAAGAGCAACTAAAACAAAACACGGGAGTGTACCTTGTTCTTGTGAACACTAATGTTATCCACAGCATACACAGAGACCAGGAAGTTCCTAAGGAGAAAACTAGTTACTAAAACAAAACACGTTAGTGTACCTTGTTAGCTAATGTTAGCTAGCTGACATTAACGTTACACATTGCACACATATTACTCACCGAAACCTTGTAAAGCCGGTCCCGCTGCTCTTACAGAACCGACTAACTCCCCTTTCGTGTATGTCCAGCTCTCAACGTGCCCAGACTTGTAGTGATGTTCACCTCGTTTTATACTTTTCGCCTCATTCTGAAAGAAACAGGTGGAATGTGCTAACGTGACGGCCATCTTTGTGATGGTGACGCGTATTGTGCGAGACCAGAGACCTGTAGTTCACTGAGCGGTTTCACACAAAAATTTTTGTAACTTCACAGTTTTACGACACATTTTTATTTTTTTGACTTTCAAAATGTTCTTTTAAATTGACAAACATCATATGTGTCATTCGTGGCACAATTCAAACGGGATCAAAAGATAACCTTTCTCTCTCCATTGACTTCAATGTCTAATTTTCCGCTTCCGGGGTCCCATGGAGGCTCTCGGAAGGGGAGGGACTTCGCCTCTCTATGGACTCTACTCTATGACTATCTGCGCATGCGCAATACGGGTCGGGGATTGACCAACCGGCTCCCACTGCTCTGCTGTCTGTTAACGTTGTTACGAGTGGTGGGGTGGGGAGGGAGCGGATCGACAGCTTCAGCAGCTGTCAACTCAACATTGTAAATAGCCAACCAAAAACGATCGCCGGTGTTATGCCGTAGGTTGAAGCCTTGCCGTGGATTGAAGCCGCCTGTTCGCGGGGACGCGCAAAGGTGACGTCATCGCCTGTATTGAGCGTTCGCCGTTTTCTAAGCTTTTTTCACCCTTTTCTAAGCTTTTTTCTCTCTTTTGAATGATATATCAGATTAAACAGCAAACGGCTGGAACCCCCCCTATATCTTTGTCCAGGATAATCACAGACTCACCAAAATCACACTGGTGCTTGCTGTTCCCCTCTAGTTTGTGCTCACAAAAGCATTTTACTCTGGGCCCTGCAGGTGAAAAACTAAAGAGGGGCTTCCATATCCGGCAGAGCAGACTTTTATTTCTGAGGAAGATTAAGATCTTGTATTTGCATGCAGTCCAAGTAATTTCTGCGTTTCTGTGTAATATCTGAATACAATTACCCTTTTTCCTGGCAAATAAAAATCCCTGTTTTAATAAGTTCAAGTGTTTTGAATTCTTTCAACAGCGCACACGTTCTTTATTACAGATCAGGGTTCAGCAACCGTCTCCGGAGCCGCATACGGCTCTTTAAGCCCTTTGCTTTGGCTCCCTTGACCTTAGACAAAATAAGAAGGAAATTATATAGGCTACACATATTTGTAGGAATATTTATATTTTGTTGCATGGTTGAAAAATGTTTTGTATCTTGTATTTTGAGGTGATACTGTGACACATAAATAATGCATTATATATCGATACGGTCCCGCACCAGCGCATTTTCTTGCAGGTGAATAACCTGACGCCCGGCTCGATGAGCGAACTATGGATACATTAAAGAAAATAAAAGTATCTAAGGAAAACAGAGGATGTAATCCTGCGTAGACAGAGGTATATACTTGCACGTGTGCTTTCACAGCTAACGATGCTGGCGTCCGTTTGATAGAGAGAAGTTGTTAAAAGGAGCTTCAGCCTTTACGTAGGCATATTGGAGGAAAACCACGGAAGAGGAAGACAGCTGACGATCTACAGTCATAATTCAATCAGTTAACTATTTTTAGGGTGCAGATATGTTTTATTTATTTCAAAGTGGGCCCATTTTAATTGTATTTATGTTCTTCAAATGTGCAGAGGACTCCAGTGCTGTGTTTAATTTATTTTAAAGTAGGCCTGTGTATACGTGTATACACCTGTGTACACTCATATTACGCCACTTCCATATTTATTTACGTTATACGTAAATCGTAATTTCACTTTTACCCATAAACACTTTAAAAGACGCTCCAGAAATTACATTATCAAGCAGCAGGCTAAATAATGTAATTCATTTCAGAGTAAAATTACAGAGGGCGCTTCAAAATCCGGCAGCTCTAACACCTACACTGTCGGATATGGAAGCCCCTCTTTATTTTTGTACCTGCAGGGCTGTAAAATGTTTTTGTGAGCACAAACTAGAGGGGGACAGCAAGCACCAGTGTGTTTTTGGTGATGTTGTGACTATCCTGGAGAAAGATATAGGGGGGTTTCCAAATCCAGCAGGAGAAATACCTGCTCTGAACATGTTAGAGAACAGTGCAGATCGCCCCTATAGAGAACCGCAGTGACGCGTCCTAAACCCCAGATGTAAACTCCTTCCGGTTCCTTCGTCAAAAACGCAATGCAATTTCTCCATAGGGTTTTGGAAAATAGCTCGAAATAAGGTCTGTGGTTGACACACATTTAAGAGAGGGATCACGTTTTGTTCAGCCGGATAATCTCCACATGTCTCCCCTACTTTTATAATTTTTGAATCATAAATCTAGTCGCCAAAAGCGAAATGCTAACGTTATGCTATAAACGAACTACAAGGCAGTACAGCAGCAGGGTCGCACGACTTCAACGTCACGCCAACTTAAGATCGTTTCAACTGACTTGCACTGAAACTGCACTTTGAACACTTTAAATATATTAACATTTTAAACTGTATACCCCGTTTATCTAGGCCCTTTTTGTTTTGTTTTATGTATACATGTCACACTGTGGGAAACGATATTTCGATATTTCTGGATGTATAACACATGTAGAATTTTTTACAATAAAGCTGACTTTGACTTCCGCGTGCTTGCATATTTTAACAAAGCTTTTCATTTTAGCCACACTGAATTTAACTAGAAGTCATGGCTGTGTCAATTACCAGTCTGATATCGTTTTACAAAGATGACAAGAAGATTGTAGATAGAGAGAACCACTACAAGTCAGGACACGTAAAACAGTGCAGCCTAGATGAAGGTGTGCTTACCGGTGTTGTCAGGGCTAGCATGAGGGACAAGGTTTATAGTGTCGGTGAGTAGTGATAGCAAGAGTACCGTTAGCCTAGAGTTAATTTATTCACATTCATTCCCATCAACAAATCCATTTTATGTGTCACATGAAATCTTTATTAGGCAAGGCAAGTTTATTTATATAGCACCTTTCAACACAAGGCAATTTAAAGTGCTTTACAAAAAATGAAAGACATTAAGAAAATGGCATTTAAAATTAGTCATTAAAAAGAAAAGCTAATAAAATAAACATTAAAAGAAGAAATACATGGATAAAAGTTACAGTGCAGTCTAAGATATGAATAGTTCAATTAAAAGCAGCGAGAAAAAGAAAAGTCTTCTTGCTGGATTTAAAAGTAGTCAGAGTTGCAGCAGATCTGCAGGTTTCTGGGAGTTTGTTCCAGATATTTGGAGCATAATAACTGAACGCTGCTTCTCCATGTTTAGTTCTGACTCTGGGGACAGAAAGCTGACCAGTCCCTGAAGACCTGAGAGTTCTGGATGGTTCATAATTTAGCAGGAGATCAGAAATGTATTTTGGGCCTAAACCATTCAAAGCTTTATAAACCAGCAGCAGTATTTTGAAATCTATTCTTTGACACACAGGAAGCCAGTGTAAAGACTTCAGAACAGGAGTGATGTGATCCACTTTCTTAGTGTTAGTGAGGACTCGAGCAGCGGTGTTCTGAATCAGCTGCAGCTTCCTAATAGATGTTTTAGTGAGACCTGTGAAGACACCATTGCAGTAGTCGAGTCTACTGAAGATAAAAGCATGGACAAGTTTTTCCAAATCCTGCTGCGACATTAGTCTTTTAATCCTAGATATGTTCTTTAGGTGATAGTAGGCTGATTTAGTAACTGTTTTAATGTGACTGTTGAAACTCAGGTCAGAGTCCATGACTACACCTAGATTTCTGGCTTTATCTGTTGTTTTGAACATTGCAGGCTGAAGCTCAGCGCTAACTTTTATACGTTCTGCCTTGGCTCCAAAAACCATTACCTCAGTTTTATCTTTGTTTAATTGGAGAAAGTTCTGACACATCCAGTCATTGATTTGTTCAATGCACTTACTCAGTGTTTGAATTGGAGCATAGTCTCCTGGTGAAACTGTTACGTAAATGTGTGTGTCATCTGCATAGCTATGGTAACTTATTTTGTTGTTCTTCATTATCTGAGCCAGTGGTAGCATGTAGATGTTAAAGAGAAGAGGCCCCAAGATTATAAATATTACACACCAGAAAATACAGAAATATCCATGAAATAAACATACAGTAGGCTATAAACAATTAAAGGGATAATTGGGAAGGCATTACAAATGTAAATATATTTTAAATAATAAAACAATCCCACCACCACAGGTATCTACAGGAGAAGAGGGAATTCTCTCCACAAAATGTGAATGCCCACGTGGAGAATGGAAATGCAGTCATGCGGCTGCATTAGCCATCTTTGCCATCCACAATTTCAGCTGCAGTGACACTCCCTGTCAGTGGAAGAAGCCAAAGGCAGCTAAACGTACACATTCAGTGGAGGAGCTATTTCCTCCAACCAATAACTCATTCAACCCGCTGACAAGAGAGCCCACCTCCGAAGATCGTGACTGGCTGAGGGACAGACTCGGGGGCAGGTTCTCAGGAATTTCTTGGCTTCTCTCCCCCGAGCCAGAAGAGGAACACTACAGCTTAGAAACACTTACTGTTCCTGAAATTCTCAAATCTGTTGGGCATCAGGGACCTGAGGCAATTGTGGCAAGCATGGCATTGTCTGAGGAGCAACAGAGGGCAATTCAGGTGGCTACCACTGGTCAGCGAACCAACCTGGCATTTGTTCAGGAAAGGAAGGTTGACTGCAGGCCCTCGATGGTGTTTTGTCTGTACAGTGGGGAACTATGAATGAATGTGAGGGTGTCAGGGCATTCACCACTGCAACCCAGAGTCAGGTTTGTGGCTCTCCCAATCAGGAGTGTTGGGGGCATCTCCAGATGGTCTGGTAGGGTCTTCCACTGTGCTGGAGGTAAAGTACGGAGCCAGAGAAATGACAATTAGTGAAGCATTGCAAATCAAGGGCCTCTGTGTCAGTAAGGAGGGAGAAACATTCAGCCTGCGTGAGGAGCATCCTTACTGGCACCAAGTGCAAGGTCAGCTTCACCTCACTGCAAGAGAGAAGAAGAAATTAAAAAATTGTGAATCGCTTTTAATTTACATTTACTCGCCTTTGCAATGTTATGGTTGTTAGAGTGTTAGGCTTCCTGTCAGCTCGTCTGTTGGGAAGATATAAAATATTAGTTTCATGGAAGTCACACCGTCACATATAAGAGCATTAAGACATACAGTACATAGGCTAAAACAAAACATCTAAAGATATAACCTTGCACTTTGTCTCGTGAACATTTTCACTATTTTGACATTTTTATAGATGAAAATGGAACTAAAGAAATAAATGGTAGATTAATCCATATTGAAAATAAGTGTCAGCTGCTACACTAATTATAATAGTTATATTTCTTAATTAATTAAGATAAGATATTACTGTATTGATCCCAATTTGGGAAATGTTTGTTGCAGCAGCATAACAAGAAAAACAAAATATAAGTTATTATATATACAAAAGTATGTGAGGGATGGAATATTAAATTGAATATAAATGTACATGTGATTTTACGTTCCAAGAGAAGCTATGGAGCAGAGAGTTCTCTGCCAGCCAGAGGTGATTTGTTATTAGTTCAAGATATCAAACTGATTTCCCTGACTACAGTCTTTAGCTACATGGTGAAACGTTATGCTGCTTGGACTAATTAGACTTATCATATAAGCCACACAGGTTTTAATAGGATGTATTCATTATCTTTACTTATGTTGCGGTCTTTTCAGCAGCGCCATCTCTAAAATGGCGATACAGTCAGTACCCATCATTTACATTTCACCGTGACATGGACACAAATGTAACGTCAGCTTACCTCATGGCACGAATCCAGACTCTCCTTTGGAAAGCATTGGCCGGGAAACGATAGAACGAGCACGTTTCATGCAAAGACCTGTGGCTGCAACCCGGAGCAAAGCAACAAAGCATTGCGTAGCTAACTAGTAGCACTAGCTTTAGCTAACGTTAGCTAACGTTAGCTAATGATACGAACTGCCGAGTAAAATTGGAAAACACTGATAATTAATTATTCTATAATTTGTAAAACTACGGTGTTAAAAACGACAATTTCAAAAATACAGATTCTAATGGTCAGATATAGATATACAGATACTAGAGATAGGCAGGTACTTGCTTTCAAGCAGAACACAGGGGGAAACAAACTTAGGAGTGTTTACGTGTTCGGCGTAATGACGTACAACGGCCTCGACAATTTCTGTAGTCCTATTCAGCCACTCGGTAACAACCATCGTTTTTCAGACACGTAAACTCTTCAAAAATCACCAGTGGGGTCACTGCTGATGTATTTAATGTCGTAAAACGTGATTTATCTCTTAAATTTGTGTCAACCACAGACCTTATTTGGAGCTATTTTCCAAAACCCTATGGAGAAAATGCATTGCTTTTTGACGAAGGAACCGGAAGTGCTAAAAATGCTAACTTACTTCCGGGTTTTACGACGTGTCACTGCGGTTCTCTATTGACACCAGGATTAACCTAGTCTAAAATAAGGAACATTAATAGTGTGATAGAATATGAAATGTAATGTAATAGAGGCACAGATATAAGATCAATAATACACTTTATTTTAGGGCACCTTTCAAAGCATTCAATGTCACCTTGAAATACAATTAAAAAAAAATATGAGTGTTTGAAGGACGCGAAGTCTACCCATGTGCAGCCTCGAAATTACCCCTAAACCAAGGACGCGGCCTCGGTGGAATTCCAAGTATGCTGGAGATTGGAACAGTCCTTCGGCGGCACTCGATGACGTAGTATCCTTGAAATATTGGCTTGGAAGCCAGTTTCCTCGCGATTGAGAAACGGCCGCAGTCTACTGCCATGCTATTCAGTTCACTTTCTCCTACTTCCTGTAGCAGAAAGCGAGCCTGACTTTTATACCTAGGCCCTCTGACCCCCCTTCCCTAAAAAAAAAAGAAAAGATATTACGTCACAGCGTATACTTCAGTGGAATATCAAAACAGCGGCCCAGGGTGCAAAACGCATCAATGACAGCGACCCTCTACCACACAAAACAACACAATTTATCTAAACACCTATCATGACAGGGCACCCACAGCCAAGTAACAATTACAAATGAATTAAGTCGGCACAGCGGCCCACATTGAAAATGACTTAGGCCTACCTTTGATGATCGAATCACTGAAACACAAAATCCATCCTCCTGTCCTTTTGGATGAAGCACTTGATGGCGGGGCCATGCAGCTGATCCTTTGCCACTCCAGTTTATCATTGTAACTCAATCTTGAAAATGACTCGGTTAATAATTTTGCAAACAATGTCATCACTATCACTGAAGTGAGCCATCATGAACGAAATTATGCTAATCAAATCTATCGATCATAAATCTATCCATTAGATTTATGATTCGAAAATAATAAAAGTAGGGTAGACATGTGGATATTATCCGGCTGAACAAAACGTGCATTTATCTAACAGGTTCGTTTTCCACAGACCTTATTTAAAGCTATTTTCCAAAATCCTCTGGAGAAATCCCATTGCCTTCTGTCGAGGGAATCCGAGCGAAGCTTACTTCCGGGACGCGTCACTGCACCACTTGCATAGACGTCACAGCGGGCGGAACTTGTCATAAAGTCCACGAAAATAAAGCCCGCCCATTTAGAGGGAAGATATGTTTATTCAATTGTACTGTCAGTTGACATTACTCTCTCATTGAGTTACTATAGCGGGCCCTCTGTGAATGTAGAGAGGGACCAAGCTCTCCCGTCTTCACAGTAACTCGCAGAGACGGCATTTAACCCTTCACATTCCAACAGAAACTGAACAGGCAGATTCGAAGGATTTATTTATTTGGAAATGTTATTTTAAATACAATTAAATCAAGTTATTTTGGTAAAACTAATGAAAAATGTAAAAAAAAAAATACATATAAAAAATAATATTTTTTAATGTTTTCAAAAATTATTTTTTAGAATATCTTACGGCTCGCCACTGTCCTGTAGCCTACCCGGTTTCCTGTCTAACCTTCAGTACACATTTTACAAAAATATAAATGTGCAAATATGAAACATACAGTTCAATATCACCTTGCTATTGGTAGCTGAACTGTCAATACCCCAAAACATATTCTTAGATATAAATACCTAATTTTGAGTTATTTAGACACAATTAACACTCATGTGTTGTTACATAAGAATAGATCATATTTGTTAAAGAGCAACTTGCAGGTTTTTTTTTGTCTACATGCTTAAACTTGCTTGAAAATTACAATTAAAAAAGTGAATGCAGGATTTGATATGTTTTACGAGACATAAGGGCAGGAATTCAGAAGGAAAGGAGCAATGTTGAGCTCTGCTCTTAAAAACGGCTTTTTTAAGGTCATACGTCAAACACGTCATATTACATCACAAAGGGGACACATCGCCGCTCTCTGACCGCGTGAATAGTTAGTAGTTGAGTTGAGCAGTTGTGTTGAGCGGTTGTGTTTTAGTCAGCTGGTATTTTTCGGTAGTTTTACATTGTATTTCACCATTTGTAATCATGGTGCAGTATGTGTTTGTGCAGGTTGCACAAATACCAGCCTGTCAGGACAAACGTTTATCACGAAACCGTATTACATCTCCCCCCCCTCCCCTGCTCTCTCTCTCCCCTCCGGTACAGCACCGTAAGGTAGTGTGGATTTGCAACCCAGTTTCATGGCATTTCGTGTTCACCAACACGATTTTTAATCTATTGATTCGTGTTCACCAACACGATTTTTAATCTATTGATTCGTGTTCACCAACACGATTTTCCCCTTTTTTTTCGTGTTGCACAGCACGATTTTAAAAGCAATGTATTTCTACTGGTAATGACGCTCATGGAAGCACGGCATTCGTTTGTGTCGGCTGCCCTTAAAGGCAATGTGAGCGTCCATTCTCATTGGATAACGGAGAATTGTACACCCGGAAGTAAGTATTCCCCTTACTGTGGATTGATTTTACAGTGATATCTGCACTACTCATCGACTAAAAAACACCAGATTATCCTTGTTAATTACACAACATTGATTGGTTTAAATTGTGTGCAACGCTTTTGTATTTTTCCCCTTCGATTCGGAGAAACAAATATTTTTTCAGAGTAAAGGATAGCAGAAGACACTACACTACCCAGAATCCCCAGCTATCGTTTGGACTACACCATGTGCTCTGTTTGACAAACCCCGTGATAGTCCTCAAGCTCTGTGATTGGAGAGTGTGCTCCGAGGGTTACGCCGATGTCACAGTCTGCTTTCTCACTCACCTATTTTCTGCATTATCATTCCTTAGTCACCTGGTAGTCACACCCTGTCTCTCTCTCTCTCACTCTGTTACACCCATCAGCTCCATTAGTATTTAGGCCCACTTCACCTTCACCTCAGTGCCAGATCGTACTTCGCAGCATGCTTGTCTTTCCCGCACTACTCCTCAGATTGCTCTCCCGGTTTCGACCCTGCCTGTCCCTGACCAGCCTGCCTCGCCTGTCCCTGACCAGCCTGCCTCGCCTGCTTCCTGACCCGTTCTGTGCCTACGACTCCCGTCCTGCCTTCTCCCGGAAACCTCGCCTGTCCCCGACCAGCCCTTTGCCTACTATCTGCCGTGTTGTCTCCTACCAGCCGATTGCCTCTAATAAAGCTGGTTACCGACTATCTCTGGTTTCCCGTGTTCTGCATTTTGGTCCTCAGCTCGTTTGTGACAGAACGATCTGGCCAGAAATGGACCAAGCAAACACCGGGTCTCCTAGAGACCGCTTTGAGAGGGTTGAGGATGCCATCCAAAGACAGGAGGTCACAATAGCTACCTTAGCTATCGAGACCCACCAGGCAACCTCAACCCAGGGACAAACGCTGGCTCACCTTACCTCCCAGATGCAACAGATGGCCGCCACCGTACAACAGCTAGCCGCTACCATGGCTGCTACCGTCCCTCCGCCCGTAGCTCCGATGCTCGCTCCAGCCCCTGGGTCGACGGGATACGCTCCGGAGCCTCGTGTGGGAACGCCGGAACGCTACGCTGGTGAGCCGGAGGGATGCAGTCCTTTTCTCACAAACTGTTCCATATTGTTTTCACTGCAGCCACACACCTTCGCCTCCTCGGCGGCTCGGGTAGCTTTCACCGTTAATCATCTGACGGGGAGAGCACGTTTATGGGGAACTGCTGAGTGGGAGCAGCAGACACCAGCCTGCGCCTCGTTTGCTGCATTTTCCGCGGAGATGCGGAAGGTGTTCGGTCCCGTTCGTCTGGGTCCCGACGCTGCTGGAGGCCTGCTGAGTTTGTGCCAGGGTTCCGGCACGGTGGTGGATTACGCTATTGACTTCCGCACCAGCAGCCGTCGCAGCAGCTGGAATGAGCCGGCGCAGTGTGACGCATATCTGAGAGGATTAGCGGATTATATGAGAGATGAGCTGGTTTCCTATGATCTCCCTGCTTCCTTGGATGGGTTGATTGAGCTCACCTCTCGGATTGACGGACGAATCCAGACTCGGAGAGGAGAGCAACAGACGCGAGCGGCGGGCCGCTGCTCGCGACAACAACTTCCGGTTTCCGGGAGATTTCGACTTCCGGGTTCGGCGGAGAGTTCCCACTCCTACTCTGACTCACGGTACGAGGTCGAGCCCATGCAAGTGGGTCGTACCAGTCTTACCTCTGAGGAGAGGGAAGTACGTCGAAGAGGTAATCTTTGCCTTTACTGTGGTCAGGCTGGACATAGGGTTTCCCGTTGTCCGGTAAAAGACAGAGCTCATCAGTAATGGGGAGTATACTGGTGGGCCAAACCTCTGAGCTGATCCCCAATCTAAGACCCTTGTGCCATGCTCGACTCCTCCTGACAGGCAAATCTCAGGCTCTGGCTGTTTTTATCGACTCCGGATCAGATGTTAGCATCATTGACGAGGAGCTCGCACGACAGCTGGGCATCCAACAGGTTCGGCTGCTCCAGCCGGTACCGGCTAATGCTTTGGATGGTCACCTGCTGGGAACAGTGACACACCAGACGACACCGGTCCGTATGCTCATGTCGGGGAACCACCATGAGACAATCCAGTTTCATGTGCTACGGTCCCCCCAAATCCCTCTGATTTTGGGTTATCCGTGGCTCCGCCGCCACAACCCGAACATTGACTGGGCAACTGGGTCCATCCTAGGTTGGAGTTCTTCCTGTCATCAGGTTTGTCTCAAGCAGGCCGCCGCACCTCAACTATCTGTGGATATGAACCTGGTTCCGGATGTCACAGGGGTTCCGGCGGAGTATTTGGACTTTAAGGAGGTGTTTAGCAAGGCTAAGGCGACATCTCTCCCACCTCATCGGCCCTATGACTGCGCCATTGAGCTACATCCAGGCGCAGTCCCACCCAAGGCCCTTGTTGTACTCGCTTTCGGCACCGGAGAGGAAGGCCATGGAGACCTACGTCAATGACTCTCTGGCTGCGGGAATTATTCGTCCTTCCACATCACCCGCAGGAGCAGGGTTTTTTTTGTGGCGAAGAAGGACAAGACCCTGAGACCCTGCATTGACTATCGGGGTCTGAACGACGTCACGGTGAAGAATCGTTATCCCTTGCCACTCATCTCGTCAGCATTTGAGTTACTACAGGGGGCTACAATCTTCACTAAGCTGGATCTACGAAACGCTTATCACCTGGTACGAATCCGGGAGGGGGACGAATGGAAGACCGCCTTCAACACCTCTTCGGGACATTACGAGTACCTGGTGATGCCATTTGGACTTACCAACGCCCCTGCAGTTTTCCAGGCGTTGGTGAACGACGTACTCCGAGACATGTTGGATCGTTATGTTTTTGTCTATCTGGACGACATCTTGATTTTTTCTAAGAACCTCAAGGAGCACGTCCATCATGTCCAGACAGTCCTCCAGAGACTTCTGGAGAACTCACTGTTCGTCAAGACGGAGAAGTGCGAGTTTCACACTTCTTCGGTCGCCTTTCTTGGCTACATCGTGGGTCAAGGAAGTGTGGAGATGGATCCTTCTAAGGTCTCAGCAGTTACCTCGTGGCGGGTCCCTGATTCCCGGAAGGAGCTGCAGCGTTTCCTGGGATTCGCCAACTTTTACAGACGGTTCATCCGTGACTACAGCACCGTGGCCGCCCCGCTCACCGCCCTGACCTCATCCAAGGTGACGTTCCGATGGTCCCCTGCAGCCGAGGAGGCTTTTCAGGACCTCAAGGGCCGGTTTACGTCAGCTCCTATCCTGCAAGTACCAGACCCCGCTGGTCAGTTGGTGGTGGAGGTGGATGCTTCTGACGTAGGGGTGGGGGCCATCCTGTCGCAACGTTCTGGTGAGAACCAGAAGCTCCACCCCTGTGCTTTCTTTTCGAGGAGATTGAGTCCGGCGGAGAGAAACTATGACGTGGGGAATCGAGAGCTTCTAGCAGTCAAGTTGGCGTTGGAGGAGTGGCGACACTGGCTTGAGGGGACAGAACAACCATTTCAGGTATGGACCGACCATAAGAACCTGGAATACATCAGGTCGGCACAGAGACTGAATTCTCGGCAAGCCAGGTGGTCGTTATTTTTCACCCGGTTTAATTTTTTTCTCTCCTACCGCCCGGGCTCCCGCAACGTGAAGGCCGACGCTTTGTCCCGGCAGTTCGGGGGGGAGGGAGACACCCGGGGTATTCCGGACACTATTCTTCCTGCTCCTCGAGTGATCGGCGTCCTCGCTTGGGAGATTGAGGAGAGGGTTAAGACCGCTTTGGTGGACCAACCCGGTCCTAGTTCTTGTCCTCTTAACCGCTTGTTTGTGCCTCAGGTTTTGAGGGCTGAGGTGCTTCAGTGGGCTCATAGCTCCAGACTTTCCTGCCACCCTGGAATTCAACGTACCAAGGGGATGGTCCTACAACGGTTCTGGTGGGCCACGCTGGAGGCTGACACCCGGGAGTTTGTGAACGCCTGTCCTGTGTGCAATCGGCACAAACCATCTCACCAAGCGCCAGCTGGCCTCCTTCATCCATTACCGGTCCCACGTCGCCCTTGGTCACATATTTCATTGGACTTTGTGACTGGTCTACCACCGTCCCACGGACATACTGCCATCTTGACGGTGGTAGATCGGTTTAGTAAGATGGCTCATTTCATACCCCTGCCTAAGATCCCGTCAGCTAAGGAGACGGCAGAACTGATTCTGCTCCACGTGTTTCGCATTCACGGACTGGCGACTGATGTGGTTTCCGACCGGGGGCCCCAATTCACCTCTGTGTTTTGGAGGGAGTTTTGTGAACTGATCGGGGCGACGGTTAGTCTCACCTCCGGTTTCCACCCACAGGCCAATGGCCAGACCGAACGGAAGAATCAGGAGATGGAGACCACTCTCCGCTGCATGGCTTCCGATCATCCCACGACCTGGTCAAAACAACTCCTGTGGGTGGAGTATGCCCACAACACCCTCATCAGTTCCGCTACTGGTCTTTCCCCTTTTCAGTGTGCATACGGTTTTCAACCCCCATTGTTCTCTGCATTGGAGAAGGAGGTTACCTGTCCGTCTGTCCAGGCTTTCATCCGACGTTGTCGGAGGACTTGGAGGCAGGCTCGTACAACTCTGCTTCAGTCTGCTAACCGGTACGCCACATCAGCGAACCGCCGACGAACCAAGGCACCTGTGTACCAGGTAGGCCAGAGGGTGTGGCTTTCCACTCAGAACATTCCCCTTCGGATGGAGTCTAAAAAGTTAGCGCCCAGGTTTATTGGACCCTTCAAGATTGTCAAGGTCATTAATCCTGCAGCAGTTCGACTGAGTTTGCCCCGGAACATGAAGATCCATCCCACCTTCCACGTCTCTAGGATTAAACCTGTCCGGAAGAGTCCTATGGTTTCCGCCGCCCCTCCACCACCCCCCCCTAGGATGATCGATGGGGGCCCTACCTACACCCTTCGTCGTTTACTCCGTTCCCGTCTCAGAGGAAGAGGGGTTCAATATTTGGTGGACTGGGAGGGCTATGGTCCTGAGGAGAGGCAGTGGGTTCCGGCTCGTCATATCCTCAACCCTCAACTCATCCGAGACTTCCACCTGCGTTACCCGGAGCAGCCGTCTAGGACCCACGCTCAACCAGGCGTTAAGCCAGGGAGTACTCGTCCGCTACGGACCAGAGGCTTCGTCGAGGAGGAGGGGGAGTCGTCATCGGGCGAGGAGGACGAGGATTTCCAGGAGGGAGAGGCCGAGAGAGCAGTCTCAGACGAGTACTAACCTTTCCCATACCTCCACCTTCCACCCGGTGTCTGTAGGTTTTTTTTTTCTTGAGTCTCTTTTCTTTTTTTTTAGTATTGTTTAGACGTCTGGAGCCGTCCATTAAGGGGGGGGTTCTGTCACAGTCTGCTTTCTCACTCACCTATTTTCTGCATTATCATTCCTTAGTCACCTGGTAGTCACACCCTGTCTCTCTCTCTCTCACTCTGTTACACCCATCAGCTCCATTAGTATTTAGGCCCACTTCACCTTCACCTCAGTGCCAGATCGTACTTCGCAGCATGCTTGTCTTTCCCGCACTACTCCTCAGATTGCTCTCCCGGTTTCGACCCTGCCTGTCCCTGACCAGCCTGCCTCGCCTGTCCCTGACCAGCCTGCCTCGCCTGCTTCCTGACCCGTTCTGTGCCTACGACTCCCGTCCTGCCTTCTCCCGGAAACCTCGCCTGTCCCCGACCAGCCCTTTGCCTACTATCTGCCGTGTTGTCTCCTACCAGCCGATTGCCTCTAATAAAGCTGGTTACCGACTATCTCTGGTTTCCCGTGTTCTGCATTTTGGTCCTCAGCTCGTTTGTGACAGCCGAGCCTCGAACACCACTTGAAATGGGATGGAACCACGGCAGACTGTCCAAAACTGGATTTGAACGGGTCCACCGCGTCCCCCATGGCTGGTGAGGCACTGGCACTGACTCTTCAGGTTTACAAATATTATATTTTGACCTAAATCAAAATATAATATTATTTTCAAAAGCCTCTTTAGTCTGATGCTTCAATTAATTTTAAACAGACAGTTCAACAAAAGGATACCCAAAAAATGTAATTGTATCATTTAAATATTGAATTGTTCTCTCTTAGTAAGATCCCATTTTCAATAAAATTGCAGTCTTACCTTGACTTGAAGATTAAGTCCTTCCTATCCTTCTGGACAAAAATTTCTATTACTTTTTTGTAAAAGTCCTCCTTATGTTCTTGTAGTTTCAAAAGTCTATCATAAATCTAATCTAATCAATAGATTTATGATTCGAAAATTATAAAAGTAGGGTAGACATGTGGATATTATCCGGCTGAACAAAACGTGCATTTATCTAACAGCTACGTTTCCCACAGACTTTATTTGGAGCTATTTTGTAAAATCCTATGGAGAAATCTCATTGCTTTTTTGTCGAGGGAAGCCATGCGCAGCTTACTTCCGGGTTTTAGGATGCCTCACTGCAGCTCTCTCGTCTCCTCTTCACACACCACACTTTTCGCGGCACCCGTACTTACAGTACAGCCAATCAGCTCTGAATGATGTGAGATGATGTATGGTGGGGATGGCAGCTCTATGTCCCTATGGTCATTATTTTTTTGCCACACACATTAAATAGGAAAATATTCTGAGCATGCGCAGTGTAGTTTTTACATTCACCGTTCACTTAGACAGAGAGAGGGAGGGGCAGGATCGGGTTTTGTCCCACATGGCTCTAAACAGCTCAATATGCACACACTGTAGACACTAATTAGAAGAACACAGACTAAAACAGCAATGTACAGACGAATCAGATGATTAAACATGATCTTAAAATATATTTAATATTTTTTTTATTTTTTTTTTGCATTTCGTTATAATCATTATTTTTAATACTTTCTGCTGACACTAGGTGGGGCTGTGCCTAATGACCAGTCGCCACTGCTTGTAATGCACTATTGAGGAACCTGCGACCCAAGTTTTTCATTCAATGCATAACTACACCATAGTTGTGTAGGTCTATATGATATGTCAATAAACCTTAGAAAATCTTGAAATCTTGAAAGGGATGTGCAAAATAGTCATTATATACAGTCTTTAATTAACTATTAGTAGAGAATAACGAGTAATGAATATACTTTATAGGGATCCTATTAATATCTAATAATAAAAATAATGAAATTCAATAACATGCTTTAACCACTAGGTGTCCCTTTATATCAGCTGTGCACCTTTATGGTGTAAATACAGCCTATCTACCAATTGGATCAAATATAAAAGTCAGCCGAATTAGTGTTGATACTGCAAGGAGACGTATTGTGTGAAAAGAAATGTAAGATGTTGTTTAATGGCTGATATATTTATGATCCACGTCACGTTTTCAGTTCCTCATGTTTGTCTAGAAGTCCTCTCATCAGGGCTCTATAAATACAGAACTACGGCAGATATGTAATATTTAATGCAGCCGAACCGTGTATTACAATGCCGTTATGTGATGACTTTCAAAGAGAAAAGCAAGCACACTCGGAATAAAGTATTATTTTATTTTTTTTAAATGTTTTCGGTCTGTTTCCGGTATTTGTTAATGACGATGTGATGTGAGATGTGAGACTGGAAAATAACGTAGGCTATCTTTAGATGCGGATTTTGTTACACTAATACGTTTGCGCTGTGGACCAACACTATACATTGACGGGGAAGGGGGTAGCAATAAAGATAACACCATTAAAAAGTTACACAACATAACAGAAATAATATCGATAGCAGCGTCCCTAGCAACCACCTTGGTAACAATGAAAATGTTCTATGGACGCAATTTCCTGAAGTAATCTTCGTAATAACTAGCAAACTAAAGATCATGTACATCCACTGCACACATAATCTGAAATAACAACTCATATTTCTCGCATCAAATGACATCAAAACGCATTTTAATGGCCAAACTAACTTTAAAATAGGCATTTTCCACCGAGAATGAAACGAAGTTCGGCCATGTTTTTTTTTTCTCCAGGGAGAAATTTGAAGATCATGTGACATAGACGCCAGCCATTGGAATGAATGGTGAAAAAAAACGGGGTTTGTCAAACAGAGCACATGGTGTAGTCCAAACGATAGCTGAGGATTCTGGGTAGTGGAGTTTCTTCTGCCATCCTTTACTCCGAAAAAATATTATATATAAAAAATACAAAAGCATTGCACACAATTTAAACCAATCAATGTTGTGTAATTAACAAGGATAATCTGGTGTTTTTTAGTCGATGAGTAGTGCAGATATCACTGTAAAATCAATCGACAGTAAGGGGAATACTTACTTCCGGGTGTACAATTCTCCGTTATCCAATGAGAATGGACGCTCACATTGCCTTTAAGGGCAGCCGACACAAACGAATGCCGTGCTTCCATGAGCGTCATTACCAGTAGAAATACATTGCTTTTAAAATCGTGCTTTGCAACACGAAAAAAAAGGGGAAAATCGTGTTGGTGAACACGAATCAATAGATTAAAAATCGTGTTGGTGAACACGAAATGCCATGAGACTGGGTTGGGATTTGCATTAGGTAACGCGAGATACGGCTGATACTTGCGCATTAGTTTCTGTTATGGATCAGTATCAACAGTCCTGCCAGTAACGTTACTATATTATCAATGCTACTTTAGTTATAGCCTGATATATGATAGCTAACTTCACAATGTTGTGATGTGACATTAGCTAACATTCTGTAGCTAACGTCGATCACTCACCAAGACAGCTGCCCAGTTCTCCACTGGTTCTTCTCACACCACAGCTCAATTTCTCTCCGATGGCCGTTATTTCTTCTAATCCTTGGCTGCTCCTGGTCTCTTGGACGCCTAGCAGGCTCATAATTATAAGGTTGTGGTCCGTCATATGCATTCGAATATACATGTTCAACTTCTTCTGTGTCGAAACTAGCATTGGGATCCATGTTTATTAATACGTTACACCGGCCGCTCTCCCCCTTGTTTCCCCTTTGTTACGTCACACACGGAAGGTCACGTGGGGAGGCTTTTTTGATGCGGAAGTAAAAATGTCATACAAAAACGACGCCAGATGTCACTGTAGTGTATATTTCTGTATATTTAAAAAAAAATCTAGTGTATACATCATTTTCCTACACATTTATTCACAGGTGTTTTTAACCTGGAAGTTGCTCTTTAAGTGTTATTATGGGAGAATTACTATTCTTGTGGTACTACTGCCTTATTAGGCCCATATTGAGCAGCGCATATTAAGACCCAAACTCATGTACAACAACTTCCTTACTTGCAACAAATAAGCACCAATTAGAGGGTTATTGAGGAAAAACTCTCAACTAATGGCTTATTACTTGTAAGATATGGTCATGTAAAATAAGGCATTAATAAGTGTTTTATAATTGCTAATAAAGAGCCAATATACTGCTAATATGCATGTTAATTAGAAACTAGTTGATGGTTAATTTGTGTACCTTAATATAAAGTGTTACCGAATAAAGAATAAAAACACAAGAGGTAGGCTACCAGTATACAAATACTGTTTAAGATATGACCCTGAAAGAGCAATTCAAATCACAGTTATGAGGAAAAGGGACTGGAGTGCTGGCAGCAAGTATAATACAACGTACAACAAAAATGTGATTAAGTAATGATACGTTATGTTGTATTACCCACATATTTGTTTCTCTTCTTGTATACATACTGTAAAAGTTAGTTCCATGTTGGTTTAAACCATGCAGCCGTTTTATTGTTGTATTGCTGTATTGCTGTAAAGTAACAAGTACATTGAGAGCAAATTAAGCAGGGGTCATATTCCTTGTACAGTACTTTTGCACATATTTGACCAATAAAGCTGATTCTGATTTGGGTTCAGCCAGAGACACTGGTTAGAAAGGATCCCATTCGCCGCTTGTTTAAAGTTACAACAACACAATGGTTGCCACCAGTGTTGGGTGTAACGCGTTACAAAAGTAACGGAGTTACAGTAATGTATTAGGCTACTTTTTGCTGTAACGAAGTAATGTAACGCATTACTAATGACATTTGGGTAATATACTACCCGTTACAATTCTCAATAACGCAGTTACAACTGATTTAAACTCTAAATTAAATGGTGTTTTGTTTTTTAAGTGGTGTAACTCATTACATTTCAGAGACAGTAATATTGTAATGTAACTTATTACTTAAAAAAAGACAATAATAAGTAATATGTATTGTATTACATTTTGGAAGTAACTTGCCCAACACTGGTTGCCACATCAAAACAAGATAAAAAAAGAACACAAAAAGACAGAAAGAAACAGGTTGTCAGACATTAGAAGTGAGAGTAAACCAGGGCAGTGACTAAAGGAGGGTGAGCAAAAGGAGGACACAGACAGAAAGGGGAACAGAGATGCAGGAGCGAGAGAAATGGCGAGGACAGGGTGATGAAAGAGGGAAGAGGCAGGCTGTGGAGCTGCTGGAGTCAGACGGGTTCACCTGATTACACATCTGTCCGTCCGACTCTAATCTCACTCCTAAAGACCTGCAGACGTCACTGAGGGCAAAGACAACACACGCCCACCCTGGGATTACATGGTGGTGATTCAGGCTTTATTAAATGTCAAATAATGACCTGATTTAATGTCCACTGCGGATGTGATGGAGGTCCTAAATGCACTGATAACTGGCTGCACCAGAGTTTAGTCGTGATGACACATTTATGCAGACAATTAAACTTGATGGACAGCTCAGATTTAAATGTAAATATTAAAAATAATAATAAGACTGTTTGTTCCTGTTTGGATGAAAAAAGGAGTGCAGCTTGCAGTTAACTATGGCCTAATATGTTCCTGCGTGTGCTTATACTGCCCTCTACTGGACAATTCAAGTCAGTGATGACATAAGTATGCTGATGACACTATTGTATACTCATGTGCTCCTTCTCTGGATATGGCCGTTTCCTATTTAAAATCTGATGTTATCACGCTGCAGCATGCACTTCTTGATTCCAAACTGATATTGAACAGTAAGAAAACCAAAGCAATGCTTTTTGCTCCCAAGTCAGCGTCCTCTTGCCTCTCCACTGACACCCTTGATGGCGTCTCTGTTGAGTTTGTTGATACCTACAAATATCTTGGCTTCTGGTTGGACAGTAATCTGAACTTCAAACACCACATTGAAGTTCTTACTAAGAAATTGAAATTCACTCTTGGCTTCCTTTACAGACTTAACATGTAGTTTTTCAACTTCTTCCCGTAAAAGGTTGGTCTCTGGCTTATTCCTGTCCCAGCTGGACTACGGTGATACCATCTATAGATTTGCTTGTCCCACTGTTTTGGCCAAACTTGACCCACTCTACCATGCTGCCCTGCGTTATATATTAAATGCACCCTATAGGACTCATCATTGCAAACTGTAGCCTAACTGGATGGTCCTCACTTACTGTGCGTAGGATGCAGCATTGGTTTTTATTAATGTATAAAGCCATTTTAGGTAAGCATCCACTCTACATATGTGCCAGATTTGCTCCAGTTTGTGACTCTTACAACCTCAGATCCAGTGCTTGGATACGGTTCCAGGTTCCTGCTGTGCGGACTGAGGCTGGGAAAAGGAGTCTTTTTTATTATGGTCCTTGGTCTTGGAATGACCTTCAATCACGCCTCAAACTGAGGGCACTTGTCTCTATAGCCTGTTTTAAATTGAAGTTGTCTGAGGTCCTTACCACCAGCTGCTCTTGCAGTAATAAGTAGTGCACCTTTCTTACTGTCCTAATGTGCACAATGTAGTGACTGCTTTTTTGTCTTTTGTTTTCATAGTTATGTTCTCTATATTTTACATGTTTGTGTTATGTGTAACGTTGCTGCCTTCTTGGCCAGGTCAGCATTGCAAATGAGATTCTATCTCAATGCTTTTATCTGGTTAAATAAAGGTTAAATAAAAATACACAAAGTTTTTGATTTAGATTCGGGATTTGTAAAGGAATCAATCAATGTTTATTTATATAGCCCAATATCACAAATGTTACATTTGTCTCAGTGGACTTCACAGTTTGTACAGAATATCAGTATGACAATACGACACCCTCTGTCCTTAGACCCTCACATCGTACAAGGAAAAACTTCCGAAGAAAACCCACAGTTTAAAGGGAACATGGGAGAAACCTCAGGGAGAGCAACAGAGGAGGGATCCCTCTCCCAGGACGGACAGACGTGCAATAGATGCCGTGTGTAAATTTAAAAGATAATACATTTGCAACATAGGTAGTCCAAATGTTTGGAAATGCATGTGTGTATAATAGGAAGATGAATCCACGAGGATATCCATCCAGGACCTATGATCCAGGACCACAGCCACGACTCAAGATCCAGGGCTCGCGATGCAGGACACAGGACCGCAGGATCATCCATGACTCCGGATCCCAGCATATATATAGACACCAAAAAGAAAGACATTTGGGGAAGCTGGGTTAATCGGAACATGAGAGTACACAGGTATAGACAGAGAGAAGGAAGAAGTAAGATGTCCCCCGACAAACTAAGCCTATATCAGCAAAACTAGGGGCTGAATCTAATCAGCCCTAACTATAAGCTTTATCAAAAAGGAAGGTCTTAAGCGCACTCTTAAAAACGGATAGGGTGTCTGCCGCCCGAACACAAACTGGAAGCTGATTCCACAAATGTGGAGCTTGATAAGAAAAGGCTCTGGCTCCCATTGTACTTTTAGAGACTCTAGGAACAACCAACAACCCTGCATTCTTGGAACGCAATGCCCTAGTAGGACAGTAGGGTATAATGAGTCATTGTTTTTTAAGTAATCACACAACTGTTTTGCGACTGCTTTCTCAAGAATTTTTGAGAGGAACGGAAGATTAGAAATAGGTCTACAGGACTGTCTCAGAAAATTAGAATATTGTGATGAAGTTCTTTATTTTCTGTAATGCAATTAAAAAAACAAAAATGTCATACATTCTGGATTCATTACAAATCAACTGAAATATTGCAAGCCTTTTATTATTTTAATATTGCTGATTATGGCATACAGCTTAAGAAAACTCAAAAATCCTATCTCTAAATATTAGAATATCATGAAAAAGTATACTAGTAGGGTGTTCAACGAATCACTTGAATCGTCTAATTAACTCGAAACACCTGCAAGGGTTTCCTGAGCCTTGAAAAACACTCAGCTTGGTTCAGTAAACTTAATCACAAGTATGGGGAAGACTGCTGATCTGACTGCTGTCCAGAGGACCGTCATTGACACCCTCCATCAGGAGGGTAAGACACAAAAAGACATTTCTCAAAGAGCAAGCTGTTCACAGAGTGCAGTTTCAAAGCACATCCACAAAAAGTCTGTTGGAAGGGGGAAATGTGGCAGGAAACGCTGCACAACCAAGAGAGATGACCGCAGCCTTAACAGCATTGTGAAGAAGAGTCGCTTCCAGAATTTGGGGGAGCTTCAAAGACAGTGGACTGAAGCTGGAGTCCAGGTATCAAAAGTCACTGTTCACAGACGTGTCCGGGAAATGGGCTACAATAGCCGTATTCCCATGGTCAAGCCACTTCTGAACTCAAGACAACGGAAGAGGCGTCTGACTTGGGCTAAGGAAAAGAAGCACTGGACAGTTGCACAGTGGTCCAAAGTCCTCTTTTCAGACGAAAGCAAGTTTTGTATTTCATTTGGAAGTCAAGGCGCCAGAGTCTGGAGAAAGGCTGGAGAGGAGCAAAATCCAAGTTGCTTGAAATCCAGTGTGAAGTTCCCACAGTCAGCGATGGTTTGGGGAGCCATGTCAGCTGCTGGTGTTGGTCCACTGTGTTTCATCAAGCCCAGAGTAAATGCAGCTGTGTACCAAGAGATTTTAGAGCACTACATGCTTCCGTCTGCTGAAAAGCTCTATGGAGATGAGGAATTCATTTTCCAGCATGATCTGGCACCTGCCCACAGTGCCAAAACCACCAGTAACTGGTGTACTGACCATGGCATTACTGTCCTCGATTGGCCTGCAAATTCCCCTGACCTGAACCCCATAGAGAATATGTGGGGTATTGTGAAGAAGAAGCTGAAAGACACCAGACCCAACAATGCTAATGAGCTAAAGGCCGCTATTGAAGCATCCTGGGCATCCATAACACCTCAGCAATGCCACAGGCTGATTGCCTCCATGCCACGCCGCATTGATGCAGTAATCCGTGCAAAAGGATTCCCAACCAAGTACTGAGTGCATTAATGGACATTTTCAAATGTTTGATTGTGTTTTGCTGTTATAAATCTTTTTTTTTACTTGGTCTGAGGAACTATTCTAATTTTTTGAAATAGGATTTTTGAGTTTTCTTAAGCTGTATGCCATAATCAGCAATATTAAAATAATAAAAGGCTTGCAATATTTCAGTTGATTTGTAATGAATCCAGAATGTATGACATTTTTGTTTTTTTAATTGCATTACAGAAAATAAAGAACTTTATCACAATATTCTAATTTTCTGAGACAGTCCTGTATAGTTGGCTAAAACCTCTGGATCGAGGTTGTGCTTTTTAAGAAGTGGTTTTATCACTGCTACTTTGAATGATTGTGGAACATAGCCTGATAATAAAGACATATTCATAATATTTAATAAAGAAGTGCTAATTAATGGAAAAACTTCCTTTAACAGCTTAGTTGGAATTGGGTCTAATATACACGTTGATGGTTTAGAAGAGAGAATCATTGAATTTAATTGTTCAAGGTTTATGGCTGAAAAGCATTCTAGTTTACTATCTAGTGTAATATTAGAACTTACGTTTCCGGGAGTTGATAACACTATACTGGTCAAAGGCAAGAGGTCATTAATTTCTTTTCTAAGAGTAACAATTTTATCGTTAAAAAAGCACATAAAATCATTACTACTGAGTGCTATGGGAATAGAAGGCTCCATGGAGCTGTGGCTCTCTGTCAGCCTGGCTACAGTGCTGAAAAGAAATCTTGTATTATTCTTATTCTCATCTATTAGTGAAGAGTAGTAGGCTGCTCTCGCTTTACGCAGTGCTTTCTTATATTCATTGAGAGTAATATGCCAAATTAAACGAGATTCTTCAAGTTTAGTGGAACGCCATATCCTTTCAAGTTGTCTCGACTTTTGCTTTATTTTGCGGGTTTCGGCATTATGCCATGGAGCTAATCTATGTTGTTTTATTTTCTTCTTTTTCAAAGGAGCAACAGAGTCTAATTTTATTCGCAGCGCATCTGTAGCACTATCAACAACATGATCCATTTGGGGTGGTGGACATTTTGTATAAGTTTCCTCCCCTACATGCAGACATGCTATCGAGTTAAGTATTGGTGGAATCTCTTCCTTAAATTTGGCTATAGCACTAACAGATAGGTTTCTGCTGCAGGAGCTTTTGACTAATGCTTTGTAGTCTAGTAACAGTACTTCAAAAGTTACTAAGAAATGGTCGGATAAAGCAGGATTATGCGGTTCGACTAATAGTTGCTCAATTTCAATACCATAAGTCAGAACAAGGTCGAAAGTGTGATTATAGCAGTGGGTTGGTTTATTTACACTCTGACAAAAAACAACAGAATCTAATATAGAGTTAAATGCAACAGTAAGGGTATTTTTATCATCGTCAACATGAATATTAAAGTCACCTACGATAATTACTTTATCTGTTTTAAGAACCAAAGTTGATAAAAACTCAGAAAATTCTGATAAGAATTCTGAATAAGGACCTGGTGCACGGTACACTGTAACAAATAAGATTGGCTGCAAAGTTTTCCAGGTCGGATGCGTAGGACTAAAAACGAGACTTTCAAAGGAGGTATAATTTAATTTTGGTTTAGTATTGATAAGTAAACTTGAGTCAAAGATTGCTGCAACTCCACCTCCTCGGCCCAAGCCTCGGGCAATATGAGTATTGATATGGCTGGGTGGAGTGGCCTCATTTATGCTGACATATTCTTCATGTCTCAACCAAGTTTCAGTGAGACAGCATATATCAATATTATAATCTGATATTAAATCATTTACCAATATTGCTTTAGATGCTAGAGATCTTATGTTTAAGAGACCACATTTAATCTTCCTGTTTTCTTGTACTGTAGTAGTTGTTACATTTATTTTTATTAGGTTATTATGTATGACACCTCTATTAGGTATTACCTTAAATTGTCCTTGGGCAGACACACACACCATTAATATTGGGTATTTTAACTGATGACGTCACTGGCCCAAAACGATACAAGCCTCGATACATGCTTCACAAAAAGCTTCGGGGATTACTCGACACACGCTCCGTGTGGGAGGAATTGCAATTTCCACACGAGTGGCCTAAAAAAACTATTATTATCCATTCTATCCAGTGGTTATCTTTATGCTTATAAGCCAGTATTATACTTTTTTACTACACTACTTTTTCTGGTGCAACATTTGTCAATAGCTACATTGGAGAGTCAAAATAAAAAAAACTACCGAGTTAGGATGTAGGCTATTTGTGTTGTTTATTAGGCTACACATCAGTATAGCCTATAGGTTGTAACTGTATTTCTACAAAGCTATGAATTAATGCAATTATCGGAATATATTTTGGGCCATTTCGGCCTAACACTTTATTGTTACTATCTGTAATTTTTCCAAACTCAACTAATATTAAGGAAACGATATCGTATTCAAACAGTAAACCTACCTACCTACACATCACTACAATGTCTGACAGTGTAGTTTACGCTAGTGATGTTACGTATTACGTATTCGGGGATTACTCGACACACGGAGCGTGTGTCGAGTAATCCCGGGAAGCTTTTTGTGAAGCATGTATCGAGGCTTGTATCGTTTTGGGCCAGTGAGGTCATCGATGACAAACGAAGCCTCGCTGCCTGTCGATACCAGGTGAATGCTTCGAATCGATTCAGATCGGTTGAACCATTGAACCACAACGCTCATAATACCCATGGATGTATAATAAGAACCATATTACCCCTCCTGTACCCGGGCCCGGTGACACGATGGAATCAATAGAGGTCGGAACATGTCATAAGTGTAAATAGATACAAGCATAAATAAATGTAGGAATAAAAACATCAATAAATACAGGAATACATATCTTGCAGTGTTTTCAGGGAGCTTTAGTGTGTGTGCTGTGGCTCAGCTGGAAAGCAGTTGACTCATGACCGCAATAAAAGACAGTACTTTCCACTTACCAAGTCACCTTTCAAAAAAGAAAAATGGCCAAGAGACGCCTGTGACAACTTACCGCCATCCGTTCTGAGCGCCAGTCAAGAAACGAATGCCGCAGCTGTGCGGGGGTCAGACGCCTACAGCCAGAGATCTGTGCACAAACTTATCTCGTGCCCTCTTTTGGTCATGGGCGTGCGTTCATGTGTGCTGGAGGAGGGGCTCTGTGAGGAAGTAACAGATTTTCCCCCCTGTTGTGTACTTTTCAAATACGTAAAGAGGGAAATAATAAAACAATTTTAAAAACACGATCTTTGTATTTTTTATAATTACTTTACACAACTATAAGGAAACCCCCTATGAAGTTATATGAGGGTGTAATATTAGATTTTGCTGTATGCATCAAAAAAGGTTTGACTGGTGAAAAAGACTCTCACTTTTACAGAGGGCTCCTCATGTTTCTTTTTAAGTTTTTGTGAAACTGTTAACTACAAGGAAGTATCTGTTTGCAAAGAGGGTATTCATATTCATTTAAAAAGATCTTATTTAGGTTTTTAATAGCGATACCTAAGGATATTCTCTTTAGTTGTATGGATTGTGAACTAATGTGTGTAATTACATTATTAACTATAAGAAAGACTCTCTGAAGAGGGAAATAATAATTTAAAATATACTATTGCCCCCACGATCTTTTGTCTTTTTTATAATTACTTCACACAACTATAAGGAAGCCCAATATGAAGTTATGTGAGGGTGTAATATTAGAATTTTGCTGTATGCAACAAAAAGGTTTGACTGCAAAAGACTATCACTTTTACAGAGAGCTCCGCCGCCCCCTCAACATAACAAGTCCCGCCCTCCTCACCAGATCATTTAAAAGTAAGGGGGTGGAAATAGATGAAAAAAGAAATACGCTCAAACTAAATAACAAGCCAGTCATTTACACTCACCAAGTCACCTTTCAAAAAAGAAAAATGGCCAAGAGACGCCTAGATATGGGTTTAATCAGCGAGACGCCTGTGACAACTTACCGCCATCAGTCCGGAGCGCCAGTCAAGAAACGAATGCAGCATCTGTGCCGGGTTCAGACGCCTCCAGCCGAAGAACTTCATGAAGAATGGACTCTGAGAAATGGCTATGTTTGGGGTTATGTATTCAACTATATGGCGAATGAACTGCATTTCTACAATCTGAAGAATGGAGAAACATATGGAGCCCATAGTGTTAAAGCGACACTGACCTCAACAGATTGGGCTGTGTTAACTCTGGTGTCTTCCAGAGAGCTCCACTCAACCACTGTATCGGAAGAAGTAGTGCATCAAGAAACCATAGTGAACCAGCGGTGTACAAGATATTTGCAAAGAAAAGCAAAGAAACGCAGACAGCATGCGAGATCAAAGAAGAGTTTTCACCGCTGCCCCTCAATGTGAAGGAAGAACTTTCCCGGGTCGCCGAGGGTGCTGGCGTTGTTTGTTCGCCGCTCCTCCGCCCCAAATATTGTTCTTTAGTCCAGATTAGAACCTCTCCTGTCTGGCTCTCTACTTTTGAAACGTCAGTCATCAGCAAAAATAGCAGCATCTCTATCTCGAATCGACACAGATATTTGTGTTGTCATCTCCCACCTGCTGGCTCTTTCCTGCTCACCGGTCCCTAGCCAGCTAGCATTATCGGACCTAGCAGGCTGCTACCTAGATGCTCCTCGGCTCCCTGAAGTCTGCTGAGCTAACATTTCTGTCTCCACCCCAACTCCACCCGAACTCCACCCTAACTCCACCCTAACTCTGCGGCTCGTGTGAGTCTTCCCATCCCGCTGCGATCAGCCGGCTTCCCCGCTGACATTGTCTCTCCCTGCCGCCTACAGCCGGTGGCTATCAAGCTAGCTAACCAGCTAGTAGGCTGGTCACCCGGCTCCCACTCTGCACCAGGCTGTCAGCACCTCCTACGATTTTCCTCTGGAAACCACTGGAATTATTCTCCTGATATGCTGTGGATTATAATTCTCATTTTATCTGGACTCACACCGCTCCTTCTTCCACGGTCATCCGGCTCCTGGTCTCTGCTGCCCGGGTCCCCAGCATTAGCTAGCTCCGTGCTTGCGCCACTTCACCGGATCATGCGCCGCTCTACTCCCTGTCAGATCTCCACTACTTTAATAACCGCCTGCGTCCGGACTGCATGGACATCCTCGCAGATTATGAAATACTCCGCAAACGCCATCCTCCACACAGAGGCTCTGGCCGTACGTTTTTATTTCATTCCACGTCTCCACACTCCATCCCGTCCATTCAGTCCTGTCACACGCCCACACTACGCCATCACAACAAACAACACGTGAATCTGACCAATCTCCTTCCACTCCCCCGGTCCACACAACCCCCCCAATGCAACGTCACCTCAGAGCAGCCCTGCTCAACACACGCTCCATCCACAATAAAAGCCACATTCTAAATGAATTCATTAAAGACAATAACCTGGACTTTCTGTATCTGACCGAAACATGGCAAAAACCCCTGGACTATTTTTCTTTAAATCAAATCACACCAGCAGGATTCACATACATTGACAAACCTCGCCCACAAGGGCGGGGTGGTGGTATAGCTGCTATTATCAGAAAGGAAATAAAAGCTACCATAATCCCCATCCCTGATGTTTCTTCATTTGAACACCTGATCTTTAAACTATCTGGTCCCACTCCCCTGGTCACAGCCATCATCTACCGTCCACCGAAGCCAAACCCCTCCTTTCTCTCCGACCTCTCTGACATTCTCACTCAGCTTTCTGCCATATCCCCATCTGTTCTCCTCTTAGGTGATTTTAACATTCATGTTGACGACCCGACCTGCAAATATGCCTCTGAATTTAAGGAAACCCTTCACTGCTGCAACTTCTCTCAACACATCAACTTCCCAACACACAGCCGTGGTCACATTCTGGACTTGGTCTGCTCCACAGTTCATCTTCAAATCTACAAAGACTATCTCCAGCAGTACAGTAACGCACTCAAAGCAGCTCGGTCTAATTACTACTCACAACTCATTCAGTCTGGCTCCAGCAACCCCAAGCGTCTGTTCTCCACCATCAGCAGACTTCTCAAACCCTGTGACAACGCCACCTCATCCTTCACCACCGAACAGTGCAACTCCTTCCTCTCGTTTTTCCAAACCAAAATCAGCAACATTTACAGCAATCTGACACCCTCATCAGCACCCCCCACCTTCCCTCCTGGCTCCCCCCCCCTTCACCTCACAGCCCCTGTCCCACTTTTCCCCTGTGACCCCCATGCAACTGTCCGACTTCATGACTGGAATTAACTCCACCTGCGCACTTGACCCAATGCCCTCCAAATTTGTTAAAGAGAGCCTCCCTGCCTGTCTCTCCCAAGTCATCGCCACCATCATTAACTCCTCCCTCAGATCTGGATCAGTTCCCCCCTCTCTCAAACTGGCTGCTGTCACACCCATTCTCAAAAGACCTGGACTCACACCTGACATCATGTCCAACTTCCGGCCCATCTCAAATCTCCCCTTTCTGTCAAAAATACTTGAACGTGTCATTGCCTCACAACTTAAAGCCCACCTCAGCTCCAATGATCTCTTTGAGCCATTTCAATCCGGTTTCCGATCAAAACACAGCACCGAAACAGCTCTTCTCAAAATCACAAACGACCTCCTCCTCTCCTCTGACTCCGGCAACCTTAACATCCTCATCCTCCTCGACCTCACCGCAGCATTCGACACCATCAACCACGCCATCCTGCTGTCCCTCCTCGAATCATCACTCAACATCACCGACACTGCACTCTCCTGGCTGAAATCCTACCTCACCGACAGACATCAGTTTATCAACATCAACAACTGCACCTCCTCCACTGCTCCTCTGTCCCAAGGTGTCCCCCAGGGTTCGGTGCTTGGCCCCCTCCTCTTCATCCTCTACATGCTCCCCCTTGGCAAAATAATTTGTTGCCACAACCTTCAATTTCACTGCTACGCCGATGACATCCAACTTTATATCTCAACAAAAACCATCACCCCCACAACACACTCCACTCTCACCAACTGTCTCTCAGAAATAAAAGCATGGATGAAAACAAACTATCTCCAACTGAACAGTGCCAAATCAGACATCATCATCATTGGCCCCCCATCCCGTATCAAAGACATCCAGAATTTCAACTTCACCATTGACAGCCACACTCTATCTCCCCCCCCTCACATCCGCAACCTCGGAGTCATCTTCGACAGTCAGCTCAAATTCAACCACCACATAAATCACATCACCAGGACCGCCTTTTTTTTTTTCTCTACGGCATACCATCCAACCTAATCAATAAACTCCAACATATACAGAACTCTGCTGCCCGCCTCCTCACCCACACCCGCTCCTGAGACCACATCACTCCCGTCCTCCAGAACCTCCACTGGCTCCAACTTCAAAGTCCTCCTCATTACTCACAAAGCCCTCAACAATCAGGCCCCCCCCCTACCTCACAGACTTGCTGCACCACCACGCCCCTTCCCGCTGCCTCCGCTCATCAGAAGCCAACCTCCTATCCATCCCCACCCGCACCAATCACCGGACCTGGGGGGACAGAGCCTTCTCCGTCGCTGCCCCCTCCCTCTGGAACTCACTCCCCCAACCCATCAGAGACTGCACTGACCTCACCACCTTCAAAAAACTTACAAAAACTCACCTCTTCAATCTGGCTTTTAATGTGTGATTGTTTACTATATATTTATTTGTTGTTCCTTCCTTTTCCCTTCACTATATCTGTAAAGTGTCTTTGAGCACCTGTAAAAGCGCTAACAAATTAAATCTATTATTATTATTATTATTATTATTAAGAAGAAGAAGGAGATATCCCCCCGCCGCCAGAAGTGAGAAGAGTCCTGACAAGCACCGTATGGGAAACTAAAAGCGGACCATCGGGGCGGTGGTATTACCGCGCAAGCCGTTTGGTGACGCTGGGGAAGGACCCCTCTGATGATTTTGTTTTGGAGTATTTCAACTCTACATGCGGGGTTTTTCAAACATCCTTGCGGGTGCCTCTGACTGCTTGGCTGAAAATGATTGATGGAAAAGCTACAAAGCTTAAATAACTTTTTAAACAGAGTCAGACATCGATGGACATTATACTGGTGTAAAAGACTCTCACTTTTGCAGAGGACTCTGCCTCCCACTCAACATAACAAGTCACACCCTCCTCACCAGATCATTTAAAAATAAGGACCCCTCAAAGAAAAGCATTGTGTTTTTTTACCTATGTAAAAGGTCATACGAAAATGTGTTATCTCTGTATCAAGATGATGTGTTTAAAAATGAATTTTGTGAAAAATACCAAAGGTGTGAGAGACATCATAAAGACACTCATTTTAACCACAGTGTTTGTTCTCTACAAATGTTTAAAGATTGTTACAAAATGTAAAAAATAAAAAGGTATGGAGACAAAATTCATTCAGGTGACTCAAAATTAATTCAGGTGACGATGTCTTTTATTAGGAAAACAAAAATATAATACAAATGGTTTAGGGGGTAAAATGTAACCATCTTGGACTTAATATTCTAACAAAATACTTTATCTGAATACATTTTCTTTTAAACGCACTTTTTGAAATTATTTATTTATTATGTTAGTGGAACAATCCAGTTATTTGTTAACATCAATGCTTTTTTTCTCTTTTCTTGTGTTACTAAGATACCTTTAGACACACTTTGGCGTATGCAACACTTAACAACTGGTAGAATATGAAGTACTTTGTAAGGAATTTGGTTTTCTTTTAATGGCAGGGTTGTTTTTTTGTAAAAACAGTTGTTCAGTTAAACAAGGTTTTTCTTTTCTGATAACCTTACATATTTTTTGTTATTTTCTGCTACCAAGATACTTTAAGATACACCTTGATGTACGCAACACTTAACAAAAGGGTATAATATGAAGTAATTGGTAAGGAATGGGGTTTTCTTTAAGGGGTGCAATACTTTAGAACTGGGTAAAATATTCATTAATTTGTAATGAATTGAGTTTTCTTTCTTTTGATTTTCAACATACTATTTGTACACAATTACTTTTTCCATATTTCTGACAAACTGTACTTTTTGACTTTTTCCGTAAAATCTTGACAAAACTATTACTTATTCTTAAATTTGACCTATTGCTGCTTGGTTGGAAATGATAGATGAAAAAGCTACAACGCTTAAAGAACTTTTTTAAAAACTCTCAATTCTATAAATGACTCCCCCCATTCAACGCAATAAGTCCCACCCTCCAATCGGCAAATCATCTAAAACGAAGGACCCCACTAAGACGATCGTTGTAAACTAGCCATGGATCTGAGAAAAACCAAGACTCCCCCTGCGAGTTGCAGCCAGGAACAGACTCCTGAACTACCATCATCACCACCATTTTGGACACCCGAATCCTGCAATACTACTGCTGCTGATTTTGCTCCTTGGGCCAAGACGTCTCTGTTTGTGGACACAGTGAAATCGGTGTTGGTTGATATTGTGGAGAGGGTGATACATCGGTACAGAGAAGAAATCTGCAACGGGTGCCGAGTCAGTCACCCCGGCCAGAGGCAACACGATTTTCTGAATGACATGTCCGATTTTTACTTCAGAAACAATTACAACGCGTTAATGAAAAGACTCTGGCTCACCGACTTCATTACTGAGATCGACCAGACTCTTATTGATAAAGACATTTTCACGGATGATTGGAGGATCCAAGGCGCTTCTGAGGCTTTTCTTCACAATCTCAAAAATTGCAGACGCCTCAAGGAGAGACTTGAAAAGATCCATGCCGAGTTGGATGGAGAAGAAGAAGACTATTAACCAGCAGTTGACTGAAGGCAGGGATTTGTTCGATACATTGACTTTTTTCTTTAAAGTAAAATAAAAATGGGAAACTACTATGCAAAACGCTCTGTATATATTGATCACAATGTAGTCAATACCCTTTTAATAAGTGTGGTGATGAGGACGATTGAAAACAGAATGAGTAGTGACCCCTGTGTAAAAAGAACAGCTGAAGTTTGTAAACTGGAAGACATTTTGGATATCGTTCGTTCTGGCAGTACTATTCCGGGTCATTGGGAAACGATTGTAAATAAAACATTTAAAGTGGTCCTGGAATCTTCATTTTCGGAAACATTCTGTAACATTACCGCAGAAATGAAACAAACATCAAAAGTGTATCATGTGCTCTAACTGTATGCTCTGTTTGTAGATGTAATGCATCTTTGTGTCGAAAACAGCATACACATGAATATTTTGACTGAAGTGAAAAAACTCCACCATGATATTTCCAGTAATATGGGGAATTCTAAGCTGGAGACGATCCTGGGGATGTTACAATCAGTATAACTATTGATTTTTGTTTGTGAAAAAATAAAAAATGTAAATAGGACATTTTTAAAAAATAAAAAAAGTGTTTTTTTACATTTAAAAACTGTTGTCTTCATTATAGCAAGGGGAGCGTGTCTGATACATGTGTATTACAGTCCTTCACATGCACTGTTGTCTTCATTATAACAAGGGGAGGATAACAGGGAAGATGTAGGATAAATGTGTACTGAAACGTGCGTATTATACACCCACAGAAACACAGAAACGCAGAAACACAGAAACACACAGAAACACAGACACACAGAAAACACTAGTATGGTTTTTGTGTTTTCAGTGTTTTCTGTGTGTCTGTACACACAAAGCACAAATCATTTAAAACAAACCCTGAATCAAATCTAGAGAGGACCATTAAGAGTCAGATGCTTGACGAAATCTACTAAAACAAAGTACTTCATTATCTACTTTTTCAGCTTTTATACACAAAAGTGTATCTTTTCAGTAACTTTCTCAGAGAATTTAAGCATAAATCTGTCAAATGTTCAAAACAGCCTTGTTTCACTGAAATAGCCTCAAAATCACAAACTGCCATTAAGAGTCAGATTCTTAACGAAATCTACTCAGAGTACTTCATGGTAGTGGTCAGCTTTTAAATACAAAAGTTTATCTTTCAGTAACCTTTTGAGAGAATTTAAACATAAATCTGTCAAATGTTCAAAACAGCCTTGTTTCACTGAAATAGCCAATATAACTTCATATTGGGCTTCCTTATAGTTGTGTGAAGTAATTATAAAAAAGATAAAAGATCATGGGGGCAATAGTATATTTTAAATTATTATTTCCCTCTTCAGAGAGACTTTCTTATAGTTAATAAAGTAATTACACACATTAGTTCACAATCCATACAACTAAAGAGAATATCCTTAGGTATCACCTAAATAAGATCTTTTTAAATGAATATGAATACCCTCTTTGCAAACAGATACTTCCTTGTAGTTAACAGTTTCACAAAAACTTAAAAAGAAACACGAGGAGCCCTCTGTAAAAGTGAGAGTCTTTTTCACCAGTCAAACCTTTTTTGATGCATACAGCAACATCTAATATTACACCCCCCTTTGAAAAGTACACAACCAGGGGGAAAATCTGTTACTTCCTCACAGAGCCCCTCCTCCAGCACACATGAACACACGCCCATGACCAAAAGAGGGCACAAGATAAGACCCCCGCACAGCTGCGGCATTCGTTTCTTGACTGGCACTCAGAACGGATGGCGGTAAGTTGTCACAGGCATCTCTTGGCCATTTTTCTTTTTTGAAAGGTGACTTGGTAAGTAGAAATTACTGTCTTTTATTTAGTTTTGAGCATATTTCTATTGTCATCTAATTCCACCCCCCACAATCTGCCAGCCTCATAGCCAAAGGAAGGGGTGGAGAAAGGGGGGAGAGGCCTGGGCTGGGAGGGGGCGGGGGGCTAGACCGTCTCACGCATAACTTCAAAGAGACACCTAGATTAACATCAAAGGCTTATAACACACCAGTGTGAAATCACACCTGCCTGTTATAACAACTCACATCAAAGGGCAAAACATCAAAGGCTAATTAGATTAGACAATCCTGAGGGGACAGGGACCAGACAGCATAACTTCAAAGAGACTGCCTTAATCAACACATCAAAGAATTAGACAACAAAGGCACTACACAGGGGGGCCTTTCACACCTACCTGTTATAACAACTCACATCAAAGGCTTAGACTACAAAGGGGTTTGAGGGGGCAGGGGCCAGACAACATAACTTCAAAGAGACTGCCTTAATCAACACATCAAAGAATTAGACAACAAAGGGGTGTGAGGGGACAGGGGCCAGACAACATAACTTCAAAGAGACTGCCTTAATCAACACATCAAAGAATTAGACAGGAACTACACAGGGGCCTTTTCACACCTACCCGTTATAACACCTCACCCCCTCACATCAAAGGATCTCGACCAATGGGAGGCGGGACTTAGCTCATTTGCATTCTTGGGGGCGTGTCACCTGTCACTTTGTATGCATACTAATGAGACGAAAGCGGCATTGGTACTACTACTCATATCATCTTGTCACGTGGGTTTCGGAGCAGGGACGTTGTTCAGTCATCCCCCGACGAAACGGTTTCTGCAAGGGGTACGAAGACTCAGACCGGTGTCACGCGCACTGGCGCCTCAGTGGAATTTGGCTTTGGTGTTACGAGCGCTAAGCAAAGCCCCATTTGAACCTTTAGAGCAGGTTCCCCTCAACATGTTATCAGCCAAAGTAGTACTGCTTTTGGCTCTAACATCGGCGAAAAGGGTGAGTGATTTATCCGCTCTCTCTGTGGCCCCGTCATGCCTCCGGATCCAAGGGGATGGCAGTCGGCTGTGTTACGTCCTAACCCAGCCTTTCTGCCAAAGGTCATCACAAGCTCTTTTAGGTCAAGAGTGATCACCCTGGATGGGTTTTTTCCGCCTCCTCATAAATCGGAGGAAGAAGCCACATCTCATCTCCTCTGTCCGGTGCGCGCGCTGTCCTGCTATGTGACGCGCACGGCGGCATGGCGCCGTTCTCAGCGCCTGTTTGTGCATTATAGAGAGCACTCGATCGGGCAACCTCTGTCTGCACAACGGCTGTCACACTGGCTGTGTGAGGCTGTGTCACAGGCATATGTCTCCTCTGGGGTGGAGCCCCGGAGAACATCAAAGCGCACTCCACCAGAGGAATTTCCTCCTTCAAGGCGTTGCACGGAGGAATGTCAGTGGAAGATATTTGCACGGCTGCATCTTGGTCTTCCCCCTGTTAATTTATTCAATTTTATTTGAGGGAGGTCTCCCATTCCTCTCTGACGCACCCTGTACTGGGTGTCCTGTCGGAGTGAGTGACGTCAGGGATCCAGCGGTGCGCCTATCTCCTGCCTCTCGGCACACAGAGAGCGGCCCTTTTCCCCTCGTATGAGAGGGATGTTCCCTTTACTCTGACACACTTCGTACGGAGTGCCTGGTCAGAGTGAGTGACGTCAGAGATCCAGCTGAGCGCTCCCCTACACGGAGAGAGCGGCTGTTCCCCTTCTATGATCGCAGGACAAGGTGGGACCTTCGTCTCTACTTTCTCACAGCGGCCGGTATGTATTGTTCGCAGCCTTCACCCCGTCGGGAAGATAGGCATGTTTGGCTATGTTCCAGGGACGGTGATGCGCCATTACGCATGGCACAACAGGCAGGGGGTGTTATTGAGCAGGTGTGTCTGTGCTTCTAGTGCCGAACGGACCCAGTGGGGCGCAGACTACATCATGCTTCGCCCTTAACCCAATAGCGATAGCCTTAGAGGGCGAAGCCATATACGAAATAGAACTGAGGTTACCTACTGTAACCCAGCTTCTATGAGTAAATGGCGCAGCCCTCTAAGCGCTGGGCCCCACTGGCTCTACGAATAGCTGAAGAAAAGTTATATTGTATGGGAGCAGATTGCCGGGCCCCCTTCCTATTTATTTCCCGGAAGGAGGCCCGAGGGTGGGGCCCACCTGGCGGGTGGGCGTGGACTACAAGTGTTTCAGTGCTGCGCGGGGGCGCAGAGGGATAACCCAATAGCGATACTCATAGAAGCTGGGTTACAGTAGGTAACCTCAGTTCTTAACATCTTAATATTTCCCCTTCCCCTTATGGTTGCACATGATTATCTAATCACCATCAGGTGTACTGCTGGGGTGTGGCTTATATAATTAAACAGTGCCTTTAGCTCACTGTTGCTGAATTTAAAGAAGAACTTAGGGCCAAAACGTATTTAAAATAAAAGAAGAAACGCATATGGAGCACGCCACATCTGTCTGTTTAACAAGATGATTTGGACGTAGCTTGTGACATTTTATAAACAACGTGCTAACTGACTCAAAAACAAACATGGAGGACAAAAATAACAATTTTGTGCAAAACAACTGAATGGAGAGCTCGTAGAACTGCCAATGGGAGACTTTTGAGTGAATTCATCGTCAGTGTCTAGTCCACCTGTGTCCAGCAGCAGGAGAGAGCCAGGTAGGCTCTGTATTGCTAACTTTTGCTAGCTTAATTTGTTTACGCAGTGAAATAAATGTAGTTTTCAATTTATTATGGCTGTTAGAGGATATACAAATGATTGCAGTTCACAATTAATGGTTGTGGTCTACTACTACTGTATTCCTTGCAAATGTTTTAGCCTAATATAAAATATATCTTTGCACCAGTCTAATTTGTTTCATAGTTGAGACTCCTACTTGTTGTAAACAAATATTTGTTTTAAAGGATTTTATTATTATTATTATTAACATTGAAATGAACATTAATATTAACATTACCTGAAATAAAATGTAGAAATGTCATTTAAAAGCTCAAATGTTATGCATGGTGCTGCTGCTCTGCTCACTTTGAATTGCACTGTTTTCACCAGTTCTCTCCAGCACAGGGCGCTACATACACATGAATATGTTGTTTTCTCCCGACTGCATCTCTTTATTTCTCCACTGATCGATGTGAAATCCTTGGTGACAGTTCAAGTTAAACATAACTTGTATTGGCAATGTGCTAAATACTTTTTATAATGGCTCTGGGCTTGGCAGCAGTTATCAACCTCAATTGACTGTGCCTAATGAAGTGTTAGCCTGTCATTTGCATGATGAGCTGGTTGTTCTTACACATGGGAGCAGAAAGACTTGAATAGAGGCTCCATACAGTATTTACATTCCCACTAATTCTTAAATGATTGACCAGTATGACTGGAATGCTAACACAGTGGAACTAAACTGGGGTCCACAGGCCCTCAGGGGCCTTCAAGGCAAGCCAGGAGGTCCCTCTGGAAACATGACAAATGACTTATTCTCATAATGAATAACAGGAATGTATCCCTATTTCAAAAGAGTGATTTTAATATACTGAGACGTGAAGCATTCACTTGAGAACAAATTATTTTCATTGTTTTTCTGTGTTACAAGATTATCTCAGAATCAATCAATCAATTAATCAATCAATGTTTATTTATATAGCCCAATATCACAAATGTTACATTTGTCTCAGTGGACTTCAGAAGTCTATGAAAATATTTGTATGTAAAGAAAAAATTGCTCTGCTTTTTACAATTAAAGACATGTATATACCAGAATATGCAGAGACTCTTTCATGGAGAATAACAATATTCTAAGTAAAAGAAAATCCGCACAGAAATTCTCATTTACTTTTATTTGGGTTAAAGACATCTGGAATTATGTCTTTAAGTAATATAGATGATATTGTTTTAGCTCAGGACTTTGCTATTGTTCCAACATTCTTCCTACTGCTCTGCTGTGTTTCTCAAGGATCAGTCAAACCAATATGGCATGCTTCACAGATATACCATGATGCATCAGAAATACTTTCCGTCAGGCGGTGACTCAAGAGACAACCAGGCCTGGCGCCTCAGTGGCACTCAAGTCCTTTGTAGGTTTCTCATTACTAGATTAAACTAAACAAGTAGGACGTGTTTTCCATTTTTTTAAGTAAATGAGAGCTTCTCTTGGGGTTTTGAACAGAACTTGTTTACCTTTCAAGTCTGAGATTAAAAACCTTTAGAATTCAGAAAAGAGGGCACCATTTGTTTTCCTCAAGTGAATGCTTTACACTTCGATGTGAATCATAGTCCAATGTTTGCCTTTAGCGAACCTGTAGTTGGAACCGTTAGAAGTTCCCCGAAAGTAAGAGACAGTTTTATCAGGCTGCGGACCTTGCACTAACAATTAGGTGATTTATCACATGACAGAAATAAAATCTGCAACTATTTTGATCAATTAATCAAAGTATGGCTCGGCACTATCTCAATATTATAGATATATCGTGATATGAAGCTCCACAGCATATTTTTTATATATCGTAATATCGCTTTAAATGAACTAAGAAGGCAGAATTACAGTAAAGTGATGTCATTTTCAGAATTTACTAGACTGATCTTGCTGTTTTATGATTTACCTTTACCAACATTAAATCCACATCACTGATGACTTTTTCTCAACAATCTTATTTCCTGAATATTTTGTCACCACATGAACAGACTATCCTAAAATTGATATCGGCCGATCGATCGATACTCTCTAAAAATGCCGATCGCGAGAGCTGATCGCATGATGTAAAATGTTGACGTAAAATACATGAATTTTCTCTGTGTGCGGCAAAACAAGCTCGCCAAAATGGCTTCACCAGTCTGGCAGTATTTTAAGGTGTCCGAAAAAGACAATAAAATGGCGCTATGCAACATGTGTGAAGCAGAAATCCTGCAGCTCCACCCGCTGAGACGGACCGGTGAGCGGAGCACCAAGAGTTAGACCTAACACACTTAGCTACTTTATCTACCTCTGGAACAAGCTAAACTAGTTATACATATATTTATTCTTCACTGTCGGGTCACTCATTACTGGATCAGTGAGCCGCATGAGATACCGACAGGCTGTCAGGAGAGAGAGGGAGAGAGGAAAAGAGAGCGCTTCCGCTCATGTCTCCCGTGTTATTATCCAAAGTTAATGTAAACTTGAATAATGTACGTCATTTGAATGTAATAATTATGTTGGTTGTTGTTTGTGGAAGCGCCAGTGAATGAGCATTAACTGAGTTGTAAACATCACTTTAAATGGAAGATCCCCATAGGCCTCGCCCATTCGATCGGATCGGCGATCGGCCGATACTGATTCCTGCGATCGGCCCCAAAATTGGCGATCGAAGCATCCCTAATTATAATACATATTTGCACTTATTCTAACATTATAAAGCAACCAATTAGTCATTTAGTGAAAAAGATCATTGTCAGAAAAATGCCGGTATGACTGCTAATGCTGTGGAACTAAACTGTTGGACTGAATTTAATTTTCTTTCTTTTTTAAATAAATCAAAGATTTGACTAGCGCTGAAACATTCAATCAATTAATTGATTTGAAATTGGTGTACAGTGTTGTTAAGTTTGTCTACGTATTGAAAAATAAGACAATTGGACATAATAAGCAAGCTTTAGAGGTGCTGTAGTATGCAGATTTTTCCGAGTCGAGTTCGAGTCCTCATGTATTAATCAGAGTGGATATGTTTGTTCAAATGTTGCTGTTGGTTTGGTTCTTATCTATGGAGCCCCTAAAGGGACATGGAAAAAAAACAGAAAAGAGAGAAAGTATCTTGTGAAAAAATAAAAAAAGAAGATAAAAAATAGAAAAAAGAGTCGGGATAACGGGTTAGTTTTTCCTGACTCTGTTTTTTTTCTCTCTCGTATAACATGTACAATTTTGATTATGATGTTGATTCAGAGAATCATGTGTTTAATCATATAAGTGACTCGTGTAAATATTACACCGATGATCAATTTAATGACAATGTTGGACTTGAAAATACATTTTCTTTAATACATTTCAACTGCAGGAGTCTGTATGCAAACTTTAATAAGATCACTGAATATCTACATACATTTAAAAGTAAATTCAAAGTAATTGCCATATCGGAGACTTGGCTAAATAAAGACGAAGTCACTGATTTCCAAATTGAGGGTTACGTGCTACACCATATCAACAGAACCAATAAGAGAGGAGGGGGTGTGGCTCTTTATGTGGACAGCGTCCTAAAATGCACACTGTTTGAAAAAATTTCAATTGTGACTGATGATTTAATGGAATGCATAACTATAGAAATTGAAATGGAAAGGAAGAGAAATGTTGTTGTGACTTGTGCATATAGAGCACCAGGATCAAATGTAGAGCTTTTTAAAGATAGTTTAGGAGTATTAATGGATGGCCTAAATGAAAATAAAACATGTATTATTTGTGGGGATTTTAACATCGACCTTCTAAATGTATCTAAACATAAAACAACTTCTGATTTCCTGGATGCATTGTACAGCAGGGGGCTTTATCCCCTAATCACTATGCCCAGTAGAATAACATCAACTTGTGCAACATTGATCGACAATATCTTTACAAATGTCATGGAAAACAGTGCTAAGAGTGGGCTAATAATAAATGACATAAGCGACCATTTACCTGTATTTGTAGCATATGATTGGCAATTAAAGAAAAAGAAGGAAGAGACTCGCAGTAGATATGTCAGGGTAAGGACTGCTGAAGCAAAAGACACATTTAGGAGTGACCTCTTAAAGGAAGAGTGGAGAGGGGTTTATGGAGAAGATGTAAATGCTGCATATGAGTCCTTCCTAAAAATCTACATATCACTGTATGACACACATTGTCCCACTGTACTCCGTACATATAAAGGTATCATCAAAAGCCTTGGATAACCAAGGGCTTACAAAATGCTTTCAAGAAGAAAAATAACCTTTATAAAGATTTCATAAAATGTAGGACAAAGGCAATTGAAAAGCAATACAAGGCATATCAAAATAAGTTGACAGTTATAATGAGACAAGCAAAAAGAGAATATTATAATAATATGTTAAAAGAAAAGAAAAATGATATCAAGGGCACATGGAAAATCTTAAATAATGTTATTGGAAATAAATCTGTATCCATTGGCCTGCCCAGTCACTTCATTGATGACAAAAATAAGGTTGTAAAAAACATGAATGAAGTAGTACATGAATGCAACTCTTTTTTTGTAAATGTCGGACCTAATCTTGCAAAGACTATTCCAAAACAACACGATGGGCAAAAAGAGGATGGCGGAATTGGGGGAAGTAAAGTGTTGCAGTCAATGTTTCTGGGAGAGATAAACGAAATTGAAATTAGATCCGTTGTAGACAAATGCAAAAATAAGACTTCGACAGATAGTGATGGGATCGACATGACATTAGTGAAAACGACTATTGACTGCATAATTAAACCGCTAAACTACATCTTTAATCTTTCATTTCAGACAGGTATTTTCCCAGATAGCATGAAAATAGCTAAAGTTATCCCACTTTTCAAAACAAGGGACAAACGCCAATTTACCAACTACAGACCAGTGTCCTTGCTTTCACAATTTTCAAAGGTCCTTGAGAAATTGTTTGTTCAAAAATTTGATAATTTTATTGAAAAAAATGAGTTATTGAGTGAGAGTCAGTATGGATTTAGGAAAAATCGATCTACAGCTTTAGCTTTAATGAAAATAACAGAAGAAATGTCAACAGCTATAGAAAGAAAGAAATACACAATAGGTGTATTTATTGACTTAAAAAAGCCATTTGACACCATAGACCATTACCTATTCATTTCAAAATTACATAGATACGGAGTGAGAGGAGTAGTTCTAGATTGGTTAAAAAGTTATTTAGATAACAGACAACAATATGTAGAATTTGCTGGTAGTACATCGGAGTGTATGAACATAGAATGTGGTGTCCCGCAGGGCTCGGTTTTAGGGCCTAAACTTTTTATTTTGTACATCAATGACAAATGTGAAACGTCAACATTATTGTAATTTGTGTTGTTTGCAGACGACACAAATTTATTTTGTTCAGGAGATGACTTAAACATTTTAGCAAAGTGTATTGGACATGAAATGGTCAAACATAAAAGATGGTTTGATGAAAATAAGTTAACCCTAAATCTGAATAAAACGAAGTTTATGGTTTTTGCTAATAGAAAAAAAGATGAAAACATTTCATTGTCCATTGATGGAGTTTTTATTGAAAGGGTTTCTGAATTTCGATTCTTAGGTGTGACGCTGGATGAAAACCTGACATGGAAATCACACATAGCACATGTTAAAACCAAAGTGTCTAGGAATATTTCTGTTCTAAACAAGGCAAAGTATTTGCTAGATTACAAGGCATTGAGGATGTTGTACTGTTCACTCATTTTGCCATTTTTTATTTATTGTATAGAAGTGTGGGCAACACGTATATGAGCAACATAAAGCCATTGTCAATATTACAGAAAAGGGCAGTAAGAATAATTAATAAAGCTGACTCAAGAGAACACACCAACAGACTGTTTTCCAAGTCAGGACTCTTGAAACTCAAAGACATAGCTGAGCTGCAGACATTATCAGTAATGCACAGGGCAAAAAGCAGAATGTTACCAGCATGTTTACAACAGTTGTTTGTTTTTGGATCAGACAAGGAAGACCAAATTTTAAGCATCCATATGCAAGGACTACTCTTAAACAAATGTGTATTTCGGTAGTTGGTGTACAATTGTGGAATTCTCAACAAAAGGATCTAAAGAATTGTATTTGTATTTTTCAGTTAAAGAAATTGTATAAATTAAGAAAGATGGGACTATATGAAGCAGAATGTGAATAAGTCTATGTCCTCTGGTCCTTCATGTTTTTGATGTCTTCGATGTGATGTCCCCTCTGTATTTGTGGGTCCCATTGCCATTGTTATTGTTGTTATTGTTATTATTATCATCATGCGTCGCTTTCCACCTTCTTCTCCAGTAGGAGTCAGATGAGGGTGTTGCACTTTTCTTTTCCTTATACATGATGTTTTGGTGTTGTTTTGTTTCTTTCCGTTAACCGTCAAGTGGGAAATAAGTATTTTTTTGTTTGTGTTTCTCTTAGTATCCTAAGATACTGTGATGTTTGGCTATGAAAAAATAAGAAAATATATATATTATTATGAAGGGCAGACCATCTATTTGTAATTATTTGTTTTTTTTAGAAAGGGGCAGGTCACATAAGATTTTATTCTTCTCCCTGCTCCTTTTCGCTCAATGGGAGAGTCATGTTTTGTGGCAAATATTGTACATTTGGTTTTGCGTACCATGAGCGGGACAAATACAAATGAAATGAAAATGAAATGAAAGTTCCAAGATTGCCTTGAAAGAGCTTTTTTACAAATAAAATAGTCTACATTAAACACAATACTGTCACCATTTCAGGCTTATTTGAGTTTATTTAGTGGTTCCAACATCCACGGAAACTGAAAAGACATTGATATTCCACTGACCTAATTAAACCATCACTGTGTTGAACATGACTTTTATTTGTTCAGGGATAGGTCATAAAGATACATTAATAATAGTAATCAATCTTTGGGATCAAGTCAACTTTTATAATTTGATTTGATTGTTGAGAACGTCATTGAAATGATTTTGACAATGGAACGGCGTGGAAGTGCAATTTTCAATGTGAAACAGTGACCAAGAAACACTCAACTTTTGCTCATGAAATTCCATTTTGTCCTTTTCCTCAATCATCCTTTCACAGAAAGAGCTTTTTGCCTGCTCTTTCTGTAAAAGCACAGAGACAAAAGTTGCTTGAGTCCGACTCCATTACTGAGCGAGTCCGAGTCGAATCACAAAAATTGACACTCGAGTCCGAGTCCAGGACTTGAGTATTACAAGTATGGTTTGAACTGATGGTCAGGTAAAACAAAACATGTGAATATCTCCCACCTTTTGTTCTGAGAGTCTGTGATTTTATGGAAATCCCAAGATTCTTTAATGGAATAATCACTAATGAGAATCCTCAGCTGTGTTAGGGGTGGTCTGTGCCTTTCCACACGTCCTCCCTGCTGGCGTCTTGTACGTTTGTGTGTTGGCCAACATGTCTTTCTTTAACCATCATGTTTGGGAGGAGGGGGGGTGCGGGGTCAAACTTGTTAACCTCTCCATTGAAGAACATTTCACCGGGGGAAGATGTGCAGTTCACTACACCTTTAGCCACCCTGATCCCACAGGCAGGACTTAGCTTTCATCACTGAGCAAACATTTGATCCGACAGCGGATCTGCTCACTAACCCTCACCCCCCCCCCCCCCCCCCCATTAGTCTGACACGTTTCACTCCATTGCTTTATTCTAACGGTGTACAGCTCAATGCCATAGAGTCGGAAAGATGTATCTCCTGAAAAATGACATACAAACAGCCTGGAAACCCAGGCCGGTGGCTTCAGTGTGGAAATGACCTGTACATTGAGGGTGTGATGGGATTTATGGGAGCAGAAAGTCAAGCCTTTTAGCCCCTGTTGTGGGATTTTGGGACTACTTGTTTGTTGTTGGAGGCCAGCCTGTGGTGTTAACCCATGACCCGGCTGACCTCTGACCTACGGGACGACAGCTCCATCCACGCGTCTGGGAGAAGGGCTGTCACAGCGGAAACATCCAGAGCATGGGCAGGGCTGAGGGGAGGGAGGGACGATCAGGGGATCAAAACCCACCCTGAGAGTTTAGAGTGTCGGGCTACCGGATACATTATCTGTCTGCAGGAAAGTGTGAAGAGATGCCCCGGGCTCCAGAGGAGGGTCGGGATTAAGAGCTCAGCTTTGTTAGAGCTTTCTCAGAGCAAGTGATGTGTGCAGGCAGCGGGCTAAATCACTCATTCATCTGCTGTGTTATCAATAGCAAAGCCACTAACTGTGTCCACTGTGTTTCCACTGTGTATCCACAGAAGCTCAGTGGGTCAAGTGCAGGAAGATGCTGGCCATAAAAGATGCCTTGGGCATATACTGATAATTTCTTGATCTGATTATACTGTTTTACAATTAACCAATGAAATGTATTCAGTCTATAAAGTACAGGGATGCAAAATACAGGGAAGCAGGCAATCTTAACATTTCAGGAGCTGGAACCTGCAAAGGTTTGGCATGTGTGCGTAATGAATGGCTTAAACAATCAATGATGTTGGAATTGTGTAAATTGCATCAAACTATGTATCTACGCAAAGATTACAAAAAACTGTTTTTTATTTGAATAAAGCAGCAGACTTACTATCTAGAGATTCCATATATTCTGCGTTTAATTACAGGAAAATATTTATAAAACTAACATAAAAATGATGTCATTGATGGAATATTTGACTCCATATTAGATTTGATTAAAGACATGAGGTGATTAACTTGCCCTTTCTACTGCTAGAGTGGCGCCCTTTTCCTCACGTTGTTTTGGGGAAACATTGAAGGGTTGATGTTTCTTTTCAGCATGATCATATAGAACATGTATGGAAAGAATGTTGATGCCAAAGCTCGAGCTACTTAGAGGGGAACATTGGGGTTCAAGTGGTCAAGGTTCCTGCTTTTACATCGCTGTTTATTTGATCTGGAACCCAGCATACATCCGATGTTGAGCTCCCTGAATTTATCACTGTTTTTGCTGATAACCAACTTCCAGTGAGGCTATCATTTCCACATTTGTCATCTATTTTTTCCAGGTGACACATTTCCCCATCTACCTTGCTGATGTGACCTAACGTCTGCTGCCTGAATAACTGCTGACAGAGGTTTTAAATCCCCATCTATGAGACCTCCATAATGTTCAGGTAGGTGACCGCAAACATCCATGTGCCAGCGCAGCGCCATACATGTATCACACCGGGTCACGTTATCTTCAAAGCCTGTCGCCTCCAGCATGTGATACGACCCAGACCTCAACAACACAAAATGGGCAGACATCTTGCATTCCTGAGCCCATTCCACAAAGTACAATAACTTCCTTTAATTCTTCGACCCTCGACGGCGGAGCCAGGGCACGTCCTGTTGTCCTCGCAGCACTTCCTGCTCATGCGGCTCAATCAGTCTCCCTAGTTGCCATGGTCACTGGAAAACACTGTACTCATGCTTAATCGGCACGCTAGCAGGTAATGCTCGGATGATTGTGTGGCAGTAAGAGTAAAGAGAACCGGCAGCAGTCCCTCTGTTAGATCACGTTGGCCTCCACAATTAGCTTTAGATCTTGGATTTTAGAAGTATGGTTCACTTTTATCTCCCTAACAACCATTCTCTTGGATTGAATCGCCTTTAAAAAGATGTTGTTTTTGTTCAACATAGTTATTGCACACCTATCTGACGGTTTAACTTGTATCTTCTGTTAAAGCGTGTTGAGGCAATATGATGTTAGTGAAATATTCAAAGCTAAGGCTGCACAGTGTTATGGTTGGCAGCACCAATACCCTACATGAATACATATCGTAGATGTCTTCATGCATCATTATCTACACTGACAGTGACGCTGGTATCTTTTTCACTTTGTGTGTCTGTGTCTCTCCCTGCAATAGCATCACAACTGTGCAGGAGGCAGTCAAAGTCATCTTGCAGATACACGCTTAATGTCCCTTGGCCAATTTGGTGTTGTATCTCGAGAAGTCCCATCACGACATGGTTTCTAGTGTTATATACTGTATATCTCCCCATCTAAGGTGTATCCAGGTATGTTTGGCAGTTTTGGGATCAGGGGTCGTGGGGCATCCAGTTTATCAAAACCTTTTTTAGTTCCACACTTTTTCCCAAACCATGTGCTGCCAGTGTTTGAACATAGTTTACAATCGCTGTACTCGCTGCAGGAGGATATGATCTTATATTTTTGGATAATTCTTTCAACAAATATATGAATGATACGTTCTTTGGCAACAACATACAGCCTGTAAATACTATCGTGACACATTTGACCATATATTGAGTACCAACATAACACTTGACACATTGTGACCATGAAAGCCTTAATCAGGGCTGATTCTCACTCAAAAGCTTGTGAGAATTGCATACTGTATAATTTTTGGATGAAGGCTTGGTTTGCTTCATCACCATTATTGCTGCCAGCCGCTGTTCATTTCTCAGCTTCTGGCACGGCAATCCTGGCCAAACTGTCATCCTGCTTAGTCAAAGACAGTGAAGGAAAGCAGGCTGACTCTCCTGGATTTGACTAACCCTTAAGAGAGGCTTTTCAATTCTGCTTCCTGCACTGCTTCATCTTAGCAGGAGTCCACAACCCAGAGGAAATCCGACTGGAAACTGTCTTCTTAAAGAGACGTTTAGAAAGTCAAGGGATTTGTCAGAGTATCCTCTTCCATAATTAATGTTCATCATATTTAGATGAATTTGCCTTGTTATTTAGCCTTTAATGCAAATCTCCTGTCACCAAGCACCATCTTTGAAAACAGAGGAGGGATGTTACAAGCCCTCATGCCCTGATGGGATTAGGATGAGCAGCTGTTTGCAAAGGAGAGAGATAGCAAATGAAGCTGTTGGTCCATGACATCATGCATCAGGAAGGTGATACTGACTAGCCTCGACCTACCCGTATCCCAACAGTCTGAGCGCTACACCTCCGCCTGCGGCCTGTAAACAGAGGCTGACTGGCTCTTGATGCATCAGTCCAGGAATGCTCGGAATCTGTTTATTCATCCAAACAGCTGAGAGTGAACCTGCTGAATGAAGAATGAACCTGTCCTTCTTACAGTACATATTTACTCCATTTCACCCAATAAGTGATAGGTTTTATTACCACACTGCCACTGCCACTGATTTTGACACAACGGCCCAGCCAAGATGAGGGTATTCGTGACTGTACACTTTCCCTCGAGATTCATCCCGTATCTCGTCATGCAGAGAGGTTTTCACACCTTTCTGCTTAGCCGTATCAGATGGCATACCGGATGCATGCGCCTCGACCAGGGCGCAGTTATGCTTGGATATTCTGGAGGTCAGGTTGTTATCTGAAATGCCCCTACACAACCGATCTCAAACATCTACAAACAACTTCTTAATGCAGCAACAGGAATTTATTGACACTATGTTTTTATCTGATATGATGTTTTTAGGGTTACCAAATAGTTGACTCCCCTCTTAATTTCGTCATGATTGTTCATCATTATCAAATTCTCCCCTCATTCTAGTTGTAGTTATGTAGGTAGACAATCATTAGAGGTGATCTCTTATCTTAGATGGTGCTGAAATCTCTTTGACATTACAATGAAATGCAGCAAAGGGCCACAGCCGGATTGGAACCGGGGCCACTGTGGTAATTCAAACTTAGTACAGGTGACCTACTGGAGCTCCCCACCAAAACAACTTTTAAAAGGGGCCCGATTATGCTCATTTTCACCCTCTGTCTGAAACCAGTGCCCAGTCTGCTCTGATGGTTAGCTGGCTGACTCTTTAGTGAAAAGAGCCCAATGTAGGTGTTACCGGCACAAACTTGGGGAAGAAACTTTCGGATTAGATCCTTTGCAGACCGTGCATGCAAAAAACCTATAACACACTACAAGAAAAGGGAAAACCCCAAAAAGAAGAATAGGGCCTCTTTAAATCAAATTTTAAATTTTTAAGTTGACCTTGGGAGTTTTGAAAAAAGCCAGCTGTCAGTGTTTCAGGGAGGACTTCTTTGGGCATACATAATTGTAGTCCTTGTTTTACAACACTTAAGAGTCACTTAGTCACTGGCTAAGGATTGCTCTTATCTTCACAAGCCAGTAAAATAAGCTACAAGTACTTTTACTAAGACTTTTTTGAGTGTCTTTTTGCAGTGCAACCACTTCTTAAGTTTTACACTTGATGGAACACATGTCTGGCACGCATTCATTGTATTTATAAGTAGTATTACCTTTACGTACCTTTTTTAATTCCAGCAATTACACATGAGTCAAGCTGCTGTTATATCAGCCCCAGGGACACACGGGGCGACATGTTGAAACAGATCAAATGTATGAATGTTTTCGATGTTACAGTTGCGCTTTGTTTTTATTAACTGACTGAGCGACACTGTTTATTGGCTCTAACATGATCAGCAAAATCCTCTCTAAGCCCCTTCCCCTCAGCTCTGCACGCTCTTCAAACTTCACACAAATATGTTATGAATATGATCTTCTAACTGCTTTCCCCAACAGGGCAGCATGTAAGGAATGCTGCTTAATGTCATCTGCTGTCAGTGCGACTTAACGCGAGCCGCTCTGTAACACAGCCAATATGTTAAACCCTGTGATGTCATGGCGTGAGAGTTTGGGGAAAGAGAAACCGCCGGCACGCGATGTTATTAATAGTGCGATGTGCGTGCGCAGAAAAAAAAGGAGCAGACCTGGAGCAGCTCCCACGGTGTTTTATTAGAGCTGCATATGTGTGTAGAGATCAATGTGTGTATGTGCAACGCATGAAGGACTCGTCTCTTGTTGCTGTAAGTGGGTATTAGGTTTTTTAATTCAACAATTTTACTTACTTTGTGATTTGGTTTCTTGTTGTGTCAAAAATGGGTAGTTTAAAAGTTCCAAACCCTAATCTATTTCCAATTTAAAGGAGCCCTATTCTGCTCATGTTTAGGTTCATATCAGTATGTAGTGTCTCTGCGGTGACATGTCTCCAAACTCTAATGTTCAAAAAGTTCTTTATTTTTCACATACTGCTGCAGCACCTCTTTTCACCTGCTCTGATTGGCTAGCTGTCCGGCTCTGTCGTGATTGGTGAACTGCTTAGCCTTATAATGTGTTGGAGGGTTCAAGATGTCATCATGTCATGGAGTTAACATTACATTACATTGCATTTGGCTGACGTTTTTTTCCAAAGCGACTTACAATAAGTACAATCGACCAGGAAGACACAACCTTGAAGAAAACAGAATCATATAAGTACATCAGGTTTCATAGAGCCAAACATTTAAAGTGCTACTCAACTGGCTATAGATAAGCCAGTCCTTTATTAGTATATAAGTGCTTTGTTAGGAATTCATTGTTAGTAATTCTATCGCTCGAAGTGGAGTCGAAAGAGATGAGTTTTCAGTCTGCGCCGGAAGGTGTGTAAGCTTTCTGCTGTCCTGATGTCAATGGGGAGCTCATTCCACCATTTTGGAGCCAGGATAGCAAACCCACGTGTTTTTGCTGATGGGAACTTGGGTCCCCCTCGCAGCGAGGGTGCAGCGAGTCGTTTGGCTGATGCAGAGCGTAGTGCACGCGCTGGGGTGTACAGTTTAACCATGTCCTGGATGTAGGAAGGGCCAGATCCATTCGCAGCATGGTACGCAAGTACCATTGTCTTGAAGTGGATTCTAGCAGTTACCGGGAGCCAGTGAAGGGAGCGGAGGAGCGGAGTGGTGTGGGAAAATTTAGGAAGGTTGAAGACAAGATGAACCGCTGCATTCTGGATGAGCTGCAGAGGTCGGATGGCACATGCGGGTAGACCAGCCAGGAGGGAGTTGCAGTAGTCTAGGCGTGAGGTGACGAGAGCCTGGACCAGAACCTGCATGGCTTTCTGGGTCAGCTGGGGACGTATCTTCCTGATGTTGTAAAGCGTGTATCTGCAGCAACGGGTTGTAGCAGCGATGTTTGCAGTGAAGGACAGGTTGTTATCTAGGGTCACACCCAGATTCCTTGCAGTCTGAGTCGGGGAAACAACAGAGGTGCCGATGTTGATTGTCAGGTCAAGAGTGGGACAATCTTTTCCCGGAAGGAAAAGCAGTTCAGTCTTGTCAAGGTTGAGCTTGAGGTGATGAGCAGACATCCACTGAGAGATGTCAGCTAGACAAGCAGAGATGCGTGCGACGACCTGGGTCTCTGAGCGGGGAAAGGACAGAATTAATTGGGTGTCGTCAGCGTAGCAGTGGTATGAAAAACCATGCGGGCTAATGACTGATCCGAGCGAGTTTGTGTACAGGGAGAAGAGGAGGGGACCAAGAACAGAGCCCTGAGGGACCACTGAGGGAAAGTGCAGAGCCTGGTGCAGGATGAGAAGAGATTTGTTTGTTATGTTTGGAAAGGGGTAGAGAGAATGAAATGAAGAAGTGATCGGATGTGTGGAGCGGGTTTACAGAGAGGTTAGAAGTAGTGCAGTTCCTTGAGAATATGAGATCAAGGACATTGCCAGCTTTATGAGTTGGTGGGGATGGAGACAGTGAGAAAGCAAAGACGGTTAACAGAGATGTTAGTTCATCTATCTTCCCTAACTGGAGGATGAAGTCTCCGAGAAGTACAGCGGGAGGGCCAGTTTCAGGGATGTGTGAGAGGAGATTATCTAAATTATCTAAAGAGCTACCTAAAATGATCACCTGATTGCTGAGTTCTCACAGCTGTGGGGCCACGCCCCTCTAATTAGTTAACTCTCTACAGCTGATGGGCGACAGCAGAATGTCCCTGCCTATATTGTAATGCAGGGTTGAGTACCCCACTGAGACCTGTGTAACAGGTTCCCTTTGAGCAGATCTGAAATTTAAAATCTCAAAAGCACCGTTTTGGCTACAGTAACTACAGAACAATTATACAGAGTAGAATAAATGAAACAGAGAAGTCTAATTAAATAAGAATATAACTTACAGTGGTTAAACAAAGGAGTCCAATGGAGGTGTATCCGGAGGGGATTTGAGCCTTTGCAGACCATTAACTATGTCACCACAGGACAGTAACAACTCCATAAAGCATAATCGGGCCCCTTTAAAGTTGATTCCGGACTTATCTCACAGTAAATGTAACGTCTACAGAAGGTCCAGTTGTGATAGACACGGTTCGCCCCACTGCAAGATACCCACCAGTACAAAGCATGAGATCAAATTAAATTAGGGTTCACAGCTCACAAGGGTACATGGTCATTAATAGATGGCACTTCAATCTCTTCTTGAAAGAGGCTCTGGACTTTATTTCAGCAAGGTAGTTTGGCAATGAGTTCCATTCCTTTATAGCTCTATAAGACCAGTGGCGACTGGTCATTAGGGGCAGGGGCACAGCCCCACCTAGTCTCAACAGAAAGTATTAAAAATAATGATTACAACAAAATGCAAAAAATAAATTTAAAAATATATAAAATATATTTTAAGATCATGTTTAATAATCTGATTCGTCTGTACATTGCTGTTTTAGTCTGTGTTCTTCTAATTAGTGTCTACAGTGTGTGCCTATTGAGCTGCTTAGAGCCATGTGGGACAAAACCCGATCCTGCCCCTCCCTCTCTCTGTCTAAGTGAACGGTGACTGTAAAAACTACACTGCGCATGCTCAGAATATTTTCCTATTTAATGTGTGGGGCAAAAAATAATGACCAGGAGCATAGAGCTCATGGATGTATAATAAGAACTGGATACAGCGTGGGAGGCGGGGCCTCATTTATTCCTATGAGAGTTGCTCAATGGCGCATGATGACAAAATGGCCCAACTTTTGAGAGAACGACACATCACAGATTACCCGGCATGCCTGAGAAGTACCCGTATGTGCACTCATAGAGCATGCGCAACTTTGACCACGCCGCCCAAAAGGCTAGTTCACATTAAGCACGTGAATTTGCGTACACGTAACAGCACCGCTCGCTCATGACAGCATGGTACTGGATTTATATTAACGAGGCGGCAGTTAAGCAGCTAGCGGCTAGCTAGTAAATTATGCTAAGTTACACATCAATCGTTATGTACTTTTATATTACGCTGACATCAGGATCTAGTGATATCCAAGCAACAGAGCTTCATTTAGCATGATACTTGTGTGGGTTGTACATGAAACCACTTAGTAATATATAAAAATGTATATGTTGAAGCCTGTTATGATCAATTGTGAGTTAAAACTTTATCTAAAAAGTAAAGCTGATGATGGATTACTGTGGTGGAGTTAAAATAACAATAGCCTATTTCTTTTTGAAATGTGATGGAGAAAAAGGATAGTAACTGTGATTATTCATGTTAAGTAGCCCACAAGTAACTAAAACAATTGCAAGTGCAATAAGAAGCTACAGGAACGTTAATCTACGTCGGTAATATTAACTTTATTTAATACAACATTTACGGTACAATATTTACATCATACAGCCCATGTAGTATAATATTTTACAAATGATGAATTACAGCAAACATGTGCAATATATCCATTATTACAGCTCCATGGGCTGGCAGTAAGGCGATATGGTCCGTTGTTATTGTGCATCCATGGGTAAAGAGAAACTCATGTAGTACTGAACACGTAACATGAACGTGCCGGGCGGCGCGGTCCAGTGGGTTAGATGCCAAGGGAAATAACTCTCAGAATAACGTTATTAGCAAATTTTTACAACTTGAGGAAAGAATGTTTTTAATAAGGGCTATACAAGTGTTCATACTGGGTAGTTTATTTAGTTTAAAAAAAATTATCCAACGAGTTACAGACCATTCTTTCCCAATGTAAGTCAATGGGGAAAAGTGTTTCCGGGCCCAGCAACCTAAAGGAATTGTAGTACCGCCGTTTGACCAGCACGAATATTCTCATCAGACTCCGGCGCACTTCCTGGGGGCTTGATAGAGCTGCCATCCCCACCATACGTCATCTCACATCATTCAGAGCTGATTGGCTGTAAGTACGTGTGCCGCGAAAAGTGTGGTGAGTGAAGAGGAGACGAGAGCGCTGCAGTGAGGCGTCATAAAACCCGGAAGTAAGCTGCGCATGGCTTCCCTCGACAAAAAAGCAATGAGATTTCTCCATAGGATTTTAGAAAATAGCTCGTTAGATAAATGCACGTTTTGTTCAGCCGGATAATATTCACATGTCTACCCTACTTTTATAATTTTCGAATCATAAATCTATTGATTAGATTAGATTTATGATAGACTTTTGAAACTACAAGAAGATAAGGAGGACTTTTACAAAAAAGTAATAGAGATTTTTGTCCAGAAGGATAGGAAAGACTTAATCTTCAAGTCAAGGTAAGACTGCAATTTTATTGAAAATGGGATCTTACTAAGAGAGAACAATTCAATATTTAAATGATAAAATTACATTTTGTGGGTATCCTTCTGTTGAACTGTCTGTTTAAAATTAATTAAAGCATCAGACTAAAGAGGCTTTTGAAAATAATATTATATTTTGATTTAGGTCAAAATATAATATTTGTAAACCTGAAGAGTCAGTGCCAGTGCCTCACCAGCCATGAACCTCACTGCAGAAGCTATAGACATCTAAGTTTTTTGTGCCCCACCACTTTTGTACATATAAAAACGCCACTGTGTAAGACACAGAAGATGTGTCCTGGGTTTAGGTGCCAGTAGATGGCCTGATGTAGCTTGTCTAGTCTTATGGTCATGCTCATCTCTTGTGTAAACTATTTGTTCATAAAAATACAGTGGTCTTTTGCTAAATTGGAAATGATTTAGAAAAGTGATAACACAAGATTGCAGATGTTTCTCCACCGGAAGCCATGACAGGTTTATATGCATAACTCCAATATGAGTGCGCTTCGATCAGTGGAGAGCTAGTCTAACAGCTATGCTCCTTCTCATAATGATAATGGCTGCTCATCAGGAGATAACACTGATGAATATGGATCCTCATGTTGTTTTAGTGGATTTTACATTAGCTGCATGTACATGTCAAAGATGCACCAAATAAGCAAAAGGTAAAATCAAAGAGAAAACGGGAAAGAGGCAGACAGACCAGAATTCTTATTAATGTCCAAAGAAGAGGACAGAGGCTCCTCATCCAGAAGATGTTGGCATTTTAAAAACAGCTTCATATGTTTAGCTAATCCATATACAGTATGTGTATGCATTGCATTTACACGGTAGTAATGTATATCGTGTTTCACTGCAGTGATTAGAAGAAACCAAAATGAGATTGAGGGAACTTTATTCTCTAAAACCTTTTTGTAAGTAATACTAAATAAGCCATAAATACTAAATTAGGCACAATATGTTTGAGTACCCTTAGAGCTTTCTGCATCTGTGTGTTATCCAAATTGGTAGCTAATCCAAAAGCATTCCACCTATTGTTTTTACAAAATGATTTGAAGACTGACATCATTCTATAATTTAGCATAATGGTTTGCCAACCGTTTCTATCAACACAATCCTAATGTCTTATATACATCCCCTTGTTTTGTTCCTGCTCCAGAGGTGCTCGTAAATCATGAATGTTTATTATAAAGCAAAGTGACAAGCTAACATGCGGTAATGCAGTGAAACGTGGTGAATGAATGTGGTGAGGTTTGATTTTGATCAAAGACAAACATAAGTGGGAAAATTCCTTAGCTTGAAAACACTGAGAATAAACCTCTGAACTGACACGTGATCGATGCACCCCCAAGTCTGCATTCTTGAGCTTTTCAAATGTTTTATTTGCATAGCTATGCAACATGGCGTGTCTAGTCACGCCCCCGCGTTGTTTTTAATCGATGCACTAAGCGTTCACCTGAACTAGCGGCATTCATTAAAGACTTCTCTACTACCAGATGGACTGCATTTGATAAAAACATTAAGAACGGTCTGAACTTGTACTGAAACCTTAGTGACTAAGCTACAACAATTAAAGGGAGTGTTTTGTTGAGAACCCTTTTCTTTTTTCCCATACAGGAGCAACATTTTTTCAAACTGGATTCCTGTAATGTAATACAGAAAGGAAATTCAGTAGCAGCCAGATAAAAGTCTGTATTTCTGCAAACAGAGCCGACTGCCAATTATAAAACTGGTGTCCTTATTGCAGTGTGATGATGATGATGATGATGATGATGATGAGGAACTCGTTGAACCTGGATAACAAGCAAACAGCAAAACAGAGTGAGTGTGAGGGGCAGGGAAATGGAGGAAATGCTCATTGTTTTTAGAGTTAGGAAGGACTTTTTTTTTCTCTGACTCATTCAACTATTGGGAATCATTCCTTGTGTTTTACCTACATTCTTTGAAGACCCTCAATTTGAAGCCCACCTTCCTCTGAGCTGATTTGATTGGCTGGGAACTGGCGAGGAGTGGTGAGAAAGTGGATCCGGCTCGGATGCCGAACTCCTCAGGGCATCCTTACTTCAAAGAGATTCTCACGAACACGGTTCACTGACTTTGTTTGGGATTCAACATAAGCTACTTTCAAATATCATGAATGAGTGAAATTACAGCTGTTATTGACACTTTTTGTCCTTTTGATTTCACATACCCTATGATTTCGATAGTGTGTGTTCAGAGTAAGGATTCAATAATAATTTTAAAAAAAAGAAAGCGACAAATACAGATCCCTGGGGGTGGGGGTGGTGTACAGGCTAACCTGCAGTCAGAAGCAGACTCAGGCAACAGATTTTGGGGATTTTCTCTTAATGCAAATCTACCTGCTGAGTTCACGAGACAAAAGTTCCACACTCCAGCTTTAATGAAAGATTAGATGGGGCAAAGCTGTTTCCGCCTCCCCCCAAGTCTTTATGCTAAGCTAAATTCAGCTAGCTGCATGCTCCACTCAATGCACAGACACAAGAGGGGTGTCATTCCTCTCATCTCGTTCGTCCAACACACAAACATACGCTAAATAAGAAGTGGGCCAGTAGCAGTATGACGTACGAGTTCCAAGGTTCCAACTTAGTGAAGGTCATCAGCAAGGAGCAGTTCCAACTGAACCTCTGGACTACTGACTGAGCCCCTGCACATGGGCAAGTCCTAAGGAATTCTTTTATTTAGTGAGCCTTTTCTTGAGGTACTTGATCTTCCTCTACAGGCCATTGGAAGAGGGTCTTCGGGCAGGGAGCAATATATTAGATTTGTTGTCACTACTGCAATAAACTTGCTTAATTTGAACAAATGTTAATTGTTACCTACCTATGCTCATGTCAATAATTTATTCGTATCCAATCCTAGTTTCTAGGATTATTTTTATAGACTTTTTTTTCAGTGTTTATCCATGCTCTGTTTCAATGTGAAATTCCCCAGTAGGACTGAACTGAACTCATTCTTGGTGAAAAATGTATGAGCAAACTATTCCTTTTGAGCCACTCATAGTACAGGTTAGGGAAATATTAAGCACAAGACGGGGAGTTTTGATCCGAAACACAATCTTTTCCTACATATCTGTACAGTTTGAAGTGATGATTGACGCGGGGAGGCATGTGGTGCAGTGGGTTGTGCGTTGGTGTTCGGATCAGGGTTCAAACCCCACTGCACTCAGCATGTCGTTGTGTCCCTGACACACTTCACCCCAAATTGCTCCTGTCGGGATTGCCCACAGTATTGAGTATGTAAGTCGCTTTGGATAAAAGCGTCTAACAAATGACATGTAATGTAATGTAATTATTATAAAGAGGTCTGGGATTGAGTTTTTACTTGTGGATAACATTAATTTAGTTTTTAAAACCTTCTGTTGCTTTAAACTGTATTAAACTCACTAACTCAATAGTCTATTTAACCTTGCACAGGACCACTTGATGACGCCAGGCACAGAAGAAATGATACCTCAACATTATCCAGGGAGTAATTACATCTCCTTCGAAATGTATTTTGCAAAACTCTAGGGTAGAATATCATTATCATTTTAAGGAGCGAGGGTTGTTTAGTCCAATGTTTAACAATTGTAGCCCACAAATCTCAAATGTAGCTGTAATTGTGTGTTAATGAATGTTTACACTCAAATTATAGCAATTTCCAGATCTAGCCGCTGTATCCTCCTTTTTCTGTCATGTTATTTTTGTGCAACATAAGGGGGATTTCTTATGCAAGAGCCCTTAGCTATATTTAAAATGATTCATCTTAAGCGCGTGTGATGATTACGAGGCCTCTAAACCAGGGGTCTCCAACGCGTCAATCGCAAGCTCCCGGTAGCTCGCAAGCCCTCAATAAGTAGCTCTCCGAGCAAATCCAAAATGTAAAAAATACACAAAACAAAAATGGAAATGTAATTAAATGAATCTACCCTATGCATAAACGAAACCTCAATCATAGCAAACCAGGGTCGGCGTCATGGGTCACTGTAAAAAAACGGCAAAGTGGCAAGCCTTGCCCACCCAACACCGGGTGGGCAAGGCTTGCCACTTTGCCGTTTTTTTTTTAATCATAAGTGAAAACGTTTCCACTAAAGGTTTTTTGTGTGAAATACATCAGAAATAAAGAATACAAATATAAAGCACAGCCTGAGGTGTGCTCACTGCTGCTCTCTGATTGGTGTGTTGCTTGACCAAAGACCCTCGACCTTTGTTTTGTTATCATTACGTCTGTTAAACTGATTATACAGTAAAGCCATCGAATATGATATACAGTACAGTACAAGTAGCCTACTTCTGGGTCTCTGTGTTTCATTCAAGCTCGGCTCTGTGTGTGTGTGTGTGTGTGTGGCTCGAGCGCATTTTGTGAGTGCGCGAGCGGTAACGTGGAATGTTGTTGTTAGCATCTGGTTAGCTGGCTATGCTAACGGATATAAAGAGCTGTTTCTACACCAAGGTGGAGAAGAGTCCTCTCCTGTCAGACTGAGATAGGGTTGCCAACCGTCCCGTATTAGCCGGGACGTCCCGTATTTGAGCCAAAAGGGGCGTGTCCCGTACGGGACATTGTTTGTCCCGGATTCCCGTGTAAAGGGGAAAATAAAATAAAAAATTATGTTTGCGCGCAATGCAGTGTGTCTGGCCGCGACGGGCGCTAGGACCGCTCAGTTGACAGGGCAGGCACAATGCTCGCACGTGTATGTGAGATTTTCACGGGCGCGGCATCATTGTTTGTGTGGCATGTCAGCCTGTTCAGTAGTGGAAAATGAGCGCTGCCGGTGGAGGTGGCGATGAAAGAGGAGAAGAGAGAGAGGATGTGGTTCTGGGCCCTGGCCCTTCTAAAAAGAAAAGACTTGTGTCTTTCAACACACAGTGGAAAGGAAAATACAGTTGGGTAAAGCCCGTGAGTGGAGATCTGTCTCGGGTCTTCTGCACCTTGTGTCGGAGGGAGTTTTCAATAGGTCACGGTGGAGAAAACGACCTGAAACAGCATGCTGGCACAGCACAAGCGAGCAATACAAAATAAAGGTGCATCAAATATTACAAAATTCTTCGGCAGTTCAACTGCAGAACAAGACAAAGTTGCTGCATGTGAGGTAACATCAGTGTATCACACAGTTAAGCATGGTTTGAGTTACAACAGCATGGACTGCAGTAATAAGCGGGCAAGTGCCATGTTTAGTGATTCGAACACTGCAAAGAAAATGCAATGTGGAAGAATAAAGGCTGAGATGATAACAGTCAATGTGCCCCAAAACTGTGAGGGATATTCTAAAAGAGCTGTGTCCTCCTCCCACCGAGGTTGCAGCAGGTGAGGAGGTTACTGATACTGATCAATCTCTCTGGAAAAGCCAACTATTGTTCTATTTTGTTAACGTGTGGTTTTGAGAGAGAGAGAGAGAGAGAGAGAGAGAGAGAGAGAGAGAGAGAGAGAGAGAGAGAGAGAGAGAGAGAGAGAGAGAGAGAGAGAGAGAGAGAGAGAGAGAGAGAGAGAGAGAGAGAGAGAGAGAGAGAGAGAGAGAGAGAGAGAGAGAGAGAGAGCTGTCGTGGTGCTGTTTTTGTGTGTGAGAGTCAGTCAGCCGATTGATGGGAAAATGGTTGGTTGAAGGATAACATTAAGTCTAATAATGATGTACCGTGCATGTTCACATCATGTATACTTTTCATTACTTAATACCATTTTTCAAATATTTTATTTTTTAACATTTTGGACAAAATTTACAAAATGTCCCCCGCGCGCGCGAGGGACACATGCATGTGTCCCGTTTTTCCATGTCTGGAAGTTGGCAACCCTAGACTGAGAGGATCTTATAACGTCAGCTCAGTGTGGTAAGGACTCTCTCAGTGTTTAGATAGTTCACTTTAGTGTAAGTTATCTCAGTGGGTCTCAAACGGTTTGGTCACCATTTATGTAAACAAGTATTTGCGAGGAACACCTTTATATGATCATTATAGTTATTAAAAAATAAGAGAATAAATGAAAAACGGGTATGAAATACTATAGGACAGTAACACAAGAATACAGTTTAAAAGGGGAGTGATTAGTAAAATATCCATAAAGAAAAAGTAAATCTGTGTACAGTTCTGTTTCATATGGATGCTGAGAGATGTAGGCTATCCATAGATCTCTTCATGTTGCTCTCAAAGTGCACCAGATTGATGCATTTAACTTCAATATTTTAAAAATAATCTTCCAGGGGGAGCTTGCCCCCAGACCCTCCTAGAGGAGGTTAGGTCCACCCCCACCTAAAACATGTTCACATGAATAGGATACTAAATACATTTGCACACTTTTTATATGGTGGCCTATGTCCATATGTTTCTGTTTTGGTGGTCGTGCCACAACCGTGCATGTATGCACAAGTCATAGGTGCGCTATAAAATAGCGCTACACCCCTGCAATGTGTGTGAAAAACAATAGACTTTACAGCTGAAGTTGCGTTGGTGTTTGTGTGTTGGTTGTTGACGGCAGTGTGTGCCCCCCCTTGGTAAATAATTGACCCCCCATTCGATTTGTTCTAGAGCCGACCCTGTAGCGAACTCAATCTACTTACTACAACTCTATATCTATCTATCAACCATCCTCCCTCCACAATGAATATCGACCAATCACGTTCTTGCTTGATTTGCGGGACCAGCGTTGCAGTCGGGAAGAAAAGCAATGCGGAGTGGCAGCTCACCGCACACTTCATAAGGAGTTTGACCGTGATTTTCCTTCTGGCAGAATCTACACAACGCATCAGCCCCATTGAACAGCCTAGTCGTGCCAGCCTATACAACACACGAGGGTCAGAGTTTTACTCTGTGTGTGTTGCAAGTATACAGCTCCCTTTCATCTGAGTGTTGAGAGCTGTATCCGGCTGGCTGTGGCTCAGTGGATAGTGTGCTGGACTCCGAATCAGGGGATAGCAAGTTTCGTCGTTGTGTCCCTGAGACACTTCACCCCAAATTGTTCCTGTGGGGATTGCCCACAGTATTGAGCATGTAAGTCGGTTTGGATAAAAGCGTCTAACAAGTGTCATGTAATTTAATGTATCCATACATTCATTTTGTGCTCAAAGTGCACCAGATTGATGAATTTAACTTCAACATTTAAAAAGAAATCTTCCCGGGGTTGTATGCCCCCGGACCCCCCTAGAGGATGTGAGGTCCACGCCCAAATAAAGCAGGTTAATATAATTAAATTGCATACATGTTCTTTTAGTAAACACTGAAAACGGGTCCCACAGACCCAAACAGCACACACAGGTTAAAGGTCAGCATATAATTATAATAATAATAAAATGTGCTAAATACACTGCAAAAAACAAAAAAAAGAGGAGTAAAAGTAGCTCATCGTAAAAAAGGTTGGAGACCCCTGAACTTCAGTTGCAAACCACAGGCTTGTTTATGACAAGTTTATCCTCCAACGTGTCAGATTCATTTAGTCTTCATGCAGCTCCGCAGCATATCAGCAGGAGCACGCATACAGCATATCAACTTGGATTGTGTTGTAAACAAGTTATTAAATAAGTGCATCGCCTGACCTTGTTTTACCACAAACAATGATTAGAATGACATAAGGCAGTAGAAGGCCCTCTCCTAGGGCCTCTTGTGCTCACTGATAGTAACAGATGATAAATGTGTTCGTTCATGAAATATTGGTTAGTATTTTCATAATATTTTTACTCTGAGACCAACAGCCAAGACATTTTACCCTAATTGGAAGGTGTCCTAGATTCCCGTGATAAACAGCGGATGCAGCGAGGTGTGTTCAATTCATTCACCTTTACATTCACTTCCAGTTGAATTATGACTTGGTGAGGGCGTAGAAACAAGAAAAGGATTTCAAGTGACTGGCATTCCAGTTTTCCATTGCATCAGAGCTGTCTGACAAGAATTAAGGAGACGATTGCTGTAATTGAAAGAGACAGAAGCGCCTCCTTTTCATCCTCGGCCCTGGGATTGTCTTTAAAGAAAAATAAGTGATTCCATGATGCACACAGGACGGCGGTTTTATGTGTCACATAGCAATCATGATGGCTTTGTCCTCCCAAATTCTAGGGAGTCTGGAATAGCCGAATATCACGGGCATTATTCATTACTGGAATTTATTTGAACAGCTCGAGGGTCCTTATTGAGCGTGGCTCTTATCTGCAGCGCTGCAGGAGCCGCCGTGTGGTTCCTGTTATTGCGTCCCGCAGTGTGTCGGCAGATGTTGCCCCCACTTTGGCTGGGACACGGCTCTGGCCTTTTCCACTGCCCCCTGTTCAGACTGTATAAACCTCCATGACAGAAAATAAGGATTGTTTGTTATCGCAATGCCAGTCTACAGTGTCTGGAGCATGCGTTGTTTTGACTCTGAGAACAATCAACTGTTGTAATAAAAGAGTCTCCCTCCCCCCCACAGCTCACCTCCTCCCCTCTAACCCCCTTGTTTGTTTACAGCAAGGATTCCTCTCAAATGTCACTGTCCTTATTCTTTACCAAAACAGGGAAACACCTCTACCTCAACAACTCTTCTGAACAAAACAAATAGATAATTTCTCTTTCGGCTGACAGCTGTCAACAGTGTGTCTATTAATTAGATAATGATTTAAAAGCTTGTTAGGTTACGTTAGACTGAAATGAAGGCTTCATAAAAAGTACAATTAAAATGTGGGCTGATGTTCTAGAAGCTTGTCCAATGAGATCAAAAACTTTCAACACGGAAATTAATTTGTTATTACACTGAGCTAATTTATTGTTCCCATTTAGTTTTCCAGTCTTTAAACGTCCGCCACAGGAAACCTCCCACAAATGACCTTTGTCTAGCCGGTGCCCAACCTTTTTTGAACCGAGAGCTACTTTTAAAGTTGCCAGTCTGCCGAGATCTACCAGTCCAAATAGAGAGGCGTAGCCATTACTGACAGCCTACCACCAGGTAAATACACACTTCTACTTGTATTAAACTGACCTTTGTACGATTAATACTTCATAAAATACTGCAGATCCTTTATCTTACCTCTTTCTAATCTACACACATACAAGTATTTAACTGAAGTTACACAACAGTGCTGTTGATACAGAGTTGAAGTTTATTCACACGTCACTACAGTGGGTAATGTTTTCAAGAAACATTGAACAGTGCTGCCACATATGACACAGGGAAAAAAGAAAAGACTCTGAACCCTTTCTTTGCCATTATATAAAAATAGTGTTGCTCCAAAAGTATAAATTAGGCTTACTAATAAGACAACTCAGATCTGAAGCTACACAGGAATCTGCTGCCAAAGTCTAATAAAAAGACAACATTAATAGAATCAAACCCTTTTTTTGTTGCATTTTAGTAGATTATAAAAAGAAATGCGTTTAAAATAGGATGCAAGCAACACTAGTTTCTTAACCTGAAGACTATAATCAATTTAAGTTTGCATTCTTATTCTATTTTGTACAATAATTATAATGAATAAGTTCAAACTAACTAAAACTTACAGCTGATTTATAACGGTATCTCACTTGAGTTTTTATTATATCAAAAACCTTTTGAAATGCTGCTGTTATTTTTACTGTCCCCAAAAAGCGCGTCGGCAGCCTCCAGGAATGCTTCTTTCACAACTTCGCCGTCTTTGAAAGACTTCATGTGTTTGGCAAGAACGTGACTGACACGATAAGATGCTCTGGTAGCAGCCTTGCTCTGACCCGATGAGATGCTCTGGAGCAGCCTTGCTCTGACCCGATGAGATGCTCTGGTAGCAGCCTTGCTCTGACCCGATGAGATGCTCTGGAGCAGCCTTGCTCTGACCCGATGAGATGCTCTGGTAGCAGCCTTGCTCTGACCCGATGAGATGCTCTGGTAGCAGCCTTGCTCTGACCCGATGAGATGCTCTGCAGCAGCCTTGCTCTGACCCGATGAGATGCTCTGGTAGCAGCCTTGCTCTGACCCGATAAGATGCTCTGGAGCAGCCTTGCTCTGACCCGATGAGATGCTCTGGTAGCAGCCTTGCTCTGACCCGATGAGATGCTCTGGTAGCAGCCTTGCTCTGACCCGATGAGATGCTCTGGTAGCAGCCTTGCTCTGACCCGATGAGATGCTATGCTAGCAGCCTTGCTCTTGTTGTTGGGCCTGGTTAAAATGGACTGCTGTGCATTTAGCTGTCCTTTCAGGCGTAGGGCAGAATTAGGAGGGAATTCCGTCTCGTAGCGTTTGTGCACTGTTTTGAAATGCTGCTCCTAAATGACCCTTCTTCGATAAAGCCACGCTCGCATTGCAGATGAGACAGATGGACTTTGAATTAGAATAGATACAAAAATAATAATCCTCCCACTCGGAGTGAAAATTATATATGTTTTGCTTCTGCCATAAATGCGGTCTTGTATGTGTGCGGACTGTCACTCCTGTTGACACGGGTTGCGTTCGGATAGTTTACAAATCAGCTCCTAAATTCTAACCCTATCTCCTATTCCTTGACCTCTGAGTGAAACGTCACGGGGTTAAGGGATAGTGGATAGGAGAATTCAAAAGGACTTAGGAGAAGAGACTGCGGTGCTTTAGAGAATCCGACTGCACTTTCACTATCCGACGTGTTTATGATGCGCCAGCGGACGTCATTTTGTGCGTCTGCTGCTGTGGGGAAACTATGGAAACTACAGTTTTCTATACAGCGGACTACAACATGGATGTTTAATAAGAACGAGGGACTACTGTAAACTCATCTAGAGACTCTGCACCGTGCTCTGATGCTGTTGTTTTGCTTTATGAACGTGGACAACAGAGAAACATATTCTTCATGACCAAAGTTGGAATTGAAATAAAAAAGGAAAGTGAAACTTATGCTCGTCACCCTCTCCCTCCGGTCCACATTAATAAAAATGATCCCAGTATGATTGTATGAACGTTAGTCCTTAACATCTATCAGTGTGTATATCACCATTGAAACATCTTTTAAAAGTTGAACAAACCCCACACAGCTCAGTGAAATGTTGACTTTATTTGATCATTTCAGTAAAAACTAACGTTCATATTTCTCTTTTTGATTATAATACTGATGAACGTTCAAAACAAAGCACTTTGGCAATTTACCACATACGTTTTAAAAAGCTTAATAAGCACCGTAACTTTCATGATATAATTTCTCCGTCATAATCGATTGTTTCCGTGAACAGCCGACTGTTGTGTGACGTCAAATGCTGCGGCTGCAAGGCATTGTGGGGCAGCATTTTCTCCTCTCCTTTCGGTTAGGGAGGTCCAGTGGTTCCTAAGCTAAAGGAGGTTATAAAGGAAGTTTGAAACCTCCTTTCCTATCATTCTAGAGAATTGGAACGGCACTTATCATGGCTGCCACTGAGGAACTTCCGGGTCATTTCACTCCGTTAGGAAGGTTCCTAAACTAAATGGACTATTCCACTGCAGCCTGGGTAACGTTAGCGAACTAGTGCACTGCCCACTGCCCACCAGCCACGCCCCGACACATGGGGTCACGCCGGCCAATCACAAAGCTTTGATGCTTTGATGCATTATTCTGGCACAGGAAGATTATGTTATAGGACATTAACGATAAAACAGAATATTGTTGTTCTATTTTTAGACACATCTCGCGATCGACTGGGAATCTCCCCGAAGCATATAAACTGGAACTGAATGTTTCAACTGGAACTTTTTAACAACAGAATCCCAAAGGCTAAAATACCTGTGATCCCTCCAGAGGGAGTTTCTACCCCCCCAGCATAAAACGACTCCATTGGACTCCTTTGTTTACTTCCCTAACATAGTGACATCACTATCTAACACTCGCACTTCTTTTGCCTTGCGCTCCAACACATTGTATGTGACAGGCTAAGGGGCGGGACATATCTAAGCAGTTGACCAATCACAACAGAGCCGGCCAGCTAACCAATCAGAGCAGACTGGGCTCTGGTTTCAGACAGAGGGTGAAAAGAGGTGCTGCAGAAAAAGAAAGAGCTTTTTGAACATTAAAGCTTAGAGACAGAAGAGGCACTAAATACTGATATGAACCTGACAATGAGCAGAATATGTCCTCTTTAAACAGATAAAATGCTTTTTATATTGTTAATGTTGTTCTTAACTGTTGAAGGGCCAGCAGCCCAAAATTCAAGATAAACATTCTGATGTTTGGTCAGTGTTACATCTTTACCCTATCTTCATATACGATAGATATTCACCATATTTGTACAATCATTTTGCGATTTATACGATTGATAATGCCAAAAGGGCCATCATGTACAATCATTTAACCATATTGGGATACTTGTACACTTAGTTACTTACAATTAGTATTTGGTTTTAGTCTATGCTGTCTCATCTATATTATGAAGTTGTTGTTGCTAACTCATATCTTGTCACGGGACGTCTTTCCGACTCATCCTCCCGTGTTGGCGTCATAGCTGCATAATCTTGCAGAAAGTAACATGATTTATTGGGTTTTTTGTAGGTTTGGGATAAAACCATTTACAGAAGCAAATGTGTGTCGGGGTTATGACTTCCATGCAATACTTTTGCTAAAAATGCGATCATTTCAAGCCTCTGGTACGAGTTTACCATTTTCTATCTGGCAACACTGAGCAGAATCAGACACACAATGATGACCCAGACAGTTTTACCTTAAACTGTTAGTTGTCTTTAAACGTTGAGTCATTAATTAACAACATGTAGGTGTTGGCCATTACCTGTCTGAATTACACATTTAACTCCTGCTAGCTTTGTGTTGCGTTATACTGACGGGTGTTTCCATTATTCTATCCTCAACCCTGTTTGAATCAATGACGGTAGGCTACAGGAAACTACATCCTCCAATGATCTTTCAGTTGAATCAGCACCTCTCTAAAAGTAGATCATAAAGTAGGATTTATTAGACTGGAATTATTTGAGCTAGTTGAGCTAATGTTGGATTAGGAATACAATCTCCAAAGAGAATCCAAAGCAGTCCAAGTTCCTTCAACATTTCTAGATAGGCTCTAAAAATAAATAAAACCTCAGTCGACTCCATAATCACATTAAGAAAAAAAATCACACCATCACCTCACAATGTTGTACCTTTTTTCATTCGTAGAGTTGTACCACTCTATCATAGGAAAGTGAACAAGAGGAAGCTGCATTAGGGAGCTTTTTGTGACACAAAGCTGTGATTTAAATCTCGGTCTAAAATGGAAAACTACTTACTGAAGGAGACTTTGGAAGCTTTTCAGCTTTCCTCTCCAGACTTTCCATCCTTCTCTTATGAAACTGAACACTGTGTGATTGAGGGGGATCGTTAGGTGGACGGTGGGTGGTGGAAAGGTGGGAGTCTCCCCTTTCAAAAGGGTCCGAGAACAAAACAGGAAACCATCCCGTTGTTTTGGCTCGTGGTCGCTACAAGTGTTTGGAATTTGGCGGAGGTGAATCCACATGTTTGTGCTCATGTCTGCGCTCAGGTCAGAGCATGCACACACAAACAAACACACACACCATCACACACAGTGGAGGGAATGTCTGGCATACCTCCGTGAGCAGAGACACGAAGAATAACCCCGCGTCTCCCGTGGATGTTATGAAGAGCGATCGCCGAATAGACTAAATACTGGCCGAGATGATTCTGTGACCTTGGTGGAAATCTGGACTTTGTGGGTCAAAGTGTTTGTAATGCTTTGGCCTTCATGATTAGAATGGTTCAGAAAGCCTCTTTAAAGTACAGGTTATTTGAATAATGTAATCTGTTACAATAACTGGTTAACAAATGTAATCAGTAACCTTATCTGAGTATCACAATATAAAAGTAATGTGACCTGATTACTTTCTGATACTTTTCGAATACCTCAATTTCAAGCAATGCAACTAAATCCAACAGAAAAGAGATATAAATTAGATATTTGTAAGTGTATTATTTAAGATAACAGAACACTGTAACATATTATCACAAATGTGTCCTCTTATGTAACAGCATGTTGCTGTTTTAGCAAACACAGTGATTTAGATAATAAATCAGGTGTCCACCAACTGCATTAAAAAATATATATATTTAAAATAAAGAATGAAAGTAACCTAAATGAAAAAGAAAAAGAAAATGCAGCTAGTACATCTAGCTATAATAATATGTATTTTAATATGAATCTTAACATTGTTATCCTGCTAGTAATCCACACATTGTAGATAACGTACCAGTAATCTGATTATATATTTTCTCTTTTTATCCTGTTTACCTAATCCCGATGTAATCTGTTACTCCCCAAGGCTTGTTATTATGTAAACTTGACTTGGTCCTGAAGTGTTATCTGTCTCTTTTTGTTTGGAAAATTGAAAGGATTTATTCTTGAAATCTTATCACCTCCAAGAGACGATAAGAGAGTGTGGGAATGATCTCTTTGTTGTTGAGGAAGAAACCATGCTCCACCTCCTCGGGCATCATATTGTTCTGGACTTGTTGGCATCTTCACATTTGATCGGGGACTTTTTAATACTGATGTCAGCCGGTATGCTCCACCCTGACTAACAAAGTAACATCTATTCTTCTCCGCTCATGCGATGGAACCTCCCCTGCAGAAGCCTTCCTGTAGCTGTCACTTTTGTGCTCCTACCCTCAGAGGAGATGCCTCTCCTGATAATCAAAGTTTTTCAATGCTTCCTATTATTGTGTATAACAATTGGGTCGCATCGAGGTCAGAAAAGAAACGAGAAGGTTTGGCCTGTAATTGATACCTCGATTGTTTCAATTCTAGTAAAAGATAAACCATCAATCATATTGTCACAATGTTCAAAATGCAATGTTCTCCTAATGGAAAGTCTCATTGTAATTTAAAAAGAGACAGACAGTGTATTTATAGTATCATACCTGGCCCCAGTGAGGATTGCTGGTTTAAAATAACCTTTCAATTGGATTCCAATTTGCAATATTCATGCAATATATTCATATTTATACTGGGGGACGCTGGGGACATGTCCCAGACACTTTTGGAAAAGGACACTTTTTTCCCCACCACTTTGCATTTGGATCATTTGTTAAAAATGTTCTGAAAATAGCATGCACAAAGAATTGTACACTTTCAGAGTTTATTTGTACAAGAGAACATGAACACTGGATTTATTTCTGGTAACCCAAGTGGTGCACTTGGACCTGCAACACATTTCATATTAGTTATGATTGAATAGAAAATAGCTTTGCGGCAGCAAAGTCACTGCACTAGTTGTCAAAACAAGTATTGTAAGCATATGTATGTATTGTTTGTGGAGAGGTGCTTGTTGCACTTCAACAAAGTGAAGCCCATGCTGCGAGCACTATCTGTGTCTACCGTGATGTCTGTATCTCTCACTTCTGTGCAACTTCGAGACATTTGCTAGCACATGGTGCGGCAAAATGTCTTTCCTCCGTTGTTACCTCACGGAAAGCAACTGAGTGCAGTTGTGCTATTACATTGAGGTAGGGATGGTTCACTGCTGGTCTCCAGTCAGTGCCATTCATGTCTCTTGTGCTGATTCCTCCGCTTTCTTTGACTTCTCATGTTTACCATGTAATTCATGTTAAACATCTGCGCGAGAACTAAGGAAGAAGTTTGGGTGAAATTTGGTGATTAATTTGTGTTGTTGGTTTTGACGTTTTGACACGTTAATGTGTTAATGATGACAACTCTACTTTAAACTGCAGAGGGGTTTTCCACAACTTTACATTTTCGATTAAAGATGGAAACCAAATCTGAGTCCTCGTTGATATAAGCAATCTGTTATTTTGAAAGTGTAGAATGTATCAAAGTTGTTTATAAAAAAAACGCACATTTGTGTCTTAAAAATCTTCGACAGCTAGCTGTTTGAAAGAGTAATGTGACAAGGAAAGACTACATGTTCCTTTTGTTCCTGTGAACCCAACGTTTCTCTCATTACACTCAGTGTTTTGTGTTTACCTATAGGAGTTGTCACTCAGGTTCAATAGCAGGGACCTTTGACCCCGCAGAAGTACTTCCAGGTGGGGCCTCTGTGGTCTGGCCGACAGCAGTGCAGACCTCCTGCAGCTACACACAGACATCCCAGCCCTAAACAAACAGTGATCTGTCCACTCAGAAATGTTGCGTGATCTCTGCGAACATGGCAACACAGTCATGCAAATGCTGACAAGCATGGAAACAATCCCTCACTGTCTGTGGCTGATTTTTTAAATATGTCGCGATTTCATTTACTATAAAGCTAATCCAGTACTATCCAGAAACACTGGTTCCTTGTAGTTAATGCAAATCTATCACATTTTTACAGTTTTGATAAATACCCTAAAATTGTAATATGGACTAGTAGAATATCCAAATCACACTTTACGCAATGAAACCACACCATGATCATTTTAACATATTCTACAATGATTATGTGATTGTTTCAAAAAGGATCGTTCTCTCTAATATCACAATATCATATGGCAATTTCCTTCAAAATATTCGCAATTAGTTATTTTCTGCCGTATCGTGAAACCCCAGTCAGTTTCTCTGTTAAAGTAAATGCATTTGGCCAGGTAGTTTCCTCAATGCATTATCAGTCATCAGGTTATTAATACAGATAGCATATCCATTTGAATGCATTCATTCGGCATCACATGTGTATGTAGGAGGGCTATGTGAGCTCCATACAATGTTACAGAGGTGTCACTGACCAATGATCTATAGTGCATATGTGCATGTAGGGTATTCCATGCTAATCTGATCCGTTCCTTTGCTCTTTTGTTCTCCCTTTTTTTTCTATTGTAGCGTCAATCTTACTTTACAACTTTTAGCTCTTTAACCCACTAAAAACTTCAAAAATGACTTCCCAACTCTGGAGAGAGGACCACCCGAGGAGCCAGTGCAGGATTTCCTCTCCCTTTTATTTGTAAATGTCATTACTTTACACCTGACTCTTTTCACCTAAGATGCCACAGAAAAAGATTGTATTTTCGACGCACTTCCTAAAAATTATGATATGAATATCTAACTTCTATTTCCCAGCAGGCTTTTGAAAGTAAATGTATATTCTACTGCCAAACATTAGCAGTCTTTACCGTGAAAGCTTTGAGTTAATTCCATGTTCTACATGAAGTTGATGTAGACATATTTCAGCGCAGTGATTTAGTATAGGTGACTATTACTGTTATACTTCTCCATCCATTCAAGTTATTTTGTGCAAGTTCATAGGGGGCTTATAACCCATACCAGGGGGCGAGTCAGGGTCACAAAACACTGACATTCTAATCTCTTGGCCATTTATTTTTTCTTGGTCACTTAACCTGTATGTTTTTGGACTGAGGACACCCTGCACACTCTGCAGCCTCCACATGGTGAGGCTCCTCAGGTTCAAACCTTGACCTTTCCATGGGATGTGAGCGTACCTATTACAAATGACAAAGGAGTCCTGCACCGTGATTCAGTTGATTTAATCTCTTTCCATCACAACTGCGCTGCTTGTGGCTGCAGAATGTTGACAGTGTATCAACCTGCCTCTTCTCATGCAACGCTCGCCTGTGGCTCCAAAACATCATCAGCTAAAGATCAGCTGTCAGGCCATCGTTCAGCCAAATGTGCTCCATGTGTCAGAGGAATGTGTGCAGGACAAAGGCTGTGGCTTGTTGCATTAGTGAAGCTGGAACGAAATGATCGTTCCTTCCTCCAGTACCTCAGGAATGCTGGTGTGTGAACCGAGGGGTCACTGCGGAGCACACAGAACATGAATGTGAGGAATGTATTCTTCCAAAATCCTTAGCAGGTGCCTGCAAGCATCCAGACTGTACATGTAATCTTCCCTAAGGGGACCGTGGCGCCCCTGATATCACGCAAGTCTCTGTGCGACTTCTTCTTTGTCACATCATCCTGGGTCTGACTTACCTGCGTGCTAAACTTTAGATGGCAGGATGACTTGTACAACTCTGTCTTTTGTTCAGCTCTCCAGATGCCACCCAGGAGGTGGAGTCCTAGAATATGGAAAACATCTCTGTCATTCCGTCCACCTGCAATGTGGAAAATATTCCAGAGGGGCGTTTGGGACTGAAGCTGAAGCATAAAATGTTCACAATGCTTCATGTGAAACTTTAAGTTGCTAGCAAACCTAACCACGTTTTCCAGCTGATTTCACTTAACCTGAACGAAAGAGTTCATGGAAAGTTTTCAGAGCTGCAGGGAGGTCTGTCAGCTGTGACGGGGAACAAACAACTCGGACGCATTAGGATGATGCTGAGAGAGGCGGCAGTGTGAGGAAGGGCATGCTGTGTTCACACTGTGGTGGTGAATGAATGTTCCCAGGTGCCACCTGCACTCCACAGACCCCACGAGTTTCCCATTGGTCCTGTCCTCACTTTCTGCCTGTTTATGTGACAGAGTTCCAGTCAGTCAGCCAGTCGTTACCGGGCATCACAGCCACAGTTCCTGCTGTTTGATGGCATCTCCTTCTCCTCCTCCTCCTCCTCCTCCTGGTTCTCTTCCTCTAGTTCTACCAACTTTTCTTTTGGCTCAGTAATGGGAGGTACAGTATATTAAGTAGACTGTAATCCTGCTTCTGTTAAATATCATACGTTTTGATCAGGGCTGAATGCTGACCAGTATGATTTCCTAATGATGTAGTAATGGTGCTTTCTACATTGCTGAGTTTCACACTGTGGCCAGTCCAAAAGTCCGGGTCATTTTGTTTTACTATTAAGAGCACAATATAATGAAATGTCAGCCTCTAAAGCAGCAGCTAACTTACTGAAGCTTAAACAATCCATCTTTGATCAAGGGGAAAAGTCAGGTAAAATCCTGGCATGGCGTATAAAACAACTTCAAATTGAAAGAACTATCTCTATTTCACAATGTGAGACGGGTTTTGAACATTCTACATGACCAAAGAGGGCACCGGATACAGCTCTCTTGGCATTAGATGCTGAGAAAGCTTTCGACAGGGTGGAATGGTCCTATTTGTTTGAACTTCTTGTCCGCTTTGGCTTTGGGGAGAATTTTTGTAATTGGGTAAAACTTCTATACCGGCTCTTATGGATCTGATTAAAGTGTTCAGCCATATATCGGGTTACAAAGTAAATAATTCAAAATCCTCCATCATGCTCCTTAACTCGCAGGAAAGGTCTAACCCACCCAAACATGCTGGCCATTTTAGAACAGTAAATACTTTCACTTACTTGGGTATTCAGATTGTTCCCAAATTGGAAGATATTGTGAACTCTAACTATAATCCAACTATAGCGTCTATTTCCAAATCAGTTGATAGATGGTCAAACCTTCCGATCTCTCTAATGGGTAGAATTAATATACTCAAGATGAATATTCTCCCCAAGCTGTTATATTTATTTCAAAACATCCCCCTGCCACCCCCACCAGATTTTTTTCCTAGAACGAAGAAAATGTTTAGTAATTTGATATGGAATAACAGACGCCCCAGGCGCCATTTATCTCTCTTGTACTTGCCTTATGATAGAGGAGGGTTACAGTTCCCTAACATGTTGTGGTACTACTGGGAAGCTCAGCTGAGAACATTGATGTTTTACTACACAGAGGAGAGGCCTCCGGTGTGGAGGGATGTTGAGTCTTGGTCCTTAAAGCTCCCACTTCCCACTTATCTATATTCTGACAACCCTAAAAACCTTTAAAAAACTACAACTAACCCTATAGTTAAACATATGATTGGTGTCTGGCAGGAGGTTAAAAAATATGTGAACGAACCTTCTTCTCTCTCCTGGTTCAGCCCGATCTGGGGAAATACTCTTTTTGCGCCAGGGAATGCCGATGGAGGTTTTAGACTATGGACTGAAAAGGGGGTGGGACAGTTAAAATACATGTTTGGAAGTGATAATGGGAAGTTTTTATCATTTGAGGAACTTGTCAGTAAATACGATATCCCTCGTAAACATTTTTTTAAATATTTGCAACTCAGGAGCTTTGAAGGAGCGAACCAGGATCGACTCATGCTGGCCCCTCCTGTCCATATTGGAGAACGTTTTAATTAAAACCCCTTTGGGAAGGGCATCATATCTGAATTCTATGATCTCCTGCTGGCGTTCTCTTCAGAATCCTCGAACTCTAGACTCAATGCCTGGAAAAATGACTTACAGGAAAATCTAACATTGAAACAGTGGAACAGTGGAGCACAGCTTGTAAAGCGGCCCAAACACAGACGGGTAATACGCGTCTAAAGCTTCTGCAATACAAGTGGCTAATGAGAGGGTATATTATACCAGAAAAACTGAATAAATGTAACGCTAATATCCCAGACACGTGCACCAGATGTGGGGAAGGAAAAGGCACACTGTTCCATTGTCTATGGTTATGTCCAAGAATAAAGGAAACAGAATATTTTAGCGATCAGCTTAAAGCTGGAACCAAAAATGTTCCTACTTGGCCTATATCCGGATGGACATAACATACAACGTTATAACCAAGTTTTTATAGATATGTGTTTATTACAAGCAAAAAGAATGATTGCCTTAACATGGAAAAAGTCTGGCAAACCTAGTATTGCACAGTGGTTTAGGGAACTTTCTTTATGTCTGCCTTTAGAAAAAATTACTTACATTCTCAAAGACAAACAAGAACTGTTCCAGAAGGTCTGGGGACGTTTTATAGAGTATACCAAGAACAACGACCTATCTCAATTTCTGAACGAAGCTGGGGCAGGATAATGCGATAATGCTATAATATGCTATAATATGTTAAAATGTAAATGACTGTGATATCCTCTGTAGAAATACGGTCCTATTGCTGGAAAACTGGATGGTTGCCGATGTATTAGAGTGCCCTTGTGGTATGTACCAATTTAATTTAGTGTTGTTATTTGTCTTTAATGCAAAGTAAAGTAGTTGTCCTGTGTATATATGTACTGCTTTTGGCTCTATGTCTTCATCCTATGTATGTGATTTTTTGTAAGCTGAAAATCAATAAACATATTGATAAAAAAAAAAAAACACTTTAGAGAGCTGTTTTTTCAGACCGGATGCGATGTGATTTTTGGGGGCTGCGTGATTACATGTAAAGTCAATGCAGAGACGCGGACAGACGCAAATTTGCTCCTTCATGTTTAGAGCGATGCGATTAGAGTGAAGTGAATATTCGCATCGCGTCTGGTGTGAACGCAGCATAAGACTCTAATTATATAATAATCTAAAATTAATCTTATACAAGCGTAAAACTTGTAAGATGCTTTGTGGCGTCAGGCCTCCCGCTCACTCTGGGAATCACTGGTGCCTTTAATGTCTTTCTCTCTAACCTCCCCCCCCCCCCACGCCCCTCCACTCATTTACCCCCTCATCTCCCTGAACCCACAGCAGGATTAGGGCAGTGAGAAGCTGTCTGTCGACGCCCGCGGCCTGTGGCGGCGAGGTAATGGAGCAGTTAAGTTTGTTTTGAGGCGTGCATGTGTCAGGTGGCGGGGTGCTGCAGGCTCATGGCTGGGGGATTAGCGTGACAGCGCAGAGAAGGGGCTGTTTCCCCATATTTGAGCTGACTGGCTGACCTCATTTTCAGCAGACGATACATTGCATACCATCAGTCTTTTTCTGATCGCCTCGGCAACTCAAGGATATATTTCATGGTGCGCTCAGTGAGCAACAAACTGTAAAGTTTATAGCATTGGTATAGCCATTGTTTCCGCTGCGTCTTTGATGGCGTTAATTAGCCCACCAGGGGCCTGAACTCTGTGACCCCGGGGCCCAGCTTTGATCCGTGGTGTTGTTGCCCGGCATCTCTGAGGGATGGCTCAGGAATTAGAAGAGAGGCAGGCTCCTTCTAAACCGGCGGTGTCACCAGCACTTTGCCAAAATATTTCATGCTTAACCAGGCTTCCCCAGAAGTAAGAGGGGGGAGGGGGTCGACGGGTGGTGCTGCCGGTGACACCAGCATCAGGCCAAGATGAAGAATGTGGATAACGCTGTTTGTAAGGATCTGCCTGCATGGACATTTAAAATAACACATTTCTAAATGGAGTGGCCTGAAACTCTTTCAGCAGGTGCTAAAAGGGATTTGCTGATTCCTCCTGTCGTCCAACAGCACACAGACATAAAGACGCTGTTGGGTGAAAACATTGTTTCTCCAAGCATCAATCTTTAATAGACCCGCATGTGATTTCAATCAATCAATGTTTATTTATATAGCCCAACATGGGAGAAACCTCAGGGAGAGCAACAGAGGAGGGATCCCTCTCCCAGGACGGACAGACGTGCAAGAGATGCCGTGTGTAAATTGAAAAGATAATATATAAGATACCTCTCTGAAGAACCAGCACCTTACCGTGGTAGAGAGGTTTGTGTGCCCTGATGAACCTGGGGGCTGTGTTGTCTGGAACCTTGTGTTCCTGGTAGGGTCTCCCATGGCAAATTGGTCTCAGGCAAGGGGCCAGACTAAGATTGGTTCAAAAAGACCTCATGAAAGAAAAAACAAGAAGTGAGGATACCCGGCCCGGAGGAAGCCCGGGGTCCCCTTCTGGAGCCAGGCCCAGAAGGAGGACTCTTCGGCGAGCGTCTGGTGGCCGCGCTTGCCACGGAGCCCGGACGGGCCCAGCCCGAAAAGGCAACGTGGGCAACACCTCCGCTTCTCCGTCCCGCGGGCCCACCACCTACGGGAAACAGCGATGGGGTTGGGTGCGCTGCCAGAAGGGTGGCAGTGAAAGCGGAGGGCGACAGAAGCTGGCTTTGGGGAGAAGGAGCCGGAGCTTGTGCGGGAGGTGGAGCGTTACCAGTTGGATCTGGTTGGGCTCACCTCTACGCACAGCGTCGGCTCTGGAACCTTACTTCTGGATAGGGGTTGGACTCTATTCTTCTCCGGAGTTGCTCAAGGTGTGAGGCGCCGGGCGGGTGTGGGGATACTCACAAGTCCCCGGTTGGGTGCTTCGTTGTTGGAGTTTACCCCAGTGGACGAGAGGGTCGCCTCCCTACGCCTGCGGGTTATGGGGGGGAAAACTCTGACTGTTGTGTGTGCTTATGCACCCAACAGCAGTTCAGAGTATACGGCCTTCTTGGAGACCCTGGAAAGAGTCCTGTATGGGGCTCCTGAAGGGGACTCTTTAATCTTGCTGGGAGACTTCAACGCACATGTGGGCAATGATGGAGACACTTGGAGGGGCGTGATTGGGAGGAACGACCCCCCTGATCTGAACCGGAGTGGTGGTTTGTTACTGGACTTCTGTGCTAGTCATTGATTGGTCATAACAAACACCATGTTCGAACATAAGGATGCTCATAAGTGTACGTGGTACCAGAGCACCCTAGGCAGAAGGTCCATGATTGATTTCGTTATCGTATCATCTGACCTGAGGCCGTATGTTTTGGACACTCGGGTAAAAAGAGGGGCGGAGTTGTCAACTGATCACCATCTGGTGGTGAGTTGGGTCGAGTGGCGGGGGAAGCCTCTGGATAGACCTGGTAAGCCCAAACGTGTAGTTCGGGTGAACTGGGAACGTCTGGAGGAGGCCCAAGTTCAGGAGGCCTTCAACTCACACCTCCGGTGGAGCTTTTCGGGCATTCCTGTGGAGGTTGGGGACATTGAACCAGAGTGGTCGGTGTTCAAAGCCTCTATTGCCGAAGCCGCGGCGGGGAGCTGTGGTCTCAAGGTCCTAGGTGCCTCAGGGGGCGGTAACCCTCGAACCTCCTGGTGGACACCGGTGGTCAGGGAAGCCGTCCGACTGAAGAAGGAGGCCTTCAGGGATTTGTTATCCCGGGGGACTCCCGAGGCAGTTGCAAGGTACCGACAGGCCCGAAGGGCAGCAGCCTCATCCGTGGCCGAGGCAAAGCAGCGGGTGTGGGAGAAGTTCGGAGAAGACATGGAGAAGGACTTTCGGGCACCAAAGTTGTTCTGGAAAACTGTCCGACACCTCAGGAGGGGGAAGCAGTGAACCATCCAAGCTGTGTACAGTAAGGATGGGACGTTGTTGACCGCTGTAGTTTTAGCATTAGCAAACAGACCATAAAGATCTATCAATCTTGTGGTCTGACTAAAAGTGAATGTTCTGGACATGCTGAACTTTCCATTTAAAGCAGAGTAATTGTTTGAATAATATTTTTGGATGTCTTTTCAATTTGAAAAAAGTCTCTGTATAACACAACATGTCAACAGTGACGTTAGCAACAGATGTCTCTCGTCATTCACAGGTGAACCGGTGAACTTGAACCAACACGGCATCCAATTCTATTCACCAGGTCAAATGAGCTGAACCTTAAAATGTCCTCTTTAAATCACACTGGTGCATGCTCATTATTAGCAACATGTAGTTGACATATTAAGAGGAATGTGCGCTGTCTGCCTCTTGATAGCAGCACTTTGCCCTCTAACCTTCCAGGACAGTCTTTTTCTTCTTGTCTTCATTCATCTCTTCCTTTCAGCCTTTTGTCTCTGACTCTTGTCTTCCTCCGGCCTTTCAGGTTCAGTGACCAACAACCATTAAAGACAATAGTTTTCAGTCTGAGAGACTTTAGGTCATGTGCAGGGAAATCCAGCTCCTTTCCGTTTGTTAATGAAAGAAAATAGAGACAGTGTTTCCTTAACAGGGTTTTATCATTTCATTGTGGTTAAAATCCAATAATTAAAGGATAAGTCTGGCATTATCCTTCATTGTTCCTATTGTCAACAAATCCCATTAAATAACTACAATGAATCAATCCACATAACTAGGGTTGAGTTTAGCCAAATCATGATGGCGCTCCATTGTTGTCTAAGCCCTGTTAAAACACATCAGAGACCAACACTGTTGCACTGCACGACATGATCATTCAATACAATGAACAATTACAAAGGTCGTTTATTTTGAGACTACCCCACACTGTCCTGCTGCTGGAAATACACACCTCAGCACCTAATCCTCATTTGAAAGTACTCCCCATAATGCTCTATTTACTCCTGTTTGAGTAAGGTTTGCCACAAACTACAGTGTCTGGAGAAAAAACTGAGCCTTTAAAGAATGAGGATTAAATGTATATGTTGATCCGCTTTTGAAAATCGAGGTATTTAGTTAGAACAAATGTTTTCGGGGGTTGGCAGAGAATGTAAGGAAAGTACTGAGATACACTTTGTTTGTTTCCTTTTTTTCATGGGTTTTTTGGCTGAAACTAATCTGTTGAACATCACCAACCCCTTTACCTTAAAAAAAAAATAGGATTGAACCTCTTCCTCTCCATTCAAATGCAGCATCCTCTGCCGACTTTACTGTCTTCATAGGCTAATCAGGAAGGAAGGCACATATTTTTTTAAGGGAAAAACTGCCAAGTTTATCACATTAAAGGTGGGGTAGGTAAGTTTGAGAAACCGGCTCGAGATACACTCTTTGTTATATTCCATGGAATGCTCTTAACATCCCGATAGCAATGAATATCTGAAGTGCTTTGACAAAAAATACATAAAAAAATGTGTGGAAGCCGTGGCGCTGTAAAAAGCACGACCACTCATCTGAGCCCGGCTAAAGTAACTGGATGGCCTACCTGCCTGTCAGCCTTCCATCTATGCACAAACTTATCTGATGCCCTCATTGGTCATGTGCGCGTGCTCTGTAATGAAGTCTGAAGGAAGTGGCAGATTTTTTCCGGCTGTGTATTTTCAAATTCTAGCGCACTCGAGCTGGTTTCTCCGAAATGACCTACCCCACCTTTAATATATCTGAATGAAGATGGTTTCTATTTATATCTACGAGTCTCCCAATTACAGATCTGCTCAACTTCCAGTTCTCTTAATATCACCTCAAATCTTTAATTACAAAATTCATAAAGGTCCAATGTTGTGCTAATTGATTTCTGGATGATTGAACCGGAGAATAAGTACAACATCATACTTTTATCAATAGGAATATAAAGGACTAAACACGTGGCTGAGATCAATACAGATAAAGGGTCAAAAGACTAAGAGGGTGAGGTAAGCAATCTGTCCTTCTACTTCATTCACTGCGCACAAAACACACACATTATGTATCCTACCGTCTGTGGCATGAAAGGGAAACTCACATTGATTATTCCGGATGTCTGCATTACAGAGAGCAGAGCGTTGATATGAGGTGTTTTACTAAGGAGATAAAAGAGCGCAGCAGCAGGACAGGACACACAGAGAGGCAGCGTGGGCAGGATGCACTCCGCTAAACAAAGACCCCCTGTGCATTTATAAATGTGTCACAGTGCTATTATCACTTCCGCTCACTCCGATGGACAACACAACATTTTCCCTTTCTGCAATCTTGGAATGCCAAACAAAGGCGCTGACCACTGTTTATGGCAATTCTTTGAAGCTATTGACACACCATTTCAGAACACCATATCTCAGTTTGGAGTCATATTAACAGAAATGCACAAATAGCACATTTCTGGAAAAACCTCAAACAACACATGGTGGTGATGGTTTAAAAGAAAGAGGATAAAGCGGTCGCGTTTCCACTTTGTTGTTGTCCTTGCACCCCAACGTCCTCAAGCAGCTGTTGTTTCTGGACACTTGCAGGATTTGGCAGAATCTAGCTTTCTGTTTGCAGATTGAAACCACTGATGCTGAAGTTTTTGGATGGGCCACCGTTGCATCCATTTTTTACATCCAGCCTGTATTCCAACTTCTCGGATTTCACGATACTTGTGCATAAGTACAGTATGGTTACGGTTTGGAAAAAAATCATAAAACATTATAATTCAGGTCTGTAATGAGAAGTGAACTCCAGCATCATCCTCTCACGTTTCTGTTGAAGTAAACAAGTGCAAATACTCGCTTTAAGTCATATCATTTTTGCTATAGAGAGCCGCAATTGAGGTCTTTGTTAGGTCTGGCAACTTAAAATGTAAGTGTGTGTGTCATGTTTGAATTTATCCGTGTAAAAGATGCTCTTAGTGTATAAAAGTGTCTGAGCGCTTGGACAGTAAACTGAACGTTTAAATGTGCTGATTTCTTCTTTTACTCTTTAATTAATAAATATAATGAGATCAGGTTGAGTCTTGTCATATTTCCATTCACATCTCCAGTACAGCATGTACCTTCACCTTCATCTTCAAATCTTTTTAAAGCTTTAGGTGTGGCAACTTTAGAATACCACAACACAATGTTGTGATCAATCCTAATAGGCTTTGTATATTACCCCCTGGTTAGGGGAAACACCCTTGTGGTTGCTGCCGGTGATGACCTGTGTGTCTTAAAAGAGGATGTCAGGGATCAGGGAAACCATAACATCTTCAAGATGTATACGCCAAGTTAGGAGCCCAGAAGAGAAAGTTTGAGGAAAGTAGCAAGAAGGAGAACATGAAAAGAAGGATTGGTTCTTAGTAGTTCAGACTTTGAGTAAACAATGCTGACACACACATGCAATTTGTGCTATTTGTAGACACTGTGATACCAGTTCAATCATTTGCATGTAAAGGCCCGGACACACTAGGCCGATTATCGGCGTCGGTGGGCGTCAGGCCGACACGCCCTACTCAGATTTGTGTGTCCCGCACCGTCGGGTCTTTTCAGCCGGGCCAACGCCTTTTCGGCCGAAAACCCGCGATTCACCAAAGGCAGTCGGCAAAAGAAATCACTCTGATTGGCTGTTCAGCTTAGCGAATCAGTGCATGAGAAGCGAAACGGAAGTGAGGGACCCAAACAAACTATTAAGAAGGCAAATCTGAGATTTCATTTAGCTCCAGCTCTCGACACAGGTTCGGGAAAGCCCCATGAGCTTCTCGCTGTAGAGTGAAAATGGAACACACACACTATTTGTTGTTTGTTCATATCACGCTGTCTGTTCTTCTTCTCTCGGTTATCACGCAGTCTGTTTTCCTGTTGTTGCCTCTTTTGAATGACGAATACACACTACCGCCGCCTGCTGGTAAGGAGAGTTATTGCCACTCACGCATGCCCAGCTCGTACGTGCTTCTTGGCCGTCGGCTGAAGTCTTTGCGGCGTGTTCCAGTGCGAAACGCAACAGTCGGGGTCCGTCTGTGTCAGTTCTTTGGTGTCAGATTGGTGTGTCCGGGCCTTAAGATGAGTTGAGCTGCTGCACGTACCAGCTAGACAAATGTAACTTCCTTAAAAGAAGTGTGTCGGCATACACTTAATTACTTTCATGTTGCGTGAGGCGAAAGGATCCTAATGACTTTTTAATGTGTCTAGTCAGCAGTGTGTGAACTTAATCATGGCTTTCTAGCGCTCCAGGTAACAGGCCAAGCACTTGGGAACCGGAGACCCTCCCTTCCCCACAAGGTCCCTACGGACTGAGCGACAGCAGCATGTTACAGTGCAGCCAATATGTGTACTCTGCAGGGGGATGTGGTTTGTTGTACAGTTCATTGGTATTTTTTCTTTGTACAACACTCTGCAACAGCAACATTGAGGGTCCGCCAGCTGATCTGTTCATACATATTAGATTTTTGCATGGATTCCGTCGGAAAGACACAGAACAAACATGCTTATCCTCAAATTGCTTCAAAGATGTCCCCAGTGCTTTTCTAAGAAGTTTAAATATTTTGAATTTGAAGCACTAGGATGTCTGCACAAAAAAAGCAGGGTGCTCAGAAAAGAGACGCAGCAACGCTTTTCCTAATAGCGGCCTCATACAACTGCATATGCTCGGTTCTCATTGGAACTAATTGAAAAAACGATGGTGCTCAAAATGAGCTATGTTTGACAAGCACCCTTATTAGATTTGTGATGAATTACTGGCATGCATGAATCAAAAATCCACAAACTGAAATCATGTTTCACGAGTTGGCTCTCTGCCTGAGCCCTGCAGAAACACAGCAAACTGTGACACTGTGTCTCACTGAGGGGAGTATCAGTGTTGATCACTGGCTGAGCTACAGCTGATCTGTATGTGTGTCACCATAAGAGAGTTAAGACAAAGAGCAGGTCCAGTTGTCTGTGCTGTTATCACTAAAAGAGCTCTGTCTGACACACAGCCACAAAACTGCTCAGTGTTCAGCCTCACAAACTGGACTAAATGCCATCATTGGGACAGATTTCCCCTTTCATTCAATGGCACCTTGCCATCTGAAACCTAACATTTTGCATTCACATTCAATTTGCAGTCAGAATTCTTTCATTTACGGCCCGTCCACACGGCGGCGTGCGTTGAAGCTTCAATGCTTCTGCCCATTCACTTTGAATGGGGTGATGTCACGCATCGCCAAACTGCATTGTGGAAGCAAAGCGTAGCTTTTCTTGCGGTGCTCGCTGCAAAAGTTGAGCAATGTTCAACTTTTGAAGCTTCGACGGAAGCGTCGGCCAATCGAATCATATGCCAGTACAAGCTCTAGCCAAACAAACCGCTGCTTGTGTGTCCGGGGCGGGAGATTCATGTGATTGGTTGTTGGTCCAGCTTCAGACACGCCCGCTGGCAAGCGACTGTGTGGACGGGCCGTAAGCCTAACAGAAATACATCTTTCTTTCTTTTTTCCAAAACAAATGATTGAAATCAAATAAGCAGATTTCATTCAAGTATATTCAAGCCATAATGATGAATGATAGTTGTTTTAACTTTAAAACCAATAATATGACAATTTGCTCCAAACCCTTTAGTGTGAAATAGGAATAAAGGTTAGTTTTGTTCATTAGAATGAACACTGTGGCCTCATGGGGCCAGTATAGCTTCAGAATTACAATCTTCCCCTTTTGTTATGAAGTTTTTTTATAATATTACGGTGTACTTGGTTTTCATTGATATATATATATAACACTCATTCATAAGAGCAAGTTAAATATTATGGAACATGCCACTCGTGTTTACAAGCTGACAAGGAGTGAGTTTTGTTTTGAATTCCTAAAAAAGAGCTGTGTGATAAGCAGCATATCTTCAGTCAGTTTTCATGTCACACAGTCGCAGATGTAGCATTGGAGTCCCAGCTGCTAAATATACTGAACCACCTGCTCTCTGACAGGTGCTACAGTAGCTTCTGGATGACGCAGGTGTCAGATACTATCGCTAGCTCGTGTTCAACATACAGGAAGACTTGAGTCCATGCTGATAAAGAGCATTAGTAGTTCACTTTGTCTAATAGATGTATCACCAAGAATTGGGACATGTGACCTTCCCCTTACTGCCCTCATGTGTCCCCTCCCAGTGTGGGGCCTCTTTACGTTTGTGAAGGTTGGTCAAATGAAGGCCATTGAGAGCAGGAAAGGATAATGTTGACCCCGCTGATCCCCTGACACTCCCTCTCTGCCACGAGGCTGTGTCCCTGCAGGGAGGGTCATCACGGCCTGAGAGGCACCCCTAAATAACCCCCATAAAGCCAGGGTTGGTGCAAGACCTCTGTGGGGATCAGGTAGTGCATCGGGGGGGGGGAGGTCCCACAGGCGAGGTGGGGCTCAAAGCATGAAAGCTTTTGGTGGCAGAAGAGGGTGAGGTCTGACCCTGAACCAGTAGGAAACAGGAGGTCAAGCTAGGGGTGGGCGATATGACGATATATATCGTCGTGACGATATTAGGTCTCCACGATATGCTTTTTCAGAGATATCGTATCTATCGTGATAAAAAAAAAAATATTTGAATTTTTTTTTTTTTCTCTTTTAAATATATATATTAAAAAAAACTCATGTGAAAGACATGCTCTAAAGCTGTCTCGTCAGGATTCAGACAGTATTGCACTTGATTTATTGTCTTGGTTGATTCTGTTGGCTTATATTTTATTTTATCAATAAGGTATTTAGTTTTTCCCTTCAGTTATGCTAAAGTCTTTTATTGCACTTCAAGTCTAAAGTTTACATTTTAATTGTTTGGCACTGACTTTTCCTCATTGATGTTTTATGTTTTACTTAGTTATGTTTTACCCTCCTTTTCATGTTTATTGATGTTCACTGCTAGTGCTACCTCAGAAAGTTCATTTTTATACTGAGAAACTGTGCCTTGAAGCCATATCAAAATGTTGAATTGTACATTCAGGGATTCATTTCAGAAATAAAACCAGCTTGAAATGCTATTTTGGTCTGTTACTCCTTTCTGTTTTAGTTTCTGTTACCTTGTAGGTGCTTGTTCTGTTAAGTAACTTGAAAAATAACCATAATAACCGACATGAAAAAATATCGTGATATATATCGTCTATCGTGATACTGCTTGAAAAATATCGTGATAATATATTTTTCAATATCGCCCACCCCTAGGTCAAGCCATGGAGAGCACAATTCCCTTTGTGTCTGGCTAGATGTGTTCATCTATTGCAAGGCACACTTATTTAAATGGTCAATCTGATTATCATCTTTGAATTATTTAGAGTTTCTTATTTTCCCAAATGTGAAATGCCATTGTTTTTCTTCTTAACCTTAACTGTAGTTCACAGTCAAAGAATATGCCCCTTTATACTTAAGTAAGGAGACCCTATGTGATGGTCCAGATGACAGTATAGTGCTTATAAAACACATGTTCTGAGATCACAAAACATTCTGTTGGCAAGTTAAGAATAGATTAGAATTAACCACACTCGTTATTGACTTTTGATACCATTACATCTGTATTCAACAGGAAACAGGTGCTGTGATTCATCTTCAACAGTTGGGGGAATGTTTTACTGCAGAAAATCAACAACGCATGAAGCAATATCATACAAAACATATAGGACTGCTCTAAGGATGATTAGAAATGACGAGCCATGTTTTCTTCTCTTTGCAATCAGTGATTCATTTTCACAATGAAAATGCAGCTTTTCAGGTCCAGTTAACTTGCATCTTAAAATAAGTCGGAAATGTATTTTTTACGTATCTTAACTTCCATTAAACTAGTCTAATAGAAAAACAATAAGACCTAAATCTTTTGCAACTAGTCGTGTCTTGTTTTCTCACAGTACGAGCTGAGGATCTCCATACTAATCCACATTTGGTCCCTTTAATACACTGTGCACACATACTCATCAACCTGCTAAGGTGTTGTTGCATGAGTAACACAGTGTATCTATTCAGCTAATCAATACCACTCTGCAGCAAATATGAAAGTACAGCCAGCAGCTAGTTAGCCTAGCTTAGATTATCATAAAAAACTGAAAGGGGGTTTTGGCTCTCTACAAACGTGCCATAGTCCACCTAGCAACCCCTCCTTATTAACACGTTTTATATAATTTCCTAAAGCCATTTAAATACAGATTATTTTTTTTAGATGTTGTGGCCATGAGCAGGAATGATGTCAAACTGTACCTTCTAAAGACAGTTGCAGAAAAAAGATTATTAAATTATCATCCCAGTTTCATTGCTAGCTCGTTATGTAAGATTCCTCCCAACTGCTCAATGGCACATTTTGTGTAAAATACATCAGTTCACTCTGGGTAATCTTGCATGTTATTTGGGTTAGAGGCTTCTGAGGTAGGGCTGCGCATCTTCACTGGTCTCACGATTCGATTCGATTACGATTATCCTGTCAACGATTCGATTCAATTCGATATCCCGATGCATCCCGATGCATCCCGATTCATACCAATGCGTTGCATCCTCAATTTTCTATATTACTGCACATGGCTTATTTTTCATCAATGCATACATGCAGTAAATACATATGAACTCTCTTTTTATTATTTAGAAAGTGCTTCAGAAATCAATAACATAAATGTCTTGACATTAATTTATAAACCAAAATAAATGAATTGTATAGGTCTAGCCTCCCTATATCTGTGTGTGATACTGTGTGGACTTGAGTCTGAACACAGCAGACAACAGGAGTATTTACAATAGCATATACAAACTAAACTACTGCATGTGGTTGCACACTTACATTCTCTGTCTTACTGTTACATAAATCCCATGAATGTATGAGACTAAGTTAGCTTCATTATATCTCAGTGATTAAGTGAATAATAAAGTTTCTATCGGGTCATTATCAGCCTGTCACTCATTATTTTCAGGGAGGGGGCGGGGTTTGGAGGAACGGAGATGAGACGGTGATCGCGGAAGCTTTTTTCCGCCTGCCTTCACAAACGTATATATCATCTGAAAATTGCTAGAGGACATTCATACTTTGCAATCCAAGACTTAATGAAATCCACCAAAAACCTGACATGATTGTAACGCGATTATTTTTGAAAAACATAGATCCCTGTGCCGCAGCGACACGGAGTGATTCAGAGCGGGTCCTTCTGCTGTTGGTTCTGGACTGGTGGTGTTGTGTTGGTGGATAAAGCAGACAGCTCCGTGTTTGGAGTCGCTGTGCCGCTGTCACGTGTGTTCCCTGATCTCTGCGTCACCGACCGATTTGATATTAAAGTGACAGAAAAAAAAAAACTTTATAGTAAAGCCGCGCCGGAAAATCAGGAAGCAACGTTACTACGCTATAACCGATTATCTTCCGTCACTGCATCGGTACCGAATCGTCCACGTCCGCATCGCAATGCATCGTAGAAACGATTATTTTCAACACCCCTATTCTGAGGATGCGCTGGCTGTCAGCTGGCTGCCCGGTGTTGACGGAGAGATTGAGTTTTGTTTGGGAACGGCTGCTTCAACATGCTCCAGGTGCAAGTTATCTTGTTTAGCTTCATGCAGATAGCTCTGAAGCAGTAAAGGGAACGTTATTATTGAACAGCGGGGCAGAGCGACATGAGCTGCACAGGGACAGAAGCAGCTCGGCAGAGCAGAGTCTGGGTGCTGGAGCGATAGCAGGATATGTAAACACTTTCCTTTTGTGCTTGTGTTAGTCTCTTTGGAAGTCAGTCAATCTTGCTTGTGACCACAGGCTACAGTGGGACAACCGTGCACAGGTGTACGAACGAGCATTTGCACTGCAAAAAAGATAGCGATAGGAAACGTGTTGGATATGTTGCAAAGAGCAGGCAACACTTTGGAAACATGGGCCAAAACAGACAGTCACACAATCAATTAGCTGACTAACTATTGTTGACACACATTTTGGCTAGAAGGACAGTTTACACCATCAAAACCACCTAATGAATACCTTCACTTGTCTTTGTTTAGTCCGGTGGTGAAGCCCACATCCTTCCTGCGGTAAACTACAGTTTAGCAACCAAGCAGAAAGTACCTGCAACAGCAAAAAGCATTTAGGTAAATCATGAAGATAAATTCATAAAATGAACATTAAAAATCTATGGTAGCTGAGACGAGCCAACTGTCACTGGAAACTTGATGATTCCTTTCGATATTACTGCTGTAAGCTAGCTAGCTAAAGTATATAACCTAGTCATTTCAAATATACTGACAAAACACTTACAATGATCAAACAGACTAAGTCTGCAGAGTGGCCGTTGGACAACTTTATAATCCCCGAACGCAAACAAGCGCTCCTGTTCCAGGTGTTTCCGTTGTGTTTTGAGCTTCTTGCAGCATTTTTTTATTTGCAGCGGTTTGTATTTGCAGCATTTGGTTTATACAGCACTTTTAGTAAGCCCTGCTCATGTTTCGCCAAGTTGGCTAGCAATAGCAGTAGCTTATCTGTTAGGCAAATCAATCATTTTATCTAGATTTGATATGCTATGGATCTCTTGTGCAGCTATTTGAATTTAGCTCGGGAATGGCAGGCCTGCACACTAACAATATACGCTACTATATTTTTGTTTTATTGTTTTTGTTTGTTTTTGCCTGTTTACCCTCCCTCATAATGTAAAGCGTCTTTGGTTTCAAGAAAAGCGCTATAAAAATATGATTTATTATTATTATTATAGAGGTAACCATGAGTGCATGGAAAGGCTATGTTGAATGAATAACTTCCAACCATAAATGTGGCTTCACTTCCTGGAAAGTGTAATTCAGGAAAGGATTGGTGTAAAGCTTTGACAGGAAGTATTGTGAGGTTACTTTCATACAGGTTTGACATTTCTTTGACTTGGGTGGGAGTATCCAGACTGAAATGTCTACTGTGACATACAGTGTTTGCAGCTAGAACAAGAACATTACGTGTCTCTGCTCCACACTGTACCATACTTCATAAAGGATTCAATAGCCGCTTTCACACCAAGTACTATGCCGCACTTAGTTCCCAGCACTTAGTACCCCCATGGAACTAAGAGCCGATAGCGTTCACACCGGAATAAATCCCTGAGGGAAGATTACGCAAATGAAGCTGCTGACGTCACTTCTTCTTCTTCTGCTTTGGGTTTACTGGCAGGCCGCAAACCACTTCATGGCGTATACTGCCACCCGAAGGCCCCGGCTGGAAGTCCCCGGAGTTGGGGACTGGCTTCCGAATAAATCCAGAATGCCGACACCTCCTCATCTCCACCGCTCCCATGTTTTTTATTGTGTTGCCATAAGTTATTCTCTCTCCGTTGGTGCACGGGGCTAATGCTAATGCTAATAATGCTAATGCCAGCAAATACAATGGCGGCTTCACAAAACTTTTCCGAGTTCTACGGGGCGTGGTTTGCAATCCGCCCAGCCAATCAGAAATTGGAACTTTTTTCTCCCCAGGAAAGTACCTGCTCTTTAGCAGGGACTGAAAAGGAGGTCAAAGTTCTCATGAACTAAGTTCTCTTTTTGGTGTGAACACAAAATCCCAGGAACTATCAGAACTAAATGGGAAAAGTACAGGGAAAAGTACTCCCGTGTGAAAGCGCCTATAAAGGGTTTATAATTAGGTTATTAATTAGGTTGTAAACATTTTATTAATCATTAAGAACCATTTATAAACCAGTTCTAACATAGTTTTCATATGTCAACCCAGGCTCACTATTTGGAAAGATGACTAAGCCTTATATTAGGCCATTTCACACCGGAGTACTTTTCCCCGTACTTTCCCCGTACTTTCCCCGTTTAGTTCCGTTAGTACCCCTTATGTTGCGTACTAAGTACGGCAAAGTACTTGGTGTGAAAGCGGCTATTGGCTACCTAGCTTACTTCGTCTTCTTCATCAGCCAGCATCCTTGGTATCTGTTGTTCACTGAGTTGATTCCCCCCCTTCCATCTTGATGTTTCTTGGCATCTCTTTATGACCATTTATTTATGAGTTACTAACATTTATAACTGCCAAAAGGGAGCCTTGTTGTATAAAGTGTAAGACACATTCCCATTTATTAATGAGTTACTACCATTTCTAAGGCTTAGCTGTACAGATAAATGTGAGCTCACTATTTGGCCAGAAACCGGTCACTGTCGCCCTGTTTATCTCATGTCTTATAAAAGCTTATTAATGATTTATAAAGTTTTCCCAACTTAATTAATAAATGAATTACAAACTATTCGTAAACCCTTTATAAGGGTAGTCTTATTGTAAAGTGGTACCTTAATTAATTCTGGAAATTAAAAGTACGTTGTCAGCAGGAGCTTAAGATCCATAACTTGTAATGCTTCTCTAAATCTGTTGATCATATGATAAAATATTGAAATTAAGGCGAGACACTACGGGTGAATAGGGTAATTATTTTAACTTAAAGACATCAGCTAGACATTTCTCCAGTTAATTACTTACATTAAGACAATTGTTTTATGTAGTACAAGTTTTCTGAAAGAGTATGTTTAAATATACAAATGAGCCCTAATTAAATATCATTAAATATGCGCATATTTTAATACATTTCAGGAACACAAATCTGAACATTGGATAAAGCCAGGTTCAAAATTGTTGTTCATTTTGACCAGACTACCACACAGGTAAGCCATTTTGCCGTTTTTAGCTAACTAGCTCCATATGTTTTGATGTGTATTCTTGTTATTATCTCCGAGAGTTCGTATCATTGAGTGATAATGAGGGTACCCATCGATTCTGTGTCTCCTCACGATGTGAAACGATGGGTTGAGATGTGCAGCAAAGATAAATAATAAGGTTTTGTGAGTGAATTTCGGTGCAGTCATCTGTTAGCATTTTTCGCTCGTTGCTAATTCAGAGGCTCAGCGTTAGCATTATGGGGTTTTTTTGGAGAAAAAAAATTAAAATGATCAGTTAGATGAGTTTCTTCCCGTTACATGGATATAAAACATTCATAGTTTATTAAATGAAAATGCCCTCAGACACTGTTTTCTGCAAGATGTTGCAGGAGGCCCCCGGAACCGGGGTCTCTCGGGCTTAACAGGTTAAGGTAAAAGCAACTAACAAGTGACATGTAGAGGTCAGTGGCACTCAGACTCTACAGGGGTAATTTTGTGATCATGGGGCATCACCCTTGAACAGCATCAGGACAATATCATATGGTGTCAGACACTGAAAGTTTGCCGGAGGCTGATTGACTTGACCGTTGACTGGGACTGATGGAAAGATGAGGCTGATGAGACTGAAGAATCTGCGAGGAACGAACTAGGGGCAGATAAATAATCATATTTCTCTGAAAGAAACCAAGAAGAAATCTATGGAAAAATTATTTCTTTGCATTTTTTTATCAAATAGGACACAAATAACCACAAACCATTTTTTTTTTTTACTGACCACACAGTTTTGTTTTTATGAGCCTCTACCAACTGGTCGTGCTGGCCTTTTATGGTAAAAGTGCATTTTCAACAATCATCATACAGTACAGTATTTGTATGCATCAAACTCCAATAAAACACAAACTCAAATAAAACATTTCTTTTATCGAAGATGAGCAATATATACAACCAGATATAAAAAAAAAAGAAATGGAAAAAAGTAATGTTCATCTTACTGTATATGCTGAATTGGCCTAACAACAAACAACTGGCCTAACAGCAAATGTCTATATCCTGTGTTGGCCTAACTTGCTCATCTGTGTGCAACTTTGGGCTGCATTTCATGCATGAAAGGTGCAATATTACATTACATTACATTACATTGCATTTAGCTGACGCTTTTGTCCAAAGCGACTTACAATAAGTACATACGACCAGGTAGACACAGCCCTGAAGAAAACAGAATCATATAAGTACATCAGGTATCATAGAGCCAAACATTTCAAGTGCTACTCAGCTGGCTATAGATAAGCCAGTCCTATATTAGTATATAAGTGCTTTGTTAGTAATTCTATCGCTCGAAGTGGAGTCGAAAGAGATGAGTTTTCAGTCTGGAAGGTGTGTAAGCTTTCTGCCGTCCTGATGTCAATGGGGAGCTCTTTCCACCATCTTGGAGCCAGGATAGCAAACCCACGTGTTTTTGCTGATGGGAACTTGGGTCCCCCTCGCAGCGAGGTTGCAGCGAGTCGTTTGGCTGATGCAGAGCGGAGTGCACGCGCTGGGGTGTACAGTTTAACCATGTCCTGGATGTAGGAAGGGCCAGATCCATTCGCAGCATGGTACGCAAGTACCAGTGTCTTGAAGTGGATTCTAGCAGTTACCGGGAGCCAGTGAAGGGAGCGGAGGAGCGGAGTGGAGCAGCGAGTTTTACTCGCTGCAGGGTGTACTTTGAGGGTTTGTGACTCTGCAGACCGTTTACATGCAGAAACACCTTCATAACACATAAGGGGATGGGTAATAACCGGAACAGCATGACATGGGCCCTTTAATCTCTCATCAAAGATAGCAGAAAACATGCATTATTGTACAAAAAGTACACAGTAAAGACAGACGGACGGACTGACTGCTCTGTCTAGGCAAAGAGTATTAACCTTTATTTTGAAGAGTACAGCATAGGGCAAACTATCCAATCAGAAGCAAGGAGTCACTGGAGACCCACCCACCTATGGAAACGAAACATTGAGTGGTATACTTGTTTTAATAGTAAAAAAACGAGTTGAATTTCCGTTTTTTCCGTTTTGGGGAGAAAAATTAAAAAACAAAAAAACGACCCGTTTTTGTTTTTGTTTAAATTAGAACTAAAAAAACAAACGGTTAAAACGTACCTTGGTCCTAAACCCTCCTGTTCTTTGGATGACAGCTTGGTCAGGGTCATTTTGTTTTTTGTCTAACCTTGCTTCGTGCAAGTGACAATTGTTATACAGATACCATACACCTAAGAAATTAGTGTTGCAGCACCTCTGAAGCTCACTTATTTACATATTATATCTTCTTTGTTTAAAGGTGGCGTAGGTAAGTTTGAGAAACCAGCTCGAGTGCGCTAGAATTTGAAAATACACAACCGGAAAAAATCCGCCACTTCCTTACAGAGCCCCTCCTCCAACACACGAACGTGCACATGACCAATGAGGCCACGAGATAAGTTTGTGCCCAGATGGAAGGCTGACAGGCAGGTAGGCCATCCAGTTATTTTAGCTGGGCCAGCTAAAATGATTGGTCGTGCTTTTTACAGTACTACGGCTTCCACAGATGACGTTTTTTAATGGATTTATTGTCAAAGCATTTAATATATTCATTGCTATCGGGATGTTAAGAGCATTCCATGGAATATAACAAAAAGTGTATCTCGAGCCGGTTTCTCAAACTTACCTACCCCACCTTTAATTTGTAAAAATACAAAAGTTGTTTTTATGTGCGGGACCCCACATTTTAAAGCACATTTGTTTTATCTCTACAGATTAAACAAATGGGATGTAACATTATTATTAATGAGCTTTAGAGGTTGGCAGATTTTGTTATATTTGGACACTGTTCACATTCTTTATACTAAACTTATCTTAGCACTAGACTGTTATATTCAATAGACAGATAGTAGACGAGTATCTATCTTCTTATCTACATATCTAGAAAACAGGTAAACATATTTCCCAAAATAATAAACTATACTTTTAAGGAAACATTGGGCTTTAGGTGAACTCCCCATAGATATGCAACGTTACGGATGGATCTCTGTGCATTAAGAAGGCCACAAGCTGGAAAGGTCTACAAAAACACTGCCTTTATAATTGTTTGGGAAACTCTCAGAAAAGGCCTGAAATAAATGTAAACATAGGGAATGGCACTTTGCACAGACCTGTTGGCGTGAACTTCAAAGAGTGATGATGTTTACATCCCCAGTTGCATCCCTGTTGTTGAAGTGCTCACACCATGTCAACAGTCTCCTCATTCCATGGAGCTCCCGTATTTATAGACCACATTCAGCAGCTCCTCCCGTATTGCTGTTACTCTCTTATTTCCCGCCTGAGGGTGGGATTAAATCTCTGAACTTCTACTGAACTACATCAATCCATCTTCATACATCAAAGAAATATGATACATGTCGAAGGCCGTCGCAACAAACTCATTAGTTCCGTTAAATAAACTTCAAACAGCACAGCAGCAAACCTGTGAAGCATTTGCAAATTGACTACCTGTTGCAACAAGGGCTTAGAGAAACGACATTAATTACAAGCAAAACTGTCAGCATGTTATGTAATTAACTAACCTGGAAAAAATGATTGATGTGGATTCCAATTTCAAACTGATGTGCAAAAATAAGCAAAAGACACAGATGACTTGAAGAGGTTTTAAAATATCTTGGATCATAGTGAGCAGCAGCGTGTGTTATTGTTTGGGCTGAGGCTGCAGTCGGATCAAACCTCTTTATTGTATGGGTGTTGACAATAGAGGGGAATGTCACATTCCAGGCCCCGACGTCAACAATCATCTTGGCACCGTGGTAAACAATGAAAGAGGACGAAGATGGAGAATATAAAAAGACTTGACACAATGAGGCAAACCCTGAAATGTATCACTTGGCAGCCGTCCTAAAACAACAGCCCTGATGCCAGCAGCTGGATGGCAGAGAGGCTCTGAACACTTCCTCATGCCCCTCCCCTCTAAACACACTGGGTCAGGTGTGTTTAGGGTCAGTGTCAGCCATGAAGATACACGGGTCAGGATATTTTATGACAACTTGAGAGCCAATCTGCTCTTGCATTGTTCAACAACCTGACCCCTTTACCGCCAACGTCGTGCATTGTAGTCGCAGAATTGTCAGGAATAATGTCTGAAGAGACAATAGAGTGAAAACAATGCAGAGAACAGAAAGTTTGTAGATAACTAATAACTAAGCCGACACAATCACTGGTTACTTAGCGATGGCAGTGTGAGGCTGTTAAACTTTTTATAATATACAATTACAACAATGTCTGCACAGCTGGAGTCAGGACGTGTTTAGCCTAGCTTCATTTAGCTATAACGGGCCGTTCACATGCCGTGTTTTTGTGGACTCCAGAAAGGCATGCTCACACACGAGAGCGACACCAAGTCACTTAGCAAGTTTTCCGAGCAACTTGTTTTCAAAGCGCCATGAGTTGAAAGAAGTTCAACTTTCGCAACATAGTATGCGCATGTCAGGTGACACGGAACAACCAGTCTTAGCCAGCAGATACAGTGTCTGCTGGCTTTTTTCCTTAAATATAAATGTACTGAAAATAAGTTGATACATTTATTGCAGGGCTACCCAGGACTTTAAGAGATATCTGATGTTTGGGCTATATTCATTCTATGAGTGCCGCTGCTAAATGTCACAATGATTGATTTCTCCTGCGCTATTGTCTCAAGCGCCTGCATCCGGCACACTCACTAATACACACAGAGCAGAGCAGTCTATAGATAGCAACAACAAGTTTTCTAGGAAACAAACTGCTCTCCAACAGGCAATATTAAAAAACACTTTATGTTTATTAGAAATTAGAAAATGCATTAGTGTCTATTTGTATTAAGTTAACCTAATTTAAGCATTGATTTCAACAGTTACATGTAATGTCCCGAGTTGAATTTATTGACTCATTTGAAGATTATTTTGCCATATAGGAGTTTAAAAACACTTGGCTTTTGTCAGGATTTGTTATATAACAGTTTGGGTGTTAATGGATCAAGAGAATTGCCTTATTAACTCAAACCTTTAACACACAAAATGCTTTGTTTTTTCAAACCCACTTATTCTAAAGACATGTGTATGGCTTTGATATTTTACATGAGTTAACAAATGAAAAGCGAGTCCTGATGAAATGTATGTTTTTGAAGTGATTTATACACAAAGGGAAGGGCTCCATACACACCATCAATGTCTATCAACGTTGACCTTATGCGTCCTTTAGAAGGAGTGTTGATAGAGGCTGAGCGAGAAAAAAAGAGTGAGAGAATGAGAGCTCCATCTCCAATTGCCTAGCAATGTAAGCAAACACAGTGATAAAGGAGAGCAAAACAAACAGGGACAAGTTTGTCTTTGAAATGATCTTTGAAAACCAAAGCAGATTGATATCTGTGTGTTAGCTCAGTGGAGTGTTTTCTCAAAAAGTGTAATGTTTGTTCTCGGCCCAATATATCAGCACTACTGTTGACAATGATAGCAGTCAGAGATGTTGGTCAAAATCCTGAAGCAGAAAGGGACATTCCTATCAGTGGCACATTATCATATAGGACAAATATAATCTTGCACAATTTTATTCTGTATGAAATTAAACCTCAAGGAAATAAAACAAAGAGTCTGGAGCCATGTTAGCTGCTGTATGAGGCTACACTTAGACACAGTAGAGCTAACATGCCAACATTATGTTGAGCAGGTGAGATGTTAACCATTTTTACCATCTTGATTAGCGTGTTAGCATGCTATGAGCCAATTAGCACAAAGCAGACAATCATTCATAAACATTTGGACAAGTTCAGCTCGTATCCCTAAAATCTTTTCTGGCCAGCCATATTTAAGCTGCTCAAGGGGAAGTCTCTTGGGTGCTGGGTGTCCACTCTTGTTCCAACTTTTAACTGCTAACCGTACCATCTTCTTATAGGTGTTTGTGTGTATGTTGTTGTCTATTGGGCAACAGTATTGGTGCCTCTGGTCTGATCATCTTCGCTCTGCTCTGGTTGTATTTAGAGACAGCGGATATACAATTATTGTGTAACATCTTAGCAGCTGCGCTCATAAAATGAATATAGAGGAATGAATATAAACAACTTCCCTATATTTATAGAAGAGTGATTTTTCTAGAAGAAAGTAAAGATATCTGCCAGCTGGGATTGTTTTTTGCTCGTCACAAGAAATGTGCACTGCTATATTCCAAGGGTTTAACTTTTTTTTAATACTCAATTCATAACTAATGCAGACTGCGGACGATCCGAAGTGAGTGCAGAAGAAAAAAATAACAAACTAAATGGTTGTTGGAAGAGAGGTTGAGGTAAGGGAATGACTGTTATGGCCGTTAACAGCATGAATGTAACTCTCCTTAAAAGGAATACAAAGATTTCTGGAACTCCTGGCAAACAATAATAAGACCGGATCGGTAAGTGCACATGCAAGGGAATGCGTAGGCCTAATTGTGACCTGTGTCCAGGCCATAATTCAGGGTGCAGCCATAACACTCTGGTTGTGTCTTGAGAAATGACCACTTGAAAACTCATGCGTGTGAAAAAAGAGTTGTGTGTAAAACCCTTACCCTGCTCCCCTCCTGCAGGCTGCCTCCCTGCAGGGTGCCTCTCTTGCCAACCCAGTCTCATGGCATTTCGTATTCACCAACACGATTTTTAATCTATTGCAGGGGTCGGCAACCTTTTTCATATGAAGTGCCATTTTCAAAAAAAATTGTTATCAGCGTGCCAACGATCGAGAATTATCAAGTGGGGGGGGGGGGGGGGTGAGGAGCTTGACGCTTGTCAACTATCAGCAGGAGGGCGGGGGAGCCTCTCTGCGGGGAAGCAGTGTGTGGACCTGTCAGTGCAACTTACATGATGTCGAATTTAACAAACACATTTAAATAATTGTTTTAAACAGCATAATAATAAGGACGATCGTCCGTTCTGTGATTCTCCAGAACACACATGTTATGATATTAGGGTCACGCAGAGTGAGATGAGATCGCTGTCCCTTTAAGAGAGAGAGGTGTGGCTTGTGCATACGTGTTTGTGGATGGTAGAGCGACAGTGAGAGAACGTGTGTATGTTTCTGGAAGTGAAACGAGGAAGCAGAAAAACAGAGGTCTGTACTCCTCGACTACGGTCTGGGAGCCGACAGGAAAGTTCAACACACAGATGGCCAGTCCGCCCCTTTGTAGCATATTATTTCAATGAGAGATGAGCAGATCGCCACTGGGCTTTCAACTAAATACACAGCCACGCAGAAACTGCGGCATTTGTACAGCTCCTTATGGGTAGGCTACTGCAGTTAGTGAAGTGCTTTCCTCCGTGGTGAAACGATCAGCACCACGGAGGAAAGTGGCAGAAAGTCACCTGGAGTTAAAGAGAGCGGGGCTGCGTTGTGTGCATGGCTTCCTTCTGCGGGTAACGGGGAGACGCGTTCTGGCGGCGGCCTCGTTCAGGATCCCAAAATACAATTTAAATATTTTTGCACACTTATTCCACTTATTCCTAGCGTGCCACTGGTTACGGTGCCGCGTGCCAATGCTGGCACGCGTGCCAGGGGTTGCCGACCCCTGATCTATTGATTCGTGTTCACCAACACGATTTTCCCCTTTTTTTCGTGTTGCACAGCACGATTTTAAAAGCATTGTATTTCTACTGGTAATGACGCTCATGGAAGCACGGCATTCGTTTGTGTCGGCTGCCCTTAAAGGCAATGTGAGCATCCATTCTCATTGGATAACGGAGAATTGTACACCCGGAAGTAAGTATTCCCCTTACTGTCGATTGATTTTACAGTGATATCTGCACTACTCATCGACTAAAAAACACCAGATTATCCTTTACACACCATTGATTGGTTTAAATTGTGTGCAATGCTTTTGTATTTTTCCCCTTCGATTCGGAGAAACAAATATTTTTCCGGAGTAAAGGATAGCAGAAGACACTACACTACCCAGAATCCCCAGCTATCGTTTGGACTACACCATGTGCTCTGTTTGACAAACCCCATGATAGTCCTCAAGCTCTGTGATTGGAGAGTGTGCTCCGAGGGTTACGCCGAGCCTCGAACACCACTTGAAATGGGATGGAACCACGGCAGACTGTCCAAAACTGGATTTGAACGGGTCCACCTCGTCCCCCACCCCGTCCCCAGAACTACACATGCTGGCTATTCTGTTTCGCAACATGTTCTCTATCTATGGCACGTCTCTTCTGGGAGTTGTAGTTTTAAAAGACGTTTTCGTATTTCCCATAATAAGAAGTGGCCAGTATTAAACTGTGTACATCCCTGGAGGTTTAGGGGATAGGAAACACTCACATTTAAAACATATAATTAATAAATGGGTGAAAATTGCTTGTGCCCATAATGGGCAGCATTAATATATACACACACATGCCAGCTAAGGTCAGAAGAGCTTTATTTAACAGCTGGTCTTATGTTTGTGACCCCTGTTGTTAATTGATAACATTACATTACATTAATTGATAAGCCTGAAAAATGCACTTGTCAAGGTACAGAGGCAAATTTTGCAAATATGGCAGTAGCCATCGATCAGCTTAAGATAAGATATACTTTATTGATCCCAAGTTGGAACATTTGCGTTACATCAGCATGTGTAACATTTGTACTGTAAATATGCAGTGGTGTTTATCTGTAAATCATTTAGTTTAATCACACAAATTCTGTGTTTTATATTTAACAATTCTGTGTTCTTTATTTATTGATTGTTCAATACCTGACAAGGCCGGAGATGAAATATCTACATACATCTTATAAGAGTATAATACATTATGTATAACATCAGTTCAAATAAGTGCTTCAACATAGTTAACATTGCTGGAGGTATGCACACATACTGATAGATGTCTTGTAATGCACTATTGAGGAACCTGCGACCCAAGTTTTTCATTCAATGCATAACTACACCATAGTTGTGTAGGCCTATATGATATGTCAATAAACCTTAGAAAATCTTGAAATCTTGAAAGGCATGTGCAAAATAGTCATTATATACAGTCTTTAATTAACTATTAGTAGAGAATAACGAGTAATGAATATACTTTATAGGGATCCTATTAATATCTAATAATAAAAATAATGAAATTCAATAACATGCTTTAACCACTAGGTGTCCCTTTATATCAGCTGTGCACCTTTATGGTGTAAATACAGCCTATCTACCAATTGGATCAAATATAAAAGTCAGCCGAATTAGTGTTGATACTACAAGGAGACGTATTGTGTGAAAAGAAATGTAAGATGTAGTTTAATTACTGATATATTTATGATCCACTTCACGTTTTCAGTTCCTCATGTTTGTCTAGAAGTCTTCTCAGCAGGGCTCTATAAATACAGAACTACGGCAGATATGTAATATTTAATGCAGCCGAACCGTGTATTACAATGCCGTTATGTGATGACTTTCAAAGAGAAAAGCAAGCACACTCGGAATAAAGTATTATTTTTATTTAATTTATTTTTTTAAATGTTTTCGGTCTGTTTCCGGTATTTGTTAATGACGATGTGCTGTGAGATGTGAGACTGGAATTGCACAGGGGAAAATAACGTATCTTTAGATGAGGATTTTGTTACACTAATACGTTTGCGCTGTGGACCAACACTATACATTGACGGGGAAGGGGGTAGCAATAAAGATAACACCATTAAACAGTTACACAACATAACAGAAATAATATCGATAGCAGCGTCCCTAGCAACCACCTTGGTAACAATGAAAACGTTCTATGGACGCAATTTCCTGAAGTAATCTTCGTAATAACTAGCAAACTAAAGATCATGTACATCCACTGCACACATAATCTGAAATAACAACTCATATTTCTCGCATCAAATGACATCAAAATGCATTTTAAATGCCAAACTAACTTTAAAATAGGCATTTTCCACCGAGAATAAAACGAAGTTCGGCCATGTTTTTTTTTTCTGCAGGGAGAAATTTGAAGATCATGTGACATAGACGCCAGCCATTGGAATGAATGGTGAAAAAAAACGGGTTTTGTCAAACAGAGCACATGGTGTAGTCCAAACGATAGCTGAGGATTCTGGGTAGTGTAGTGTCTGCCATCCTTTACTCCGAAAAAATATTTGTTTCTCCGAATCGAAGGGGGAAAATACAAAAGCATTGCACACAATTTAAACCAATCAATGTTGTATAATTAACAAGGATAATCTGGTGTTTTTTAGTCGATGAGTAGTGCAGATATCACTGTAAAATCAATCGACAGTAAGGGGAATACTTACTTCCGGGTGTACAATTCTCATTGCCTTTAAGGGCAGCCGACACAAACGAATGCCGTGCTTCCATGAGTGTTATTACCAGTAGAAATACATTGCTTTTAAAATCGTGCTGTGCAACACGAAAAAAAGGGGAAAATCGTGTTGGTGAACACGAATCAATAGATTAAAAATTGTGTTGGTGAACACGAAATGCCATGAGACTGGGTTGCTCCTGCAGGGCCTGCAACCCGACCCCACCAAAATTCCCCCTATTTTTTTACTGTGTCTGACTAATCTAGGTAATTCCTGTTTTTAACGATGTCTGCTCTCTACTGTACTCTAGGGGGGGGGGGGGGGTCTTTGCTGCCAATATCCCTGCCTTTGCATTTATTCTCGCGGGAGGACAGGGATGTCCTATAACAAGGGTGGGGAACCTCCGGCCCCCGGGCCGTATACGCCCCGCGAGACCATTTGGTACGGCCCTCGAGGTAATTTATAAACACACGCAAAAAAGAAAAAAATTTAAGAAATCTAGACCGCAAAAAGATTAAACAAGCGAGTGCCTGTTTTTCCTGGCCAAGGTCAGGGTCCTTGAACACAACAGGAGCCTAACGTGTCATCACGTGGTATATGTCTCGTCTGACAGGGGTGTAGTTCTGCCGGAGAGCACCAGAACGCCACTTCAGCACTTCCAAACATTGCAGTACCCATAAGGAGCCGTACACATGCCGCAGTTTTTGCGTGGCTGTGTCTTTAGTTGAAAGATCTGCTCATCTGTCATACTGATCATACACTCAATACCTTCTTTGTTATTAGCATCTGGTTAGCTAGCTATGCTAACGAATATAAGAAACTTTTTCTCCAACCAGTGAGGTAAAGGCACATCTTTATATGATCATTATAGTTATAAAAAAATAAGAGAATAAAGTAAACGGGTATAAAATACTATATGACAGTAAAAAAAGTTGTTATTAATAAACAAGAATACAGTTAGAAAGGGGAGTGATTTGTAAAAGATCCATAAAGAAAAAGAAATCTGCTTACAGTTCTGTTTCATCTGGGTGTTGAGAGATGTATCTCCAAACATCTGTTGAGGGGGACCCAAGTTCCCATCAGCAAAAACACGATGGTTTGCTATCCTGGCTCCAAAATGGTGGAATGAGCTCCCCATTGACATCAGGACAGCAGAAAGCCTGCACTTCTTCCGGAGCAGTCTGAAAACTCATCTCTTTCGACTCCACTTCGAGCGATAGAATTATTAACAAATAACTGCTAACAAAACACTTATATACTAACAAAGGACTGGCTTATCTAAAGCCAGTTGAGTAGCACTTGAAATGTTTTAGCTTTATGAAACCTGATGTACTTATATGATTCTGTTTTCTTCAAGTTTGTATCTTGTTGGTCGAACGCACTTATTGTAAAAATGCTAAATGCAATGTAGTGTCATGTAATCTATCCATAGAGCTCCTAATGTTGCTCTCAAAGAGCACCAGGTTGATGCTTTTAACTTCAACATTTAAAGAAAAATGTTCCCGGGGGAGCATACCCCGATCTGTGAAAAATGTTGTGTCCATCCATTAGCCCCCCCCCCCAATGTTAATGTTGAAGTTAATTATGCTGTTTATCTTTGAATGAGGTTAAACTGTAGTCCTACTGTACATAGCACAGCCTCAGGCCTTCTCCCGTCAGCCGCTGGTGTTCACAGGGTGAATGCTCCATCTGGAATGCTCTGAGACGAACACCTGTTAGCCGCCTCAACAAAAATGCAAATAATTACCTCAAGTGCCAAATAATGCTTATTTCAACACACATTTATTATCTGCGTAGATCGAGTGTATATATTTGTTATGTGAAATGTATATATTTGGCAGAGTTACTTTTGGACTCCAGAGTTCACACTGTGACCTGTTGCTGAAACTTGGTGTATAATTCTTCGCATTCTGAACATTCCCTCCAAATGTGCACATGAGCAATGGCTGACAGGGCCCCCCACTCTCTTTGAAATACAGTGAAGATGCATGAAGTCAGGGAAGAGCAGAGATGCCAAGAACTGATTCTGCTTAGTCAGTCCTGATACCTGGACTTTGCTGGAGACAGCATTGGCAAATACCAATCCTTCACCACAGTTTCATTTATAAACTGTATGCCTTACTGTGTGGAATAGACTGGGACCAATTTGTTTACATTCAAAGCTAAATCAGGCATAACCTTAACATGAAAGGGGCCATATTATGCCTTTTTTCAGGTTCATATTAGTATTTAGTAGGGATGCTCCGATCGATTGGCCGCCGATCGATATCGGGCGATATTCACTCTCTGCCGATCGATTGGTGCTCTCTATAAAGGTCGATCGGGAGAGCCGATCACATGACGTAAAATACATGAAACTTTTCTCAGTGCGCGGCAAAACAAGCTCGCCAACATGGCTTCACCGGTCTGGCAATATTTTAAAGTGTGCAAAAAAGATAGCGATATGCAACGTGTGTGAAGCAGAAATCCTGCAGCTGTGACGGACCAGTGAGCGGAGCAAAACACACACAGAGGCCCAATCCCAAACCACGCCCTACACCCTACCCCTACACACTCCGTGACAGAGTGAACTCCGTGGAGTGACACTCGCAGCTCAACGAGGCTCCCTCCTGTCAGATGGAGGGAGTAAATACAGCAGCAAGCTTTGGGACGGCCTCCCCTCTCTCCGGCAGAAACAGGAAATGCCGTAACTGTATGTAACAACGGTTTCAAATCAGCATCTCTTAGACAAAAAAAATAATTAATGACTCAAATAAAACTCCAAACATCTTTAATTGTGTTACTTTTTTGTAAAAAAATATGAGGTTATCATGAGGTAACCCGCAATTTATCAGTGGATGTTTGCTGGAACTACTTGTAAACAATGTGTTTCCTGACGGACACACACAGTGTTAACCGGTCTCAATTGAGCACCGATGCAGACTCGCTGTTTGAGGGCTTAATAACCCACTCCCCCTCCTCACTCGTTGGTTTGGAACAGCACTTAATGTGGCGGACCCTCCGCACAAATGTGCAAACTGAGGGGTAGTGTGTAGGGTGTAGAGCAGTGGTTCTCAACTGGTGGGTCGCGACCCAAAAGTGGGTCGCGGACCCGTTTCGAGTGGGTCGCGGATGTGTGAGTGAAGAAAAAGTGGGGGGAAAAAGTCAAAGTTTTTTTTTTGAAGGCCCGATGTTCTAACGCTGTGCATGCAGTAGGCGTTGGACTGGAAGCACCGGAGACCATAAACGGCTTTGAAAACTTCTGTCACATAGTGATCATCTTCCCAATAAAACATCTTTGCTGATGTTTTCTCGAGTCTTCTGGCCAATCAGAATCAAGAGTGTTGCCGGAAGTCCCCACGGAGAATAACTTTGCAGTAGAACTCTTCTTTATGCATCCATGGGTACTTCAGATAGAAATGAACACATAATGAAATATGACCCCCAGTCTGATGATTGACAGGTCACAGAACAATGGGGGCTATCTACCCTTACCCACAATTTAAAGTAAGTCACACAGACTCTCTCCTCTTTACTCTTCTCGCAGCAAGATGTCAGAACAAAGTGAAAAACAAACAATGGCATAAAATATTATTAACATGTCGGGTAGTAATAGATTTATTTATTTTCTTCTCAGAGTACCAGAATGCATAGTTTATATTAGTATTTCTAAAAATCTCCTGGGGAGAATCCCCCCAGACCCCCTGCTGGGGTTGGGTTTTCAGCATGCGTGCCTTTTTATATAGTTCAGCTTTGATCCCATCATCTCATTAAACCTTTTTTAAAAGCATACTTTAGTTCTGTGAAGGATATCAGGGATATATGCACTGCACTTCACTTTAGTTAATATTGTAGGCTGAAAAGTGTATATCTTACAGCACGATTTTTTGTTGAATAGATTTCAGTGCTTCAAAATGGTGGGTCGCGATTTATTGACCAAGTAAAAAGTGGGTCCCGAGGCCGGACCAGCTGAGAACCAGTGGTGTAGAGGGTGGTTTGGGATACACAAGCTCACACTTAGCTACTTTATCTACCTCTGGAACAAGCTAAACTAGTTTTTCTTCACTGTCGTCGGGTCACTCATTACTGGATCAGTGAGCTGCATGAGATACTGGGTGTTTCTCAATGTCGCAGTGCGCTTGCTTGGTAGCACATGTCTTCCGAGCGTCTTGCTTCAGAAGCGAGGCAAGAATACTTCCTAGCCTCAGAAAACAAAGAGTGGAACAGGCTAGCAAGTGTGCAGGTGTGCGTCATATAAGAGCCTTACATTTTCCGCCACAGATTTGGGGAAATTGTAGTAGTATGCTTGAAATAGTGGCTCTGGAGTAGCTTTACTCGAGATTGAGAAACACCCACTGACAGGCTGTCAGGAGTGGGAGAGAGGAAAAGAGAGCGCTTCCGCTCATTTCTCCCGTGTTATTCTCCAAAGTTTATGTAAACTTGAATAATGTACTTCATTTGAATGTAATAATGATGTTGGTTGTTGTTTGTGGAAGCTCCAGTGAATGAGCCCCATTAACTGAGTTGTAAACATCACTTTAAATGGAAGATCCCTATTTAGGCCCCACCCACTCGATCGAATCGGCGATCGGTATCGGCCGATACTGTTTCCGGCGATCGGCCCCAAAATGTGGCGATCGGAGCATCCCTAGTATTAAGTGTCTCTCCTGGGACATGTCTCCATGCTTTAAGGTTCAAAAAGCTCTTTATTGTTCTCATACTGCCTGTGCTGCAGCACCTCTTTTCACCCTCTGTCTGAAACCAGAGCCCAGTCTGCTCTGATTGGTTAGCTAGCTGGCACTGTGTGATTGGTCAATTGCTTAGAGATGTCACGCCCCTTAGCCTATCAAATACAATGTGTTGGAGCGCTAGCCGATAGAAGTGATAATAATAATAATAATAATAATAATAATAATAATAGATTTAATTTGTTAGCGCTTTTACAGGTGCTCAAAGACGCTTTACAGATATAGTGAAGGGAAAAGGAAGGAACAACAAATAAATATATAGTAAACAATCACACATTAAATGCCAGATTGAAGAGGTGAGTTTTTGTAAGTTTTTTGAAGGTGGTGAGGTCAGTGCAGTCTCTGATGGGCTGGGGGAGTGAGTTCCAGAGGGAGGGGGCAGCGACGGAGAAGGCTCTGTCCCCCCAGGTCCGGTGATTGGTGCGGGTGGGGATGGATAGGAGGTTGGCTTCTGATGAGCGGAGGCAGCGGGAAGGGGCGTGGTGGTGCAGCAGGTCTGTGAGGTAGGGGGGGGGGGGGCCTGATTGTTGAGGGCTTTGTGAGTAATGAGGAGGACTTTGAAGTTGATTCTTTGACGGACGGGGAGCCAGTGGAGGTTCTGGAGGACGGGAGTGATGTGGTCTCGGGAGCGGGTGTGGGTGAGTAGGCGGGCAGCAGAGTTCTGGATATGTTGGAGTTTATTGATTAGGTTGGATGGTATGCCGTAGAGGATGCTATTGCAGTAGTCGAGTCGTGAAGTGATGAATGCATGAATCAGGGTTTCAGCAGGAGGAGAGTGATGGGCGGAGACGGGCAATGTTTTTGAGGTGGAAAAAGGCTGTCCTGGTGATGTGATTTATGTGGTGGTTGAATTTGAGCTGACTGTCGAAGATGACTCCGAGGTTGCGGATGTGAGGGGGGGGGGAGATAGAGTGTCGCTGTCAATGGTGAAGTTGAAATTCTGGATGTCTTTGATACGGGATGGGGGGCCAATGATGATGATGTCTGATTTGGCACTGTTCAGTTGGAGATAGTTTGTTTGCATCCATGCTTTTATTTCTGAGAGACAGTTGGTGAGAGTGGAGTGTGTTGTGAGGGTGATGGTTTTTGTTGAGATATAAAGTTGGATGTCATTGGCGTAGCAGTGAAATTTAAGGTTGTGGCGACAAATTATTATATTTGGACATGATGTCAGGTGTGAGTCCAGGTCTTTTGAGAATGGGTGTGACAGCAGCCAGTTTGAGAGAGGGGGGAACGGATCCAGATCTGAGGGAGGAGTTAATGATGGTGGCGATGACTTGGGAGAGACAGGCAGGGAGGCTCTCTTTAACACATTTGGAGGGCATTGGGTCAAGTGTGCAGGTGGAGTTAATTCCAGTCATGAAGTCGGACAGTTGCATGGGGGTCACAGGGGAGAAGTAGGACAGGGGCTGTGAGGTGAAGGGGGAGGAGCCAGGAGGGAAGGTGGGGGGTGCTGATGAGGGTGTCAGATTGCTGTAAATGTTGCTGATTTTGGTTTGGAAAAACGAGAGGAAGGAGTTGCACTGTTCGGTGGTGAAGGATGAGGTGGCGTTGTCACAGGGTTTGAGAAGTTTGCTGATGGTGGAGAACAGACGCTTGGGGTTGCTGGAGCCAGACTGAATGAGTTGTGAGTAGTAATTAGACCGGGCTGCTTTGAGTGCGTTACTGTACTGCTGGAGATAGTCTTTGTAGATTTGAAGATGGACTGTTAGTGTGGTTTTCTTGTGTTGGCGTTCAAGTTGACGTTTCCTTGATTTCATTTGGCGGAGTTCGGGGGTATACCAGGGGGCGGAGTGTATGAAAGAGACATTTTTTGTTTTTGTGGGGGCCAGTTCATTGAGACAGAAGGAGAGGGTGCTGTTATAATAGTCCACACGTTCAGATGGGTTTTCAGAAAGTGGGGGGGGGGAGACAGACATCTTGCAGGTAATGGAGGCAGTGATTGCTGAAGGTGAGATGGATTTGAGATTTCTGTAGGTTATTGTGCGTTTTTGCTTTTGGGCGGGGATGGGGATGTTGATGTCCATGATGATGGCCAGGTGATCAGAGATGTGGAGATTGAGGCTGGACAGATTATGGATGGTGAGACCAGTGGAGCAGACCAAGTCCAGGATGTGACCACGGCTGTGTGTTGGGAAGTTGATGTGTTGAGAGAAGTTGCAGCAGTGAAGGGTTTCCTTAAATTCAGAGGCATATTTGCAGGTCGGGTCGTCAACATGAATGTTAAAATCACCTAAGAGGAGAACAGATGGGGATATGGCAGAAAGCTGAGTGAGAATGTCAGAGAGGTCGGAGAGAAAGGAGGGGTTTGGCTTCGGGGGACGGTAGATGATGGCTGTGACCAGGGGAGTGGGACCAGAGAGTTTAAAGATCAGGTGTTCAAATGAAGAAACATCAGGGATGGGGATTATGGTAGCTTTTATTTCCTTTCTGATAATAGCAGCTATACCACCACCCCGCCCTTGTGGGCGAGGTTTGTCAATGTATGTGAATCCTGCTGGTGTGATTTGATTTAAAGAAAAATAGTCCAGGGGTTTTTGCCATGTTTCGGTCAGATACAGAAAGTCCAGGTTATTGTCTTTAATGAATTCATTTAGAATGTGGCTTTTATTGTGGATGGAGCGTGTGTTGAGCAGGGCTGCTCTGAGGTGACGTTGCATTGGGGGGGTTGTGTGGACCGGGGGAGTGGAAGGAGATTGGTCAGATTCACGTGTTGTTTGTTGTGATGGCGTAGTGTGGGCGTGTGACAGGACCGAATGGACGGGATGGAGTGTGGAGACGTGGAATGAAATAAAAACAACGGCCAGAGCCTCGGTGTGGAGGACGGCGTTGGCGGGGTATTTCATAATCTGCGAGGATGTCCATGCAGTCCGGACGCAGGCGGTTATTGAAGGAGCGGAGATCTGACAGGGAGTAGAGCGGCGCATGATCCGGTGAAGTGGCGCTAGCATGGAGCTAGCTAATGCTGGGGACCCGGGCAGCAGAGACCAGGAGCCGGATGACCGTGGAAGAAGGAGCGGTGTGAGTCCAGATAAAATGAAAATGATAGTGTTACATAGTGATGTCACTATGTTACAGAAGTTAAAGAAGTGTGGAGTGTGTGGGAGAACACAGGGATGTTACCGTTTGCAGACCATTTACATGCACTAAAACCTATAGACACACTACAGGAAAGAGAACACCTCAAAAAGCATAATAGGACCTCTTTAATATCCAATCATGCACCCCTTAGCAGAAGCATATACCTGCAGACTGATCCTGACATTGTTGTATGTCAGCCAAGCATTTTTTAAATATCTCAGGGATATTGGCTGTAATGCATTTCAGTATTTGTTTTGATCTCGGCAGGTAGGGAGGGAGACACTGTGTTGGGTTGGACTGAGAGCGGGATTACAGCAGACAGAGTGCTGAGAGATACCTGCAGATTAATAAACCCTCTGAATTTGGTTTGTCATCACATGTGGGCGTGAGAGGATGACACACTTCTCAACAACAGAGGAGAGTCACTCAAGTTGCCAGTGTTGACTTTCTCTTCCAAAGCTAGACTAACATTTTCCAAAACATCAACCGAGCGTCCCTGACAGGTTTCTCGCAGTGCTCAGTCACGCGGATGACTCCTGGTGACCCTTTCAGACAGATCCTGAGTTTGACTTGACCTGCCTCAGTAATGAATCCCCTCCGGTCGGGCTGCCTTTGCGAGATGCTCGCTCACAGCTGGGATTGTTTCTTGGAAAACAGGGCGTATTGGAGGTAAAGTCGGGCGTTGGTCAGACGTCAGAATTGGAGGCAGCTCCTCCCCGACCAGATGTTCCTGGCACATAGTGCTATTGTTCTGCTGCTGAGCTGTCGGATTCCTGTCGTGTCGAGGAGAGTCCTCGCTGTGTTATGTGGTATTATGATAGCGCTCGCTCTATTCAATAGACTAATGACTTATGCCAAAAGCTAATGTCTCAGGGGAGTTCCTCTCATAGAGCGGCATAGTTTAGAGGGTAAGTGCCATTGTGTTTGATCCCGGGCCGTCTGCATGCTGTTAACCTCTTCAGTGTGATGGAATATGAAGGCATGTCCTTTAGAGCAATGCCTCTGCAGAACTGGAAGATATATAAAGCCGTGACTGGCTTATGACGTGGATGCTTTTGAAGACATGAGAGAAAAAAGCCCAGTCATAGAAGCAAACATGATAAAGGTGATCCGATAAGCTATGGAGTCAGCGTTGTGCATGAAGAGTAAAATGTTAGTGGTGGAGAGAATCAAAATACTTAGTTCAGTAGCTACTATTTGTAGGTACTTGTGCTTTAATATTTCCATTAAATGCTATTCTAAGTTTGAGGGAGATATTACACGTCTTTGTCCACTACATTTGTATTTATGATTAACCAATCATTTGTACCTGAAATGAATTTTCTGTTGTTTTAAGTCTATATCCTAGGCCATTTAGAGTACCTTAAAGTTTCAATTATTTCAACTTTTATCTCTTTTCCACTGACCTTACGACCAATCAGCCGACAGCTGTATGTAGCGGCGCAAGCTAGCAGGGGAACTAGCTTTTTTCACCGCAAGGCTCTGCGCGCAAACTCATGTTGAGCAAAGAGCAAATTGCGTACGGTGTGAATGCAGCTTCACTCACTAATGGCTTCTAGTCTGAAACATGTTGCATGTCAAATATTACATCTTGCATTTCATTCATAAGCCTCTGAGAGAGAGATATGTACGAACATATTGTACTTAAGCCACTTTTAAATTAGAAAAACATCACTTTTACTAGTCAGTGTTACTAGTCGTACATTAAGACGAATCTCCAACACAGCGTTTCCTCTGTGTCCCAGGAGAGTGCAGGTCTGCCTCCATTAACAGGAGGTGGCTCAGCGTGTTGTGCACTCTACCTGTCTCGTTGGATTGAGTCCAGCTGAACACATTTCTTGCTTGTCATCCAACCCTTCTGTCTATTGTCATCTGACTGTCTTCTGCCTGTCGCCTGCAGCGGGCAAGTCTTTGGAATTGTGTTGCAAACAAACGTAGGTCTTGCCTGGAAAATATGACATCAGTAATATTATGATTGCACTCTGCACGCAAGAGGACACCACGGGAGTTTCTTTCAATAGGCCTAAGGCGCAGAATTCACCATGGATTTGTTTGCTAAATGGGCTGGAAAGATAAGACTTTACAACCAATTTGCATTGAATTGTTCTCCGCTGCCAGATCAAGCAGCCCATGATGAGTGATGGGAGAGAGTGAGGCGTGCCAATGTTGGAACCGAACCCAAGAACAACTTGTATTACATTTCATCATATTTACATTCGAGATATAGAGTGGACGAATCGGATTCATTCTTTAATCTGAAAAATGTGTGTGATGGTGGAACAAGTCTTATTCTCTAATTCAGCATTTACTGGTTAAGTCTTATTTATGGATTGCATGATCCCTGGGTTTAAAAAGTACTCCATCTTGGGCTGCTTAAAACACGTTTTCTTATCTTCAGAAATGCATGAGCCTTAATTCATGCGATGTTTGGCATTTTTATGACACAGCGTTTTCTTTTTTGACGGCAGCCAAATGTGCTTGATGAGTGATTTACTGGAACAAAAGTAGATTTATGAGCTAAAGTCAAATTAGAAAGGAGGTATGGCTTCATCTTGGGACCAAACCGATGCAAAGGCCTCTGGAGAGAGTGGTTAAAGGTGTTAAAAGTTCAGCGGTTGTAAATTAAGGTCTTTATGTGCAATAATGTCCGAGACCAAGGCAAGACTACCTCATTTTGCTGAGTCACTTGTCAGCAAAAGTAAGTGAAGCTGCAGTGTGAAGGTGGGAGATATCTAAAGGGTTGAAAATAAACAACGTTCTCGAAATCTAAGCTACTGAGAGAAGCGTTCCACTCTCAGCTGATTCAGAAATGGCAGTGTAGCTCTGGTTTGGCACGTTCTGTTTATCACCCCTGAGTCTGTCTCCCCGTCCATCAACACTTTGTTTCACTCATTTATCTTTCACTTTGTGTTTTTGTGTTTTACTTACCAAGTTAAAAACCTCCAACACTGAACACAGACTGCTTTTGTTACACTCTATGTTCACAGAAGATGTTGGCACTCAGTTCCCTGTTTTAGAGTAATTATCTTCAATTTGAGTCAGTGATCTATCATAGCTTCAAAGGTCAAATCCATGCCACATACAACACAAGACAGCATGTAAACAATAATGATGAAGGACTTGATCAAAAGTTTTTTTAAATAAGTATTTATTTTACAAAATCGTGTAAATTTGGCCAATATTTGGCACCTCGATGACAAAACATTTCACAGAAATGACAAACCGGAACATGTGACGTGCCAACATGGCAATCACATTGCAATGTGTACAAAATAATAAATAAATAGAATGTATGTATGTCGTGAAAAATATTTAAATTATGACATTTATAGAAATCTGATAACATGAGCATGAAAGACTCCCAGCAGCTACTGCACTTCACAGCAGGCAGGAGACGACCTGTTACCTAAAGGCACTAAATAGTTTCAGTCGATGAAAAAGTGTCAAGTCACATAATGTAGGCGTAATAACCTGTTATTGCAACTGTATGATGTCATTGTGGAGTACAATGAGCAGGCCTGCTTTGGTCCACACACAGCCGTGATTCTGACTCAGTTGAAATGCTATTTGATAAGGTTTTGAAGGAGTGACCGTGACAGCAACACGATCAATGAATATCATTGATTTCTCCGTCCGCTTCTCTTCTTTCTCTTGAACTCCCTGTATTGTTTCTGACCTCGTCTCTGACCTGACGAAGCGCCACTGAGTAGAGAAATGTTCTCTGCTCTGGCAGCACGAAGAGAACTGTCTTCGACCCTCTTTGGGCTCTTCATTGTCTTCCACTGGCTTTAGAGTTGGGAACCCTTTTTCCCCTCTAGGACAAGGTGCGGAGGAGGGTCTGTGGTGTTTAGGGGGCCCTGCTCTCTCCCTCCCAGGTTCTCCCCCTGTGGTGCTGTCTCACCCTCCACTTCTCCAGCAGCAGACGTGTTTTGAGGGCAGACCTGATGGCTAGAGGCGACACCCGTTTCTTATTGTTTCTTTTCCTCATCCTGTAAACAAAGACAGATAACAGTCAGACATCTGAACCATCGATCCCTCAGCTTATGGAAAAAGTCAAGCTAGCGGGGTGGATTTGAGCTGTCACTCATATTTAAGCTGCTAAGTGTCACAATTTTATGAAGAATTATGAATGTGTCAGGAAGTGCAGACGGATGGCGCCGCACACTTTGAGAGGCGAGTTTCAGACATGATGGCACATGCTGCTCAGAGTGTATCTCTGTATTACTCTCATGCTGAGATACAGAGCATTCAATTCCACACGGTCTGAGAGGTGGAATTTATTGTTGTGCTTGTCAAGCTGGGAATTCCTTGCTTGGGGGTTATTCTCAAAATTCCAAGTGATGACATCTCTCAAGCTAAAAATATGTACACTGCGATCAGTGGTGGAATGTAACCGTGTACATTTACTCAAGTACTTGATCAAATCACAATTTAGAAGTTTGTACTTTATACATCTAAAAGGCACACATTTGTTTACGCCACTGTATTTGATTTAAAGCTTTTTTTGCAAAAAGTTAATATGTGCAAAATATATGTGAAGCTTTGCAGCAGTATTATGAAAATCAGTACACATTAACAGGCTGCAACATTTAAGTTATAAACCGATTAATGCATCACTTGTTATAAGAAAATATGATTCTGACATGGGGTCTTTTTTAAATGATGTGGTTTTTTTTTACTTTTACTTAAGACAATAAATGCATAGGCTACTTGTATTACTTGTAACAGACTTTTATTGAAGTAAAACAACTAAATGCTTCCTCTATTTACTGAGATATTTTTGCCTCACAATACCTCAGTGTTGCGTGTGGTAATAGGCTAATTACCACTTGCACTTATTTAGCAAATACACTTTAGGTAGCCTATGCCCTGTTGTTTTACCGTGTAATCCGCCCGGTGTCTGCCGCCAGCCGGGGCTCACACTGCGGCCCGACACAAGCATCGCGCTCTGCGGGGAGAGTCTCCGTGAGGGAGGCTTCAGACCTGCAGGAGAGAGACTACATGTCATGTATTCATCCCGGACACTTTCCACACTTTACATTTAAGACTTGTTTTCACGTAGCCTATTGGAAACAAGCGCTCGTGCGATTAGTAACCCTGACAGTAAATATGATGAGTGTTCGCAGTATTATTGTTTTTTCCGGAGCTGTGTTGAAAATAGATGACATAGCCTACCTGAGGAGGTGTTCCAGTCCGCAGAAGTTTCTACACGTGTCGTCGTTTTGATTGACACACCTGCAGCGCAGGGGTCCGCTGCTGGTTGCTATGGATTCCGCGACCGCGCGCCTCTTCCTGGGACCGTTGTTGCCCAGTCCGTATGAAACCACGCGCCTGGAGGAAGAAGAAGGAATGAGAATTAATCAACTGAAATTCAAGTTCAACACTATTCAGTTTAAAAGCGTTGTGTTTAGGGTTTAAGCTGTCAAAAATAATCCTTCCGCTTTCTGAATAAGTATTAAAATATATATGCTAACAGGGAAAGGGTGCACTTCATGTTTAGAGTTAGATTAAAACTCTTATAGCCTAATAGGCCTATGTTCATTGCACTCAAAGAACGCCCGGAATAAACACATGCACAAACAGTATACACATGCAAGTGCGCTTTCTAAGAGGTCCGATCGGGACTCGAACCCGGCGACCCTTCAGTTTCCAAGCCAAGTTCCAAAAGACTGAAATATTGCTTTCTAAACTCGCCTATTGCGAATCCTTTTACCGATAATAAAACGTCTGATTCTATGCTAATGCTGCTGGAGAAAGTTTGGAATCCGTGAATGTATACTTACTCAGGAGTGTTGACCCAGATGATGTCCAGGTGGCAGAAGTACACGCACTCGTTGTCCATGAAAGTGGCGCAGGAGCAGCGTTTGGTCCGCACATGGCGCCTCTGCGAGTCGGTGGAGGGTGTCAGTGCAGCTGGAGCTGAGAGCACTGTAAGGAAATCAAAGTCATCAAAACACCGCGTACCACATATTAAGCCGACCTTATGTCAGGACGATTCATATAACAGAAACATTGCAGATGCGTTGGCTTTACATGTGCACTGTGCAGAGATATAATTTAACTGACATGATTTGAATCCAAATATTACTATACAATATATGTATTAGTGTATATGCACAAATAGTTAAATGGAAAAGCACAAGACAAACAAACAACTAATTACGCAAAAATTACCTGCGCTGAAAGTCCAGGAGTGCATCATTGACAAAGCGAAAATCAAAATGTCTACATCCATTTTAGGCTTTTTTAAAACAAAAGTATTTATCAAAAAAGAATAATCCTCCAGAAGGGTGAAAAATATCCAGTGTATCTCCTTCGCAAAGTGTTTCTGTGCTCGTCCTCGGATATTGATGCAGAGTTCTCAGTGTCAGTGCTGCTCCACCAGCGTAGCCTCCTCACTTTATACTCCCAGTTGCCATTCCCCCTCTCCTCCCCCCCTGCAGCAGGGCCGCTGTGTCCTTGACTCCTTTGGCTTGTTCCCAGGCAAAGCTGTTTGTTAGCGGCCGGCTGATAAGCAGCAGTGTAGACCAAGCAGCGGGACTTTGAGATGCCTTGGATCCGACTGTGATGGGGGAGACTCCGGGTGATTCACTGCGACCTGTGCCTTCCTCTGGCGGAGTATGAGCAGCAGTTACACCTCTGAGCAGCAGCACGATCAATGCCACTGTTTGAATGGAGAGCACTGCTGTGGTGTGGAAGTTATATAAATAAAGGATAAGTGTAGGCACTCTAGGCTATATTGAGTGGTGTTTTCATAACCAAAATGTAAAAGTAGAACATATCCTATTACTGAAGTAGAAATAATTCATGTTTGGCTGAAAACTACTGAAATGTAAACATTTGCAATGCAAACATTTGAAATGTATGAAGCCCTTTGATGAGATGGATTGGACAGTTGGAATAAAGAAATCAAAGTTTATTTTTGCATCCTTCTCTGTCTATAAGAATATGTTAGGGTAACATTTACATTGGCTGTGACCAGGTGTGTGGAGGGGTGGCAGCAGTTACTTGAGGTTATAATAGTTTGTACTCAGGTGAGAAAAGAAGATGCAGAGTCCAGGTGAAGAGTTAACATCAGTACAATTACCAAGAGGAAATGTGCCTATTGGGATATTTACACAGAACATTGCTTGATTAGAGCTGCAATTATGAATGATATTGTAATGGAAACACATGGACCCAACACAAACTCACCATGGATGTGAAATAAGAACTGAACTCTGGACCCAAAGATGGCGCATATTAAGTCAAATGACAATTACTTGCCTCTCACATACCATGGATGTATTATAGAGAGTTTTGGTTGAAGTGTTGGAGACAGAGCCCGGTTCACATGGAAGTTGCTAAAAAAAACTTCAAGTATAGTGACAAGGTATAAAAATGCACGGATCTTACAGTAAGCTACCACATCCATAGTGCCCATAAATCAAGCACGCCCAAGACTTTTGCTGCCCAATCTGACTTCCTGATTAGATATGCTAACATGAACATTCAATCATGGAGCGCTTCTAGACATTACAAAGGCTGCATCCTAGGAATTACATTTGTATGGCATCACATGACAGATCAGACTGTTTGGCCACTGTCTCAAATTGGATATAAAGACTGCTGGTCGATATGCCAATAACGGAAATGACCGTTCAAGATGATATCCTGCATTCACATCTTAATTAGACATTCAGACTCTGGGAAGTAGAGCTGTTGTCCTCCATTGAAAGGTTGATGGTTCAATCCATGGCCCGCTAATGTCTTTGGGCAAAATAATGAACCCCCAATTATTAACCCATGAGTATGAATGGTTAGTGCTCCTGAATAACAGGTGGCAACTTCTATCAGTAGCACTTACACCACAATTCAACATTCATTCTTATCTACACTGAACAAAAATATAAACGCAACACTTTTGTTTTTGCTCCCATTTTTCATGAGATGAACTCAAAGATCTAAAACATTTTCTATATACACAAAATAACCATTTCTCTCCAATATTGTTCACAAATCTGAAAAAATGTGTGATAGTGAGCACTTCTCCTTTGCCGAGATAATCCATCCCACCTCACAGGTGTGGCATATCAAGATGCTGATTAGACAGCATGATTATTGCACAGGTGTGCCTTAGGCTGGCCACAATAAAAGGCCACTCTGAAACGTGCATTTTTGCTTTATTGGGGGGGTCTGGGGGGGTCCGAAAACCAGTCAGTATCTGGTGTGAGGGGTAGGGTTAGGGTTAGGGTAATGTTGTGAATCGAGTGGCCCATGGTGGTGGTGGGGTTATGGTATGGGCAAGCGTATGTAATGGACGACGAACACAGGCCACTCGATTCACAACATTACCCTAACCCTAACCCTAACCCTCACACCAGATACTGCCTGGTTTTCGGACCCCCCCAGACCCCCCAATAAAGCAAAACTGCACGTTTCAGAGTGGCCTTTTATTGTGGCCAGCCTAAGGCACACCTGTGCAATAACCATGCTGTCTAATCAGCATCTTGATATGCCACACCTGTGAGGTGGGATGGATTATCTCGGCAAAGGAGAAGTGCTCACTATCACAGATCTTTTCAGATTTTTGAACAATATTTGAGAGAAATGGTTATTTTGTGTATATAGAAAATGTTTTAGATCTTTGAGTTCATCTCATGAAAAATGGGAGCAAAAACAAAAGTGTTGCGTTTATATTTTTGTTCAGTGTATATCAGGAAGACGCTTATTCTTTTACTGTTGATAACATGTTCTGATTTATTCCTTCGTCATTTAAGGGTTATGCAACGATCTTTCTAAAATTATCTCTGTAAATAACTCCTATTCACTTTAATAAGTCAACAAAATATAACAAGAATTTTAAACCTGGCTTTACCCAATGTCCATATTTCTGTTAAGGAAATAAATGCAAAATACAGAAAAAAGCAATTGTTATATGTTTTCTTTATACGTTTTATGGTTTTATCTATTAGTTAAAATACTATTTAGTATCTCCCCTAATTTTTTTAAGATTATATATGTTCATATATATAATAACAAGAATAAATCCAGTGATATATTGCTGGCTTTGTTGAAAACAGTTTGCCTCAGTGTCAGGTAAGGATTTCAGAATTTCAGTATTAATGGCTTACTATTCTTATAGTGACACAAAGTATGAACACACTCTTATGAAAGAGTCAGAACTAAAACCATTTCTATTTCTTCTCGTGTGTGCAGCTGTAATCCGGTGCTGCCCTCTTGTGGACGTGTTATGCTACTACACACATGTAAAAGTCATGATAGACAGATAGTAAAGGAAACATCTCTCGTGTTTTGCTTGCAAATCCCTTTATGTTTTCATGTGATTTACAGTTATTTACACAAATCAATATATAAAACACATTCCTCTCTTTCTGACTCTCTCATTCCAGTCCCTGCGGTGAAGTGACTGACAGGCAGAGAGTAAACATTCAATCATGACAACAATAATAACAACCATCTATATGAATCAAACGGATTTAGAAGACACTCACAACCGATGCCTTCTTATTCTCACCCTGTATCTTAGAAATGACGTTACATTAAATGACTTTTGTACAACAGCCAACATGTTGTAAAACATGTATGTGAAGTCACACACAACGCTTAATGAAAGGGAGGGGGAAATATGTCTCAATCATTTGGAAAAATTACCTTATTTTAAAAAGAAATCTGTTAAGAATTGTTTTTAAATCACCTCGTGCCAAAGTGCCTCTGAAGCTGAGCCTTTGCAGGACTCAGGGTCTCCACCAGATGAATGATCTACAACTAGTGTCAGTCAAATCCCTGTTTAAATATGTTTTAAGCAAACAAGATACCTAGTTGTAGAGTCTCTCTCAATTGTGCACATTTACTGCTATTTTCAGTTTTATATCATTGCAAACGGAATATGTTTTGGTTTTGGACCCAATAAGAAATTTGACAAGGTCTATTTAGACTGTGTGACATTGTGTAGACCTAACTATGATCAAGACACAGATGAATTGATATTAAAAAACGTATTGTTGCATTGGTGTCATTTCTAGGAGGCAGGGTTGCCTGCTGATAGGGAATCAGAAAAGTGGGTCTGTTTGGAAGGCAGTGACAATCAATGTGTGTTTAGTATCCGTCCTCTCTCTACCTCCTCCCTCCCTTTCCTCCCCCCTCACTGCTCCCTCTCCTGCTGTCCATCTTTGTTGATGACGTTTTTGAAGAGTGTGAGCAGGGGCCTCTGGCTGTGCTCGTCCCAGCTCTTCATGAAGCCGCCGTAGCGTTTGGCGGCCGGCGGGCCCCCCCAGCGGAAGTGCCTCATCTTGTAGGTGCCATCTTTCTTCTTGTGGATGTCCCCGGGGACCAGCTCCTCGTCTTCTTCTGCCTCCTCCTGGGTCTTCCCACCCTCCTCTGCTGCCTCCATCATCCTGCTGGCCAGCTCCCTCCTCCTCATCTCCCCAGGGAAGAGCTCCGTTGACTCCTCCTCCACGCCATTGGAGGTGTACACTTTGACTGGGCGGCGCTTCCGGCCAACAGGCTTCCCCCAGCGGAAGTGCTCCATGGAGTAGGAGCGCTTGGCCTGAGGGGATGAGGGGAAGGAGGTGGAGGATAAGAGGGATAGGGAAGCAAGGGACACAGGGTCTGACGGAGGAGGAGGAGGGTGGAGGAGGGAGTCGACGGGCACCTCGGCGCTGAGGTCGGAGCGACAGAGCTGGATACACTCCTGCAGGTGGAGAGGAGAGGAGAGTGTACTGTATCTTAAGAAAGGGTGATATGGCAACATCTTCCATCCGGATAAAAGTAATTACCAGTGATGGAAAGTAACATTTACTCAAGTATTGTACTTTTTTGTACGTATTTGTACTTCAATTGAGTATTTCCATTTAATGCTACTTTATACCTTATCTACTCCACTACATTTCAGAGGTGAATATTGTACTTTTAAAAACATTTATTTAACACTCACAGTTACTTTGTTCATAGAAAAAACACATGATATGCTGATTTAGTATAATGCACTACTGTACTACACGGTATCCTAATTTGGTAAAGTTTCCAATCTACAATACTAAAATACATGTATAAAAACACGATAAAATAGTAATATAATACTGTGAGAAATATCCATTCTGCATAACAAGTACTTTTACTTCTTCTACTTAAAGTATATTTTGATGCTTACTTTTGTACTTTTACTTACATTTGAAACTTTGACTTGTAATGGAGTATTTTTAGACCATAGTATTTGTACTTTTACTCCATTAATGGATCTGAGTACTTCTTCCAACACGGGTTATTTAATTATCCAAATAAAGAGATATTGCACTATACAGACTGTGTGTGTGTGTGTGTGTGCGCGTGTGTGTGTGTGTGTGTGTGTGTGTGTGTGTGTGTGTGTGTGTGTGTGTGTGTGTGTGTGTGTGTGTGTGTGTGTGTGTGTGTGTGTGTGTGTGTGTGTGTGTGTGTGTGTGTGTTACCATGATGCTACTCTCAGAGTTGATCTCCTGACAGCTCGGATGTTCCCAGCACTGACTGACAGCTCCTCTGGCCACGCCCACCAGCGCCACAGCCGCTAATAACCACGCAGGACACATTTTCCCTGCCAGCCAATCAGAGACAGCCACACAAATATTGCAAACTCTTATCAGTGCAGAAATTACTAAATAAAAACCTCACTTTTACAACGCATACAGTCAAATTAAAATCAACTTAATTTGCTTGGCTTTAGTTTGTAGTTACCAAGGTAATGTAAATAAATAAATCATACATACAGTAACTAATATACCTACAAATACTTATATTGGTAATGAAAAAAATATATTTAACAACTTCATTTTAAAGCACTCCTTAAACAAAACATAAGAAAATGCCAGATTATAATAATATAGTAGTATTTTCTAAATATACATTCATAAATAATATTTGCCTATGTATGGTAGCTTTCAGCGTCCTCCTTTTGTTCAGATGAGAAAATTAAACATTTATTTGCCATGAAATATTTGCTTTTTCATAGCCATAAATGTTCTTTTATAATCACAAAAATGTATTCTTTTAAAGATCACAAATGACTTAGTTGTAATAATTTAAATGACAAATTAGAGAGAATGTTATGTATGTTGACAATACATACAATGTATTGTCAATGATGAACATTTATTTTTTTAAAACTGTAGATCCTCCAAAATCAAAATGATTTTTCCTGTTGAGTTATTACATTACATGTTACATGTTACATTACATGTTACTTGTTAGACGCTTTTATCCAAAGCAAATTAGGAGCAATTTGGGGTGAAGTGTCTCAGGGACACAACGACATGCTGACTGCAGGGGGTTTGAACCGGTTTGAACCTGTGACCATCTGATCCCAGACCAGGACTCTAACCACTGCGCCACACGCCGCTATCGTTTTAAAAACATTTTAAGTTTGTGACAGGATTTGACATGTAAAGTAAATATAATTTGTACCTTTATTTCACATCCTATGCTCTTAATGGTACGAGTATTTGAATATTATTTCTTCCTAATTGTTTTTTAAAATGAAAACCCAGAAAAAGCAGATAAAATGGGGTTAAAATGAATATTATATGAACAGAAAGTGAAGATACTCACCACGCTGTCTTCTCTCGCTGCTGATTGTCATTCGTTGGGCAGAGACTTCTGCAGTTCCTTTACCTTTGTCTCTCCATCTGACCAGGAGACTTTATATCCTGTCAGCCAAGGACGCACGCGCACGCACGCGCACACACACACACACACACACACACACACACACACACACACTCTCACAGATGACGTTGTACTGAAATATTATACCCTCCGGTTCCCCCGACCACACAACAACATCCTCATCGTCCTCATCATCATCATCATCATCAAGTAACTTAAAATGTATCTTTACCGATTTATTTCATTTTCATTTAAGGGTAGTTTATTAAGGCAGAGACTAAATATATTTGTGTCAATATTTGTTTCGAAAATGATATCATGGTTACCCAATTGATATATAAAAAATGAATTCCCATTATTTAAATAAAGGGTGAATTAATTTCAACATAGTAAAAAGTAATAGAGTTTTTTTTCTTTTTGCATCAGGCTGAGTGACAGGTTTTAATGCTCTAAACACACTTTAAGTAAAGGCTTCCTTCCTCACATCTGTTCCCTATTGTTACCACACTGTTTATTTTCTACCTGTAACTCTCTATAGTTGAGGAATACGCTTCCTACGGTTCAACAATAGGAAATGTATACTATATCTTTACAGATGGAAAGAAAGGCCACAGCAGAGATGTAATGTGCTTTGTGAGTATTTCACCCTCCGGGGCACTTTGTGTTCTTTGATTTAGGTGGTGTAGGCTGTGCTAACCATACATGTTAACAAAATAACATGACTCAAATCTGTGAACAGGTGTAAGAGTTCCGTTAAAGAAGAATGTGATTTGACAACAAGTCTGAATTGTATCATATACATATCTTGTTAGCTAATTAGCTAATTCCAGAAGAAGTTCACATTATTAAATACGACCTTCCTCAAACATTCAAAAGTCAACACATACAAGGTTATATCCAGACTGCAAAAAAGAGGAACACAAATGGAGACAAGGCATTCTCATTGCCATTCTCTACCGGTCAAACAGTCTCAGTCTTTTCCAGCTTTCCCAGCCTCCAGACTCCAATATCCAACCATTCCTGCCATTCTTGTCACTTGACATTACCGTTCACCTGCTTCTCCATTTCCCTCATTCGTGTCCCAGTATTTATACCATCCCCTGCTCCTGGACAGAATGTAACATCTGAAACAGAAACTGTATTGAACTCTGTAAACCTCTGTCAACCCTTTCATCTTCAGTCTGAACCTGCACCTGATAGTCCATTCCCTGCAGCTGGACTCACCCCCATGGCAGATGTTGTACATGGTGAGGATTAAACCAATAAACATCAACATGCAAGCCTTATTATTGTGAGTATGCTAATGTTAGCATTTAGCTTCCAGCCTGACAGTGCGGCTAACATAATAGCTTAAACGCATTAGTCTGTTTAAATTAAATCTTTATTTGGCAACGTTAAAAATAAATCTTAGAAAAGTTTCACATGAGCCTCAAATGCAGAAACGCACATATTACCAAGTGAATAACGATGTGAGAGAATTGCGTAGGTTTAGGCACCAACATTAAGGCAAGAAAAACATTTAGGGTATGGTTTTGGTCAAAAAACCTCCTGATGTAACGACACAGGACTTAGTGATGTATCGTAACGTGACTACTTCGCATTACACAAGACACATCACACAGGAAAAACAACTAGCTCACAAATGGGACACGAGCAGGTATCTCCTGGGTGAAAGTCATGTGCAAGTTTGACCCAACCATCAAAATGGACGTAATGGTTTGTTGGAAGTAACTACCAGTATCAATCTCTTGGGATATAGGTCTTTTGCTCTGCGATTTCTTCGTTGTACGTCAATGGCAACAATTTTGACATTTGACCGCGTCTGGGATTGGCAGTTAACACATTCCTGATACATCTACACTGATGTTTCATGATGCAAATGTTGTTTATTTGTGTGCCAAACCCACCTGTCTTCAAACTGTCGAGACTGCAGACTCCAAAGACATAATGGCACACAAAACACACCATGAAAATCTCCATCAATGTTCTACGTGTTAAATGTCAAACTACGCATCAGACAGATTAACACCAAACCGACATGTTGTCAGAGGGTGGAAGTGGGGCTTCAGACATGTGGGTGAGAGTGTACAGTTACAACCCAGACTCAGCTGCTGCAGCATCTTCCCTTTGTCCAGGGCCTCTGTGTGACGTGTGATCAATCTGAAGGGGATTTACTTGTTTAACGGACCACCGGGGAAAAGGTTGAACATCTTTTTATCAATGCTCTGTGTCCACGAGGAGCCTCTCTTTAAGTTTTTAATAAGGACCCACGTTTTAAAATAAAAAAAACACCAGCAGCCTTCATTTTAAACCTTTCATACATTGTCAATAGAAGTGCTTGTGTCTGAAAAACGACCCGTTCCAACCTTGGATCTGGTATAATAATTGTTGTGTGTGTGGAAACAAACCAACAATGAAAAAAGCTGATTTACCCTTTTTTACATACTTTTGTGTTCCTTCCACTTAAATGCTGAAATGCGCTTACTGTGCTTAACGTAACCAGCTTTATCCACCTTTACTTGCCAAATAAACTTTATTTTAGCCTTAAAAAACGTCATTGATGATTTATAATACATTTGTGAAAAGCTCTAAATAGTTTTTAGTTTTTTTTAGCTAATTTCAGCTAATGTTCGCCAGCTCACATTAGCTGGCGAACGTTAGCTGGCGAACGTTAGCTGGTGAACGTTAGCTGGAGAACGTTAGCTGGAGAACGTTAGCTGGAGAACGCTAGCTGGAGAACGTTAGCTGGAGAACGTTAGCTGGTGAACGTTAGCTGGAGACGTTAGCTGGAGAACGCTAGCTGGAGAACGTTAGCTGGTGAACGTTAGCTGGCGACGTTAGCTAACTATATGTGACCTGCTCCATCGAGATCAGTCGCATTGACCCGAAGACACATTTGAGTTGTATACACTGTTGGAAAGAGGAGATCCCTAGCTTTCTAATGATATCAGGATTGTTGTTGTACTCCAAATATTAAGCGAAATATGTCACATTATATAATGACTGTCACCGAGTCATCATTTTGAGAAAAAGGCCTTCAAGTTTCCTCTTCTCTGGAATCCATCGATCTGATTGATTATTAGCAGAGCAAATGATCAAAATACTACAGTAGGGAAGATATTTTCGTTTGGAGTGGAAGCTCACGAGTGTATACGTGTGTGTCTGTGTAATTTTGCGTTTGTGTGTATTGTGTTTGTTTCCCGAGGAAACCACTCACGAGAAACACCGGCTGTTGTTAAGCCTGCTGTGACATTAAATTACTCCGTTCTCCGCTTGTAATTATGCCGTTACAAGCTTCAAAGTTGTATTTATCATCTGAAGTGCCGAAACAAGTTTAATATTCTGAAAGGCAAGACTTTGTTTAATTTAAATCAGATGAAAACAAACTGTAACGGACCCTGCCGTGTTATCTATGATTACTATACTCTTACGGAGCCTACACACGGCGGCGTGCGTGCCGCTTCAACGCTTCTGCCATTCACTTTGAATGGGGGTGACGTCACCACGATTCGCCGAACTGCATTGTGGGAGCAAAGCGTAGCTTCTCATCGCGGTGCTTGCTGCAAAAGTAGAGCAATCTCCCATCTCACATGAATCTCCCCGCCCCAGACACACAAGCATGCGGTTGATTGGCTCTAGAGCTTGCAGTGGCATATGATTCGATGGCTGACGCCTCCGTCGAGGCGTCAAAAGTAGAACATTGCTCTACTTTTGCAGCGAGCACCTCGAGAGAAGCTACGCTTTGCTCCCACATTGCAGTTCGGCGAATCGTGACGTCACCCCATTCAAAGTGAATGGGCAGAAGCGTTGTAGCTTACTGTAGCATGTAGCATGAAATGGCACAAAAACGTGTCATATCAATTTAAGTCAAATTAGCTTTTGAATATTTTTTTAATCAAGGAAAGTGACTAGCATCCTAGTAGGGCTTGTTTTTAAAGTTAGATAAAGTAGTAAACAAATGATAAGCTCTGCTAAAGGATACAGTTATTTACCATTAGTAGTAAGTAGCTTACTCATGTAGCATGTAGCATGAGATGGTACACAAACGTGTCTTATCAACTAAACTCACATTAGCCTTTGAATATTTTTTGAATCTCTGTTAAAGGATACTGTTATTTGCTGTGAATTTAAACCTATTGCTATAACTCGATTATAATAGCTAAATAATCAAAATATTATTTACTTTTTTAGACATGGCTTGATAAATTGAGCATTGCAACTGCATAAACGCATTTATTGAGTCACCTTTGCTAGTGCTAGGACTTGTTATAATGATGGTGGTAGATTGATATATTCTGCATTTTGCGTATTGAGTCAGAAAATCATAATGAAGAGAAAGAGAGCAGACATAGCATCCTTCTTCAATAAGAAGAAACAGCTGAGGACAGGAGAATGAAAGACAGGGTCAGATGGAGAAAGGACAGACAGACAGAGCGAGCGAGGGAGGAGTCTCCAGGTGACACCTGGCCCAAGTGGACCTGCAGGTATACAGATTCTCCCTTCATAACCTGGCTACAGTGTTACTTTCATTGATATTGTCCACTCAGTGTGTTCTATTATATTCACATCATGTTGAAAATGCATTTTTAAAAGCTTTAAGTAAATAGCTTACACCACCTTAAAGTCTGACACAGATTCTTTTGTAGTTGTTTTTGCAAAGACCCCAACTCAAATACGTTAGAATTGTCATTATATAACCTGTTGGAAAATGATTTAATCACCTTAAATCTGATGCGTTTTTAGATGTTTCCAAAAGACCTGTACAAGCACCGCATACAGATTCAGAGAGCGAGAGAGATGAGCCCCCACGTACCAGTGGCCCAAGTGGACTCCCAGGTATACAGACTCTTTCACAAATACTGAATATTTGAATTGTACTTTAGTTGTGTCCAATCTGATTACAATGGCAAATGTTTAATGCAGCCTGATAATTAATGGATAGGTCTGATAAAGTTGCTTTTTTTTTTTAAACAGACATTTCCAAATCAAGAGCCGATCAACCAGTCCATCCACAACCCGAAACTCTTTCCCAGGACACCCAGGGCGACAGACGAAGACACTTTCAAGCCTCGTGGTACAATGTTCACTCATGGCTAGAGTATTCTCAGATCCAGACTCTGCACACTGTTTTGCATGCAGCATGTTGGCCTCCCAAACACAGGATTCAGTGTTTACTTCAGCCTTGGGATTTAAGAACTGGAAAAGGCAACATTCAGAGATGGAGGGTTCACTAAACATGTAAAGGGAGAGGCTCACACAAATGCATGGTGGCATTGGAAGGAATATGAGAGAGGGGAGACAAAGTGAATGCATCTTTAATGAGTACCCTGACTAAAGAACATAGTAAGCTAGATACAAGAAAATCGTACTTATATAAAAAGTGTAGCGGAAGTTTTACTGTTAACAGCAACCCAAAACATTTCACAAAGGGGTCATAGGGAGACCGAGAGATGCAGACACAGGGGAAACTTCTTGGCTATATTAGATGTGATTGCTAACCATGACACAGTTATCAAAAATAAACTCACAGGGCCTCGCAATGCAAAATACACTAGCCACCAAATTCAGAATGAGATTTTGGATACATTAGCTGAAATGGTACGCTCCTCCATCATTAACGAGGTCAAGGAAAGTGAAGGTATTTTCCTAATGGCAGATGAAACTAAAGATACAAAAAAAAAAAAGGAACAGATCTCTTTAGTGCTGAGATATTATTATAAAGGAGCTGTAAAAGAGAGCTTCTTGCACTTTGAGCCTGCAGACCGCCTTGATGCTGCAGGACTGACAGAAAAAATAATCCAGGTCCTTGAGAGATATGGCCTGGAGTACAAAGTAAACCTGGTTGGGCAAGCATACGACGGGTGCTTCTGTCATGAGGGGCAAGCACTCCGGCGTTCAAGCTGGAATTAAGGAAGTGAAAAAGCAGGCGTTTTATGTCCATTGTAATGCACATAGCCTTAACTGGTTCTAGTTGACACAGTTAAAGCAGTCCCACAAGCTGAATGCTTTTTTGCGTTTTTGCAAAGACTTTATGTCTTTATGTCTGCTCTTATGTTCACACGAGGTGGCTTAACATTCAGAAAGAAAATGTATGCCGGAGCTCCGAAGAGCTTCAACGGTTGAGTGAAACAAGGTGGGCTTGCCGGATATAGCTTGCCGTACCGTCTTAGATAGACTACCTGCTATTATTCGTGTCCTTGAGGAAATAGCTGCAGAACACAGCGGAGAGATAGAAGTGTTGATGCACGTGGCCTGCCTCGCTAAATTGACCTGCAGTTTATTGGCCTTTTAGTGACATGCACTAAGGTTTTTGGAGATGCAAGATATCTCTCTGACCTTCTACAGTCTCCCACTCTTGATTTGTTGTTCAGCTGTGGATCTAGTTGAAGCCCTCGTGAAACGTTTGCAAGACTACAGGGATGAAACCTACTTTGGAAGGACTCTGGAAAGAAGTCTTAAATACAAGTGGCAAAATGCAATGTTGAGACGGACCCTATTCCAAAAAGAAAGACGAAACAGAGCAGAATGCTAGATGGACATACTGTCATGTCCTCAGTAGGTGCGCGTTCTGAGCAGACCAAGGACACTTTTCGTGACAGGAATATTCTACCCTGTGCTTGACAACATGCTCGGTGAGCTAAATAGACGATTCTCAAAACCAATTGTGAAATGAATGATGGGGATCCAAGCCTGAATCCTTCAAGCGTTACATTTGCGAAAGAGCAGGCTCTATTTGCATTTGCTTCTATTTATGAATGCAACATAGATGACCTCGGACATGAGGTACACCAAATGAAAAGAATCCTAGAGAGGAAAGTAACATCTGGCATGCAGAAGCCCTCTAGCATAGTAGCTCCCAAAAATCATTGAACCCTTAAAAGAGGTATTCATGAGCTCTTCCGCTTGTGCAAAATTGCCATTGCCATACCTGTGAGTACTGCTTCCTGTGAACGCAGCTTTTCTACCCTCAAGCTGGTAAAGCCATACTGAGATCTCCATGGATGATGATAGACTGAGCAATCTGGGGGTTTAAGTGTGGAGTCCAGACGAGCAAAGTCCCTGGACTTAGAGGGAATTTTGTGAATCGCTTTGCTGCAAACAACAACAATCGCAGAATACAGCTGTTTGTAAGCTGAATGTGAGGAGAAGGAGCAGTGTGCTGTTCAGGTGTCACAAAATGACCACTGATTCAACTCTCAAGTCTCTGGTCTGTTCCATCGATATTAATCTAAGTGAAACAACAAGTGAATCACATCCAGGGTATTCCACCGTTTCTAATAATGTCTTTATATGTCCAAATGTAAATTAAATGCCTTAATTGTTAATGTTAGCCCTCTTGCACTTAATGTTCATATACAAGTGCATTGAGTTAATTATTTTCTTATCTTCCCTCAGTTAACATGGGAGTGATGTACTCACATAAATAATATTTAATGTCACACACTCATCAAGGATGGTTGGGTAATGGAAAATTAATGGCACATTTTCTTAAAAAGGTGCTAGTTTATTTTAGCAAGGAAAAAACAATCAAAATCCCACATTTATAAATACAAACTTTAAAGATTCAAGATTTTTTTCACAGCTGCTTTCGTGTTATGTTGATGGTATTCTTCATGCTGGCTTACTTTCACACTGTCGTTGCTAACGTGACAGAACCGTTGTTTAATCTATTTAGAAACTCCCTTGCCATTTGAAATGTCTATCTTATTAAAACCAAATTGAACCAAGGTCACAGCATCTTGCAGGACATGACTGTCATAAATACTATTATTATGATCAGTTCCTTTGTGCCTGGACTGAGTATGACAGAGAAAAAGGCATGTTGACAGAAACAGAAAACAGTTGTTACAAATATGTGTTTACTGTGTCAATGTGTGATTCAAACACAAATATATTTACAAGCTCATTTACAATGTTTATACGGGACGTAATGTTCAAATGAGCAAACGGTGTACGCTGGTTCAGTGAAATCGCTGCCAAGAGCCAGTGTTCAGGAAGGGTTCATTTTGCTGGACTAACTTAGACTACTTGTTTTTAGGATACCTTGTGTACAATATAATGCTAGATTTGAAGGCACAATGAGTATTATGTTTATACTTAAACATTCCCCCCCCTCTCCAATTATCAGTTATAACACTTAAGTGTGTGGCAGTGTGGTGTACCTGCAATGCAGACCTCTGCCTGTTTCCTTATTGGCTGTGTTCAGGACTGTTATGGTATTTAAGTGAAACAAGTGAATCACATCCAGTTTATTCCACTGTTTCTATAAATGTCTTGTATGTCAAATGTAAATTAAATGCCTTAATTGTTAAAGTTGCGACCCTCTTGCACTTAATGTTCATGAAAAAGTAAGATGTATGTCTTAACCAATAATTTAATTTAAAAAACTTGTTTAAATGATGTATCTCTGTCACTGAGAGAATGAGCTCATAGTGCTGCTGATCACCATAAGCTAAACAGTCTGTATATTGCTCTACATTTGTATAATGTAAGCTTTGTTGTTACTTTGCCTGCGAGAAGAAGAAAAAAATAGTTAGATATACTGAATATTATTTGATCTATTCCACCACTTAATCCCAAATAATGTAGAGCAGTGCTTCTCAAAGTGTGGTCCGCGGACCACTAGTGGTCCGTGAGCGCCCCCTAGTGGTCCGTGAGTATATTGGTAAAATTTCACATTTGAAATAAATTAAATTTAAGTTTTTCGCACTCTCAAGGGAATATCTCCGCAATGGAACAAGCTTAAGTTTCACTTTCGATTGCATGATATCGCCCAGATCAACACATTCATCACACATGCTGCCACTTCTTTGTACCATTTTCAGGCGATTTGTAAAGAACGATGTGTTTTTAGATATTTGTGGAGTTAGGTGGTCCGCGAGTGTTTTTGATTGGTTAAGTCCTTGGTATGAAAAGGTTTGAGAAACACTGATGTAGAGGTGTGTTGTAGGTGCCTTAAATAGCCCCTTATTTTATAGTGAGATGTATTTTTATGTTCATATAATAGTGATTTCAATGCCACCCCAAAATGATCACTGGTCCCATCCTGGCCACCCCACTGAAAATTTCCTGGCTCTTTTGCCGCGAGCCAGCAAAGCTCCGCGTCGTTCCCACAATGCAGTTCGGCAAAAAGTGACGTCACCCCATTCAAAGTGAATGGTGAAGCTTTCAACGCACGCCGCTGTGTGGACGGGCCGTAAGAGCGATTAGGGCGAAGCGAATATTTGCATTGCGTCCGGTGTGAACGCAGCATAAGTAAGAAAATAAATGTATTTGTATTTTTTCAAGGTTATTCTGAAAAAATACTTGGACCATATCTAAGTGCTCATACTTCCTTTGTTGTGCTAATTAAATGTGCAAAACGTACACTTTTGGTACATAGCTAAAAGTTGAGAAGAACTGAGGTTTTGTTGACTTGATATCAAGCCTCTTTTATAATCACGACATAGACTTAACTTTCTGTTGTTTTCTGTTTTTCTAATGGAACAAACAGAGCAGCTTCGAGGGGCAGGATGGTAAATATAAACCCATTAGATGACTTCCACAGCCTTGAACCTCCATTCAGCCCATTATGGACACACACTCTAGTATGTTCAGAGAAGACACTAAGAGGTAATGGCACTATGGAATAAGAGTCAGACTAGACGACCGATGACATTATTGATGCAGTTTGGGAACTGGAGGCACTTTATTCACCAACTCCTTCAACTAAATTCAGTCGGTCTTTCTGTCCTTTTGTCTACACTGAACAGAAATAATAGATGTTTAATATTAAGTTTAATCACATTTAAAAATTAAAAACAGATACACAGTTTATTGTTCTCTTTGACCAGGCCAAGAGTTCTATTTCTGCAAACATAAAGTAATTTTTTATATCAATTACTATTTATTTGAAATGGCATTTGGCAATATCACCGTTGAGTGGTTTGTTTTGGTCAACATCTTCATATACGAATACATATGTGCCGAGTCCTTCACAACATACAGTCAAATGCTTTGCCTTAGTGCAGGGGTGGCCAACCCGCGGCTCTCGAGCCGCATGCGGCTCTTTGCCTAGTTTCATGCGGCTCTTCAGTTCATATCGAATTGTGTGAGTTTGGGGGAGAGACACTGACTCCTGACAAGTGTTGCACGGTGTACCGATACTTGAAAGGTACCGCAATACCCTGCCGTTAAAAACGTTACGATTCCTCCGTTTCATTAGTATCGGTACTTTAAGAATGACGGGGGAAAGTACTCCAGTGAGAAAGCGCCGTTTTACTAAGAGCCGTGTGTGTTCAGCGCTCTGCTTGCACTCTCTGCACTGCAGCCGTGCCTGCAGTCCCGCCCCTCTCTCGTGCACGCGCTAGCTGCCAGAGCATGTGAGAAAACGAGAAGCATGGCTGCAAGTGGGAGTGCAGCTGCCGCTGCGCCTCGGCTTGTTGACAAAAAAGACTCCAGAAGCTACATTTGGATGTATTTAGCTATAACTCTGACAGTGAGGGCAAGCCTACGACACCACGAGGCCTGTCTGTAATAAATGTATTAATTTGATTTAATACGAATTCTTGTCATTTATTTTATTTATTGTTCTCATTGTTTAAAAGTTTGTGTTATGGTTCTGGTGTGAAATAAAGCACAATAATTACATTTAAGACTGTTTCCCTTTTTTTAAGAAAAGAATCGGAATTGCAATTCTTGACTTGGCATCTAAACCAAAATGTTGGTATCGTGACAACACTAGCTACTCCTGACAGTTAAACCTGATATTTAGTAGGTCTGTTAAGTATTGAATGCTGATCATTCTGACGTAATTTTGCCGGTCAAAGTTGTTTGGGCTCGGATAAAATCCGTTACTTTCGTCCGTTACTTTCGTCCTGTGTTACTTTCGTCCCGGCTCTCCCTACGTGTGTGTGTGGTGTCAGGTGTCAGTATGAGAGGATGACAGCGCGTCTAATTTTGATGTGGCCCAAGAGCCAATCACAATAATACCTGCAATGCAGTGAACCTATCACCTTTGAGGGGGGGGGGGGGGGGGACCTATCGTTGATTAAACACTATCCAGTGTTTCCCCTACCATTGTGATGGAGGGGCGCTGCGACCCCCCCTGAAATTCAAAGTGTTTCAAAAATATATATAATTTTTTTTTAAATATATATATATAGCACCAAATTGCAAATAATCTATAACTACTGTCACTTTTCACATTGAACATGTGCTTTTTTATTAAATAAACTAAACGCTTTCATTTTAAGTTGTGAGTGTAGTGTTTTTGACCCTAAGAAACACTGATGCATTAATCAATAACAATAATCCACAGCTCCTCTCTCTGCTCCAGAGGATTTAAAATATATATCCCAATGCCACAAAAATGCATCAGTGACGTGGTTGAAATCTTGTCTCCAGAAAACAAAAAAGTGAAACAAGCGGTATCAGTGACTGTGTTTGATGTGGCTCTTTGCAGTAACATGGACAAAATGTGGCTCTTAACCTCTGACTGGTTGGCCACCCCTGCCTTAGTGTCACTGTGACATATGCGCTTGTTTTTTTGACTAATGTTTTGAAGCCTCACGTTTGGCATACAATTAACTTTCATGTTACAGTTGTAAGGTGAAAATACTGGACAAAGGAAAAATTGGCTCATTTTCTCATAGACTTCTATACAATCTAAATGTGTTGTAACCAGTCTGCTCCTGCCGGCCATTAGAAGGAATGCAGGTTTTAGGCACTTAAGTTTGTTTTCACTTTTCAGTTGACTTTCACCTGGGTGAATATAAAAAAAAGACTGTTTATAAATAAATATATCTACAATGTTTGCTGTCGAAAAATAAATAGCTTGGCAGACATGTTCAAAAGTAAAATGTAACACTGCAGAGGATAATGGTTGATTATTTACATACAGCAGGTAACTGTTAGGTTAATCTCCTGTTAAGCATAAGTGTTATATAAAAAAAATGTGTAATGGTTTTATACCAATACAATGTTGTTTTAAAAAACATTGCGTACACCTTTTAATGGTTCCATTTTATATTTTTGATAATAACAATTGCGACTCCTCATATGTAGACACATTTTAAATTTCCTATATCGTCATTTATATTCAACCCTTATGGTGCCTTCATATGTTTGCTTATAACTACTATACATTTCTTTCATAAATCGTTTTAACAAATCAAACCTTATAATAATAATAATAATAATAATACTGCTAAATCTGGGAGGTTAGTTAAGTGCAGAGAGTGAATATTAGACTTCTTCTCATCAGGCTGACACCTAGAGTTGGAATATAATGTTGCTCTTTATCTGCTGGATGTGTAAAAAGGCAGCTATTCAAATATGCCACAGGTTCCGATGAAGATAATGTGAGGCCCTAGAATTTTGAGTTCGACAAGAGAGTGTGGATCTTCCAAAAGTGTGTCACCATGAATTGCCACATATCCTTAACCTGAAATCCAGTCAGTGCTTCGGCTAAAGACTTGCGTTTTTTGAAACTTTAAAATCACATATTTGATATGTTTATCTGGGTAAGCATAAATAAAGTAAAAATGAGTGAACACATGGACCTCAGCTTGCTCTCTACACCAAAACATGTATTGCAATGTTTTGGAAAAAGGATCATAATCCGAGCATTACTCATTGGTTATGACGGATGTTATCAAGCAGGGCCGTCCCTCCCTACAGGCCGATCATGCAGGCTGCATGGGGCCTCGCGCAGGGGGCCTCGGTTTATGAGCTCGGCTTGTGCGCAGTTCTCCGCACAGTTATCCGCGTAGTTCTCCGCAATATCAGTTTTTGAGCATGTAATAAGCATGTTTTGTCTTGACTATATTACAACTATATTATAATACAATAATATAGTATTTATATTATTGAATTGATTATGATTATTATTATTAGTAGAAGTAGTTTATTTGCATTAATTATATTTAAAAACTGCTCTGGAGATGTTGTCATTACTCCACAAAAGCGAGTTACAGGAACTGTACCCAAATCTCTGGATTGCCCTCCGCATTGCAGTAATTCTTCCTGTTACAGTTGCGTCTGCTGAGAGAAGCTTTTCCAAACTGAAGCTTATGAAGACGTACCTCCGGTCGTCAATGGCACAAGAACGCTTAAGTGGCCTGGCTATCATAAGCATCAACGCACAGTTGGCACAGCAGCTGTCATACCATGACCTTGTCGATGACTTTGCATCCAGGAAATGCCGACGTATTCACCTGTAAACGCATACTGAACGACATACATGCACATTTTCCATTTACCATTTTATCTTACATATTCAGGCTCTTCAGAATATATGGAAGCCCTTTATTATTATTATGTTTAAGATTTGGATTGAACTGACGATCAAATGGATGACTAATCGTCGTATGCAGTTTCCGAGCTTGTATACTTGGTATATCTGTGTTTATGTCTAGGGCCGGCCCTGCGTGACATGTTGACTCAACATGTCCCGCAGGGCCGGCCCTAGACATTTTGGTGCCCTAGGCGAGATTAGGATTTGGTGCCCCCCCCTCCAAGCACCACACAATAGAATATATGAAGAATAAATGAAAAATCTCTACAAAAGACCAATGCACTACAAAAACTGAAACGTATTGACATGTTGGTTATATACACATAAAGAAGGTTTCAAATGTATTCATTATTGTATGAACACATTTTAATTGGGGGGTGGACGTCACATCCTCTAGGTTAGTGGTTCCCAACCTGGCCCAAAGATCGCAGGGGGTGCGCCAGGCCTCAGATGATTTGAGGCCAAAATATATATTTAGACTTTTTTTACTTTTGTTTTACAGATAATTGTAACACAATACATGATTGTCGCCAAAAGCCTTGTCTCTACATTACAATAAAATATTAAAAACATTAATTAATTTCAATAAAAATTCAAGTTAGTAGCTAATAAAGGCATAAAAAGACAGAAATGTATCATTTTTTCTTTAATAGAAATGTTTCTTCTGCCCGTAAAGTGTCCAAACCAGGCTTATCTGGATAAGCGCATTTTTAAAACAGTCATTGTCCATGCCGGTTTCAGTTGGATTATTTGCAGTTGCTCCGATCGGTCTCTTTTGTTGTTGAGACTTTTAAACTTTTATTACCGCTGTTGCGAGGGGGGCGCACAACTTCCAACAGGAGTAATTTGGGAAAGTTTTTTTTAACATTTTAAAGTAAAATGCTTCAATCTGGTGCACTTTGAGCAGAATTACTAGAGACTAGATCTAGGGGGTACAACTCTAAACACCCATATGAAAAAGATCAGTTTACATTTTAATCAAATAAGTAGTGAACATAACCAATAACCTACCATAGCCAATAACAAATAAATGTAACGTATTTTATTTTTGTTGTTCATTCATATCTTATTTTAACATGTAAACATTTATTTATTCATGCATTTTTTTTAATATCTCAAGTTTTAAACGATATTTTTTGGTTACTGTCTATAGTATACATTGGAAAGATTTCAAACCTGTTATTATTTATCCTAATAATTATAAAGGTGTGCCTTGGAAATATTTGTTTACATAAATTGTGACCAAACCGTTTGAGACCCACTGAGATAACTTAGACTAAAGTGAACTATCTAAACACTCAGAGTCCTTTACCTCACTGAGCTGTAGTTATCAGCCTCAATCCAGCAACAATCCGCTCCGCGGTACCGATGCGCGCCATCTCTCTCTCTCTCTCTTGCTCGCTCGGAGGCTCTCTCTCACTTTGGCTGTGAGCTGCTGGCGCCTGATAAGTCAACATCCCCCACTTTCATCACTTACAGCGTCCATCGTACAGGGCAAATGCAAAATGTTGCCGGCCCGGGGTGCAAAGGGTGTTTACTTTATTCAATTATTAATGTAAATGTATTACATCAAGGGCAGAAAATTAGGCAAAATAAAAATAAATTTTAAATATTTTTTTTCTTTTCTCCCAACGCATCACCCCTCCAGATCTGGCGCCCTAGGTGACCGCCTAGTTCGCCAGTGCCAAGGGTCGGCCCTGATGTCACGTTTAGGGTTACTGGCAAAAGATGCATTGCCATTGTGTTGTTATACAGTTGAAAGCAAGTACTATTATGAAAACTTTCTTGAATGCGAGTGGCCTAATATTTGAAAAGGACATAGATATTGTATAAATCTGCAAAACAAGCAAGATGTTCTATGAGAGTGTTTTCAATGTTGGCAATTAGTAAAATGTCAGAATATAGAAGTGGTTCGAAAGTTAAAGTACATTTACTCAAGTACTGTACTTAAGTACAATTTTTACTTTTTCCCCCACACAATGTAGTTACTCGCTACTTTGCAGGTTTTGATTTATAATACATAATATAAATCTATGAAGTATTATAGGTTAAGCTACCAAGCAATTTAAATAACCCCCACCTTTACCAAGTGCAACATTGATATTAAAGCATTGATAATTATAATACAAAATGTTATATTTTGTAATTCTGATATGGGTCATACTGGAAAATTAGTACTTTTACTTGAGTACAGTTTTGATTGCAGGAATTATACTTGTAACAGAGTATTCCTACACTCTGGTACTTCTACTTTTATTTAAGTATCAGGATCTGAGTACTTTTTCCACTTCTTGAATACAGTAACAAATGTCAATCCCAAACTGTCAAAGTCCAAGGTAATGTCTCCACAATCCATATATTGAAGAGGCTGGAAACTCTATTTTCTGAAATGTGTCTGAAAGAAAAGTTGATGACCACAGAAGAAGCCTAGCATAGTTCTTATATAGACGACAAGTAAAAGCACCAGTATATCAATCATTTTCTGGAGAATACCCTAGAAGCGTGTCCATGCAGAATAAGATGAGAAAATCTATTAACGTGCATTCAATTAGAGTGGATATTTGGAGATGCAAAGGATATTCTGACCAAATTAAAGTAGATTCATGCTCTACATTTAACTCATTGTAGATGTACAAAGAGAGTACTTTCTTGTGAGTTGTGTGTAAATATGTCTTTTTGTGCAAACAAACAAACACAATTTACATTATATATATATATATTTATTGGAACAGTTACAGGTTTTAATTGATGCATCTACAAGACCAAAATTCACAAAGCTCCTTAAACTGACTACTGAAGGATCAGAGTAAATTCAGACAGGTTGTTTCCTTGGCAACCTGAAGGTGAAGACTACAAATCTTTCTTTACAGACGGAGTTCAGATGGCGATCAGCCAGGAGTCCATGCTGATGGTGGAGGAGGAGGTGGAGGGGGTTTATGCGCCTTGCGCCCTGGGGCGGGTGACGATCTGCCACCACAGAGGGGGGAGGTCTCCATCTATGCGGGCGGGGGGGAGGGCTTCAGTCTTGGGGCCGCCGGCTTCAGCCTCGAGCTGCAACTGGGTGATCTAGAACAGACAGGAGCAAAGAAAAGTTTGTAAACTGGTGAAAACGTTTTCATTATTTCAACATTGACCTCAATCGTCGGTGACCTTTCGACGCGTAACCAATCAGATAACAGCCGTTGGATAAAAGAAACTTGGATGATGCTACATGAGGTGTGTGAGAGTTTGTAAACCAATGTTTGATATAGTTTTGGTGATTGTCAATCATGGCCCCCATTCATTTGTCTGTGCCAAATGAACAAATGGTCATTTTGGGGGTCACATTTTGGAAAAACCTCTTGTCTGAAGGTGAGCTGAAATGTGCCTGGGGGGAGAGTTAATTGTGTGTGAGCAGCCCACCTCTTTGTCCCAGCTCTCCAGCCTCAGTTTCTTCCACTGCTCTCTCTTGGAGAAGTAGTCTGGGTACACAGCCTTCTCTGAGGGGTGCCAGTGTTCTAGAACCCACTCGGGGACCTACAGGGACAAAGCAGAGATCAACACTTTGATCATGTCACATCAGGATTGTCTGTTTTTTCCCACTATACTTTCAATTTCCAATATTTGATTCAATTATTTTTTGAGAATTCAAAAGATGAAGTCTTTTCAAAATCTGAATTTATAAGATTTGGAGATCTGTTTAAGGTAGATCAGTTGCACTCCCCTTACATCTCCAGCAGAGGGCGGTAACATTGGACAGACACTTTCCCCACATCTTACAATTTTTTTGTTTTACATTCTCAAATTATTATAAATAAACCCTAACCCAACGTAGGCAATAACTCTAGCCAGGGGCGCCGTAAGGGGGTGAAAAGTTAGGATTCTAAGGGCCCGTGACTGACAGGGGCCCTAAAAAAATGTTAGAACATTAAGAAAAAATGTTTAAGTAACCTTTCATCAATCATCAATAATTAACATTAATATAACGTCATATTGATGATGTACTCACTAAACTTATGATTCATTTAACTTATTTTCTTCCAAAAGTTAATTATCAAAAGCATCGAACACCCCCCTCTATTTACATGTAATGGTTTGGTCTTGCCTCCAAACGCTGTGCGGCACCAGTCCTTTCTAGCAGAGAGACTAGTGAGAGCATGTGAGGAGGGAGCTAGTACTTACGTGTGTACGATGTCTCAACGACTAACAAAGTCAGGCTTTCAAGAAAGAAAAGAAAGGAGAGAAAGACAAGAGAGAGGGACTAAAGGGCGACAGGATGTCACCCAGTCTTTCAAAAGAAAAGTGAGTGTGGTCCATGAGTGGTGGAAATTAGTCTGTTAGCTAAGCGTTGTCCATTGTAAATAATAATTGTAATGTTTTGCTGACATTAAAGGTGGGGTGGGTAAGTTTGAGAAACCGGCTCGAGATACACTTTTTTTATATTGCATGGAATGCTCTTAACTTCCCGATAGCAATGAATATCTGAAGTGCTTTGACAAAAAATTCATCAAAAAGATTTCATCTGTGGAAGCTGTAAAAAGGACGACCAATCATCTGAGCCGGAAATTCACAGAAAATGCTGAGGTTTTTCATTTCACTCCTAGCTGACATTTAATAAATGCAGGTACATTTTTAGCAGCTATTCATACTAAATCAGTTGTCCCTCCCCCTGGTGCCAGGACCAACAGATCCATCTCTATGCTCAGCAGCCCTGTCCCCCCATAAGGCTTTGTAGTCTTGCCATGCTGTCCATTGAAAGCCAGTTGGCTAGAAAGCTGGACTTCAAGGACTTGATCAGTGACTTTGCCTGTAAGAAGGCTAGGTGCTGGGGTCTTGGTGAGTAATGCTGAGACAGGGCTCGTGATAACTGTTAAAGGGCAAGGCTATGGTACGATATTGGATCACTACACACATGATGAGAAAAAGACTGAGAACAGGTAATAGGCTCTGATTTAGCACCACCATCCGGCCTTTTCATTTCCATTTCCGTTTTGTTGTCCGTTTACACTTTAATACCTGCTTATTTGGTAGTTGGTATGTATATTTAATTAAAAAATCTGCTGCTTATGTTATTTTTTTTGTTATAGCATTTTATAAATGATAATATTGGTGTTAATGTTCACTTTATTTTAATGTATATTTAAGTTATATTTATTTTAATTTATGAATGTTCCATTCGAAAATGTTATTAAAAAGACATGTACACCATAAAAGATGACTATTGAGGTCTATTGTCAGGAATGTTAGTGTTATATCAAATAGTGAATTCTACTGCAGCAGAATGTTGCACGTCTGCACAGTGTTATATGTTCACCGCTCAGTGTCAGTTAGTATTGTGCAGTTAGTATTGGACTACAAGATAGATGCAAGCCTGTACAGGTAGAGTTATTTAAAGCATAAATGAGTCGGTTAGGTTCTGGAGGTGTGGTTACAGCAATTGTGCTTGGTTGGCGTGGCCTGTGCCTGGTGGTGGGGCCCAATGTGATATCTTTTAATGGGGCCCAAAATCCCTGGCGGCGCCACTGACTCTAGCTATACACACATTTTCTTAGTCATGTAAGAGAAATGATTGAACAAGATGTCCTGGTCGCAGGCCTCACCTTGTAGCACTCGTATCTCTCGTAGGACGTCCCTCCTGGGGAGTCGGGGAAGATGTAAGGGGAGGGGTGCTGTTTTGTCCAGAACTCCTCCTCTCCTGTCTTCAGCAGCATGGTGGCCTTCACCATGTCCTTCTCTGCTATGTTGTCATCGAAGCGACCCCGTAGAACGCAGGCATGGAACCGGTAATCGTGTCTAAAACACAAAAACACAACAATGCCATTTGAATATTGCAGTAAAAGGCATCTCTCCCTTACACAAATAAAAACACAATGCATGTATATTTCTTCCTCTCAAGAGAAGCTCTACACTGGTTCCAGCATTATCTTGCACTGTAACATCAACATGTGAACATATAGAATATCAAATTAGTTTAGATTCCTCTGCAATGCACAGTTTGAAAGGGAATTTTAACGACCACAATAACAGTATTTTAATCCAACAACAATATTGCAGAACAATACCCAACATGTGTGTATTTGAGCACATAGATAACAAGAAATCCTTATCAAAAAACTTAAATATTAAGCATATCTTTAAGCTTTAAATTATAGTTACTATCCTCAAAGGTTCGGTATGGTTTAAACTTTAGGGTCTAATTTAGTTTTTCGGACAAAAAAGGTCAGTTTTAAGCGTTAAATATTGTGTAACTCCTTACAGATATTTAAGGTTGTACATTGACTACATATAGAGCATATTTATGAACTACTATATGTTTAAGAAAGAGAATCCTTACTTACTTTATATAATGCAGTATGATAAAATAACTAATGCTGTCAAAATTATCGCCTTAACGGCGGTAATTAATTTTTTGAATTAATTGCGTTAAAATATTTAACGCATTTAACGCATGTGCAGAATGGCCCTTCCCATACATCCCACCAGTGGCAACGCCAGGGTATGGCTGGGATAGGCTGCGCCAGGGCTGGGGTAGGCTACACCCATACCAAGAAATGGCTTAGCCCCACCATGAAAAACGATGTTAAAGTAAGCAAAATAAAGTCTGCCAACTCGGAGTAAATTGCACAGACAGCAGTAAGATTGATTTCAGTATCCACTTGTCTGGAAATACCGAAGACCAGAAACGGTTTTGAAAACTTTTGTCACGTAGTGATCGTCTTCTCAATAGAACATCTTTGATAATGTCTTCTGGCCAATCAGAATCAAGATAACGGCGTGGTGTTGTTGCAGGAAGTCCTGACGGAGAATACTTTACTGTAGTACAGGGGTGCACATAACTGGTACGCAGGTTATGTGCATGCGTACCGTCACTTGTGTCACAAAGCGCATTTGCGTACCGACGTACTTGTGAAGCTTTTCCAGAAGGCGGTTAGATCACCGGACGACAGAGTCGGTCTCCGTGTGCACAGACAGGGCTGCTGTTAACGTCGGTCTGTACAACGGAATTGTGCCAACACTACGCCAACCGGCTGCGGAGGGAGACTCCCCACTTTCACTGGAGAACTGCGCTAAAACAGCTGATCACAACGTTAACGTTAGGCTTGTTTGAGACAAGCAAGACCTGCGCAATTTCGATCAACGTCTTACTAGTGCGTTGCATGATGGTTAGTCATTTTGTCCGACTTGCTCTGGAGGCTCGCCTACATGAGACGTTGAAATCTCGCGGGACAAAGACACCCGCAGCCTTGAGAGCGAGGCGAGGCGAGGCGGCGCAGTTCCTCTCTACGGGCTGCGGAAGCTAAATGCTTGATGGGAAACGACTCGCTGGTATCTCGAGCTGAGCGCTCATTGGTGGTTTTTACCCCGTGCTGCTGATGAAGCTCTCCCATTGGCTCGGCAAAAGTTTGTTGTTTTGTGTCAGTTTTACCGCACTTCCATTCACATTTTTCATCATTGTTCCACAATGTTTATCATCATGAAATTAATATTTATATATTTTTATACTATACTTGCACTGCTTACCATTTTCATACTTTAATATCTTAGCATATTCATACACTGTTCATACTGCTCACAGGCTGATATCTAGTGTATTCATACCCCTCACTATTTATTCATCATTCAATTCATTCTATATTTTTTCTGTATTGTGTACATTACTTTCACTTTACTGCTTGTTGCACCTGGTCAGAAGCTAAACTGCATTTCGTTGTCTCAGTACCTGTAATATGTGCAATAACAATAAAGTTGAATCTAATCTTGAGCAGGAACAAATGTATTTACTTAGTACATATCTGACATTAACGATTAAACACATGTGTGCATTCTTTATAAATGCAAACCGAGTCAAGCCGCCGACTGTATACACCTTAAAGTTGTTTGCAATCCGCCAAAAAAACGAAAAAAGAAGAAGAAGAAGAAGAAGACGAAGCCGACTCCGAGCAAGCCCCCAGGAAGTGCGCCGGAGTCTGATGACAATATTCGTGCTGGTCAAACGGCGGTACTACACTTCCTTTAGGTTGCTGGGCCCGGAAACACTTTTCCACATTGACTTACATGGGAAAGATGGTCTGTAACTCGTTGGATAATTTTTTTTAAACTAAATAAACTACCCAGTATGAACGTTTGTATAGCCCTTATTAAAAACATTCGTTCCTCAAGTTGTAATAATGTGCTAATAACGTTATTCTGAGAGTTATTTCCCTCTGCATTATGAACGCGCATCTAACCCACGGGACCGCGCCGCCCGGCACGTTCATGTTACGTGTTCAGTACTACATGAGTTTCTCTTTACCCATGGATGCACAATAACAACGGACCATATGCCTTACTGCCAGCCCACGGAGCTGTAATAATGGATATATTGCACATGTTTGCTGTAATTCATCATTTGTAAAATATTATACTACACGGGCTGTATGATGTAAATATTGTACCGTAAATGTTGTATTAAATAAAGTTAATATTACCGACGTAGATTAACGTTCCTGTAGCTTCTTATTGCACTTGCAATTGTTTTAGTTACTTGTGGGCTACTGAACATGAATAATCACAGTTACTATCCTTTTACTCCATCACATTTCAAAAAGAAATAGGCTATTGTTATTTTAACTCCACCACAGTAATCCATCATCAGCTTTACTTTTTAGATAAAGTTTTAACTCACAATTGATCATAACAGGCTTCAACATATACAGGGGTAGACATTAAGGGTAAAAAGCCACTGGCCCTCCGGGCCGGTGGAATTGTATTGTCACTGGCCCCACCATTGTAACCACTGGCCCGGAGCATTCGTCCAAAAAAAAAAATCGACTAATAATGAAGAAAATTAACACATTTGTTGCAATAGTAATTTATGCACTTACTACATTACTACCTGTACTACAACATTTGAACAATCAGTTCTTCCTCATTTTCCTCAATTGTTCATATTTGTTTTTTTTTAAATAATGATATTGTGGTCATTGTTAAAAAATGTCTGCTATTATTATGAGTATTATTATTTGTATAATGCACTTTCTGCCTTCCTGTCATTAGGAGTTAGACATGTAATGGCTATAGATTAGATCCTTCATTATCCTAAACTGCTGGGACATTTCCCTAAGCCAATACCTTTTATATTGTCTACTCTTCACTTGCTTGTCAGCATAGGTGGGCATTGATGTACAGAGCCGACAGAAGACCTTGTTTATATTGGCATCGTATTGAGAGGTGCAGTGACGCGTCCTAAAACCAGGAAGTAAGCTGCTGGTTCCCTCGACAAAAAGTAATGGGATTTCTCCACAGGGTTTTGGAAAATAGCTGTAAATAAGGTCTGTGGAAAACAAACCTGTTTGATAAATGCACGTTTTGTTCTGCCGGATAATCTCCACATGTCTACCCTACTTTTATAATGTTCGAATCGTAAATCTAATCGATAGATTATAAAAGGGTTTTAGGACGCGTCACTGCACCACTAGAAGCCAACTCCATCGATCAAGCTGAAACGTTCTCTCCCTCTTCTTCTCACTCCCTGTCACTCTCCTTTAACTCCTCCGGTGACTTTCTTTTATTTGAAAATTTTTTTGCTCGGCGCTTGGCCGGTTACCGCTGGTATTAAAAACATTTTGGCGAATGGTTAGGTGGCGCGATAGTCTGTAGTGAAGGAGCGCGCTCACGGGAGCCTGCTCGCGCTGAGCTCCGCAGCAAACAGCTGTTTGCTTTTCACCCAACAACGACAAGCGACTCACGGAACGCTATGTTGTAGCGTTAATAAACGAAACAATTTAACTAAATTGCTTGTCAAAATACCAATACCACAGGAAACATTTTTTTTTAAACAATATTTTTAGTGGCCCGAGCGGGCAAGTGGAAAGTACGTTATGCTGGCCCGGGGTGTATAAATAGTGCTTCCGGGCCAGCGGGCCAATTATAATGTCGAGCCCTGCATATACATTTTTATATATACCAAGTGGTTTCATGTACAACCCACACAAGTATCATGCTAAATGAAGCTCTGTTGCTTGGATATCACTAGATCCTGATGTCAGCGTAATATAAAAGTACATAACGATTGATGTGTAACTTAGCATAGTTTACTAGCTAGCCGCTAACTGCCGCCTCGTTAATATAAATCCAGTACCATGCGGTCATGAACGCGCGGTGCTGTTATGTGTACGCAAATTCACGTGCTTAATGTGAACGAGCCTTTTGGGCGGCGTGGTTAAAGTTGTGCATGCGCTATGAGTGCACATACGGGCACTTCTCAGGCATGCCGGGTAATCTGTGACGTTTCGCTCTCTCAAAAGTTGGGCCATTTTGGCATCATGCGCCATTGAGCAACTCTCATAGGAACAACAAGTCCTCCAACTCATACGACCAAATGGGCCGATTGTTCAGGCCCTTATTACGATCACATATGTCGTTTGTTCAAGCACTTAATACGACCTATAATTACGTTTTAAAGTTGTCGGCCTCGAGTGCTCCCGTTGAATGCAAACGTTACAGAGGGTTGTTTATTCACAAATACCCCTCTGTGTAAAATCCTAAATTGTAGAACAGTTTGGCCATTAAAACGCTTTATGATTAGATTTCTAGCGAGAAGTGTATATTGTACTTTTAGAATCCACATCCAGTCGATATGTAAGATCTATAGTTTGATAGATATTACGAAGATGATTTGAGGTATGCGGCAGCCTCCATGTAAAGTTACGGGTTGAAAACAGTATTTCCGGTCTCCACGTTTTCATAATAAAACCAATGATCAAATGATTTAACAGTGATATCTGCAGTACTCATCCACTAAAAAACATCAGTTTATCCTTGTTAATTATACGACATGCATTGGTTTAAATTATGTATAATGCTTTTGTGTTTTTCCCATAGGTTTTTCTCTTTCGATTCTGAGAGACACATTTCTTTTTTCAGATGTTTTGATAGGCTAAAATCACGCCGCAATGCACGTTGGGATATGGTGTTTATGTGATATGAAATCGGAAAACATTTTTAAAAAAAAAATAATACTTTATTCCGAGTGTTTTCGCTTTTCTCTTTGGAAGTCATCACATAACGGCATTGTAATACACGGTTCGGCTGCATTAAATATTACATATCTGCCGTAGATATTTATTTATAGAGCCCTGATTAGAAGACCTTTTGACAAACTGGAAGAGATGCCGCCAAAACTGAATACGTGACATGGATCATAAATATATCAGCAATTAAACAACATCTTCCATTTCTTCACACAATACGTCTCCTTGCAGTATCAACACTAATTCGGCTGACTTTTATATTTGATCCAATTAGTAGATAGTCTGTATTTACACCATAACGGTGCACAGCTGATAGAAAGGGACTTTTTTCTTTTTTAAAGATATTATTTACTACCTTTCCAACTCCTCATGCAGTTGACTGTTACAGGTCTATAATACAGTTCATGGTACAATGCATAAGCTTCACATCGAGAGACTGAAACTGTATTTTCCTTTACCGTTCTGTTTTAATTTCACAATAAAGTGAATAGTCATATTATGTTTGATTATTATGTTTTATTAACTACACCACTGGTTTTTGAACCCGCACCGCCAAGTGGTTAAAGCACGTTATTGAATTGTGTTGTTGAATACGTTTTATTTGATGAAAACATTTAAATATTAAGAGTAGCCTACATACAAAATAGGGGTCAATGATAGAAATATAGAATAGAAAATATCAAGAAGATACTGTAGTGATCTCTACAATAAAACAGTTTAGTGCAGGACGTCCGAAGATATTAACAGGAGGATGTGCAAAACGACAAACTAATAAGGCTGAATTGACTCAGGTGTAACTAAAGTCTGATTTAGGTTTGTTTATATTTCACATCATTAATCAGAATTGTGATGGCGTAGTGTGGGCGTGTGACAGGACCGAATGGACGGGATGGAGTGTGGAGACGTGGAATGAAATAAAAACAACGGCCAGAGCCTCGGTGTGGAGGACGGCGTTGGCGGGGTATTTCATAATCTGCGAGGATGTCCATGCAGTCCGGACGCAGGCGGTTATTGAAGGAGCGGAGATCTGACAGGGAGTAGAGCGGCGCATGATCCGGTGAAGTGGCGCTAGCATGGAGCTAGCTAATGCTGGGGACCCGGGCAGCAGAGACCAGGAGCCGGATGACCGTGGAAGAAGGAGCGGTGTGAGTCCAGATAAAATGAAAATGATAGTGTTACATAGTGATGTCACTATGTTACAGAAGTTAAAGAAGTGTGGAGTGTGTGGGAGAACACAGGGATGTTACCGTTTGCAGACCATTTACATGCACTAAAACCTATAGACACACTACAGGAAAGAGAACACCTCAAAAAGCATAATAGGACCTCTTTAATATCCAATCATGCACCCCTTAGCAGAAGCATATACCTGCAGACTGATCCTGACATTGTTGTATGTCAGCCAAGCATTTTTTAAATATCTCAGGGATATTGGCTGTAATGCATTTCAGTATTTGTTTTGATCTCGGCAGGTAGGGAGGGAGACACTGTGTTGGGTTGGACTGAGAGCGGGATTACAGCAGACAGAGTGCTGAGAGATACCTGCAGATTAATAAACCCTCTGAATTTGGTTTGTCATCACATGTGGGCGTGAGAGGATGACACACTTCTCAACAACAGAGGAGAGTCACTCAAGTTGCCAGTGTTGACTTTCTCTTCCAAAGCTAGACTAACATTTTCCAAAACATCAACCGAGCGTCCCTGACAGGTTTCTCGCAGTGCTCAGTCACGCGGATGACTCCTGGTGACCCTTTCAGACAGATCCTGAGTTTGACTTGACCTGCCTCAGTAATGAATCCCCTCCGGTCGGGCTGCCTTTGCGAGATGCTCGCTCACAGCTGGGATTGTTTCTTGGAAAACAGGGCGTATTGGAGGTAAAGTCGGGCGTTGGTCAGACGTCAGAATTGGAGGCAGCTCCTCCCCGACCAGATGTTCCTGGCACATAGTGCTATTGTTCTGCTGCTGAGCTGTCGGATTCCTGTCGTGTCGAGGAGAGTCCTCGCTGTGTTATGTGGTATTATGATAGCGCTCGCTCTATTCAATAGACTAATGACTTATGCCAAAAGCTAATGTCTCAGGGGAGTTCCTCTCATAGAGCGGCATAGTTTAGAGGGTAAGTGCCATTGTGTTTGATCCCGGGCCGTCTGCATGCTGTTAACCTCTTCAGTGTGATGGAATATGAAGGCATGTCCTTTAGAGCAATGCCTCTGCAGAACTGGAAGATATATAAAGCCGTGACTGGCTTATGACGTGGATGCTTTTGAAGACATGAGAGAAAAAAGCCCAGTCATAGAAGCAAACATGATAAAGGTGATCCGATAAGCTATGGAGTCAGCGTTGTGCATGAAGAGTAAAATGTTAGTGGTGGAGAGAATCAAAATACTTAGTTCAGTAGCTACTATTTGTAGGTACTTGTGCTTTAATATTTCCATTAAATGCTATTCTAAGTTTGAGGGAGATATTACACGTCTTTGTCCACTACATTTGTATTTATGATTAACCAATCATTTGTACCTGAAATGAATTTTCTGTTGTTTTAAGTCTATATCCTAGGCCATTTAGAGTACCTTAAAGTTTCAATTATTTCAACTTTTATCTCTTTTCCACTGACCTTACGACCAATCAGCCGACAGCTGTATGTAGCGGCGCAAGCTAGCAGGGGAACTAGCTTTTTTCACCGCAAGGCTCTGCGCGCAAACTCATGTTGAGCAAAGAGCAAATTGCGTACGGTGTGAATGCAGCTTCACTCACTAATGGCTTCTGTCTGAAACATGTTGCATGTCAAATATTACATCTTGCATTTCATTCATAAGCCTCTGAGAGAGAGATATGTACGAACATATTGTACTTAAGCCACTTTTAAATTAGAAAAACATCACTTTTACTAGTCAGTGTTACTAGTCGTACATTAAGACGAATCTCCAACACAGCGTTTCCTCTGTGTCCCAGGAGAGTGCAGGTCTGCCTCCATTAACAGGAGGTGGCTCAGCGTGTTGTGCACTCTACCTGTCTCGTTGGATTGAGTCCAGCTGAACACATTTCTTGCTTGTCATCCAACCCTTCTGTCTATTGTCATCTGACTGTCTTCTGCCTGTCGCCTGCAGCGGGCAAGTCTTTGGAATTGTGTTGCAAACAAACGTAGGTCTTGCCTGGAAAATATGACATCAGTAATATTATGATTGCACTCTGCACGCAAGAGGACACCACGGGAGTTTCTTTCAATAGGCCTAAGGCGCAGAATTCACCATGGATTTGTTTGCTAAATGGGCTGGAAAGATAAGACTTTACAACCAATTTGCATTGAATTGTTCTCCGCTGCCAGATCAAGCAGCCCATGATGAGTGATGGGAGAGAGTGAGGCGTGCCAATGTTGGAACCGAACCCAAGAACAACTTGTATTACATTTCATCATATTTACATTCGAGATATAGAGTGGACGAATCGGATTCATTCTTTAATCTGAAAAATGTGTGTGATGGTGGAACAAGTCTTATTCTCTAATTCAGCATTTACTGGTTAAGTCTTATTTATGGATTGCATGATCCCTGGGTTTAAAAAGTACTCCATCTTGGGCTGCTTAAAACACGTTTTCTTATCTTCAGAAATGCATGAGCCTTAATTCATGCGATGTTTGGCATTTTTATGACACAGCGTTTTCTTTTTTGACGGCAGCCAAATGTGCTTGATGAGTGATTTACTGGAACAAAAGTAGATTTATGAGCTAAAGTCAAATTAGAAAGGAGGTATGGCTTCATCTTGGGACCAAACCGATGCAAAGGCCTCTGGAGAGAGTGGTTAAAGGTGTTAAAAGTTCAGCGGTTGTAAATTAAGGTCTTTATGTGCAATAATGTCCGAGACCAAGGCAAGACTACCTCATTTTGCTGAGTCACTTGTCAGCAAAAGTAAGTGAAGCTGCAGTGTGAAGGTGGGAGATATCTAAAGGGTTGAAAATAAACAACGTTCTCGAAATCTAAGCTACTGAGAGAAGCGTTCCACTCTCAGCTGATTCAGAAATGGCAGTGTAGCTCTGGTTTGGCACGTTCTGTTTATCACCCCTGAGTCTGTCTCCCCGTCCATCAACACTTTGTTTCACTCATTTATCTTTCACTTTGTGTTTTTGTGTTTTACTTACCAAGTTAAAAACCTCCAACACTGAACACAGACTGCTTTTGTTACACTCTATGTTCACAGAAGATGTTGGCACTCAGTTCCCTGTTTTAGAGTAATTATCTTCAATTTGAGTCAGTGATCTATCATAGCTTCAAAGGTCAAATCCATGCCACATACAACACAAGACAGCATGTAAACAATAATGATGAAGGACTTGATCAAAAGTTTTTTTAAATAAGTATTTATTTTACAAAATCGTGTAAATTTGGCCAATATTTGGCACCTCGATGACAAAACATTTCACAGAAATGACAAACCGGAACATGTGACGTGCCAACATGGCAATCACATTGCAATGTGTACAAAATAATAAATAAATAGAATGTATGTATGTCGTGAAAAATATTTAAATTATGACATTTATAGAAATCTGATAACATGAGCATGAAAGACTCCCAGCAGCTACTGCACTTCACAGCAGGCAGGAGACGACCTGTTACCTAAAGGCACTAAATAGTTTCAGTCGATGAAAAAGTGTCAAGTCACATAATGTAGGCGTAATAACCTGTTATTGCAACTGTATGATGTCATTGTGGAGTACAATGAGCAGGCCTGCTTTGGTCCACACACAGCCGTGATTCTGACTCAGTTGAAATGCTATTTGATAAGGTTTTGAAGGAGTGACCGTGACAGCAACACGATCAATGAATATCATTGATTTCTCCGTCCGCTTCTCTTCTTTCTCTTGAACTCCCTGTATTGTTTCTGACCTCGTCTCTGACCTGACGAAGCGCCACTGAGTAGAGAAATGTTCTCTGCTCTGGCAGCACGAAGAGAACTGTCTTCGACCCTCTTTGGGCTCTTCATTGTCTTCCACTGGCTTTAGAGTTGGGAACCCTTTTTCCCCTCTAGGACAAGGTGCGGAGGAGGGTCTGTGGTGTTTAGGGGGCCCTGCTCTCTCCCTCCCAGGTTCTCCCCCTGTGGTGCTGTCTCACCCTCCACTTCTCCAGCAGCAGACGTGTTTTGAGGGCAGACCTGATGGCTAGAGGCGACACCCGTTTCTTATTGTTTCTTTTCCTCATCCTGTAAACAAAGACAGATAACAGTCAGACATCTGAACCATCGATCCCTCAGCTTATGGAAAAAGTCAAGCTAGCGGGGTGGATTTGAGCTGTCACTCATATTTAAGCTGCTAAGTGTCACAATTTTATGAAGAATTATGAATGTGTCAGGAAGTGCAGACGGATGGCGCCGCACACTTTGAGAGGCGAGTTTCAGACATGATGGCACATGCTGCTCAGAGTGTATCTCTGTATTACTCTCATGCTGAGATACAGAGCATTCAATTCCACACGGTCTGAGAGGTGGAATTTATTGTTGTGCTTGTCAAGCTGGGAATTCCTTGCTTGGGGTTATTCTCAAAATTCCAAGTGATGACATCTCTCAAGCTAAAAAATATGTACACTGCGATCAGTGGTGGAATGTAACCGTGTACATTTACTCAAGTACTTGATCAAATCACAATTTAGAAGTTTGTACTTTATACATCTAAAAGGCACACATTTGTTTACGCCACTGTATTTGATTTAAAGCTTTTTTTGCAAAAAGTTAATATGTGCAAAAATATATGTGAAGCTTTGCAGCAGTATTATGAAAATCAGTACACATTAACAGGCTGCAACATTTAAGTTATAAACCGATTAATGCATCACTTGTTATAAGAAAATATGATTCTGACATGGGGTCTTTTTTAAATGATGTGGTTTTTTTTACTTTACTTAAGACAATAAATGCATAGGCTACTTGTATTACTTGTAACAGACTTTATTGAAGTAAAACAACTAAATGCTTCCTCTATTTACTGAGATATTTTTGCCTCACAATACCTCAGTGTTGCGTGTGGTAATAGGCTAATTACCACTTGCACTTATTTAGCAAATACACTTTAGGTAGCCTATGCCCTGTTGTTTTTACCGTGTAATCCGCCCGGTGTCTGCCGCCAGCCGGGGCTCACACTGCGGCACCGACACAAGCATCGCGCTCTGCGGGGAGAGTCTCCGTGAGGGAGGCTTCAGACCTGCAGGAGAGAGAGACTACATGTCATGTATTCATCCCGGACACTTCCCACACTTTACATTTAAGACTTGTTTTCACGTAGCCTATTGGAAACAAGCGCTCGTGCGATTAGTAACCCTGACAGTAAATATGATGAGTGTTCGCAGTATTATTGTTTTTTCCGGAGCTGTGTTGAAAATAGATGACATAGCCTACCTGAGGAGGTGTTCCAGTCCGCAGAAGTTTCTACACGTGTCGTCGTTTTGATTGACACAACTGCAGCGCAGGGGTCCCGCTGCTGGTTGCTATGGATTCCGCGACCGCGCGCCTCTTCCTGGGACCGTTGTTGCCCAGTCCGTATGAAACCACGCGCCTGGAGGAAGAAGAAGGAATGAGAATTAATCAACTGAAATTCAAGTTCAACACTATTCAGTTTAAAAGCGTTGTGTTTAGGGTTTAAGCTGTCAAAAATAATCCTTCCGCTTTCTGAATAAGTATTAAAATATATATGCTAACAGGGAAAGGGTGCATCTTCATGTTTAGAGTTAGATTAAAACTCTTATAGCCTAATAGGCCTATGTTCATTGCACTCAAAGAACGCCCGGAATAAAACACATGCACAAACAGTATACACATGCAAGTGCGCTTTCTAAGAGGTCCGATCGGGACTCGAACCCGGCGACCCTTCAGTTTCCAAGCCAAGTTCCAAAAGACTGAAATATTGCTTTCTAAACTCGCCTATTGCGAATCCTTTTACCGATAATAAAACGTCTGATTCCTATGCTAATGCTGCGGAGAAAGTTGGAATCCGTGAATGTATACTTACTCAGGAGTGTTGACCCAGATGATGTCCAGGTGGCAGAAGTACACGCACTCGTTGTCCATGAAAGTGGCGCAGGAGCAGCGTTTGGTCCGCACATGGCGCCTCTGCGAGTCGGTGGAGGGTGTCAGTGCAGCTGGAGCTGAGAGCACTGTAAGGAAATCAAAGTCATCAAAACACCGCGTACCACATCTTAAGCCGACCTTATGTCAGGACGATTCATATAACAGAACATTGCAGATTGCGTTGGCTTTACATGTGCACTGTGCAGAGATATAATTTAACTGACCTGATTTGAATCAAATATTACTATACAATATATGTATTAGTGTATATGCACAAATAGTTAAATGGAAAAGCACAAGACAAACAAACAACTAATTACGCAAAAATTACCTGCGCTGAAAGTCCAGGAGTGCATCATTGACAAAGCGAAAATCAAAATGTCTACATCCATTTTAGGCTTTTTTAAAACAAAAGTATTTTATCAAAAAAGAATAATCCTCCAGAAGGGTGAAAAATATCCAGTTGTATCTCCTTCGCCAAAGTGTTTCTGTGCTCGTCCTCGGATATTGATGCAGAGTTTCTCAGTGTCAGTGCTGCTCCACCAGCGTAGCCTCCTCACTTTATACTCCCAGTTGCCATTCCCCCTCTCCTCCCCCCCCTGCAGCAGGGCCGCTGTGTCCTTGACTCCTTTTGCTTGTTCCCAGGCAAAGCTGTTTTGTTAGCGGCCGGCGATAAGCAGCAGTGTAGACCAAGCAGCGGGACTTTGAGATGCCTTGGATCCGACTGTGATGGGGGAGAATCCGGGTGATTCACTGCGACCTGTGCCTTCCTCTGGCGGAGTAGTATGAGCAGCAGTTACACCTCTGAGCAGCAGCACGATCAATGCCACTGTTTGAATGGAGAGCACTGCTGTGGTGTGGAAGTTATATAAATAAAGGATAAGTGTAGGCACTCTAGGCTATATTGAGTGGTGTTTTCATAACCAAAATGTAAAAGTAGAACATATCCTATTACTGAAGTAGAAATAATTCATGTTTGGCTGAAAACTACTGAAATGTAAACATTTGCAATGCAAACATTTGAAATGTATGAAGCCCTTTGATGAGATGGATTGGACAGTTGGAATAAAGAAATCAAAGTTTATTTTTGCATCCTTCTCTGTCTATAAGAATATGTTAGGGTAACATTTACATTGGCTGTGACCAGGTGTGTGGAGGGGTGGCAGCAGTTACTTGAGGTTATAATAGTTTGTACTCAGGTGAGAAAAGAAGATGCAGAGTCCAGGTGAAGAGTTAACATCAGTACAATTACCAAGAGGAAATGTGCCTATTGGGATATTTACACAGAACATTGCTTGATTAGAGCTGCAATTATGAATGATATTGTAATGGAAACACATGGACCCAACACAAACTCACCATGGATGTGAAATAAGAACTGAACTCTGGACCCAAAGATGGCGCATATTAAGTCAAATGACAATTACTTGCCTCTCACATACCATGGATGTATTATAGAGAGTTTTGGTTGAAGTGTTGGAGACAGAGCCCGGTTCACATGGAAGTTGCTAAAAAAAACTTCAAGTATAGTGACAAGGTATAAAAATGCACGGATCTTACAGTAAGCTACCACATCCATAGTGCCCATAAATCAAGCACGCCCAAGACTTTTGCTGCCCAATCTGACTTCCTGATTAGATATGCTAACATGAACATTCAATCATGGAGCGCTTCTAGACATTACAAAGGCTGCATCCTAGGAATTACATTTGTATGGCATCACATGACAGATCAGACTGTTTGGCCACTGTCTCAAATTGGATATAAAGACTGCTGGTCGATATGCCAATAACGGAAATGACCGTTCAAGATGATATCCTGCATTCACATCTTAATTAGACATTCAGACTCTGGGAAGTAGAGCTGTTGTCCTCCATTGAAAGGTTGATGGTTCAATCCATGGCCCGCTAATGTCTTTGGGCAAAATAATGAACCCCCAATTATTAACCCATGAGTATGAATGGTTAGTGCTCCTGAATAACAGGTGGCAACTTCTATCAGTAGCACTTACACCACAATTCAACATTCATTCTTATCTACACTGAACAAAAATATAAACGCAACACTTTTGTTTTTGCTCCCATTTTTCATGAGATGAACTCAAAGATCTAAAACATTTTCTATATACACAAAATAACCATTTCTCTCCAATATTGTTCACAAATCTGAAAAAATGTGTGATAGTGAGCACTTCTCCTTTGCCGAGATAATCCATCCCACCTCACAGGTGTGGCATATCAAGATGCTGATTAGACAGCATGATTATTGCACAGGTGTGCCTTAGGCTGGCCACAATAAAAGGCCACTCTGAAACGTGCATTTTTGCTTTATTGGGGGGGTCTGGGGGGGTCCGAAAACCAGTCAGTATCTGGTGTGAGGGGTAGGGTTAGGGTTAGGGTAATGTTGTGAATCGAGTGGCCCATGGTGGTGGTGGGGTTATAGTATGGGCAGGCGTATGTAATGGACGACGAACACAGGCCACTCGATTCACAACATTACCCTAACCCTAACCCTAACCCTCACACCAGATACTGCCTGGTTTTCGGACCCCCCCAGACCCCCCCCAATAAAGCAAAACTGCACGTTTCAGAGTGGCCTTTTATTGTGGCCAGCCTAAGGCACACCTGTGCAATAATCATGCTGTCTAATCAGCATCTTGATATGCCACACCTGTGAGGTGGGATGGATTATCTCGGCAAAGGAGAAGTGCTCACTATCACAGATCTTTTCAGATTTTTGAACAATATTTGAGAGAAATGGTTATTTTGTGTATATAGAAAATGTTTTAGATCTTTGAGTTCATCTCATGAAAAATGGGAGCAAAAACAAAAGTGTTGCGTTTATATTTTTGTTCAGTGTATATCAGGAAGACGCTTATTCTTTTACTGTTGATAACATGTTCTGATTTATTCCTTCGTCATTTAAGGGTTATGCAACGATCTTTCTAAAATTATCTCTGTAAATAACTCCTATTCACTTAATAAGTCAACAAAATATAACAAGAATTTTAAACCTGGCTTTACCCAATGTCCATATTTCTGTTAAGGAAATAAATGCAAAATACAGAAAAAAGCAATTGTTATATGTTTTCTTTATACGTTTTATGGTTTTATCTATTAGTTAAAATACTATTTAGTATCTCCCCTAATTTTTTTAAGATTATATATGTTCATATATATAATAACAAGAATAAATCCAGTGATATATTGCTGGCTTTGTTGAAAACAGTTTGCCTCAGTGTCAGGTAAGGATTTCAGAATTTCAGTATTAATGGCTTACTATTCTTATAGTGACACAAAGTATGAACACACTCTTATGAAAGAGTCAGAACTAAAACCATTTCTATTTCTTCTCGTGTGTGCAGCTGTAATCCGGTGCTGCCCTCTTGTGGACGTGTTATGCTACTACACACATGTAAAAGTCATGATAGACAGATAGTAAAGGAAACATCTCTCGTGTTTTGCTTGCAAATCCCTTTATGTTTTCATGTGATTTACAGTTATTTACACAAATCAATATATAAAACACATTCCTCTCTTTCTGACTCTCTCATTCCAGTCCCTGCGGTGAAGTGACTGACAGGCAGAGAGTAAACATTCAATCATGACAACAATAATAACAACCATCTATATGAATCAAACGGATTTAGAAGACACTCACAACCGATGCCTTCTTATTCTCACCCTGTATCTTAGAAATGACGTTACATTAAATGACTTTTGTACAACAGCCAACATGTTGTAAAACATGTATGTGAAGTCACACACAACGCTTAATGAAAGGGAGGGGGAAATATGTCTCAATCATTTGGAAAAATTACCTTATTTTAAAAAGAAATCTGTTAAGAATTGTTTTTAAATCACCTCGTGCCAAAGTGCCTCTGAAGCTGAGCCTTTGCAGGACTCAGGGTCTCCACCAGATGAATGATCTACAACTAGTGTCAGTCAAATCCCTGTTTAAATATGTTTTAAGCAAACAAGATACCTAGTTGTAGAGTCTCTCTCAATTGTGCACATTTACTGCTATTTTCAGTTTTATATCATTGCAAACGGAATATGTTTTGGTTTTGGACCCAATAAGAAATTTGACAAGGTCTATTTAGACTGTGTGACATTGTGTAGACCTAACTATGATCAAGACACAGATGAATTGATATTAAAAAACGTATTGTTGCATTGGTGTCATTTCTAGGAGGCAGGGTTGCCTGCTGATAGGGAATCAGAAAAGTGGGTCTGTTTGGAAGGCAGTGACAATCAATGTGTGTTTAGTATCCGTCCTCTCTCTACCTCCTCCCTCCCTTTCCTCCCCCCTCACTGCTCCCTCTCCTGCTGTCCATCTTTGTTGATGACGTTTTTGAAGAGTGTGAGCAGGGGCCTCTGGCTGTGCTCGTCCCAGCTCTTCATGAAGCCGCCGTAGCGTTTGGCGGCCGGCGGGCCCCCCCAGCGGAAGTGCCTCATCTTGTAGGTGCCATCTTTCTTCTTGTGGATGTCCCCGGGGACCAGCTCCTCGTCTTCTTCTGCCTCCTCCTGGGTCTTCCCACCCTCCTCTGCTGCCTCCATCATCCTGCTGGCCAGCTCCCTCCTCCTCATCTCCCCAGGGAAGAGCTCCGTTGACTCCTCCTCCACGCCATTGGAGGTGTACACTTTGACTGGGCGGCGCTTCCGGCCAACAGGCTTCCCCCAGCGGAAGTGCTCCATGGAGTAGGAGCGCTTGGCCTGAGGGGATGAGGGGAAGGAGGTGGAGGATAAGAGGGATAGGGAAGCAAGGGACACAGGGTCTGACGGAGGAGGAGGAGGGTGGAGGAGGGAGTCGACGGGCACCTCGGCGCTGAGGTCGGAGCGACAGAGCTGGATACACTCCTGCAGGTGGAGAGGAGAGGAGAGTGTACTGTATCTTAAGAAAGGGTGATATGGCAACATCTTCCATCCGGATAAAAGTAATTACCAGTGATGGAAAGTAACATTTACTCAAGTATTGTACTTTTTTGTACGTATTTGTACTTCAATTGAGTATTTCCATTTAATGCTACTTTATACCTTATCTACTCCACTACATTTCAGAGGTGAATATTGTACTTTTAAAAACATTTATTTAACACTCACAGTTACTTTGTTCATAGAAAAAACACATGATATGCTGATTTAGTATAATGCACTACTGTACTACACGGTATCCTAATTTGGTAAAGTTTCCAATCTACAATACTAAAATACATGTATAAAAACACGATAAAATAGTAATATAATACTGTGAGAAATATCCATTCTGCATAACAAGTACTTTTACTTCTTCTACTTAAAGTATATTTTGATGCTTACTTTTGTACTTTTACTTACATTTGAAACTTTGACTTGTAATGGAGTATTTTAGACCATAGTATTTGTACTTTTACTCCATTAATGGATCTGAGTACTTCTTCCAACACGGGTTATTTAATTATCCAAATAAAGAGATATTGCACTATACTGACTGTGTGTGTGTGTGTGTGTGCGCGTGTGTGTGTGTGTGTGTGTGTGTGTGTGTGTGTGTGTGTGTGTGTGTGTGTGTGTGTGTGTGTGTGTGTGTGTGTGTGTGTGTGTGTGTGTGTGTGTGTGTGTGTGTGTGTGTGTGTGTTACCATGATGCTACTCTCAGAGTTGATCTCCTGACAGCTCGGATGTTCCCAGCACTGACTGACAGCTCCTCTGGCCACGCCCACCAGCGCCACAGCCGCTAATAACCACGCAGGACACATTTTCCCTGCCAGCCAATCAGAGACAGCCACACAAATATTGCAAACTCTTATCAGTGCAGAAATTACTAAATAAAAACCTCACTTTTACAACGCATACAGTCAAATTAAAATCAACTTAATTTGCTTGGCTTTAGTTTGTAGTTACCAAGGTAATGTAAATAAATAAATCATACATACAGTAACTAATATACCTACAAATACTTATATTGGTAATGAAAAAAATATATTTAACAACTTCATTTTAAAGCACTCCTTAAACAAAACATAAGAAAATGCCAGATTATAATAATATAGTAGTATTTTCTAAATATACATTCATAAATAATATTTGCCTATGTATGGTAGCTTTCAGCGTCCTCCTTTTGTTCAGATGAGAAAATTAAACATTTATTTGCCATGAAATATTTGCTTTTTCATAGCCATAAATGTTCTTTTATAATCACAAAAATGTATTCTTTTAAAGATCACAAATGACTTAGTTGTAATAATTTAAATGACAAATTAGAGAGAATGTTATGTATGTTGACAATACATACAATGTATTGTCAATGATGAACATTTATTTTTTTAAACTGTAGATCCTCCAAAATCAAAATGATTTTTCCTGTTGAGTTATTACATTACATGTTACATGTTACATTACATGTTACTTGTTAGACGCTTTTATCCAAAGCAAATTAGGAGCAATTTGGGGTGAAGTGTCTCAGGGACACAACGACATGCTGACTGCAGGGGGTTTGAACCGGTTTGAACCTGTGACCATCTGATCCCCAGACCAGGACTCTAACCACTGCGCCACACGCCGCTATCGTTTTAAAAACATTTTAAGTTTGTGACAGGATTTGACATGTAAAGTAAATATAATTTGTACCTTTATTTCACATCCTATGCTCTTAATGGTACGAGTATTTGAATATTATTTCTTCCTAATTGTTTTTTAAAATGAAAACCCAGAAAAAGCAGATAAAATGGGGTTAAAATGAATATTATATGAACAGAAAGTGAAGATACTCACCACGCTGTCTTCTCTCGCTGCTGATTGTCATTCGTTGGGCAGAGACTTCTGCAGTTCCTTTACCTTTGTCTCTCCATCTGACCAGGAGACTTTATATCCTGTCAGCCAAGGACGCACGCGCACGCACGCGCACACACACACACACACACACACACACACACACACACACACTCTCACAGATGACGTTGTACTGAAATATTATACCTCCGGTTCCCCCGACCACACAACAACATCCTCATCGTCCTCATCATCATCATCATCATCAAGTAACTTAAAATGTATCTTTACCGATTTATTTCATTTTCATTTAAGGGTAGTTTATTAAGGCAGAGACTAAATATATTTGTGTCAATATTTTGTTTCGAAAATGATATCATGGTTACCCAATTGATATATAAAAATGAATTCCCATTATTTAAAATAAAGGGTGAATTAATTTCAACATAGTAAAAAGTAATAGAGTTTTTTTTCTTTTTGCATCAGGCTGAGTGACAGGTTTTAATGCTCTAAACACACTTTAAGTAAAGGCTTCCTTCCTCACATCTGTTCCCTATTGTTACCACACTGTTTATTTTCTACCTGTAACTCTCTATAGTTGAGGAATACGCTTCCTACGGTTCAACAATAGGAAATGTATACTATATCTTTACAGATGGAAAGAAAGGCCACAGCAGAGATGTAATGTGCTTTGTGAGTATTTCACCCTCCGGGCACTTTGTGTTCTTTGATTTAGGTGGTGTAGGCTGTGCTAACCATACATGTTAACAAAATAACATGACTCAAATCTGTGAACAGGTGTAAGAGTTCCGTTAAAGAAGAATGTGATTTGACAACAAGTCTGAATTGTATCATATACATATCTTGTTAGCTAATTAGCTAATTCCAGAAGAAGTTCACATTATTAAATACGACCTTCCTCAAACATTCAAAAGTCAACACATACAAGGTTATATCCAGACTGCAAAAAGAGGAACACAAATGGAGACAAGGCATTCTCATTGCCATTCTCTACCGGTCAAACAGTCTCAGTCTTTTCCAGCTTTCCCAGCCTCCAGACTCCAATATCCAACCATTCCTGCCATTCTTGTCACTTGACATTACCGTTCACCTGCTTCTCCATTTCCCTCATTCGTGTCCCAGTATTTATACCATCCCCTGCTCCTGGACAGAATGTAACATCTGAAACAGAAACTGTATTGAACTCTGTAAACCTCTGTCAACCCTTTCATCTTCAGTCTGAACCTGCACCTGATAGTCCATTCCCTGCAGCTGGACTCACCCCCATGGCAGATGTTGTACATGGTGAGGATTAAACCAATAAACATCAACATGCAAGCCTTATTATTGTGAGTATGCTAATGTTAGCATTTAGCTTCCAGCCTGACAGTGCGGCTAACATAATAGCTTAAACGCATTAGTCTGTTTAAATTAAATCTTTATTTGGCAACGTTAAAAATAAATCTTAGAAAAGTTTCACATGAGCCTCAAATGCAGAAACGCACAATATTACCAAGTGAATAACGATGTGAGAGAATTGCGTAGGTTTAGGCACCAACATTAAGGCAAGAAAAACATTTAGGGTATGGTTTTGGTCAAAAAACCTCCTGATGTAACGACACAGGACTTAGTGATGTATCGTAACGTGACTACTTCGCATTACACAAGACACATCACACAGGAAAAACAACTAGCTCACAAATGGGACACGAGCAGGTATCTCCTGGGTGAAAGTCATGTGCAAGTTTGACCCAACCATCAAAATGGACGTAATGGTTTGTTGGAAGTAACTACCAGTATCAATCTCTTGGGATATAGGTCTTTTGCTCTGCGATTTCTTCGTTGTACGTCAATGGCAACAATTTTGACATTTGACGCGTCTGGGATTGGCAGTTAACACATTCCTGATACATCTACACTGATGTTTCATGATGCAAATGTTGTTTATTTGTGTGCCAAACCCACCTGTCTTCAAACTGTCGAGACTGCAGACTCCAAAGACATAATGGCACACAAAACACACCATGAAAATCTCCATCCAATGTTCTACGTGTTAAATGTCAAACTACGCATCAGACAGATTAACACCAAACCGACATGTTGTCAGAGGGTGGAAGTGGGGCTTCAGACATGTGGGTGAGAGTGTACAGTTACACCCAGACTCAGCTGCTGCAGCATCTTCCCTTTGTCCAGGGCCTCTGTGTGACGTGTGATCAATCTGAAGGGGATTTACTTGTTTAACGGACCACCGGGGAAAAGGTTGAACATCTTTTTATCAATGCTCTGTGTCCACGAGGAGCCTCTCTTTAAGTTTTTAATAAGGACCCACGTTTAAAATAAAAAAAAACACCAGCAGCCTTCATTTTAAACCTTTCATACATTGTCAATAGAAGTGCTTGTGTCTGAAAAACGACCCGTTCCAACCTTGGATCTGGTATAATAATTGTTGTGTGTGTGGAAACAAACCAACAATGAAAAAAGCTGATTTACCCTTTTTTACATACTTTTGTGTTCCTTCCACTTAAATGCTGAAATGCGCTTACTGTGCTTAACGTAACCAGCTTTATCCACCTTTACTTGCCAAATAAACTTTATTTTAGCCTTAAAAAAACGTCATTGATGATTTATAATACATTTGTGAAAAGCTCTAAATAGTTTTTAGTTTTTTTTAGCTAATTTCAGCTAATGTTCGCCAGCTCACATTAGCTGGCGAACGTTAGCTGGCGAACGTTAGCTGGTGAACGTTAGCTGGAGAACGTTAGCTGGAGAACGTTAGCTGGAGAACGCTAGCTGGAGAACGTTAGCTGGAGAACGTTAGCTGGTGAACGTTAGCTGGAGAACGTTAGCTGGAGAACGCTAGCTGGAGAACGTTAGCTGGTGAACGTTAGCTGGCGAACGTTAGCTAACATATATGTGACCTGCTCCATCGAGATCAGTCGCATTGACCCGAAGACACATTTTGAGTTGTATACACTGTTGGAAAGAGGAGATCCCTAGCTTTCTAATGATATCAGGATTGTTGTTGTACTCCAAATATTAAGCGAAATATGTCACATTATATAATGACTGTCACCGAGTCATCATTTTGAGAAAAAGGCCTTCAAAGTTTCCTCTTCTCTGGAATCCATCGATCTGATTGATTATTAGCAGAGCAAATGATCAAAATACTACAGAGGGAAGATATTTTCGTTTGGAGTGGAAGCTCACGAGTGTATACGTGTGTGTCTGTGTAATTTTGCGTTTGTGTGTATTGTGTTTGTTTCCCGAGGAAAACACTCACGAGAAACACCGGCTGTTGTTAAGCCTGCTGTGACATTAAATTACTCCGTTCTCCGCTTGTAATTATGCCGTTACAAGCTTCAAAGTTGTATTTATCATCTGAATTTGCCGAAACAAGTTTAATATTCTGAAAGCCAAGACTTTGTTTAATTTAAATCAGATGAAAACAAACTGTAACGGACCCTGCCGTGTTATCTATGATTACTATACTCTTACGGAGCCTACACACGGCGGCGTGCGTTGCCGCTTCAACGCTTCTGCCCATTCACTTTGAATGGGGTGACGTCACGATTCGCCGAACTGCATTGTGGGAGCAAAGCGTAGCTTCTCTCGCGGTGCTTGCTGCAAAAGTAGAGCAATCTCCCATCTCACATGAATCTCCCGCCCCAGACACACAAGCATGCGGTTTGATTGGCTAGAGCTTGCAGTGGCATATGATTCGATTGGCTGACGCCTCCGTCGAGGCGTCAAAAGTAGAACATTGCTCTACTTTTGCAGCGAGCACCTCGAGAGAAGCTACGCTTTGCTCCCACATTGCAGTTCGGCGAATCGTGACGTCACCCCATTCAAAGTGAATGGGCAGAAGCGTTGTAGCTTACTGTAGCATGTAGCATGAAATGGCACAAAAACGTGTCATATCAATTTAAGTCAAATTAGCTTTTGAATATTTTTTTAATCAAGGAAAGTGACTAGCATCCTAGTAGGGGCTTGTTTTTAAAGTTAGATAAAGTAGTAAACAAATGATAAGCTCTGCTAAAGGATACAGTTATTTACCATTAGTAGTAAGTAGCTTACTCATGTAGCATGTAGCATGAGATGGTACACAAACGTGTCTTATCAACTAAACTCACATTAGCCTTTGAATATTTTTTGAATCTCTGTTAAAGGATACTGTTATTTGCTGTGAATTTAACCTATTGCTATAACTCGATTATAATAGCTAAATAATCAAAATATTATTTACTTTTTTAGACATGGCTTGATAAATTGAGCATGCAACTGCATAAACGCATTTATTGAGTCACCTTTGCTAGTGCTAGGACTTGTTATAATGATGGTGGTAAGATTGATATATTCTGCATTTTGCGTATTGAGTCAGAAAATCATAATGAAGAGAAAGAGAGCAGACATAGCATCCTTCTTCAATAAGAAGAAACCAGCTGAGGCACAGGAGAATGAAAGACAGGGTCAGATGGAGAAAGGACAGACAGACAGAGCGAGCGAGGGAGAGGAGTCTCCAGTGACACCTGGCCCAAGTGGACCTGCAGGTATACAGATTCTCCCTCATACACCTGGCTACAGTGTTACTTTCATTGATATTGTCCACTAGTGTGTTCTATCTATATTCACATCATGTTGAAAATGCATTTTAAAAGCTTTAAGTAAATAGCTTCACCACCTTAAAGTCTGACACAGATTCTTTTGTAGTTGTTTTTGCAAAGACCCCAACTCAAATACTGTAGAATTGTCATTATATAACCTGTTGGAAAATGATTTAATCACCTTCAAATCTGATGCTTTTTAGATGTTTCCAAAAGACCTGTACAAGCACCGCATACAGATTCAGAGAGCGAGAGAGATGAGCCCCCACGTACCAGTGGCCCAAGTGGACCTCCAGGTATACAAACTCTTTCACAAATACTGAATATTTGAATTGTACTTTAGTTTTGTCCAATCTGATACAATGGCAATGTTTAAATGCAGCCTGATAATTAATGGATAGGTCTGATAAAGTTGCTTTTTTTTTTTAAACAGACATTTCCAAATCAAGAGCCGATCAACCAGTCCATCCACACCCGAAACTCTTTCCCAGGACACTCCTGGGCGACAGACGAAGACACTTTCAAGCCTCGTGGTACAATGTTCACTCATGGCTAGAGTATTCTCAGATCCAGGACTCTGCACCCTGTTTTGCATGCAGGCATGTTGGCCTCCCAAACACAATCTGTGTTTGGGTGTTTACTTCAGCCTTGGGATTTAAGAACTGGAAAAAGGCAACATTCAGAGATGGAGGGTTCACTAAACATGTAAAGGGAGAGGCTCACACAAATGCAATGGTGGCATGGAAGGAATATGAGAGAGGAGACAAAGTGAATGCATCTTTAATGAGTACCCTGACTAAAGAACATAGTAAGCTGATACAAGAAAATCGTACTTATATAAAAAGTGTAGAGGATGTTTTACTGTTAACAGCAACCCAAAACATTTCCCAAAGGGGTCATAGGGAGACGAGAGATGCAGACAACAGGGGAAACTTCTTGGCTATATTAGATGTGATTGCTAACCATGACACAGTTATCAAACATAAACTCACAGGGCCTCGCAATGCAAAATACACTAGCCACCAAATTCAGAATGAGATTTTGGATACATTAGCTGAAATGGTACGCTCCTCCATCATTAACGAGGTCAAGGAAAGTGAGGTATTTTCCCTAATGGCAGATGAAACTAAAGATACAAAAAAAAAAAGGAACAGATCTCTTTAGTGCTGAGATATTATTATAAAGGAGCTGTAAAAGAGAGCTTCTTGCACTTTGAGCCTGCAGACCGCCTTGATGCTGCAGGACTGACAGAAAACATAATCCAGGTCCTTGAGAGATATGGCCTGGAGTACAAAAGTAACCTGGTTGGGCAAGCATACGACGGTGCTTCTGTCATGAGGGGCAAGCACTCCGGCGTTCAAGCTGGAATTAAGGAAGTAAAAAGCAGGCGTTTTATGTCCATTGTAATGCACATAGCCTTAACCTGGTTCTAGTTGACACAGTTAAAGCAGTCCCACAAGCTGAATGCTTTTTTGCGTTTTTGCAAAGACTTTATGTCTTTATGTCTGGCTCTTATGTTCACACGAGGTGGCTTAACATTCAGAAAGAAATGTATGCCGGAGCTCCGAAAGAGCTTCAACGGTTGAGTGAAACAAGGTGGGCTTGCCGGCATATAGCTTGCCGTACCGTCTTAGATAGACTACCTGCTATTATTCGTGTCCTTGAGGAAATAGCTGCAGAACACAGCGGAGATAGAAGTGTTGATGCACGTGGCCTGCTCGCTTAAATTGACCTGCAGTTTATTGGCCTTTTAGTGACATGCACTAAGGTTTTTGGAGATGCAAGATATCTCTCTGACCTTCTACAGTCTCCCACTCTTGATTTGTGTTCAGCTGTGGATCTAGTTGAAGCCCTCGTGAAACGTTTGCAAGACTACAGGGATGAAACCTACTTTGAAGGACTCTGGAAAGAAGTCTTAAATACAAGTGCAAAATGCAATGTTGAGACGGACCCTATTCCAAAAAGAAAGACGAAACAGAGCAGAATGCTAGATGGACATACTGTCATGTCCTCAGTAGGTGCGCGTTCTGAGCAGACCAAGGACACTTTTCGTGACAGAATATTCTACCCTGTGCTTGACAACATGCTCGGTGAGCTAAATAGACGATTCTCAAAACCAAATTGTGAAATGATGATGGGGATCCAAGCCTTGAATCCTTCAAGCGTTACATTTTGCGAAGAGCAGGCTCTATTTGCATTTGCTTCTATTTATGAATGCAACATAGATGACCTCGGACATGAGGTACACCAAATGAAAAGAATCCTAGAGAGGAAAGTAACATCTGGCATGCAGAAGCCCTCTAGCATAGTAGAGCTCCCAAAAATCATTGAACCCTTAAAAGAGGTATTCCATGAGCTCTTCCGCTTGTGCAAAATTGCCATTGCCATACCTGTGAGTACTGCTTCCTGTGAACGCAGCTTTTCTACCCTCAAGCTGGTAAAGACATACTTGAGATCTACCATGGATGATGATAGACTGAGCAATCTGGGGGTTTTAAGTGTGGAGTCCAGACGAGCAAAGTCCCTGGACTTAGAGGAATTTGTGAATCGCTTTGCTGCAAACAACAACAATCGCAGAATACAGCTGTTGTAAGCTGAATGTGAGGAGAAGGAGCAGTGGCTGTTCAGGTGTCACAAAATGACCACTGATTCAACTCTCAAGTCTCTGGTCTGTCTCCATCGATATATTAATCTAAGTGAAACAACAAGTGAATCACATCCAGGGTATTCCACCGTTTCTATAAATGTCTTATATGTCAAATGTAAATTAAATGCCTTAATTGTTAATGTTAGACCCTCTTGCACTTAATGTTCATATACAAGTGCATTGAGTTAATTATTTCTTCCCTCAGTTAAATGGGAGTGATTGTACTCACATAAATAATTATTTAATGTCACACACTCATCAAGGATGTGTGGTAATGGAAAATTATGGCACATTTTCTTAAAAAGGTGCTAGTTTATTTTAGCAAGGAAAAACAATCAAAATCCCACATTTATAAATACAAACTTTAAAGATTCAAGATTTTTTTTCACAGCTGCTTTCGTGTTATGTTGATGGTATTCTTCATGCTGGCTTACTTTCACACTGTCGTTGCTAACGTGACAGAACCGTTGTTAATCTATTTAGAAACTCCCTTGCCATTTGAAATGTCTATCTTATTAAAAACCAAATGAACCAAGGTCACAGCATCTTGCAGGACATGACTGTCATAAAATACTATTATTATGATCAGTTCCTTTGTGCCTGGACTGAGTATGACAGAAAAAGGCATGTTGACAGAAACAGAAAACAGTTGTTACAATATGTGTTACTGTGTCAATGTTGATTCAACACAAATATTTTACAAGCTCATTTACAATGTTATACGGGAACGTAATGTTCAAATGAGCAAACGGTGTACGCTGTTCAGTGAAATCGCTGCCAAGAGCCAGTGTTCAGAAGGGTTCATTTGCTGGACTACTTAGACTACTTGTTTTTAGGGATACTTGTGTACAATATAATGCTAGATTTGAAGGCACAATGAGTATTATGTTTATACTTAAACATTCCCCCCCTCTCAATTATCAGTTATAACACTTAAGTGTGTGGCAGTGTGTGTACCTGCAATGCAGACCTCTGCCTGTTTTCCTTATTTGGCTGTGTTCAGGACTGTTATGGTAATTTAAGTGAAACAAGTGAATCACATCCAGTTTATTCCACTGTTTCTATAAATGTCTTGTATGTCAAATGTAAATTAAATGCCTTAATTGTTAAAGTTGCGACCCTCTTGCACTTAATGTTCATGAAAAAGTAAGATGTATGTCTTAACCAATAATTTAATTTAAAAAACTTGTTTAAATGATGTATCTCTGTCACTGAGAGAATGAGCTCATAGTGCTGCTGATCACCATAAGCTAAACAGTCTGTATATTGCTCTACATTTGTATAATGTAAGCTTTGTTGTTACTTTGCCTGCGAGAAGAAGAAAAAAATAGTTAGATATACTGAATATTATTTGATCTATTCCACCACTTAATCCCAAATAATGTAGAGCAGTGCTTCTCAAAGTGTGGTCCGCGGACCACTAGTGGTCCGTGAGCGCCCCCTAGTGGTCCGTGAGTATATTGGTAAAATTTCACATTTGAAATAAATTAAATTTAAGTTTTTCGCACTCTCAAGGGGATATCTCCGCAATGGAACAAGCTTAAGTTTAACTTTCGATTGCATGATATAGCCCAGATAAACACCTTCATCACACATGCTGCCACTTGTTTGTACCATTTTCAGGCGATTTGTAAAAAACGATGTGTTTTTGGATATTTGTGGAGTTAGGTGGTCCGCGAGTGTTTTTTTATTGGTTAAGTGGTCCTTGGTATGAAAAAGTTTGAGAAACACTGATGTAGAGGTGTGTTGTAGGTGCCTTAAATAGCCCCTTATTTTATAGTGAGATGTATTTTTATGTTCATATAATAGTGATTTCAATGCCACCCCAAAATGATCACTGGTCCCATCCTGGCCACCCCACTGAAAATTTCCTGGCTCTTTTGCCGCGAGCCAGCAAAGCTCCGCGTCGTTCCCACAATGCAGTTCGGCAAAAAGTGACGTCACCCCATTCAAAGTGAATGGTGAAGCTTTCAACGCACGCCGCTGTGTGGACGGGCCGTAAGAGCGATTAGGGCGAAGCGAATATTTGCATTGCGTCCGGTGTGAACGCAGCATAAGTAAGAAAATAAATGTATTTGTATTTTTTTCAAGGTTATTCTGAAAAATACTTGGACCATATCTAAGTGCTCATACTTCCTTTGTTGTGCTAATTAAATGTGCAAAACGTACACTTTTGGTACATAGCTAAAAGTTGAGAAGAACTGAGGTTTTGTTGACTTGATATCAAGCCTCTTTTATAATCACGACATAGACTTAACTTTCTGTTGTTTTCTGTTTTTCTAATGGAACAAACAGAGCAGCTTCGAGGGGCAGGATGGTAAATATAAACCCATTAGATGACTTCCACAGCCTTGAACCTCCATTCAGCCCATTATGGACACACACTCTAGTATGTTCAGAGAAGACACTAAGAGGTAATGGCACTATGGAATAAGAGTCAGACTAGACGACCGATGACATTATTGATGCAGTTTGGGAACTGGAGGCACTTTATTCACCAACTCCTTCAACTAAATTCAGTCGGTCTTTCTGTCCTTTTGTCTACACTGAACAGAAATAATAGATGTTTAATATTAAGTTTAATCACATTTAAAAATTAAAAACAGATACACAGTTTATTGTTCTCTTTGACCAGGCCAAGAGTTCTATTTCTGCAAACATAAAGTAATTTTTTATATCAATTACTATTTATTTGAAATGGCATTTGGCAATATCACCGTTGAGTGGTTTGTTTTGGTCAACATCTTCATATACGAATACATATGTGCCGAGTCCTTCACAACATACAGTCAAATGCTTTGCCTTAGTGCAGGGGTGGCCAACCCGCGGCTCTCGAGCCGCATGCGGCTCTTTGCCTAGTTTCATGCGGCTCTTCAGTTCATATCGAATTGTGTGAGTTTGGGGGAGAGACACTGACTCCTGACAAGTGTTGCACGGTGTACCGATACTTGAAAGGTACCGCAATACCCTGCCGTTAAAAACGTTACGATTCCTCCGTTTCATTAGTATCGGTACTTTAAGAATGACGGGGGAAAGTACTCCAGTGAGAAAGCGCCGTTTTACTAAGAGCCGTGTGTGTTCAGCGCTCTGCTTGCACTCTCTGCACTGCAGCCGTGCCTGCAGTCCCGCCCCTCTCTCGTGCACGCGCTAGCTGCCAGAGCATGTGAGAAAACGAGAAGCATGGCTGCAAGTGGGAGTGCAGCTGCCGCTGCGCCTCGGCTTGTTGACAAAAAAGACTCCAGAAGCTACATTTGGATGTATTTGAGCTATAACTCTGACAGTGAGGGCAAGCCTACGACACCACGAGGCCTGTCTGTAATAAATGTATTAATTTGATTTAATACGAATTCTTGTCATTTATTTTATTTATTGTTCTCATTGTTTAAAAGTTTGTGTTATGGTTCTGGTGTGAAATAAAGCACAATAATTACATTTAAGACTGTTTCCCTTTTTTTAAGAAAAGAATCGGAATTGCAATTCTTGACTTGGCATCTAAACCAAAATGTTGGTATCGTGACAACACTAGCTACTCCTGACAGTTAAACCTGATATTTAGTAGGTCTGTTAAGTATTGAATGCTGATCATTCTGACGTAATTTTGCCGGTCAAAGTTGTTTGGGCTCGGATAAAATCGCTCCGTTACTTTCGTCCTGTGTTACTTTCGTCCCGGCTCTCCCTACGTGTGTGTGTGGTGTCAGGTGTCAGTATGAGAGGATGACAGCGCGTCTAATTTTGATGTGGCCCAAGAGCCAATCACAATAATACCTGCAATGCAGTGAACCTATCACCTTTGAGGGGGGGGGGGGGGGGACACCTATCGTTGATTAAACACTATCCAGTGTTTCCCCTACCATTGTGATGGAGGGGCGCTGCGACCCCCCCTGAAATTCAAAGTGTTTCAAAAATATATATAATTTTTTTTTAAAAATATATATATATATAGCACCAAATTGCAAATAATCTATAACTACTGTCACTTTTCACATTGAACATGTGCTTTTTTATTAAATAAACTAAACGCTTTCATTTTAAGTTGTGAGTGTAGTGTTTTTGACCCTAAGAAACACTGATGCATTAATCAATAACAATAATCCACAGCTCCTCTCTCTGCTCCAGAGGATTTAAAAAATATATATCCCAATGCCACAAAAATGCATCAGTGACGTGGTTGAAATCTTGTCTCCAGAAAACAAAAAAGTGAAACAAGCGGTATCAGTGACTGTGTTTGATGTGGCTCTTTGCAGTAACATGGACAAAATGTGGCTCTTAACCTCTGACTGGTTGGCCACCCCTGCCTTAGTGTCACTGTGACATATGCGCTTGTTTTTTTTGACTAATGTTTTGAAGCCTCACGTTTGGCATACAATTAACTTTCATGTTACAGTTGTAAGGTGAAAATACTGGACAAAGGAAAAATTGGCTCATTTTCTCATAGACTTCTATACAATCTAAATGTGTTGTAACCAGTCTGCTCCTGCCGGCCATTAGAAGGAATGCAGGTTTTAGGCACTTAAGTTTGTTTTCACTTTTCAGTTGACTTTCACCTGGGTGAATATATAAAAAAAAGACTGTTTATAAATAAATATATCTACAATGTTGCTGTCGAAAAATAAATAGCTTGGCAGACATGTTCAAAAGTAAAATGTAACACTGCAGAGGATAATGGTTGATTATTTACATACAGCAGGTAACTGTTAGGTTAATCTCCTGTTAAGCATAAGTGTTATATAAAAAAAATGTGTAATGGTTTTATACCAATACAATGTTGTTTTAAAAAACATTGCGTACACCTTTTAATGGTTCCATTTTATATTTTTGATAATAACAATTGCGACTCCTCATATGTAGACACATTTTAAATTTCCTATATCGTCATTTATATTCAACCCTTATGGTGCCTTCATATGTTTGCTTATAACTACTATACATTTCTTTCATAAATCGTTTTAACAAATCAAACCTTATAATAATAATAATAATAATAATACTGCTAAATCTGGGAGGTTAGTTAAGTGCAGAGAGTGAATATTAGACTTCTTCTCATCAGGCTGACACCTAGAGTTGGAATATAATGTTGCTCTTTATCTGCTGGATGTGTAAAAAGGCAGCTATTCAAATATGCCACAGGTTCCGATGAAGATAATGTGAGGCCCTAGAATTTTGAGTTCGACAAGAGAGTGTGGATCTTCCAAAAGTGTGTCACCATGAATTGCCACATATCCTTAACCTGAAATCCAGTCAGTGCTTCGGCTAAAGACTTGCGTTTTTTGAAACTTTAAAATCACATATTTGATATGTTTATCTGGGTAAGCATAAATAAAGTAAAAATGAGTGAACACATGGACCTCAGCTTGCTCTCTACACCAAAACATGTATTGCAATGTTTTGGAAAAAGGATCATAATCCGAGCATTACTCATTGGTTATGACGGATGTTATCAAGCAGGGCCGTCCCTCCCTACAGGCCGATCATGCAGGCTGCATGGGGCCTCGCGCAGGGGGCCTCGGTTTATGAGCTCGGCTTGTGCGCAGTTCTCCGCACAGTTATCCGCGTAGTTCTCCGCAATATCAGTTTTTGAGCATGTAATAAGCATGTTTTGTCTTGACTATATTACAACTATATTATAATACAATAATATAGTATTTATATTATTGAATTGATTATGATTATTATTATTAGTAGAAGTAGTTTATTTGCATTAATTATATTTAAAAACTGCTCTGGAGATGTTGTCATTACTCCACAAAAGCGAGTTACAGGAACTGTACCCAAATCTCTGGATTGCCCTCCGCATTGCAGTAATTCTTCCTGTTACAGTTGCGTCTGCTGAGAGAAGCTTTTCCAAACTGAAGCTTATGAAGACGTACCTCCGGTCGTCAATGGCACAAGAACGCTTAAGTGGCCTGGCTATCATAAGCATCAACGCACAGTTGGCACAGCAGCTGTCATACCATGACCTTGTCGATGACTTTGCATCCAGGAAATGCCGACGTATTCACCTGTAAACGCATACTGAACGACATACATGCACATTTTCCATTTACCATTTTATCTTACATATTCAGGCTCTTCAGAATATATGGAAGCCCTTTATTATTATTATGTTTAAGATTTGGATTGAACTGACGATCAAATGGATGACTAATCGTCGTATGCAGTTTCCGAGCTTGTATACTTGGTATATCTGTGTTTATGTCTAGGGGCCGGCCCTGCGGGACATGTTGACTCAACATGTCACGCAGGGCCGGCCCTAGACATTTTGGTGCCCTAGGCGAGATTAGGATTTGGTGCCCCCCCCCTCCAAGCACCACACAATAGAATATATGAAGAATAAATGAAAAATCTCTACAAAAGACCAATGCACTACAAAAACTGAAACGTATTGACATGTTGGTTATATACACATAAAGAAGGTTTCAAATGTATTCATTATTGTATGAACACATTTTAATTGGGGGGTGGACGTCACATCCTCTAGGTTAGTGGTTCCCAACCTGGCCCAAAGATCGCAGGGGGTGCGCCAGGCCTCAGATGATTTGAGGCCAAATATCATATATTTAGACTTTTTTTACTTTTGTTTTACAGATAATTGTAACACAATACATGATTGTCGCCAAAAGCCTTGTCTCTACATTACAATAAAATATTAAAAACATTAATTAATTTCAATAAAAATTCAAGTTAGTAGCTAATAAAGGCATAAAAAGACAGAAATGTATCATTTTTTCTTTAATAGAAATGTTTCTTCTGCCCGTAAAGTGTCCAAACCAGGCTTATCTGGATAAGCGCATTTTTAAAACAGTCATTGTCCATGCCGGTTTCAGTTGGATTATTTGCAGTTGCTCCGATCGGTCTCTTTTTTGTTGTTGAGACTTTTAAACTTTTATTACCGCTGTTGCGAGGGGGGCGCACAACTTCCAACAGGAGTAATTTGGGAAAGTTTTTTTTAACATTTTAAAGTAAAATGCTTCAATCTGGTGCACTTTGAGCAGAATTACTAGAGACTAGATCTAGGGGGTACAACTCTAAACACCCATATGAAAAAGATCAGTTTACATTTTAATCAAATAAGTAGTGAACATAACCAATAACCTACCATAGCCAATAACAAATAAATGTAACGTATTTTATTTTTGTTGTTCATTCATATCTTATTTTAACATGTAAACATTTATTTATTCATGCATTTTTTTTAATATCTCAAGTTTTAAACGATATTTTTTGGTTACTGTCCTATAGTATACATTGGAAAGATTTCAAACCTGTTATTATTTATCCTAATAATTATAAAGGTGTGCCTTGGAAATATTTGTTTACATAAATTGTGACCAAACCGTTTGAGACCCACTGAGATAACTTAGACTAAAGTGAACTATCTAAACACTCAGAGTCCTTTACCTCACTGAGCTGTAGTTATCAGCCTCAATCCAGCAACAATCCGCGGTACCGATGCGCGCCATCTCTCTCTCTCTCTCTCTTGCTCGCTCGGAGGCTCTCTCTCACTTTGGCTGTGAGCTGCTGGCGCCTGATAAGTCAACATCCCCCACTTTCATCACTTACAGCGTCCATCGTACAGGGCAAATGCAAAATGTTGCCGGCCCGGGGTGCAAAGGGTGTTTACTTTATTCAATTATTAATGTAAATGTATTACATCAAGGGCAGAAAATTAGGCAAAATAAAAATAAATTTTAAATATTTTTTTTCTTTTCTCCCAACGCATCACCCCTCCAGATCTGGCGCCCTAGGTGACCGCCTAGTTCGCCAGTGCCAAGGGTCGGCCCTGATGTCACGTTTAGGGTTACTGGCAAAAGATGCATTGCCATTGTGTTGTTATACAGTTGAAAGCAAGTACTATTATGAAAACTTTCTTGAATGCGAGTGGCCTAATATTTGAAAAGGACATAGATATTGTATAAATCTGCAAAACAAGCAAGATGTTCTATGAGAGTGTTTTCAATGTTGGCAATTAGTAAAATGTCAGAATATAGAAGTGGTTCGAAAGTTAAAGTACATTTACTCAAGTACTGTACTTAAGTACAATTTTTACTTTTTCCCCCACACAATGTAGTTACTCGCTACTTTGCAGGTTTTGATTTATAATACATAATATAAATCTATGAAGTATTATAGGTTAAGCTACCAAGCAATTTAAATAACCCCCACCTTTACCAAGTGCAACATTGATATTAAAGCATTGATAATTATAATACAAAATGTTATATTTTGTAATTCTGATATGGGTCATACTGGAAAATTAGTACTTTTACTTGAGTACAGTTTTGATTGCAGGAATTATACTTGTAACAGAGTATTCCTACACTCTGGTACTTCTACTTTTATTTAAGTATCAGGATCTGAGTACTTTTTCCACTTCTTGAATACAGTAACAAATGTCAATCCCAAACTGTCAAAGTCCAAGGTAATGTCTCCACAATCCATATATTGAAGAGGCTGGAAACTCTATTTTCTGAAATGTGTCTGAAAGAAAAGTTGATGACCACAGAAGAAGCCTAGCATAGTTCTTATATAGACGACAAGTAAAAGCACCAGTATATCAATCATTTTCTGGAGAATACCCTAGAAGCGTGTCCATGCAGAATAAGATGAGAAAATCTATTAACGTGCATTCAATTAGAGTGGATATTTGGAGATGCAAAGGATATTCTGACCAAATTAAAGTAGATTCATGCTCTACATTTAACTCATTGTAGATGTACAAAGAGAGTACTTTCTTGTGAGTTGTGTGTAAATATGTCTTTTTGTGCACAACAAACAAACACAATTTACATTATATATATATATATATATTTATTGGAACAGTTACAGGTTTTAATTGATGCATCTACAAGACCAAAATTCACAAAGCTCCTTAAACTGACTACTGAAGGATCAGAGTAAATTCAGACAGGTTGTTTCCTTGGCAACCTGAAGGTGAAGACTACAAATCTTTCTTTACAGACGGAGTTCAGATGGCGATCAGCCAGGAGTCCATGCTGATGGTGGAGGAGGAGGTGGAGGGGGTTTATGCGCCTTGCGCCCTGGGGCGGGTGACGATCTGCCACCACAGAGGGGGGAGGTCTCCATCTATGCGGGCGGGGGGGAGGGCTTCAGTCTTGGGGCCGCCGGCTTCAGCCTCGAGCTGCAACTGGGTGATCTAGAACAGACAGGAGCAAAGAAAAGTTTGTAAACTGGTGAAAACGTTTTCATTATTTCAACATTGACCTCAATCGTCGGTGACCTTTCGACGCGTAACCAATCAGATAACAGCCGTTGGATAAAAGAAACTTGGATGATGCTACATGAGGTGTGTGAGAGTTTGTAAACCAATGTTTGATATAGTTTTGGTGATTGTCAATCATGGCCCCCATTCATTTGTCTGTGCCAAATGAACAAATGGTCATTTTGGGGGTCACATTTTGGAAAAACCTCTTGTCTGAAGGTGAGCTGAAATGTGCCTGGGGGGAGAGTTAATTGTGTGTGAGCAGCCCACCTCTTTGTCCCAGCTCTCCAGCCTCAGTTTCTTCCACTGCTCTCTCTTGGAGAAGTAGTCTGGGTACACAGCCTTCTCTGAGGGGTGCCAGTGTTCTAGAACCCACTCGGGGACCTACAGGGACAAAGCAGAGATCAACACTTTGATCATGTCACATCAGGATTGTCTGTTTTTTCCCACTATACTTTCAATTTCCAATATTTGATTCAATTATTTTTTGAGAATTCAAAAGATGAAGTCTTTTCAAAATCTGAATTTATAAGATTTGGAGATCTGTTTAAGGTAGATCAGTTGCACTCCCCTTACATCTCCAGCAGAGGGCGGTAACATTGGACAGACACTTTCCCCACATCTTACAATTTTTTTGTTTTACATTCTCAAATTATTATAAATAAACCCTAACCCAACGTAGGCAATAACTCTAGCCAGGGGCGCCGTAAGGGGGTGAAAAGTTAGGATTCTAAGGGCCCGTGACTGACAGGGGCCCTAAAAAAATGTTAGAACATTAAGAAAAAATGTTTAAGTAACCTTTCATCAATCATCAATAATTAACATTAATATAACGTCATATTGATGATGTACTCACTAAACTTATGATTCATTTAACTTATTTTCTTCCAAAAGTTAATTATCAAAAGCATCGAACACCCCCCTCTATTTACATGTAATGGTTTGGTCTTGCCTCCAAACGCTGTGCGGCACCAGTCCTTTCTAGCAGAGAGACTAGTGAGAGCATGTGAGGAGGGATGCTAGTACTTACGTGTGTACGATGTCTCAACGACTAACAAAGTCAGGCTTTCAAGAAAGAAAAGAAAGGAGAGAAAGACAAGAGAGAGGGACTAAAGGGCGACAGGATGTCACCCAGTCTTTCAAAAGAAAAGTGAGTGTGGTCCATGAGTGGTGGAAATTAGTCTGTTAGCTAAGCGTTGTCCATTGTAAATAATAATTGTAATGTTTTGCTGACATTAAAGGTGGGGTGGGTAAGTTTGAGAAACCGGCTCGAGATACACTTTTTTTATATTGCATGGAATGCTCTTAACTTCCCGATAGCAATGAATATCTGAAGTGCTTTGACAAAAAATTCATCAAAAAGATTTCATCTGTGGAAGCTGTAAAAAGGACGACCAATCATCTGAGCCGGAAATTCACAGAAAATGCTGAGGTTTTTCATTTCACTCCTCTTTTAGCTGACATTTAATAAATGCAGGTATATTTTTGCAGCTATTCATACTAAATCAGTTGTCCCTCCCCCTGGTGCCAGGACCAACAGATCCATCTCTATGCTCAGCAGCCCTGTCCCCCCATAAGGCTTTGCAGTCTTGCCATGCTGTCCATTGAAAGCCAGTTGGCTAGAAAGCTGGACTTCAAGGACTTGATCAGTGACTTTGCCTGTAAGAAGGCTAGGCGCTGGGCTCTTGGTGAGTAAGGCTGAGACAGGGCTCGTGATAACTGTTAAAGGGCAAGGCTATGGTACGATATTGGATCACTACACACAAGATGCATGATGAGAAGATGCATGATGAGAAAAAGACTGAGAACAGGTGATAGGCTCTGATTTAGCACCACCATCAGGCCTTTTCATTTCCATTTCCGTTTTCTTGTCCGTTTACACTTTAATACCTGCTTATTTGGTAGTTGGTATGTATATTTAATAAAAAAATCTGCTGCTTATGTTATTTTTTTTGTTATAGCATTTTATAAATGATAATATTGGTGTTAATGTTCACTTTATTTTAATGTATATTTAAGTTATATTTATTTTAATTTATGAATGTTCCATTCGAAAATGTTATTAAAAAGACATGTACACCATAAAAGATGACTATTGAGGTCTATTGTCAGGAATGTTAGTGTTATATCAAATAGTGAATTCTACTGCAGCAGAATGTTGCACGTCTGCACAGTGTTATATGTTCACCGCTCAGTGTCAGTTAGTATTGTGCAGTTAGTATTGGACTACAAGATAGATGCAAGCCTGTACAGGTAGAGTTATTTAAAGCATAAATGAGTCGGTTAGGTTCTGGAGGTGTGGTTACAGCAATTGTGCTTGGTTGGCGTGGCCTGTGCCTGGTGGTGGGGCCCAATGTGATATCTTTTAATGGGGCCCAAAATCCCTGGCGGCGCCACTGACTCTAGCTATACACACATTTTCTTAGTCATGTAAGAGAAATGATTGAACAAGATGTCCTGGTCGCAGGCCTCACCTTGTAGCACTCGTATCTCTCGTAGGACGTCCCTCCTGGGGAGTCGGGGAAGATGTAAGGGGAGGGGTGCTGTTTTGTCCAGAACTCCTCCTCTCCTGTCTTCAGCAGCATGGTGGCCTTCACCATGTCCTTCTCTGCTATGTTGTCATCGAAGCGACCCCGTAGAACGCAGGCATGGAACCGGTAATCGTGTCTAAAACACAAAAACACAACAATGCCATTTGAATATTGCAGTAAAAGGCATCTCTCCCTTACACAAATAAAAACACAATGCATGTATATTTCTTCCTCTCAAGAGAAGCTCTACACTGGTTCCAGCATTATCTTGCACTGTAACATCAACATGTGAACATATAGAATATCAAATTAGTTTAGATTCCTCTGCAATGCACAGTTTGAAAGGGAATTTTAACGACCACAATAACAGTATTTTAATCCAACAACAATATTGCAGAACAATACCCAACATGTGTGTATTTGAGCACATAGATAACAAGAAATCCTTATCAAAAAACTTAAATATTAAGCATATCTTTAAGCTTTAAATTATAGTTACTATCCTCAAAGGTTCGGTATGGTTTAAACTTTAGGGTCTAATTTAGTTTTTCGGACAAAAAAGGTCAGTTTTAAGCGTTAAATATTGTGTAACTCCTTACAGATATTTAAGGTTGTACATTGACTACATATAGAGCATATTTATGAACTACTATATGTTTAAGAAAGAGAATCCTTACTTACTTTATATAATGCAGTATGATAAAATAACTAATGCTGTCAAAATTATCGCCTTAACGGCGGTAATTAATTTTTTGAATTAATTGCGTTAAAATATTTAACGCATTTAACGCATGTGCAGAATGGCCCTTCCCATACATCCCACCAGTGGCAACGCCAGGGTATGGCTGGGATAGGCTGCGCCAGGGCTGGGGTAGGCTACACCCATACCAAGAAATGGCTTAGCCCCACCATGAAAAACGATGTTAAAGTAAGCAAAATAAAGTCTGCCAACTCGGAGTAAATTGCACAGACAGCAGTAAGATTGATTTCAGTATCCACTTGTCTGGAAATACCGAAGACCAGAAACGGTTTTGAAAACTTTTGTCACGTAGTGATCGTCTTCTCAATAGAACATCTTTGATAATGTCTTCTGGCCAATCAGAATCAAGATAACGGCGTGGTGTTGTTGCAGGAAGTCCTGACGGAGAATACTTTACTGTAGTACAGGGGTGCACATAACTGGTACGCAGGTTATGTGCATGCGTACCGTCACTTGTGTCACAAAGCGCATTTGCGTACCGACGTACTTGTGAAGCTTTTCCAGAAGGCGGTTAGATCACCGGACGACAGAGTCGGTCTCCGTGTGCACAGACAGGGCTGCTGTTAACGTCGGTCTGTACAACGGAATTGTGCCAACACTACGCCAACCGGCTGCGGAGGGAGACTCCCCACTTTCACTGGAGAACTGCGCTAAAACAGCTGATCACAACGTTAACGTTAGGCTTGTTTGAGACAAGCAAGACCTGCGCAATTTCGATCAACGTCTTGCTAGTGCGTTGCATGATGGTTAGTCATTTTGTCCGACTTGCTCTGGAGGCTCGCCTACATGAGACGTTGAAATCTCGCGGGACAAAGACACCCGCAGCCTTGAGAGCGAGGCGCGGCGAGGCGGCGCAGTTCCTCTCCACGGGCTGCGGAAGCTAAATGCTTGATGGGAAACGACTCGCTGGTATCTCGAGCTGAGCGCTCATTGGTGGTTTTTACCCCGTGCTGCTGATGAAGCTCTCCCATTGGCTCGGCAAAAGTTTGTTGTTTTGTGTCAGTTTTACCGCACTTCCATTCACATTTTTCATCATTGTTCCACAATGTTTATCATCATGAAATTAATATTTATATATTTTTATACTATACTTGCACTGCTTACCATTTTCATACTTTATATATCTTAGCATATTCATACACTGTTCATACTGCTCACAGGCTGATATCTAGTGTATTCATACCCCTCACTATTTATTCATCATTCAATTCATTCTATATTTTATTCTGTCTATTGTGTACATTACTTTTCACTTTACTGCTTGTTGCACCTGGTCAGAAGCTAAACTGCATTTCGTTGTCTCAGTACCTGTAATATGTGCAATAACAATAAAGTTGAATCTAATCTTGAGCAGGAACAAATGTATTTACTTAGTACATATCTGACATTAACGATTAAACACATGTGTGCATTCTTTATAAATGCAAACCGAGTCAAGCCGACTGTATGCACCTTAAAGTTGTTTGCAATCCGCCAAAAAAACGAAAAAAGAAGAAGAAGAAGAAGAAGACGAAGCCGACTCCGAGCAAGCCCCCAGGAAGTGCGCCGGAGTCTGATGACAATATTCGTGCTGGTCAAACGGCGGTACTACACTTCCTTTAGGTTGCTGGGCCCGGAAACACTTTTCCACATTGACTTACATTGGGAAAGAATGGTCTGTAACTCGTTGGATAATTTTTTTTAAACTAAATAAACTACCCAGTATGAACGTTTGTATAGCCCTTATTAAAAACATTCGTTCCTCAAGTTGTAATAATGTGCTAATAACGTTATTCTGAGAGTTATTTCCCTCTGCATTATGAACGCGCATCTAACCCACGGGACCGCGCCGCCCGGCACGTTCATGTTACGTGTTCAGTACTACATGAGTTTCTCTTTACCCATGGATGCACAATAACAACGGACCATATTGCCTTACTGCCAGCCCACGGAGCTGTAATAATGGATATATTGCACATGTTTGCTGTAATTCATCATTTGTAAAATATTATACTACATGGGCTGTATGATGTAAATATTGTACCGTAAATGTTGTATTAAATAAAGTTAATATTACCGACGTAGATTAACGTTCCTGTAGCTTCTTATTGCACTTGCAATTGTTTTAGTTACTTGTGGGCTACTTAACATGAATAATCACAGTTACTATCCTTTTACTCCATCACATTTCAAAAAGAAATAGGCTATTGTTATTTTAACTCCACCACAGTAATCCATCATCAGCTTTACTTTTTAGATAAAGTTTTAACTCACAATTGATCATAACAGGCTTCAACATATACAGGGGTAGACATTAAGGGTAAAAAGCCACTGGCCCTCCGGGCCGGTGGAATTGTATTGTCACTGGCCCCACCATTGTAACCACTGGCCCGGAGCATTCGTCCAAAAAAAAAAATCGACTAATAATGAAGAAAATTAACACATTTGTTGCAATAGTAATTTATGCACTTACTACATTACTACCTGTACTACAACATTTGAACAATCAGTTCTTCCTCATTTTCCTCAATTGTTCATATTTGTTTTTTTTTAAATAATGATATTGTGGTCATTGTTAAAAAATGTCTGCTATTATTATGAGTATTATTATTTGTATAATGCACTTTCTGCCTTCCTGTCATTAGGAGTTAGACATGTAATGGCTATAGATTAGATCCTTCATTATCCTAAACTGCTGGGACATTTCCCTATAGCCAATACCTTTTATATTGTCTACTCTTCACTTGCTTGTCAGCATAGGTGGGCATTGATGTACAGAGCCGACAGAAGACCTTGTTTATATTGGCATCGTATTGAGAGGTGCAGTGACGCGTCCTAAAACCAGGAAGTAAGCTGCTGGTTCCCTCGACAAAAAGTAATGGGATTTCTCCACAGGGTTTTGGAAAATAGCTGTAAATAAGGTCTGTGGAAAACAAACCTGTTTGATAAATGCACGTTTTGTTCTGCCGGATAATATCCACATGTCTACCCTACTTTTATAATGTTCGAATCATAAATCTAATCGATAGATTATAAAAGGGTTTTAGGACGCGTCACTGCACCACTAGAAGCCAACTCCATCGATCAAGCTGAAACGTTCTCTCCCTCTTCTTCTCATACTCCCTGTCACTCTCCTTTAACTCCTCCGGTGACTTTCTTTTATTTGAAAATTGTTTTTTGCTCGGCGCTTGGCCGGTTACCGCTGGTATTAAAAACATTTTGGCGAATGGTTAGGTGGCGCGATAGTCTGTCGTGAAGGAGCGCGCTCACGGGAGCCTGCTCGCGCTGCGCTCCGCAGCAAACAGCTGTTTGCTTTTCACCCAACAACGACAAGCGACTCACGGAACGCTATGTTGTAGCGTTAATAAACGAAACAATTTAACTAAATTGCTTGTCAAAATACCAATACCACAGGAAACATTTTTTTTTAAACAATATTTTTAGTGGCCCGAGCGGGCAAGTGGAAAGTACGTTATGCTGGCCCGGGGTGTATAAATAGTGCTTCCGGGCCAGCGGGCCAATTATAATGTCGAGCCCTGCATATACATTTTTATATATTACCAAGTGGTTTCATGTACAACCCACACAAGTATCATGCTAAATGAAGCTCTGTTGCTTGGATATCACTAGATCCTGATGTCAGCGTAATATAAAAGTACATAACGATTGATGTGTAACTTAGCATAGTTTACTAGCTAGCCGCTAACTGCCGCCTCGTTAATATAAATCCAGTACCATGCGGTCATGAACGCGCGGTGCTGTTATGTGTACGCAAATTCACGTGCTTAATGTGAACGAGCCTTTTGGGCGGCGTGGTTAAAGTTGTGCATGCGCTATGAGTGCACATACGGGCACTTCTCAGGCATGCCGGGTAATCTGTGACGTTTCGCTCTCTCAAAAGTTGGGCCATTTTGGCATCATGCGCCATTGAGCAACTCTCATAGGAACAACAAGTCCTCCAACTCATACGACCAAATGGGCCGATTGTTCAGGCCCTTATTACGATCACATATGTCGTTTGTTCAAGCACTTAATACGACCTATAATTACGTTTTAAAGTTGTCGGCCTCGAGTGCTCCCGTTGAATGCAAACGTTACAGAGGGTTGTTTATTCACAAATACCCCTCTGTGTAAAATCCTAAATTGTAGAACAGTTTGGCCATTAAAACGCTTTATGATTAGATTTCTAGCGAGAAGTGTATATTGTACTTTTAGAATCCACATCCAGTCGATATGTAAGATCTATAGTTTGATAGATATTACGAAGATGATTTGAGGTATGCGGCAGCCTCCATGTAAAGTTACGGGTTGAAAACAGTATTTCCGGTCTCCACGTTTTCATAATAAAACCAATGATCAAATGATTTAACAGTGATATCTGCAGTACTCATCCACTAAAAAACATCAGTTTATCCTTGTTAATTATACGACATGCATTGGTTTAAATTATGTATAATGCTTTTGTGTTTTTCCCATAGGTTTTTCTCTTTCGATTCTGAGAGACACATTTCTTTTTTCAGATGTTTTGATAGGCTAAAATCACGCCGCAATGCACGTTGGGATATGGTGTTTATGTGATATGAAATCGGAAAACATTTTTAAAAAATAAAATAATACTTTATTCCGAGTGTTTTCGCTTTTCTCTTTGGAAGTCATCACATAACGGCATTGTAATACACGGTTCGGCTGCATTAAATATTACATATCTGCCGTAGATATTTATTTATAGAGCCCTGATTAGAAGACCTTTTGACAAACTGGAAGAGATGCCGCCAAAACTGAATACGTGACGTGGATCATAAATATATCAGCAATTAAACAACATCTTCCATTTCTTTTCACACAATACGTCTCCTTGCAGTATCAACACTAATTCGGCTGACTTTTATATTTGATCCAATTAGTAGATAGTCTGTATTTACACCATAACGGTGCACAGCTGATAGAAAGGGACTTTTTTCTAGTTTTTAAAGATATTATTTACTACCTTTCCAACTCCTCATGCAGTTGACTGTTACAGGTCTATAATGCAGGTTCATGGTACAATGCATAAGCTTCACATCGAGAGACTGAAACTGTATTTTCCTTTACCGTTCTGTTTTAATTTCACAATAAAGTGAATAGTCATATTATGTTTGATATTATTATGTTTTATTAACTACACCACTGGTTTTTGAACCCGCACCGCCAAGTGGTTAAAGCACGTTATTGAATTGTGTTGTTGAATACGTTTTATTTGATGAAAACATTTAAATATTAAGAGTAGCCTACATACAAAATAGGGGTCAATGATAGAAATATAGAATAGAAAATATCAAGAAGATACTGTAGTGATCTCTACAATAAAACAGTTTAGTGCAGGACGTCCGAAGATATTAACAGGAGGATGTGCAAAACAGACAAACTAATAAGGCTGAATTTGACTCAGGTGTAACTAAAGTCTGATTTAAGGTTTGTTTATATTTCACATCATTAATCAGAATCTGCAAAGTAACTAAAATAAATTTAGTGGAGTAAAAACACCAGGTTAACCTCTGAATTGTAGTGGAGTAGAACACCCCATGACAGTAGTACATGCTGATGTAACAAACATTTCCCAACTTGGGATCAATAAAGTATATCTTATCTTATCTTAAGATGATCGATGGCTACTGCCATATTTGCTAAATGTGCCTCTGAACCTTGAAAAGTGCATGTTTCAGGCTTATCAATGAACAACAGGAGGGGTCACAGACATAAGACCAGCTGTTAAATAAAGCTCTCCTGACCTTAGCTGTTATGTGGGTATATTAATGCTGCCCATTATGGACACAAGCAATTTTCCCCCATTTATTAATTATATGTTTTAAATTTGAGTGTTTTGTATCCCCTAAACCTCCAGGGTGTACACAGTTTAATACTGGCAACTTCTAATTGTGGGAAATACGAAAACGTCTTTTAAAACTACAATTACGTGCCATAGAACATGTTGCGAAACACACAATAGCCAGCATGTGTAATTCTGGGGGGGGGAGGGGGGGAGGCTGGGCTGGACCCATCCAAGTCCAGTTTTGGAAAGTCTGGCGTGGTTCCATTCCATTTAAAAGAGCTGTTTGACACTCGGCGTAACCTTGTCGCACTGCCACTCCAACATCCATTCACAGAGCTTGAGGGCTAATCACGGGGTTTGTAAAGCAAGGTGGATGTTGTAGTCCCAAACGATAGCTGGGGATTCTGGGTAGTGTAGTGTCTTCGGAAACTCTGTAGTGTTTAAACTCCGAAAAAACTATTTGTTTCTCTGAATCGAAGGTTAAAAACACAAAAGCATTGTACACAATTTAAACCAATCAATATTGTGTAATTAACAAGGATAAACTGATGTTTGTTAGTGGATGAGTAATGGAGATATCACTGTGTAATCATTTGACAGTGAGGGGAATACTTCCGGTTTTATTATGAAAACTTTGAGACCGGAAAAACTGTTTTCACCCACGCTAACTTTACATGGAAGCTGCCCCATATACAGTACATGTTCTCCTGACGAGACCTCAAATCATCTTCGTAATATCTATCAAACTGTAGATCCTACACATCCACTGGACGTAGATTATAAAAGTACAATATACACTTCTTGCTAGAAATCTAATAAAAAAGCATTTTAATGGCCAAACTATTCCACAATTTAGGATTTTCCAGAGAGGGTTATTTGTGACGACCCTCCGGAGCGTTTGCAATTTACAGGAGCATGTTGTTTCTTACACGACCACTAGAGGTGCTACACTTTAAAACGTGACTCTGGGTCGTATTTAGCTGCTGAACAATCGACCTATATGGTAGTTTTTTGTAGGAGGACAGGCTGCATAGGAATGAATGAGGCCCCGCCTCCCATGCTGTATCCAGTTCTTATTATACATCCATGACTCAGAGCTGTCCGACTTCAGGCGAGCTTTTTGAGACCTCCCCCGGCTGCGATCGGCTATTCTCGTCTACTTTCGAGGCGAGCCGCAACGCGTCTCAAACAAGCCTACTCTGTGGTCACAAAGTACTCCACTAGCGCCCCCCCTGTCGACTTTCCTGAAGTACTCCCCCGTTGATAGAAATCAACACGTAATTGAATTAAGACCCCACGGTGTGATGATTGATAGGTGTGTGGGCTGTCTTTCATTTTGATACGCAGAACATTTTGATAATAAACATAGATTCTGTATGTTAAATGGATATATCCGCCTTCTTTCATTTATCTTTCCATTCCCACAACAATATACATAAAGAAATTGCACATTTTGGACATAGTTCGAATGGTGATTAATCATGATTAATTAATTTTTTGAAACTGTGATTAATCTGATTAAAATTTGTAGTCGTTTGACAGGCCTAAAAATAACATAACATTTATCAACAAGAGAACATTTGTAATTATCAAAAGATGTGCTACTACTATAATAAGGTTGCTTAATTAATTACTTTAAAATGATAAGATACAGAAGAGTCATGTATTTAGAACCGTCAAAATTCCTAACCTATAATATATTTGTATTGATATTAGGCCTGTGTATTATGATTTGTAGTTACAGCTATTTGTATATGTGTTTGAGAGTCAAGCTTACATTTTGCTATTAGGTTTCCTTTGCTAGCTCGACCCTTTTCAAAGTACAGATTAACAACTGCTCTTTGATCTATTTCATGGTTTTAATAAACAGTCAAATGTCAGGGATATATTCTTGTTTTGATGCAGAGTGGGTTAGTTGGTGAAGGGTGAATATATTTTGCAGGAGGACGGCCAGGAATGAGTGACCTGACTAGCTGTTAGCTTAGCTGTTAGTTTAGCAGCACAGCAAACAGACTCCCGGCGTCCTGTTTGTTGCATTTTTCCCCACAGAGCTTCAACGAAGACAGTTCCTCTTACCTGGTGTCGCTCCACGACTCAATGTGTCTTAGTGATTTCTTGTAAAGCCGCAACACCTTTTGGCTGTGAGTAAGAAAGGCAGAGGCCATGTTTACCGTCCCCTGTCACCTTCCCAGCAAGCGGCGCGGGGGATTGTGGGATTTCTTCTGTGGACTGTATGACCGTAAACTCGTGGGAAATGCGCAACAGTTCTTCTTATCTTGACACTTTCTTACTCTGGAATAAATACAACTAATACCAGTGTGGAAATGCTCCGCTTCGAGTTAAAGTCCTTCTATCAAAATCATGTTTATTTGATTTTATAAGCCTATCCCTTTTCCGTAAATTAACTAATATTGGCACCTAATGTAATGGAGTGCAAACTGCAACATTTCCTGTTGTAGAAATACAAAGATAATGTAGCATACAATGAAAAAAAGTGGAATAACTTACCTTGTATGTACAGTAGTACTTAAGCAAATCAATTAAATTAGATTGTATCACTGCCTGGTATCAAGAATGTAACATAAATCTTACTATTTCAGAAATGTAACCCCTGTTACAGTTATTACGGTATGTAGCATGGGATTGCTGCTGAGAGCTGCATGTGTGCTTCTTTTCAGGAGGAGAGCTCTTTCAACCATGGCTCAGCACAAATTCATTGGTGAGACACTTGTGTTTAATGAAAATGTTAATACAACAGTGAGAAGGTCAATAACTGAGTGTCAGTGTGTGTAAGTGAATAGTGTAAGAAGACAAGCCTGCATGTGATAGTTAGCATGATGCTAGTTTGAGTTAGCCCTGCTGAAAATGACAACACAGCACTCAAAGTTTGCAGCTGTGTGTGGAAACTTCTGATGGATTGTTTTAACTCCTGGTGACGGTTTATACTGCATTACTAATGCTATTACCTTTATCAGTTATTATTACGTTGGGATTAAAGAAAAGAATGCACCATTATGTCATTTACACCTTTTTTATTTCACTATTTTACATCCTTTCCCCTTTAATTCTCAAGTGTATTGTATGTTTCAATGTTGGAGGCTGGGAGTGGGACTTAAGATTTGCATTGCCCACAACTATTCTGTAGCTAATGTGCCTATGACAATAAGGTACTTGAATCTTAACTATTGAATCCAGATAGTGTCATGAAGGTTGATGTGGAACATTTAGATTTGACCTGTTAGATTCAACCGCTTAACCGTGTCTCTCATTGTGGAATTTCACTAAGTACACTACCAATGACAATGAAGAAATGATAACAACAAAATTGACATTAAGAACCTTCCCTCTCCAGATATTGGTGTGAACCTGACAGATCCCATGTTCAGAGGACTATACAGAGGGAAGCAGAAACATGATGGTGAGCAACTCATTCACTTTTCACCTGTGTGCTGTGGAGAGCAGAACATCTGAGACATGTTGTGATGTTTTTGACAGATGACTTCAATCAGATCATTGACAGAGCGGTCACAACCGGAGTCAAAAAGGTAAGCCATGTCATCAACACTTTAACATAACTGTTACAGTTGTTGCAGCCCAAGCAGCCTTTCTTCAGGGATTAGAATGCTGGTCGTCTTCTCTGTCCACCTCTTTAGTCAAAACTAAAATATTTTGACAAATATTAAATCGATTGTCATATAATATTTCACCAAACCTTGAATGCCTGCACTACATTTTAATAATTGTTGTGGTACACGGACAAGCCATTTTAAAATTATATTTTTGTCTCATCATTTCTGTAAAACCTGGTGCTTTGTTACAGTTTATGATCACAGGAGGAAACCTTGAAGACAGCAAGGAGGCCCTGAAACTAGCGGAGATCAGAGGTGATGATAACAATGATGAATGAGCAAAATCGGACTCTTCTCCTATATCTCTTTGTATTTTTCCTTTTTCATTGTTATTACAGATGAGTTCTGCTGCACGGTGGGCTGCCATCCCACCCGCTGCTCTGAGTTTGAGCAGAACGGAGAGTCAGAATACTTCTCAGGGCTGAGGGAGCTGGCCTCACACAGAGGGAAGGTGGTGGCCATCGGAGAGTGTGGACTAGGTGTGAGCTGCTGACAGTGCTGCGTTTGTAATATAACACAATAAGATGCAACACAGTGATGAAATGATTCACATTTCTATCCTCAATACATGAGTTACTTATGGCTCCTTGCTTTTCTATACTACTGTGAGTGTCAACATGTTATTGGAATACATATTTAATAATTCATTATTAAAGGTATAATATGTAAAATGAAGGCATCTAAACACGACATATATCTTATCCAATATCCACAACCCAGATACATGTGTTAGTTAGTCCATTCTCTCTGGTTGAGACGTGGCTGTCTGCCAGAAGCTGTAATTAATGTACTTTTTATCCAGTTATAAGCCACACTTTTATATTTGAACTTGACCAAAATGAACAAAAACGATGTGAGCAACTGGGCTAGCAGCCTCTTCAATACGTCTGTGTTCTGCCAAACTGCATCCGAGTAACACATATTTTCTTACGTGAAATTAATTTATTCAGTGTTTTTACCAGTTTTCTTGACTCTGAGAACAACTCCTGGTAAACACTTCCTGAATGATGAATAGTGAAGGATTTCTAAAAGGAGGAGGCTGACGGAAAGGACAAACTATGACGATCCCATGTTACTTCCCAATGCCACCAGATTCTGTCTTTCCATTGTTTTGATTAAGAAACCACTTTTGGCAACACTTTACATATTATGCCTTAGTGTCCCAAGTGTGGGAGTAAGATGTGTGGGTCGTATCAAAAAGTATTTATTTTGTTTAGTTATATGTTGATGCCGATTGTCTTTTTCCGTTTTTCCAGATTTTGACAGGTTGGAGTTTTGCCCAAAAGAGACTCAACTAAAGTAAGGTTATTTGTTTTATTTGCATATTAACTTTCAGCGTTTGCAGGTGCTGTTTAGGCCTTTAAAGTGTACTTTCTGGCAGTTGTGATGCCTCATCAATAGTTTTGGGTTTTGTCACTGAGAAGTTTAATCAGAAACTTGGAAATTAAGATTTCTCCTAACAATTTTAAATTAAACTAACATTTTCAAATGAATTCAAATGATTTTTGGAGGTTTTAAATATATCCAGTGCATCCTACAATTGCAGATGTTCTGATGCCTTCCAAGCATGGACAGAAAGGCTTGTTTAACTTAATGTTAGAAATGCACTTAATGATTATTTTCCTCAACATCTTGTTTATTCATTATTTGTTTCTTAATTGTTTGTCAAAAAAGTATAAGGAACATGTCCACTGCAAATTCCCAGACCACAGAGACATCTTAACATGTGTTAGAGAAAAACACATGTAAAGGTGAAGCAATTGGATATACAACTCAAAAGCAGCAAATCCTCACATCAAGGAAGCTGGGAACTCCACGAGTTGGCCTTTTAGTTTGATACATTATGAATCACTCATCAACATTTGTCTATTCATCTTTTGTTGATAAACTCCTTGATATTTCAACTGTTTTAGCACTAATTGGAAATAAATAAAGCATTTTTACTGTCCATACTCCACAATGATAACAATAAGTACAGCCCTGAAAGAAAGCCCTCTCTTCTTGGTGTGTAACAGATACTTTGAGAAGCAGTTTGAGCTGGCAGAGGAGAGCAGGCTGCCCATGTTCCTGCACTGCAGAAACTCCCACCAGGAGTTCATCGGTGGGTTTCTGCTCCAGGAGGTCTGCTGCATGAGAGGGACTCTTTACACAATCACCTTACCGTCCATTTGCCTTTGCTTTGACAGAAATCATGAAGAAGAATCGGGACAGATGTGTTGGAGGAGTGGTGAGGACACTGTTCTTTATTTGTACTAAGCTATCTTTTTGGGCAAGAGGGTCTTTATTGGACATCTCAGGGGTGAAATGGAGAGACAGAGGGGAGGACGTTACTGGCAAGTCTCAGCCTGCTCGGGATTTGAACCAGCTTACTAGGCAGCGGTGACTGCATATGGGCCGCCAGCTCGAACTGCTGAGCTATCCGGCGGCCCAGGACATTTGTTTTATACTTGTTTATTACTCTAGTATATACGCCACACTGTTAGCTAAAGTACACAAGAAAGTATTGTACTAATAGATTTATAAACATCAAAAATTACATTTTATATGTACGTTTTTACTTCAAGATGTGGTGGAGGCTGTCTTGAAATGGTTTTGATTAGCTTTGTATCACTCCTCAGTGTTCATTGTGCATTGCATTGTGGGATACTAGAAAAGTTAGAGTTTACAGGAAGAGATTCATTTAATCCACACATTTTAAATTACAGTAAAATGTATACTCCTGTAAAACCGTGTTACTATTTTAGAATGCGCAACGATACTAATTATCATAAACCAGTTGCTTTAAAATGTTAAAACATATGCAATAATCATGATAAATAAAAATGCAGTCATCAAAATGAAATGAATAAGTTGTCAATTGGAATATGATGGTCCAGCTACCTGTACCTGAACAGACTTGCTTTTATACATTCTTTAATTGTTGATAATCATTCCACCAGTGTTTATGTAGTGGGTGATATGAATGCTGACATATCAGACAAAAGGTCCTTGTTTGCTAAGCAAAGATGTGATGATAACAATCTTATATTATCAAGCCAAATACTTTTGCCTACAGATAGCTATTCATATATAAGCGAGGCCTGGCATACAACTTCATGGCTTGACCATTGCATAAGCACTGCTAATGCCCATGACATTGTAAGATTGTAAGATTGTGTATGAGGCATCAATGTCAGATCACATTCCTTTTGTAATGTCACTAGATTGTGATAGTCTCCCTGAGATGTCTCAAGAGGTTACAAATGCCTGTAACACTAAAGTGGATGGGTCCAAGCTCACAAATGAGGATAGGCTATTGTACTATGGGAGAACTGATGTCCTATTGAGTGATGTATATCTATCCAAAGTGGCAACTCTGTGTGTTGATGTGGGTTGTAATGAAAGCTCTCACCGTGAAGACCTCTGTAACATGTATGATTGTATTGTGGGAGCTGTATGGGAGGCCAGTAGACCGTGCTGTACCTACTCTAGGAAGAGACACAACGTCAAGCCAGGGTGGAATAAACATGTGGCTGATCAATACGCTGAAGCCAAGAATGCTTTTGGGGCCTGGGTCCAGGCAGGAAGGCCCAGAGAGGGGCCTGTCCTGGATCTCAAAAAGCGTACAAATGCTAGATATAAATATGCAGCTCGTTATGTCAACAAACATATAGAAACATTGAGAGCGGATTCTATGGCTGAAAAGCTCCTTCATAATGATGTGACTGGCTTCTGGAAGGAGGTGAGAGCTCTGAACAGGGCCAGTACGTCGTTGCCGTGTACCATAGAGGGAGTATCTGGAGCTGATAACATAGCTGAGTTGTGGAGGCAACATTACTCTCTACTATACTTAATTGTGTTAAAAGTGACCCCTGCAAAGTTGGTAATGTTGTGAAAAGTGACACAGTGGGAATCACAGCTAAAGAGGTTTATCGAGCAATTGCAAAGCTAGCTGATAACAAAGCATGCGGCTCTGACCGAATCACTGCAGAGCACCTTAAACTAGCAAGCCCGAAGGTTGCAGTTCTTCTTGCCATTTGTTTTACCGGCCTCATGACTCATGGTATGTTGCCAGACTCCATGTTGACTGTTACTTTGGTCACTGTCATTAAGGACAAAGCGGGCAAGGTAGGGAGCTTGGATAACTATAGACCAATTGCTCTAGCCAGTGTGTTATCCAAAGTCCTGGAAAGAATTTTGTTAGATAGACTATGTTCTTATTTATGTACCTCAGATAACCAGTTTGGCTTCAAGGCTAAGCATGGTACTGAGCTATGCATCTATGCTTTGAAGGAAATGGTAGAAACATATAGAAGACATAATTCCACTGTTCTGATTGGTTTCATTGATGCCTCTAAGTTAACCATCATAAACTGTTTTTAAAAGTGAGACAAAGGGGTGTGCCTAACAGTATAATTAGGATCCTGGCTTATTGGTATGCGAACCAGAGCATGCGGATCAAATGGGGGAATGCAGTCTCGGCACCATTTGGTGTTGGTAATGGAGTCCGCCAGGGGGGGCTCCTCTCACCATGCCTTTTTAATATCTATATGAATGATTTATCAGATGATTTAAGTGTCTGTAAAACAGGGTGTGTGATTGGCAATGTGATTGTAAACCATCTTATGTATGCTGATGATCTGGCAATTGTTTCTCCTAGCAGTGCTGGTTTTCAACAGTTGCTAAATGTTTGTTCTGATTATGGAGTCAAATTTGATGTTAAATACAATGCTAAGAAGAGCGCTGTAATGATCTGCAGAGCAAAAGGGGATAAGAACCTTTGTTTTCCAACATTCTATCTGTCAGGACATGTGCTGTCTGTTTGCTGTAACACTAAGTATCTGGGACACATCATCACAGATGAAATGGCTGATGATGATGACATATATAGACAGCGGCGTGTCTTATATATACAAGCCAACATGTTGGCTAGAAAATTCTCTTGGTTTTCAGATAAGGTTAAGGTGAACTTCTTTAGAGCTTATTTCACTCCTCTCTATACTGCCCCCTTGTGGGTCAAGTATAAGAAGGCGAGCCTCCGGAGGCTCCAGGTTCTATTTCGTATATATGGCTTCGCCCTCTAAGGCTATCGCTATTGGGTTATCCCTCTGCGCCCCCGCGCAGCACTGAAACACTTGTAGTCCACGCCCACCCGCCAGGTAGGCCCCACCCTCGGGCCTCCTTCTGGTATAAATAGGAAGGGGGCCCGGCAATCGGCTCCCTCTTTTCTTCAGCAACCAGCAGTACTGAAGCACAAGAAGATCGAATCATGAGCAATGATAGTGTCCGCGAGTGTCCCTCGTGCAAAACGGGATACATCATGAGCTATGATTTGCACCCAATATGCGAATCCTGCCTGGGGCCAGAGCACGCGGACGCGGCTCTCAGCCAGCAGGTCACATGTTCACATTGTGTTCGTCTCCCATCATCCGACAGGAAGCGAAGGGCGGACGCTCTAGCTGCTGCGGGTAAGGAGGACGACTGGCCCATCCAGAACAGGGACGACAGCCTGTTTCTGGAGGCGAGTGGGGGGGGCGAGTCCCTCCATGGCTCGCCATGCGGCTCTCCCCTCCCCCCTCTTCCCCGGATGGTTTGCAGCCACTAGAGGAGGGATGAGAGTACTATTTTACCTGGACGACCTGCTGCTGCTGGTTCGCTCCAGGGAGGAAGCGGCTTTACAGACGGTACAACTCATATCGCATCTGTCAAAGCTGGGTTTCATAATAAATTGGAAAAAGAGCTGTCCTCTTCCCTCCCAGAGTATGGTTTACCTGGGGGTGGAATTGAACTCAGCCCGCATGAGAGCGCCACTCTCACGGCAGAGCGTTGTGACGCTGACAGCTCTCCTTCGACGCGTCACACCCCGCAGCGTGGTGACAGCCCCCTCCGTGATGCAGCTGCTCGGCATGATGGCAGCAGATCACGGGGTGATTCCCCTGGGTCTCCTGCACATAAGGAGACTGCAGAGGTGGTTTATCAGCCTACGCATCGACCCCGTACGACAGAAGAGGCGCATGGTGGTCATCCCTCTGTTCGTGGGTTCAGATTTAACCTATTGGAAAAGTCCCCACGTCCTGTCAGAGGGGGTGGCCCTGGGCAGAGTTACGTCACACATCGCGGTGTTCACAGACACATCTCTCTCAGGGTGGGGAGGAACGTGCATGTCGCAGGCAGTGGGAGGACAGTGGCCGGCTCACATGTCTTTCCACATAGATGTGCTGGAATTGCTCTCCGTACGGAGAGTAATTCAGCATTTTGCCCCGTTGCTGCGGAATCAGCATGTGTTGATTCGCACAGACAACAGAGCCGCGGCAGCCTACATCAATCGCCAGGGCGGTGTACTCTCAGCGCAGCTCCTGAACACAGCCAGACGGCTGTTGATCTGGGCGCGCGCACACGTGCTCTCCATCAGAGCACTGTATGTGCCCGGTGAGCTGAACAAAGGGACAGACCTCATGTCCAGAGGAGGTCCTCGCCAGGGGGACTTGAGCCTCCATCCCGAGCTGATCGCCCAGGTTTGGAGCCGGTTCGGAGCCGATTCGGGAAGGCGGAGGTGGATCGCTCTCTCACAGGTGGAGGGAGTGATCTACAGTCACCCAGTGATAGGCCAGCACTTATGGGCATGACCCCTGAACGGGAACACTTAGAGGGGTTGGGTCTCTCTCAAGATGTTGTACGCACCATTCAGGGAGCCAGGGCCGCGTCTACCAGAGCGTCTTACACAGCCAAGTGGGCAGCGTTCCAGCGTTGGTGTCTAGAAAGAAGCCTGGACCCCATTACGTGCCCCCTGCCTCACGTGCTGTCATTCCTCCAGCTGTTGTTGGACAGGAATTTGGCGTTCAGCACAATCAAGGTATATGCGGCTGCCATATCATCTTGTCACGTGGGTTTCGGAGCAGGGACGTTGTTCAGTCACCTTCTGACGAAACGGTTTCTGCAAGGGGTACGAAGACTCAGACCGGTGTCACGCTCACTGGCGCCTCAGTGGGATTTGGCTTTGGTGTTACGAGCACTAAGCAAAGCCCCATTTGAACCTTTAGAGCAGGTTCCCCTCAACATGTTATCAGCCAAAGTAGTACTGCATTTGGCTCTAACATCGGCGAAAAGGGTGAGTGATTTATCCGCTCTCTCTGTGGCCCCGTCATGCCTCCGGATCCAAGGAGATGGCAGTTCGGCTGTGTTACGTCCTAACCCAGCCTTTATGCCAAAGGTCATCACAAGCTCTTTTAGGTCAAGAGTGATCACCCTGGATGGGTTTTTTCCGCCTCCTCATAAATCGGAGGAAGAAGCCACATCTCATCTCCTCTGTCCGGTGTGCGCGCCGTTCTCAGTGCCTGTTTGTGCATTATAGAGAGCGCTCGATCGGGCAACCTCTGTCTGCACAACGGCTGTCACACTGGCTGTGTGAGGCTGTGTCACAGGCATATGTCTCCTCTGGGGTGGAGCCCCCGGAGAATATCAAAGCGCACTCCACCAGAGGAATTTCCTCCTCCACGGCTTTGCACGGAGGAATGTCAGTGGAAGATATTTGCACGGCTGCATCTTGTTCTTCCCCCTGTTAATTTATTCAATTTTATTTGAGGGAGGTCTCCCATTCCTCTCTGACGCACCCTGTACTGGGTGTCCTGTCGGAGTGAGTGACGTCAGGGATCCAGCGGTGCGCCTCTCTCCTGCCTCTCGGCACACAGAGAGCGGCCCTTTTCCCCTCGTATGAGAGGGATGTTCCCTTCACTCTGACACACTTCGTACGGAGTGCCTGGTCAGAGTGAGTGACGTCAGAGATCCAGCTGAGCGCTCTCCTACCTGTCTGACACGCAGAGAGCGGCTGTTCCCCCTCTATGATCGCAGGACAAGGTGGGACCTTCGTCTCTACTTTCTCACAGCGGCTGGTATGTATTGTTCCCAGCCTTCACCCCGTCGGGAAGATAGGCATGTTTGGCTATGTTCCATGGACGGTAATGCGCCATTACGCATGGCACAACAGGCAGGGGGTGTTATTGAGCAGGTGTGTCTGTGCTTCTAGTGCCGGACGGACCCAGTGGGGACGCAGACTACATCATGCTTCGCCCTTAACCCAATAGCGATAGCCTTAGAGGGCGAAGCCATATACGAAATAGAACTGAGGTTACCTACTGTAACCCCAGATTATATGAGTAAATGGCGCAGCCCTCTAAGTGCTGGGCCCCACTGGCTCTACGAATAGCTGAAGAAAAGTTATATTGTATGGGAGCAGATTGCCGGGCCCCCTTCCTATTTATACCGGAAGGAGGCCCGAGGGTGGGGCCCACCTGGCGGGTGGGCGTGGACTACAAGTGTTTCAGTGCTGCGTGGGGGCTCAGAGGGATTACCCAATAGCGATAGCCTTAGAGGGCTGCGCCATTTACTCATAGAAGCTGGGTTACAGTAGGTAACCTCGGTTGCATATAATGACTGTTTGTGTATACTGCTTAGAAAACCAAGGTGGTGCAGTGCAAGTGAAATGTTCTGTAATGCACGAGTCAACACGTTCCATGCTCTTTTGAGAAATCTGATGTACAAATTCATCTGTCGATTGAATGTTTCTCATAACTCTGTCATTATGCTGCTTTCAAATCCGTGTTTCAGTGCTATACGATACCAGTCACCTCTGTGGAAACATTGGTATAACTGCCTTTTTTCATTTATATTTGAGTGTTGTATGTTTTGTAATAATGGACCAAGAGTCTCTTTAAATAAAGATGATGATGATGTAATCTCTCCTCTCAGGTCCACTCATTTGACGGGACAGCAGAGGACGCTGCTGCCCTCATCGACCTGGACCTCTACATTGGAATAAATGGATGGTGAGAGGAGTTTGTTTTCCGCTGAATCAGACAACCTTAACCTTATCTGGGCTCAGCTACACAGGTCTAATACACCCAATATCTGATGAGTGCCTACAAAGCAGACTATTGCCTTAAAGCTTGGAAATCTGCAGCTGCTTACATGTTATGGAGGAGAAATATGTAATTCAATCTTTAGTGAAGGGAGATGTTTTAATGTGGAAGCATAACTCCTACAATATGCATTTTTGAGAGTTTTTTGTTAAACGTTTGTTCATGTAAAGTTTAAACTCTCATCAATAACATGGACAATACAGAGTCCTGATATTGAATATATGAAATACTGAAGATAAAAACACTTTTCAGCTTTGTGGATTACACAGCAAAACCTCTGTTTTAAACAAATCAAACACCATTTTATTATTTATTAACAATAGTGCAACTTGAAATCTGTTTATTGTCTATTTTATTTTCAGTTCCTTGAAAACAGAGGCCAATATTGAAGCCATGAAGTCTATCCCCACTGAGAGACTCATGATAGAAACAGGTGAGATAAAGCGCGGGTTTATTGTGTCAAAGAAGGTATTTGAATCATATTCTTGAATCTTCAAATAAAGCTAAATACAGTAGCATAAAGCCACATGTTACTGTTACATTCTCAAGTGAAATAGAACCAGTATTATTGTTGTTTTGCAACATCACATAATTGATATCAGTTTTAAACATCCACCATGCTGTGTTTTTACTGCAGCATTCTAGAAAAATAACTAACATTCTAGATATGTAGTGTATCACATTGCTGTTGTAAGGTTGGTAAGCAAACTATTCCATGTATTTATGCTTTGACACCGTCCTGCTCCCAGATGCTCCATGGTGTGGCGTAAAGAACACTCATGCAGGCTCCAAACACGTAAAAACTACATTTCCCACAAAGAAGAAATGGGAGGCAGGACACTGTCTGAAGGACAGGAATGAGCCCTGTCACATCATGTGAGTAATGTTGTGGTGAAGAAAGAGGGACAAACAAAAGTTTGCAAGCGAGCAGAGATCAACGCTTTTTAATCACTTAAGCAATAACTGTAAATTGATGAGGTTTCACTATTTGTATTTTTCAGACAAGTGCTGGAGGTGATGGCAGCAGCGAGGGAGGAGGACCCTTTGGAGCTGTCCAACACCATCTACAACAACACCATCAGAGTGTTCTTCAGCTCCAGCTGAGGATGGAGCAGGAGACACATTCAGGAGACGGACTACTGTTTGTGTGTGTGTGAGTATGTGTGTGTATGTGCGTGTGTGTATGACAATGGTTGATAAACTCTCCCTTTGCCAATTTTGAATTGTCAAATAGTTTCTGGTCTTATTCTAAAATAAAAAAGTGTTTTCCCTGAATGCATTTACAATTGGTTATTTTTTTATGTTTCGTGTACCTTTGTTATTTATTTGTTTCCATTGTTGGCCATAAAGCACACCATGAGTACAAGGTCAGCCTCAATTTTCCTGTAATTAGAAGAACTATGCACAAAATGGGAAATATAAAGGGTTTTATAATTAAATAAATACAATTAAAATAACAGCATTGTAACAGATTAAACTGAACATGTTTTTAAAACAACAAATGCAACATTCCTTTGTGTAGGACAAAGTCTTTTTTTGTTTTTATGTTATATTACAGATTTTCAAAAATGTAAACGATTGTTTTTAAAGCTACGTCAGCTGCCACACCCACTGACGCAGGAAGTTACGTCACGTTACGTCGGAACCAACAGCCTGGCAACTTCTGCGGTGTTCCCAAAGCAACCAAATTGTCATTCAAGAATGATCCTAATAATTTAAACGATAACTGACGAGACGGGATTGGGGCAGGAGTCTGAAGTGTAACTGTTGGAGCCATAACTCTCCTGATGGGAGCAGCCACACATTAAACAGAAGAAGAAGAAACAGCAACAGGAGGTTTAGCTGGGAGGACATGGCGGACGTCAGCAGGTTACAAGCTATCGCCTAAACGCCAGGGAAAGCGAAACCGAAGACTAGAGGCGGCTGCAGGAGGACCTTCATTTAGTTTAATGTTACATGGATAGCCGGAGCTCCTCAGGACTGTTCGCCCTACACTGAACCTGCATGGCGTCCACTCAAGTCCGGCTAGGCCAGCAGGCCTTAGCGGTACTTGATGTGGCTCTGCGAGTTCCCTGTATCTTTATTATCGACGCCATTTTTAACTCTTACTACGACCCAGGTTCGGGATGGGCCGGGGCGATGGGGAAGGTGTTGGTCAGAGTCATGGGTGAGTATTTGAAAGTCCAGAACATGAGCCTCCATATAGTGTCAACAACAGCTAAGCTAACTGACAGCTAAGCTAACTCTTAGCCTGTCATCAGTGTGGAGCTATGTCAACTGTCACACCGACTAAAGCCGACTTAACCACGGGCTATAATATCAATAAAAGCCTGCCATTTCCCACATGGTGCTAAAATAGTTAACCTCAAACGTAATTCAGTCTAAATTGATGCTCAATATTCGCTATAAGATTAGCTAACCGCTAACTTCAGGTATTTGTAATCTCTGGTGTCGTGTCAAATTCTGTGTCGACGCCGGAATCCAGCAGTGGTCCTTCAAGTAGCCTAACTCTAGGGGACTTTAGGAAGCCTAGCACCTGACTGTAAAAAACACTTTTTTTTTATCCCTGTAACCTTGACCTGAACTCTTATCTTATCAGAACCAGGGTCTGGACTCTGTGAAGTTGAGATTCTTAACCTTGTTGGCAGGTGTCCCTACAGCCTGTCAGATAAACTACCCTTCCTCCCTTATCAACACCGCCTGTCATGTTGCAAATATGATCTAAACTCATTTAAAACTGGGTGTTTTTTACACTCATGATTACACCAAAGTGGATATTGCTGCAACTCATACGTTTGCCAATATGGTCAATATATGATGTTCTACAACTACTTCTTGGAGTGGCAGAAACGTGACAATTATGTATCCATCCGTTTAATATGTACACCCAGTTGCCAATTTATAAGTTACCCTAGTTAAAACGAATCTGATCTTTTTATGTTAGGTAGTTTTTGTGAACTAATAATCACTTTTAGTTGAATACTTCACTGATTATCTGTTTAATTAAGCTTTTACAATAGTTTACCAATTACCTTTAGCTGAGCGTACTATTTCAAGTAGGTTCATGAAATATTTCTGAGCTTCTTAACAATCTTTCATATACCCCTGGTAAGGGATCAGTGCTGTATAGGACTTGGTGTAGGCATCTGGGATAATAGCAAAAATGATATTGCAAAAACCACTAGGGCTGCAACCAAAGATTATCTTTATTCCATTCCTGATTAATTGTTTAGTCCATAAAATAGTCAAAAAGGCCCATGACAGTTTCCAAAAGCCCAGGTTGACTTGCCTAAATGTCTTGTTTTGTCTGACTAACAGTACCAAACTCAAATCTATTCAGTTATTTATCAGAGAGAACCAGCCTCTCTCCGTGGAGTCATTAGCAGAAAACACTGTTCCCAGACAAACATCTACCACGTTATATAACTGTCCATTTGTACAGTTAGAAGACCTTTGAACAGCGTAGGCTCCATGGAAGTCCTTTTGGTGTGAGCACTCGGGGTTTAGAGGGGCAAGGGGCTAAATAAGGTTAAAGTCAACCAACAAGATCATGTTACCTCAGCCCACAATCTTTTGATGTTTGTTACATGCACACAAACAAAGACTATCTAAACTAGACTTTGGGAAATAGCGATGAAATAAAAGAACAGTATTTTAATTAATTCCAATGAAGACATCCACAAATACTTCTGGTACAACAAAGTTCACGGCCCTGAGTCAATGTAGTCATTGAACTCTGAAAGCTGGTCCACGGTTAACTCTGTCTCTGTGCTCCTCAGACAGTTACAGGTTCATGTTGGAAGGGAACTAAGGTCAAAGTGGAACACAAGCAGTGGGATATAAGGACAGTGAAAGCCAGTAAACTGACCTAAAGATGAGAGCAAAGAGTAAACTGTTGCTGCTACTCAGTTTTCAGATGACGTGAGTCTAGTTTAGCTGTGTTTAGTTTAATATCTTAGTTTGTATCTGCTGAGACCCCAACTGTTTTTGTTACAGCTCAAAACGACTTTATGTAGAGGCCTTGAGGTACACAAGTAAATAGTAAAAGTGTATTCATTAGAAAACCAAAACAAGTTTAAACTCTGTAACTTGCGTCGTGAACAGAAAATAATTGTATCATTTGATATAACTTATTACTGCATTGCCAAGATACAAATAGAAATGCCAAGGACCGTCTGACCGGTTCCTCCCGTCCCCTACAGTGCTGATTGTGTCATGTCATGAGGGTCATGCATGACGAAGATAAGAGCAAAAACAAACAGTATATAGTTGATTCTACACACGCAGGGGTAGACATTAAGGGTAAAAAGCCACTGGCCCTCCGGGCCGGTGGAATTGTATTGTCACTGGCCCCACCATTGTAACCACTGGCCCGGAGCATTCGTCCAAAAAAAAATATATCGACAAATAATGAAGAAAATTAACACATTTGTTGCAATAGTAATTTATACATTACTACTTGTACTACAACATTTGAACAATCAGTTCTTCCTCATTGTTCATATTTGGTTTATTAAAATAATGATATTGTGGTCATTGTTAAAAAATGTCTGCTATTATTATGAGTATTATTATTTGTATAATGCACTTTCTGCCTTCCTGTCATTAGGAGTTAGACATGTAATGGCTATAGATTAGAAACTTCATTATCCTAAACTGCTGGGACATTTCCCTAAACCCAATACCTTTATATGTTCTACTCTTCACTTACTTGTCAACATAGGTCGGCATTAATGTACAGAGCCGACAGAAGACCTTGTTTATATTGGCATCGTATTGAGAGGTGCAGCCAGTGACGCGTCCTAAAACCAGGAAGTAAGCTGCTGGTTCCCTCGACAAGGGTTTTGTAAAATAGCTGGAAATAAGGTCTGTGGAAAACAAACAAACCTGCACGTTTTGTTCAGCCGGATAATCTCCACATGTCTACCCTGCTTTTATAATTTTCGAATCATAAATCTAATCGATAGATTATAAAAGGGGTTTAGGACGCGTCACTGCACCACTAGAAGCCAACTCCATCGATCAAGATGAAACTTTCTCTCCCTCTCCTTCTCATGTCACTCTCCTTTAACTCCTCCGGTGACTTTCTTTTATTTGAAGATTGTTTTTTGCTCGGCGCTTGGCCGGTTACCGCTGGTATTAAAAACATTTTGGCGAATGGTTAGGTGGCGCGATAGTCTGTCGTGAAGGAGCGCGCTCACGGGAGCCTGCTCACGCTGAGCTCCGCAGCAAACAGCTGTTTGCTTTTCACCCAACAACGACAAGCGACTCACGAAACGCTATGTTGTAGCGTTAATAAACGAAACAATTTAACTAAATTGCGAGTCAAAATACCAATACCACAGGAAACATTTTTCTTTAAACAATATTTTTAGTGGCCCGAGCGGGCAAGTGGAAAGTACGTTATGCTGGCCCGGGGTGTCTAAATAGTGCTTCCGGGCCAGCGGGCCAATTATAATGTCGAGCCCTGACACGTATGTGTTGTTGAAGGCATTCCTTTCACACTCAGGCTCAGTCAATCCATTTAGTTTTGTGTGCTTCCTTTTTTCATCTCAGGTCATTTTTCACAATTGCACCTGGTATCCATGTTAAGGGTTCTGATAAATGTCTATGCCTCTTTAAAGTAGAGACACTACATGCTGATATACACCTGAACATCAGCAGGGGAGGACTCTTTAAAGTAGAGACACTACATACTGATATACACCTGAACATCAGCAGGAGAGGACTCTTTAAAGTAGAGATACTACATACTGATATACACCTGAACATCAGCAGGGGAGGACTCTTTAAAGTAGAGATACTACATACTGATATACACCTGAACATCAGCAGGAGAGGACTCTTTAAAGTAGAGATACTACATACTGATATACACCTGAACATCAGCAGGAGAGGACTCTTTAAAGTAGAGACACTACATGCTGATATACACCTGAACATCAGCAGGAGAGGACTCTTTAAAGTAGAGACACTACATACTGATATACACCTGAACATCAGCAGGAGAGGACTCTTTAAAGTAGAGACACTACATGCTGATATACACCTGAACATCAGCAGGAGAGGACTCTTTAAAGTAGAGACACTACATGCTGATATACACCTGAACATCAGCAGGAGAGGACTCTTTAAAGTAGAGACACTACATACTGATATACACCTGAACATCAGCAGGAGAGGACTCTTTAAAGTAGAGACACTACACACTGATATACACCTGAACATCAGCAGGAGAGGACTCTTTAAAGTAGAGACACTACATGCTGATATACACCTGAACATCAGCAGGAGAGGACTCTTTAAAGTAGAGACACTACATACTGATATACACCTGAACATCAGCAGGAGAGGACTCTTTAAGTAGAGACACTACATGCTGATATACACCTGACCATCAGCTGGAGAGGACTCTTTAAAGTAGAGACACTACATGCTGATATACACCTGAACATCAGCAGGAGAGGACTCTTTAAAGTAGAGACACTACATACTGATATACACCTGAACATCAGCAGGAGAGGACTCTTTAAAGTAGAGACACTACATGCTGATATACACCTGAACATCAGCAGGAGAGGACTCTTTAAAGTAGAGACACTACATGCTGATATACACCTGAACATCAGCAGGAGAGGACTCTTTAAAGTAGAGACACTACATACTGATATACACCTGAACATCAGCAGGAGAGGACTCTTTAAAGTAGAGACACTACATGCTGATATACACCTGACCATCAGCTGGAGAGGACTCTTTAAAGTAGAGACACTACATGCTGATATACACCTGAACATCAGCAGGAGAGGACTCTTTAAAGTAGAGACACTACATACTGATATACACCTGAACATCAGCAGGAGAGGACTCTTTAAAGTAGAGACACTACATGCTGATATACACCTGAACATCAGCAGGAGAGGACTCTTTAAAGTAGAGACACTACATGCTGATATACACCTGAACATCAGCAGGAGAGGACTCTTTAAAGTAGAGACACTACATGCTGATATACACCTGAACATCAGCAGGAGAGGACTCTTTAAAGTAGAGACACTACATGCTGATATACACCTGAACATCAGCAGGAGAGGACTCTTTAAAGTAGAGACACTACATACTGATATACACCTGAACATCAGCAGGAGAGGACTCTTTAAAGTAGAGACACTACATACTGATATACACCTGAACATCAGCAGGAGAGGACTCTTTAAAGTAGAGACACTACATGCTGATATACACCTGAAAATGAACAGAATAGGGCAGAAATATCTAGACTATTTGTCTCCGCTTCACTGTGCCCTGCTGCTTGTTGTATCTTTGACCTGTCAGGATTATTGCACTGAAAGCCGATTGTTCTCCTGCTAATCTCCTTTGTGTTTCTGGCACTCATGCCATTCTCTCTATAAGAACCATGTTTACATCCTTCACCTGTTTTTGCAGACAGCTTTAGCACGTTTCATATCAAACATTACAAGCTACAGTCGGCAGAAGTCTTCTGTTCATTTTCTATGTGTGACAGGAAATAGTTCCATCATGTCCATTTTTGCCTGATACTTCAGTTGCGAAATGTTTTGATATCTTACAGAGAATTATTATGTTTGAAGCATTATATTAAAAATAATATAGAATACCATGTATAGGCTGGGATATATCTGCAGCACCACAATACTTCATTGAGATATTTTCATAAATGTTGCCTTTACCAACATTTGCTGTGATTTGTATGAATTGTGCAGCCCTAATCCTCGCCTCTCTGCTGTGCCTCAGGTATCCTCATCTCCAGCATGGTGCTGCTGCTCTCTCAGAAAGCCTTGTTCAAGTTCTACACCCTCTTCTTTGCTGTGCTCCTCGGCATGGCAGCGGTGCTCATCAACTACTACGCCACCTCTCACATAGACTTCTACAGCGCCTACTACAAAGCGGCTCTGGGCTTCAGACTGGTGCCTAGAAATGGGCCGACGTTGTGGCTGGGCATGGCTGCCATCCAGCTTGTTTTTGGAGTGGGCTACGTGTTCCTTCTCAACCTCCAGTCGGTGTTCGCTGCTCTGGTGGTGCTGGACATCATGATCCCTCTGTGGGGGCTGATGATCGAGCTGCCCGTGGACGTGCGGCAGCTGGTGGCCGTGTTCTCGGGCCTGGCGCTGGCGCTCAACACGGCCGTGTGCCTGGCCATGAGGCTGAAATGGTTTTACTACTCATGCCGGTACGTCTACCTGCTGGTGCGCCACATGTACCGGATCTACGGGCTGCAGCTACTGCTGGAGGACACCTGGAAGAGGATCAGATTCCCAGACGTGCTGCGGGTGTTCTGGCTGACCCGGCTCACTGCCCAGGCGCTGATCCTGGTGTACGTGGTGCGGGCCGTGAGAAGAGAGAGCGGAGACGCTACAGGCAGTCTCACAGACGGAGGCTCCGACTCACAGGTGAGACCAGGACCATTCAGTCTGCTTTAAAGCTCATATCTGCCGGTCTTAAAACACTCAATTCATTCCCCTAGAAAAGGTATTGTTGGCTATTTATGTTTTGTTTTTGCTGTTGAAAATAAAGTAGGTTGTAAATATGTTACAGGGGTAGACATTAAGGGTAAAAAGCCACTGGCCCTCCGGGCCGGTGGAATTGTATTGTCACTGGCCCCACCATTGTAACCACTGGCCCGAAGCATTCGTCCAAAAAAAAAATATCGACAAATAATGAAGAAAATTAACACATTTGTTGCAATAGTAATTTATACATTACTACTTGTACTACAACATTTGAACAATCAGTTCTTCCTCATTTGTTCATATTTGGTTTATTAAAATAATGATATTGTGGTCATTGTTAAAAAATGTCTGCTATTATTATGAGTATTATTATTTGTATAATGCACTTTCTGCCTTCCTGTCATTAGGAGTTAGACATGTAATGGCTATAGATTAGATCCTTCATTCTCCTAAACTGCTGGGACATTTCCCTAAAGCCAATACCTTTATATTTTCTACTCTTCACTTACTCTCAGCATAGGTCGGCATTGATGTACAGAGCCGACAGAAGACCTTGTTTATATTGGCATCGTATTGAGAGGTGCAGTGACGTGTCCTAAAACCAGGAAGTAAGCTGCTGGTTCCCTCGACAAGGGTTTTGTAAAATAGCTGGAAATAAGGTCTGTGGAAAACAAACAAACCTGCACGTTTTGTTCAGCCGGATAATCTCCACATGTCTACCCTACTTTTATAATTTTCTAATCATAAATCTAATCGATAGATTATAAAAGGGTTTTAGGACGCGTCACTGCACCACTAGAAGCCAACTCCATCGATCAAGCTGGCTGAAACGTTCTCTCCCTCTTCTTCTCATGCTCCCTGTCACTCTCCTTTAACTCCTCCGGTGACTTTCTTTTATTTGAAAATAGTTTTTTGCCCGGCGCTTGGCCGGTTACCGCTGGTATTAAAAACATTTTGGCGAATGGTTAGGTGGCGCGATACTCTGTAGTGAAGGAGCGCGCTCACGGGAGCCTGCTCGCGCTGAGCTCCGCAGCAAACAGCTGTTTGCTTTTCACCCAACAACGACAAGCGACTCACGAAAACGCTATGTTGTAGCGTTAATAAACGAACCAATTTAACTAAATTGCTAGTCAAAATACCAATACCACAGGAAACATTTTTTTTTAAACAATATTTTTAGTGGCCCGAGCGGGCAAGTGGAAAGTACGTTATGCTGGCCCGGGGTGTCTAAATAGTGCTCCCGGGCCAGCGGGCCAATTATAATGTCGAGCCCTGTGTTATGTGTTTGCAAGCTGCTCTAGAAAGCGTTAAATTACCTATAAACTTAAAGTGTGATTTTGGCTCCAAGCCCTCCGTATTTATACAATGAACTGAATGGAAATCCTTGTTATAAACAATTAGTAAGAACTGAGTTTGAATAAACCACCCTGGATGCATGTACTTAGACCTAGGGTGTTTAATCGTGGGAAGCTAGAGTATGGTAGATTTTCAAATGCTCCAACTAAATAAATACCCAGTATTAGATGCAAGCCCTTTTTCTATGAGAGGAGCTAGCAGCACTACTGTAGCTCCAAAAGTGTCCAAGTCAAAAAGTCGGCAACGCTGACAGACAATTGTTTCAGGTTTACATTCAAAACCACTCCCCCTGAAGTTATCATCTTGAACAGAAACATATCATAATTAATGTAAACAAGAAACTTGTCTATTTTTGAATGTAAACAACAAACGTGGCTATTTGTATTACTCACAGCTGTCAAGCTAGCAGTTTGTGATAAACTGTGTTCAGGTAGACAGGGGCGGCTGGCTGTGAGGGAGTGCGTCGTCTTTCAACCAGAAGGTTGTGGGTTTGATCCTAGCCTGTGCAGTCAACACGTCCATGTGTCCATGGGCTTAATCAGTACTTCATCAGTTGCTCCCGACGGCATGGCCAACGGTGTTTGAATGTTAGTTCCTAGAGCAGGGGTGGGGATACCTCCGGCCCCCGGGCTGTATACGGCCCGCGAGACCATTTGGTACAGCCCTCGAGGTAGTTTCTAAACACACGCAAAAAATTAAACAAGCGAGTGCCTGTTTTTTCTGGCCAAGGTTAGGGTCCTTGAACACAACACGAGCCTAACGTGTCATCACGTGGTATATGTCTCGTCTGACAGGGGTGCAGTTCTGCCGGAGAGCAACAGAACGCCACTCCGGGACTTCCAGAAATTGCAGTACCCATGGAGCCGTACACATGCCGCAGTTTCTGCGTGGCTGTGTCTTTAGTTGAAAGCCCAGTGGTGATCTGCTCATCTGTCATACTGAGCATACAGTCAATAACTTCTTTGTTATTAGCATCTGGTTAGCTAGCTATGCTAACGAATATAAGAAGTTATTCAACCAGTGAGGTAAAGGCACATCTTTATATGATCATTATAATTATACAAAAATAAGAGAATAAAGTAAACAGGTATAAAATACTATATGACAGTAAAAAAAAGTTGTTATTAATAAACAAGAATACAGTTTGAAAGGAGAGTGATTTGTAAAATATCCATAAATAAATCTGCTTCCAGTTCTGTTTTTGAGAGATGTATCCATAGATCTCCTAATGTTGCTCTCAAAGTGCACCAGATTGATGCTTTTAACTTCAACATTTAAAAGAGAATGTGGGTTCCCCCCCCCCCCCCCCCCCCCCCCCCCCCCCGCCCCCACTTAAATCATGTTCACATGGATAGGAAACTAAATACATTTGCACACATCTTGTGTCCATATCTTTCTGTTTTGGTGGTCATGCCACAACCGTGCACGTGCATGCATTCTGACATTTTTGTGATTTTAGTATTTTTAAGCAGAGGTCAATCACTTGTACGGCCCTCGGAGGATGTTGAAAAAATGTAAATGGCCCTTGAGAGGAAAAAGGTTCCCCACCCCTGTCCTAGAGCAAGGGGCCCTGCTCTGCCTGAATGAGGTGTGAAGGGGTGAATGATGACATGTAGTATGTAAAGCGCTTTGAGGGCTCGTACAGACTGGATCAAACGTTATATATACGTACAGTCCATTTACCATTTACAGATGGGTCCTATCATTTTATTTGGCCCTAAAATTATAATGAAAATAAAAAACAATAATAATTAGACAATTAAAAAAACATTTGATTCAACAAACAGGAATAGGTTGAGAATTGGTTTATTAATTGCTGTCTATGTAGAGAAATATATACACATTTTCCTTTTTTTGGAAAGACCAACTCTACATTTAATGCATAGCTATAAGCCGAGTGGCCCCTACTGTTTAAATCATTCTTTGACGATTATGACCGTAAATAACTTACATTCATTTTGTATTTAAAAAGGCCATTAAACCCATTTTGTTAATTGCAGATGTGCAAAATATGAAGGTCAAAATGTCTGTACTCAGCACCAAAATGTGTAACGCCAAGCAAATGGCTTTCTCCTGGGAGGATTACATCTGGTACTAAGATCAACTGCCTTCATGGAACGCCGTATTATATCGTTGCTTGCATAATCTGAATACAAAGAGTAAAGGGAGCTCTAGGTGATGCTGACATGCTTCCTTGTGTGACCTCTCTGTTGCCAGGGTTACCTGCTGAGCTGGGATGTGTTCTGGGATCTGACCAGTAACCTGATCATCTCCGGCTGTGACTCCACGCTCACCGTGCTGGGGATGAGCGCCGTCATCTCCTCTGTGGCACACTACCTCGGCCTCAGCATCCTGGCCTTCATAGGTACGGCTGAGTGTGTGTCGTTTACAAACGTTGACTATCTGATGTAACTGCTGCTCTTAAGAAAGGTCCTGGAATGCAAATGTTGTTTCATGTTGACCCTCAGGCTCGACGGAGGAGGAGGACAAGCGTTTAGGCTTCGTAGCTCCTGTTCTGTTCTTCATCCTCGCCCTGCAGACCGGCCTCAGCAGCCTGGACCCCGAGGAACGCCTGGTAGGGGAAATGAGTCAATCGTTTCAGTTGGTCGACAGTTACAAAACTAGGTTAAGCTTTCTGAAGTAGGAATGTCACAAATATGACACTTCGGTACCAAGTCGATGCCAACATTTGGAAAGTGCAACATTATTGGCTTTGCTACATCACAGGGAAGCCTAAGACAAAAAGAAAAGTAATTAAGCTACCCAAATGTTTCCATTTTCTCTGCCCGTTTGCGTATTTTTATATATATATATATAGTTGGATGTGCACGGACAGGCCCCTGAACAAAACTCCAGGAACAAGTCTTTCCCATCACTTTTGCCTCGGAATCACAGATGCTTCAAGCATAGATCTGGCTTTGCTGTAGAATCCTAAAAGACGCAGTGACCTCACTATGGACACATCCTGGGTACACCCCTTTTGCCCCCTGCTAGATAATAGCAGAGGGTTGGCATCGCACTCCTTGGTTAAATAACAGAGCAGCGCTAGGTTCTACTGAGATTGATTATGGTGTGTTCAAGCTCTATTGAGTAAACATGTGTATTGAGGGAGGGTATATGCAAATGTTATCATGATATGTTTAAATACAGTGTTGTAAAATGTAGTTTTTGTTTCAGGAGCAGTATTAACAATTGATCTGATTATGTGGAAATCATCCTGTGTGTGAAAGTAGAGGACATCATTTAACATTTTGTATCAATGACGAGACCCTCTGGCTCTGATTTGCAGGTGCGCCTGAGTCGGAACATGTGCCTTCTGCTGACCGCCATCCTGCACTTCATCCACGGCATGACGGACCCCGTCCTGATGTCCCTCAGCGCCTCCCACGTCTCCTCGTTCCGCCGCCATTTCCCCGTCCTGCTGGTGTCCTCTGCGCTCTTCGTGCTCCCGGTGGTGCTCAGCTACGCCCTGTGGCACCACTACGCCCTCAACACCTGGCTGTTCGCCGTCACTGCCTTCTGTGTGGAGCTCTGCCTCAAGGTGAGTGGGAGAATCTGCTGCTACTTTAGTTTAAAAAGTGACACACAGATACCTACTATAAGTCTCATCAGTCTGTGAGGTCCAGTGTGTGAAATGTAAGGTCGTAATGTGTTCCCGTCAGTGTTTCCTTCTGTCTGTCTTCTCCTGGTGATCTCACTTTATTCCAGCACTTTGTGGCTTTAAACCTCTTTCCTTTTCCTCTTTATGTTTTTATTTTCTTTAAAGGACAATATTAAGATGTCTAACAATCTCAAATGTTATGCACCCTCAATATATAAAGATGAATATTCAAAAGGAATTCCACTGTGTTTGCTGATGGAGTGTCAGACAGTGCTAAAGTTCAAATCTGCAGATTGACATGACTGCACATAGTCCCTCAGTCAGAGCGTCCTTACGTCCACCAGCTTTTTTTCAGCTACAGAAACCATTCAAATATTAAACTATTCAGCCTGTTCAGGAATCGATGGGAAACTTTCAACTTTTTCAAAATATTTCATACTTTTTGAAATATTCAGCTTTTTAAACTCTTTTTTTAACATTGAAGTCAATGGGAGATGAGCCAATACTTTAGCTCTCCATAACTTCAGCTTACTTTTAGCTACAGAAACCATTCAAATATTAAACTATTCAGCCTTTTCAGCAATTGATGGGAAACCTTCAACTTTTTCAAAAATATTTCATACTTTTTGAAATATTCAGCTTTTTAAACTCTTTTTTTTAACATTGAAGTCAATGGGAGATGCCTTCAAATCCACTTTTCCTACACTTTGCGCCAGACACTTCATTCCAACTTTCAAATGATCACAACACCTTCAGCTATAAAACTTGTATAAAAGATTTTTGATATCTTTTACACTTTTTGAGATAATGAATTTAGTTTGGAGCTTGGTAGAGAGGCTTTTTTCAGATTTTAACATTAGAGTGGATGGAGCAGCTCGTTAACTCTAGAGTGCTTTGATCTCAAAACAGAGTGGAGCAGTGCTTGAAATTCTCCCCCAAAAATGTTTTAAACTTGCCATAATTCCCAAACCCTACACTCCTCAGACATATTTTTTCATGGAAAGCGTAGGAAAACCTCTCCTAGGTTGAAACAAAAAATATGAAACAAAATGCCTCTTGAGGGCATGAAGTGACAAAAACGTTCAACATTCCTCCATTGAAGCCCATCAGGGCTCGACATTATAATTGGCCCGCTGGCCCGGAAGCACTATTTATACACCCCGGGCCAGCATAACGTGCTTTCCACTTGCCCGCTCGGGCCACTACAAATATTGTTTAAAATATGACGCGTCCTAAAACCCTTTTATAATCTATCGATTAGATTTATGATTCGAACATTATAAAAGTAGGGTAGACATGTGGAGATTATCCGGTTGAACAAAACGTGCATTTATCAGGTTTGTTTTCCACAGACCTTTTTTCCAGCTATTTTTCAAAACCCTGTGGAGAAATCCCATTGCTTTTTGTCGAGAGAACCAGCAGCTTACTTCCTGGTTTTAGGACGCGTCACTGCACCTCTCAATATGATGCCAATATAAACAAGGTCTTCTGTCGGCTCTGTACATCAATGCCCACCTATGCTGACAAGTAAGTGAAGAGTAGAGAATATATAAAGGTATTGGCTTTAGGGAAATGTCCCAGCAGTTTAGGATAATGAAGGATCTAATCTAATCTATAGCCATTACATTTCTAACTCCTAATGACAGGAAGGCAGAAAGTGCATTATACAAATAATAATACTCATAATAATAACAGACATTTTTTAACAATGACCACAATATCATTATTTTAATAAACCAAATATGAACAATTGAGGAAAATGAGGAAGAACTGATTGTTCAAATGTTGTAGTACAAGTAGTAAGTGCATAAATTACTATAGCAACAAATGTGTTAATTTTCTTCATTATTAGTCGATATTTTTTTTTTGGACGAATGCTAGTGGTTACAATGGTGGGGCCAGTGATAATAAAATTCCACCGGCCCGGAGGGCCAGTGGAATTTTACCCTTAATGTCTACCCCTGCCCATTGTAATTTCAGTCACATATTTCCTCACGGTAGCAGCCGCACACCTTTAGTTAAACTGAATCAGCTATAAGTCCAATGGACACGGTCCAATCGTCCCCCAATCTTCACTTGTATATCACCGGTCCATGCCTCAACAGCTCTACGCCAAATCTGAGATCTCACCATATGCCGTTTCCATGGAAACGCATCCCTCGCCATAAAATATGATGTCACTATAACTCCTATGGAAATGTTCAAAGAGTGCTCAAACTTCACATGTGTGCTAACAGTCCAGCCGTGAAGACATCTAGGTGACAGTTTTGAGATTTCTTCAAATGCCGTTGCCATGGCAACACAATGCTCACCATGAAACACGGTTTTCTCATAACTTCAGTGAAAATACTCGAAATGGCCCAAAACTTCACAGGTTTGGTAACAATGCAGCCATCAACACATCTAAAAGTATTATGGGATGTCATCAAATGCCGTTGCCATGGCGACAGATCATTCACCATCAAGTTAATTCAAAAGTTTCCCAAACCTTTTTACTTTCTTTTCTCATCTTAATACAAATTCATTCACTACTACTTACATCTGATATTTAACTCCTTCAGCCTATTTTCAGCTGCAGAACCCATTCAACAATTACTTTATTCAGCTATTTCAGGACATCAAGGCTATACATGTTGTTGTCTACACCTTTTTTAAACCTTTTCTTTTAAATATTAAGCTTTTTCTGCATTTGTTTAGCTAAAAGCAGCTACCATTCAGCTAATAACATATTCAGCTTTTTCTGCATTTTCAGCTAAATTCAGCCATAAATGTTCACAGTTTACAGCATTCGCACGCATTTTCTGCAGGAAATGCATTTTCTAGTTAGCAGTCTGCTATCCAAACCTCTGAATGTGCAAATGTATCAATCAGAATCCAGTATTCTAATAAGCCATGTAATAATCTGTGATAAAAGATTGAAGTTCACCCACTTCCCCTCCGTCTTTTCACTTTTGAAACTGAAAATACTCAAATCATTTTTAGCCCTTTTTGAAAATATAAATAACTTGAAGATGGTGATGGTTAATTTGCAGATTACAGATGAAGGCAGATAAGAGCAGAAAACGTTGTTTCTGTTTGTGTAGTTATCTGAAACAGGAGCTACTAAATGTAAAATGTTTCTATTTCCCTGCAGGTGGTGGTGTCCCTGACTGTCTATGGCCTGTTCATGGTGGACGGCTTCTCCAACGTCCTGTGGGAGAAGCTGGACGACTATGTGTACTACGTTCGCTCCTCGGGCAACATCATCGAGTTCCTGTTTGGCGTCATCATGTTCGGCAACGGCGCCTACACCATGATGTTCGAGTCGGGCAGCAAGATCCGCGCCTGCATGATGTGCCTGCACGCCTACTTCAACATCTACCTGCAGGCCAAGAACGGCTGGAAGACCTTCATCAACCGCCGCACGGCTGTCAAGAAGATCAACTCGCTGCCGGAGATGCGCGGCGACCAGCTCAGGGACATCGAGGACGTGTGCGCCATCTGCTACCAGGAGTTCGCCACCTCGGCACGCATCACTCCCTGCCACCACTACTTCCACGCGCTGTGCCTGAGGAAGTGGCTCTACATCCAGGACACGTGCCCCATGTGCCACCAGAGGGTGTACGTGGAGGACGAGAGCCGGGACAGAGCGGCGTTCTCCAACAACAACGGGGGCTACGCAGCGCCGCAGGACGTCGCTGCTGAGGCAGAGGGGGGGGACCAGCACGGACAAGAGGACGCAGAGCTGCCAGGGGAGGGAGGTGCAGCGGGGGGGCAGGCTGCGGGGGAGCCGGACAACGAGCTGCTGGAGGACAACGACAGCATAGAGTACGACGAGGACGAGTGGGGAACGCAAAACGGCAACGCACACATAGAAGAAGACTATATCAACGACGACACAGACTCCACCGAGGACTGACAGCAAGAGATCTATAGAGAGAAATATACATATATCTTTATTATATTTAAGTTAAAAAATAATTATAAAACACTATCTTAATTTGTTCTTCAAAAATGTCAGGGATATCATTCTCCGTTTCCTCTGTAGTCTCTTTTTGATTTGGGTTTGACTCTATAAGGGCTCATGGAAAGAGTAACTGCTGCTCTCGTTCTGTGTGTGTGTGAGGGAGGACTGCATGATATACACCAACAACTCGTAAGGTTATTTTTTTATAATTGTATCCCCAAATGATCGGAGATATATATCTTGCTATGCGGGCACAGCTGTCTCAACACGTTTTCCCCCCAATGCCTCAAAGCTGATGCGCATGACTGAGTCAGCATCATGTATGTTCTGCACAGCACAAGTTTGCCTTCTTAAGCACGGTGTGGAAATATATTTTCGTCCAAAGAAAAGAAAAATAATTTAGATCACAACTTTGTTTCGATTTTGTGCAGCCCCAATAATTTGTGTGTGTGTGTGTGTGTGTGTGTGTGGACATACAATGTGCTTAGACGATGTCTTAAAGGTGCACGTCATGTTCCCTGAGAGTGTAGTGAAGGGGAAACACTGGAGTGTGTTGGTGTAACCACAACAACTGTGGAACTGCAAAACAGATTCAGGGTTTATTCATCTGTAAGTCATGTTTTAGGAGATTGTAGAAAGAGGAATGTTGCGCGTTAAAGCACAGTTTCTGTTTCAAACATGCTAATATTATTTTCTCTAGGTTTCTTTTTTAATCGTGCCAAATAATATCTGTTAAAGAGTCCCTTTGATGCTTACTGGAGTTGTTCCCTTTCCTGTAATGTGTGTGCATTGAAATGGTCAGCAGAGGCTACAATCCCCGTGTTCCCTCCAGGTCTCCCTTGAAAAAGAGATCATTGATCTCAATGGGATTTTACCTGGATAAATAAAGGTATTGAATTGAATGGAGTTTCCCTCCCACACACTGCGTAACAAAATGACATCACTAAGTAACACTTGCACATCTATAGGCTAGCGCTCCAACATATTGTATGGGATAGGCTAAAGAGTGCAACATCTGTAAGTGATTGACCAATCACAACAGATCTGGCAAATTAACCAATCAGAGCAGACAGGGCTCTGGTTTCAGACGGAGGGTGAAACCAGACTGCTGCTTCTGCAGCACAGTTGATCCCGTAATATTTATCTTACCAAACAAGTGCTCTCAAAGCCTGACTTACAGATGGATCACAGCTCAAGGATGTTACACAGCTGTTCCACGTGTGTGTGTGTGTGTGTGTGTGTGTGTGTGTGTGTGTGTGTGTGTGTGTGTGTGTGTGTGTCTTTCCTAACTGAAACAGTGTATTCGTGTCCAGAGAGAAAATGAAGGCAGGAGAGTGAAGCGGTTTTCTATCAACCCAGAGACAAACTGAGAGGTGTTTGATTCAAAAGGAAGGAGTGACTTGCTACTGTAATCACTGATATACCTCTATCATTACTTACTACTGGTCTATTGTGCGACCTCGCTTACAATTGTGTACGTTATTGTACATATAATAAAACATGTGCACACGTTCTCCCTTAGGAAAAGAGAAGACTTATTTTTCTTTCAATAATGCACATTTCCACATTTCTCTTCACACAAATCAGTATTTCCTTTGGTTAAGTTCTTGTTTCAAACCCAGAAATAGTTTGGAAGAAGAATGCAAATGTATTGGGATTATTTATCTTTGCTTATTGTAATTGACACAAATACAGTATGAAAAGATGGCACTTGGTTTGTCTACCATGAAGTACTGGTTTCACAAGGAACAAAGTACCGTGGTTTGTTTTAGGTGTCAGTGTTCAGCCATGTTGTAACACCAGAAGTCATTTATGTTCCCATGTTATTCAGTAAATCACTGGTACAGATGGACAGGAGCTTTATCCTTCTGTCCAACAGCTACAAGAAGCAATCCCTCACTTGTTTTCCAGCAGCAGATGTCCTACTGAACACTGAATACAAATCTTGAACTACTGGAATGAAAGAAAGAAAGAAGCAGAAAATATTTAAGAGCCATGTTTTCACCTTTTTGACAGTACAGCGACGTCAGAGGTCTTCATTGTGAATTTGTGTTAAATCACTTTCAAGCACAACTCCTCCGAGTATGACATTGTTTAGACTTCCACAGCCTGAACGTCTTTAAGAGTTTGACTATAAACTCGTGTTCATTACTGTTGTAATTACTGCTGGCAGAAGAGAAGCTGCAAGGAACATGTTTATGAACTTCTTGATGATGATGCGAAAGAGATGTGAATTTGATTAGAAAGCTGTGCTTTTTGACCGGTTTCAGCTATGAAGGACTTTGATTATTAGTTTGATTGTTCTGAAAGCTTTTTCAAAAAGGTAAAATCTGTTTCTTTTTGCCTTTTGTTTTAAAAAGAGTTTTATGTAAATAAAATCATCTTTGATATTGCGTTTGGACTGTATCTCAGATATCACTGACATCACCCATAAAGGACTGTCTAGTACTCATGTGACACAAAAGATAATGTAGCTTCTGCATTGTAATCATCCACTTTACACGAGAGTACAGCTTTCTGTGTGTAAATGCAGGTGACTGATTGAACCAGCAGATGGCGTCATTGCACAATGTTTTATTTATTAACCCTGTTGGCTTCGGGTCAAATCTGACCGATTTACTACTTTCATCAATCATAACTTTTTTGTTTTACATTCGATTGCATTAAGGCTTTATGATATCCTTCACAGTAGACATTTGAACATAGAACATTGCTGATCACCACTTTCATTGAATTTTGGATGATTTAGTCAACTTAGTAACACCCATGGTGTTCCCGGTCAAAAATGACTTGATTAGTACACACGCACGTGCGTGCGCAAACACACACACAAACACACACACCCCATGGTTCCACCCCTCTTATATGCCCAGTTCTTTCTCTTGTCTTCCCGGGCTGCGACCCGACAACATGTCCGTTTCTGCTGCTCATTAAAGCCAGCTTCATACCTTCATTGCTCCGCCTACCTATCTCTCGGCACTACATTGGTGACCCTGACAACGTCTCGTGAAGTTTCCGGGACTGACCCGAACATGGCGAAAAACGCTGTTTTTCTCGATATGTCGGAGATTTTTGGAGACCTCCGTGGCTGCCACCGGCACACGGACTGAGGCTCGGTGCGCCCCCCACGGAATGGCTGAGGACGTCGCTCGCCATTCCCACATCGTCTCGGCACTGGAAGACAGCAAGCCTTCCGACTACACGGAGACGATACACGACCTGCTAGGTATGGGAGAACCTGGCTTCTGCCTCATGGGGCTGTTTCTTCGGGACGTGCGGCTGCATGTCTAGGCTGCGCTAGCTAACACGGCTAGTGTTGAGCCCCTATGGTTGAGCCCCGCGCTTTAGCCGGAGAAGCTAGCCGGTTCTTCCTGGCCGCCCGGCGATTTAACACTGAGGTGCTGGCCACTACACGCAGCGGCACCTTCCCTGGTAGAGGCACGCCGCCTAACAGAGTCCGTGGCCTATGACATCGACTAACGGCTGCCCGCTTACGGTTAGCGGCCGTAGACACCAGCTAACAGCTAACCACGACAGCTAGCGGCTGGCAGCTATCGACGGCTAACAACGGCTAACAGCTAACGGCAACTAGCAGCTAACCACGACAGCTAACGGCTGGCAGCTAACGGCTAGCAGCTACTGAAGACTATCAGCTGGCGACATCTAACGACTAGCTGCAAAAGGCTATCGACATCCATCGGTTGACATCTGACTGTTGAACATTTTTTTGTGGTGCCGGAGAGGAGGTTCGACCTAGTCTGGTTGTCCTCGTGTGAATCCTCTCACAATTTCGCCCACCTGTTTTTGAGCGTGGGCAGTACGAACCTTTTGAGCTTTTCCCTGGTGCCTGAGAGGAGGTTCGATCATGTCTGGTCGGCCTCGTGTGGACCCTCTCGCTTTTTCACCACCTCGACAGCGGCTTAGTACGTTGCCCATGCTTTCATCGGGGCCTGGGTGGCGCGCTTCTGGACCCCGTCTCGCCTCGACTCTACGCGGTTTCGGACGTCGCCCATGCCTTCATCGGCCCGTGGGTGGCACGCTTCGGGACCCTGTCTGGCCTCTTCCCTCGCCTCTGCGGTTTCGGACGTCGCCTATGCCTTCATCGGCCCGTGGGTGGCGTGCTTCTAGACCCTGCCTGGCCTCTCCTCTTACCGCGGCTCACGGTTCGGCTCACGGTTCGGCTCACGGTTCGGCTCACGGTTCGGCTCACGGTTCGGCTCACGGTTCGTCTCGACGGCGGCTTCGGGCGGCACCCCGTCTGGCCTCTCCCCTGTCCACGGCTCCTTCCTCCCGGGGATGCTGCTCCTGCCCCCCGGGGACACGGCTCCTTCCTCCCGAAGGACTTCATGCCCGCCGCCGCTGTGCCCTCGGGGCAGCGCTCCTTCCTGCTGGGGACCACCGGGTTATTCACGCCCGTCCCCACGTCGCGGCTCGGCGACCCAGCTTTCTCCGACTGGCGGGTGAGTTCTTCGTTTGCCACAACACCTACTGCGGCCCCCTTACGACGGCCCGTTCCGGCCCACCCCCGGTGGGGATTCCCTCGCCCTTGTTAGGGCCCCTACCGGCCCGGCCCCTACCGGCCCGGCCCCGGCCCCTACCGGCCCGGCCCCTACCGGCCCGGCCTTCGCCTGCGGCCCCACCCTTCTCGGCCCCTGTGGTACTTCCTCCCGGAAGCGAGGATTGTGTCCATGGTTGAATTCTGGGGGAGCTTGTCTAGTGAACACTTCTTAACACACTTGACACATAATTCACACATGGAACTACAGGTTGAGGGTATTGTCTCCGCACGGACATATGTGTTGCTACCTGTGAGGGAAACTTCTGCAGCAATGGAGAGTCAGGACTCAGAGAGATACGAGGAGAGTTGGAGCTTTGAAGTCAAACAATGATAGTTTATTACAAGGATACGGCCGGAGAATTCACATCAAGTCACAGCAGCAAAAGGTTCTGACTGCACGGCTGGGTTGTCATTAGGGATGCCAGCGATTATTCGATTATTCGTTACAGTCTCCATAATCGAATATTATTTTTAAAAATCGATTTTATTTTTTTTAATTTATGTTTAATTTTTTTTTTTCTGGCTTAGTTTCAACCAAAATATAGACTAATGCTAATAATAGTAATAGTATTAATAATTGTAAATGGCCATTGGTCATACCACCAGTTTGTTCTGCTGTAAACTTGGAGGAAGCCTGCGTGCAGAGCAGACTGCTGCTGCAGCATGCGACACACCGACCCCGCCCCCACCCCCGCTCTCCCTCACACGTGCGACTAAAGATGAGCAAAGCGGCAGGTAAAAAGAGTTCCTCCTCGTGGAACTACTTTGAACTTACAAGTCCAAAGGAAGTGAAATGCAAGCTCTGCGAAAAGACGTTGGTATATCATAGCTCAACCTCAACAATGCGTTCGCATTTGAGTGCCAAGCACGCCAAAGTGGTTACAGAGAAAGACGCAGCACAGCCGGCCATTACCAACTTTCCTTCGAGGCCACGTCGTTGTGATGACATGCGTGCAGCAGGGTTTCCGCTAGGATTTTTTCTCGCCGGTCAAATGTCCGAACAGAATTTATTTTACCGGACAAATTTGAAACTTACCGGTCATGTTTCAATAATAATAATAAGAATTGTGTAGCAGAGTTTCCGTTAGCAGGTAATCACCGGACTAGGACCGGATATGCTGATGTTTAAAACGCAGTTGATGGGGCTCATTTTTATATTGCTTCAGTTTATAATCGCACATTTTATAACAGATCAACAAATTCAGATTCATTTTTCAATAAATGATTCCACAAACAACAAACAACATAATTATTACATTCAAAGAAATAACTTGTAGTAGATGAAGTACATTATTCAAAAGTTTACATTAACTTTGAATAATAACACGGGAGAAACGGAGCCTCTCTTTTCCTCTCTCCCTCCCTCTCCCTCTCCCTCTCTCTCCTGACAGCCCGTCAGTTTCTCATGCAGCGCGCTAAACAGTGGGCGGGGCTTCAGGTGATTATACAGAGCTGCGTGTCTCGTCTGACTCGGCAGCTGATCTGATCTCTCTCTCGGGTCCGGGTACACTTCACTCGCGTTTATGTCCATATCAATCAGACCCAGCTCTCCTGATCGGCCTTTATAGAGAGCACCGATCAAACTATTAAGAGTGAATATCGGCCGATAATGATCGATCGGAGCATCGGACATTTTGACCGGCATGTTTTGAATTTACCGGTTTTTATTCAATTTTACCAGCTAAAAACCGGTAATTACCGGCTAACGGAAACCCTGGCGTGCAGGTGAAATAACTGCACTAATCACCAATATGCTAGTGAAGGACATGCTGCCAATATGTTTCGTGGAAGGAGGGGGTTTCCTTAAGCTTATGGCAAGCGTGGAACCAGAGTACAGGGTCCCGGGCCGTACTACAATGACCAAACGTATAGAAAAGCTGTACAAAGATAAGGCAGAAGATCTGCGCAGAAGCTTGTCAACTGTCGATAACCACCGACGGGTGGACAGCACTCACAACAGAATCGTACGTTACCATAACCTGCCATTACATCGACAGTGAATGGGAGATGAAGAGTGCGGTTCTACAGACCGGTGCAACGCCCGAACGGCACAGGGGAGAGAATTTAGCCGAGGGGCTCCGCAGTGCTACTGAGTCCTGGGGGATACTGGAGAAAGTGACTGCGTGTGTACATGACAACGCGAGCAATGTCACTCTCGCCAATAATGAGTACTTGGATTGGGATTCAAGTCCATGTTATGCCCATACACTCCAACTGGCAATCAATGATGGATTCAAGCTGAAGGCCATCCATCATATTGTCGCTGGTGCCAGTCGACTTGTGTCACATTTCCACCACAGCACAGTAGCAACACAGGCGCTGTGTCAGAAACAGGTTTCTTTGTTTGTTTGTTTGCACCCCATTTCTTTTTCCTTTTCTTTTTTATGGAAGTAACAAAATTGATAGAACTAGCATAAAAACACATTTTTGCTTCTTTTCTTTTACTTAAACCTGTGATGTGACAAAGCTAATTCTGATTATGTTTCAGGTTGATCAAACACTGCCAGTTCACCGCCTGATACAGTACTGTCGTACAAGGTGGAATTCCATCTACGACATGTTTGATCGCCTGCTGGAGCAACGCTGGGCTGTTACTGCGGTTCTTTCTGACCGAAGTGTCACAACTCTGTCAGACGCTAGGACCCTTGACCTGGCTGATGACAGCTGGATCGTGATGGAAGAGATGCTGCCGGTGTTGCGCTCCCTGAAATGCGCTACTACTGCTCTGTGTGGAGAGTCAGGGGTTTCCAGCTCCATGATTTATCCTGTCACAGCAACTTTGCTGACCAAACACCTGCCTGTTGCTCCAGGAGAGTCTAAAAAGGTTGTGGAGTACAAGCAAACCGTGTCTGTGTCACTGAAACGGCGACTGAAACCGGACGAAGTGGAGAGTGCCAAGAACGTTCCGTTCATCGCATCGTTTCTTGACCCGCGGCATAAACATCTGAAGTTTGCTAACGATGCGCTCAGGGATGCTGTCAAGGCCAGAGTCAAGGAGCTGCTTTCAGCCTTAGGAGCAGACTCCAGACCAGAGCTCACAGAGGAGGACTCCTCTGAGACTGAGTCTGAGTCAGCGAGGGGGTCTTCAGCGGGGGAGTCTGCAGCGAGGGGGTCTTCAGCGAGGGGGTCTGCAGCGACCAAGAGACCAAGATACGACAACAAGTCAGCAATGCTAACATTGTTTGGAGAAGAATACCAGGCGGAGGAACCTGTAACGCCTGAAATGGAGTTAAGCCACTACTGTGATGAAAAGTGCATCGCTCCCCATTTGGATCCCCTCGATTGGTGGAGAGTAAATGAGACGAAGTACGAAAGGTTGGCACAACTTGCGAGGTCATATTTGTGTGTGCCGGCCACGTCTGTGCCCTCGGAAAGGGTTTTCTCACACAATATAGGCTATTTATTGAATGTATTTCAATGCTGCTATTATTAATACAGGCTACATGATGGTGTTTTTTTTGTTGTTATTTTCTAAAGTGCCTGTCATTGCCTTTATTTGAAGATGCGCGATGCGCGAACAATGTATTGTTCATTAATAACGCGTTAATAACGCGTTAACGCAAAAAAAATGTTACGCCACTAATTATTTTAACGCGATTAACGCATGTGTATTTTTTTCCCTCGGCCGCCCCGTAGTTTCAGAGCGCATCGAGTTTAAAGAGCCTGTGACAGCATCCCAACAACTGTTGTGCAATGAAATATTCTGCTACTAGTCATCTCGAACCGTCAGTTTAAAAAAGAAGTTGCGATACCGTTCCGATAAATATCAATAATTTCGATCATCGCGGGAAATTCCTTCGACTCATTTTGAGGTTTTGGGGGAAGCCGGAAGTGACGTCAATGCAGGAACGCTTCACTGTGTTGTTATGCGTAGAAATGGTGAATTACTGAGTTTAGGCACGTTAATAATGTTTTAATGAAGTTGACTACAGTATATTCATATTTGTCAGTGCTTTCATGTCAATTCGGCGAACATAAACATAAATGATCGTGGTGCAGATGATGATTAAATTAGGATTACAGATCGGCAGTGAGAGCTGCTGAATTTCCTCCTGTAGGATGTGATATAAAAACAAATCGATTATTTTTGTAGTTGTAAACTCAAGTGGATGAAACTACATTTATTAGTGCTTTCATGTCAATTCGGCGAACATATGATACATTAAATGATCGTGAAGATGATGATTAAAAATCGTTTGTTTGAGCCGGTCTGCATTTCCTGATGAGAAAACAAACCAATGCTTTTTGTAGTTGAACACCAACATGGATTAAACGTGTGGTTTTTTTACCACAATGTTGGGAAATGAATGGATAAAATGCACGGATTATTATTATTATTCCCACTCCGATCGGGACTCTCGGTCCACCGTTTCCCCGCAGCGAGGCTCCCCCCGTTGACAGTTTACGTGGGCTGGGTGCAGTGGCGGACTGGCCATCGGGACGAATCCCGATGGGCCGGTACCGAAGTGGGCCGGTCGGATAAGTCACTATCACATCCCCCATAGGCGGCGCGTGAGGCTCAGGTTTGGGAAGGCTTAATAACTTGTTTTACCTGACGCTGCTCGCCTCCGGCGTCTATAGAAAAGAGATCAACTCAGTGTGCGGAGTCGAGAGTCCCGGGAAGATTTTTAGTCCCATTCCACCACTGGCTATGACCGTATGATCGCCCATATTGACACACCTAATTCCTAAACTTCTAACAGATACAACATAAACCGATCCTTCAGCCTCATATGAGCTCTCAGACACGTTCAAAATTAAACTGTCATCGATGCCTGAGCTTGCTGCTGTGTGAGCCATCGTGCGTTTACATGCAGATGCTGGGATCCTGAATGGTGCAGCTAGAGCGCTGTGCCCGCAATGACGTCACACATAATTTGGCGGGACTTGAAGAATCCCCGAGAAGATCCAGAAAATGGTCAACATTGAAGGGCAGATTAATTAATCAAAGTACAAATATCCAAAATCAGTTCAGTAACAGTTTTCAAGGGGACAATATTTACTCAAATTGATGGGTTTGGATGATGGGGGAAACTCGTGTCACAGGCTCTTTAAAATACCATCTTCAAGCTGATGCTGACAGCCCCGCTCCTGCCGTCCGCTTGTGGCAGACCACACTTCCACGCTCACCGGCAGGCACCGACTGGCTACTGGGAGGACCGGGAGAGACCTTACGTGCATTGTTGTTAGCATCTGGTGCTAGCTAGCTGCGCTAACGGATATAAGGAGCTGTTTAAATGAAAACAGAGGAGCGACATTTCGCCACAACTGCGCCGAGCACTTGACTTTATGCAGGAAGCCAGACAGCGGGACATTGTACGAAAAGTCAGCACACTCAGCACGGATAGTGCGCAACATGATTGCAGCGTCTAGGCAGCTCCCGTTCGAGCATATATGCCTTGAGTTGCACATAGTTCCAACGATCCATCACTCACACACACACACACACACACACACACACACACACACACACACACACACACACACACACACACACACACACACACACACACACACACACACACACACACACACACACCATTTGTATTGTATTATTGTATGAGAGAGGTTCCAGGTTGAATTGAGGCGAATATTTGTAATGTTCAGAGGTTGTTGTGTTTAATATTCATGAGAATATTTGTCATTGTTCAAATGATAATAAACATTTGCATAACTTATATTTGTCCACTCATATGTTGATAAGAGTATTAAAAACTTGAAAAATATTCCTCTAAGGTACATTTAGAACAGATCAAAAATGTGCGATTAATTTGCGATTAATCGCGATTAACTACGGACAATCATGCGATTAATCGCGATTACATATCGCCTGACAGCCCTAATTTATTGCAATGCTGCTATTATTAATAGGGGGGGTGTCGGTCGAATAATCGATTATTATTCGCCTGGGCTGCTGAATAATCGATTTTGATCATGGTCAGTTTCTGGCAACCCTAGTTGTCATGTCAATTCTGACCAGCCTATCTCTCGATAGACCTTATAACTAGTTTACAGAGAGTTAATGAGCATATTAGGGGAGGCGTAAACATCTGTGGAGCTACAGGACATGTCTCTCACATCTCTGGAGCTTAGAAAGCCAGTGTTCCCACAGTCGTAAACTCCCTCAAGCCATAAAACTTGACACTACAGTGCATGACAATAAGGATTTTGGGCCATCTAAGCTAATTTACAGATGGCCCTGAGCCCAATAGAGATTGCCCTGAAAAATGAAAATTTAGATTTTTGCAGGTCTTAGATGCTGTCTGGTGCATTCTCTAGACTGAATTAGAAGATGAACCACCACAATATTATATTGTACAATTTCAATTTTATTCTTCATTTCACTTGTTTGTTTGTTCTTGTTTGTGTTTGCTATATAAATGGACGTAGTGTCCGTGATGTCACCCATAGGATTCTGCAGAGTTGCCGAGAAGCCCTTAGTAGGCGGAGTCGGCCACTAACGGCTCGACTGTGACGTCAGAGTCTAATCCCGCCTGCTCCAAATAAGGGCAAAGAGGCGGAGCCGAGGCTGGACCTGCTGCCTCCGAACTGGAAGTAAACAGAGCTAGCTCAGGCTAAGAAGCTAAGATAACATGAAATACATGCATACCAAGTTACTGCTAACAGTGTAGTTCCCCTATATAAACGTTACATTCATAATCAAATGAGACAATCTGCAAGAGAATTAGCTATATTTTGTTATTCTTAATGCTTGTCATTCACACGTTGAGAAAAGACAGACTCCACCGCCCGGAGCTAACGGAGCCGCAGTGGGCTAGCTCCGGGACGCCGGCTGGAGCTAGCCCCCTGCGGCTCCGTTAGCTCCGGCGGCCACCACTGGGATAATTGGGTCCCCTATTAACATTTGCTCCCGTTTAGCATTATGGGCGTCATAGCCATAGACTATAAAAGTCTTACCCAAGGCTGAATCATAAACTAAAATGTATATGTATGTATATCGGGTTACGTCCTTAGCTGGCTAATAAGTAGCAAGCTAAGCTACCAAGCACACAAACACCTGCGAACGGGGTTAACATGTATAATATTATAATTTTAGACTTCTTGGAAGTTCTGTTAGTACATTCAAGCGCACAGCACGACATTTTAATTGTCTGGTATTTGTAACAATATTCCCTAAAAGGCACAATCACCACGAACACAGCTAAAGGGTCAAGTACAGTACTATGACTAACTAACGTTGTAGCCTCTATGGTTGTAGCCTAGCAGAGTGGACAAGTTGCTGTTAGCTGACAGTGAGGCATGTGCATGTCCATCAAAGTAGCCACGCCCTAATTTATACAAAAGCTTTAAGGCTTAATATTAATTAAACAAATGAGTTGAGAAAAAATGCACCCCCCACACAGTAGTCATGAAGGGGGAATCTAACTATACAGAGAATATGGTTTTTTGAACCACGATGTAAACATGTTTATTTCTGCTGTAAAGTTGGGCATTTTAACATGGGGGTCTATGGAAATTGCTCCCTTCTGCAGCCTGCTCCTACTGGCCACTAGATGAACTGCAGTGTGTGGCACTTCCGTATTGGCGTCCCGGCTCTTCCCCAGAGTTTGCCTCTTGGTTAAAATAGACAAAACAGGTTTTGATCTCTCCTCCCTTGGCCTCCCTGCCACTTAATTCAGGAGTTTACTTGATTGACAGAAAAAGCGACCTATCGCTTTCCAGTCTGTTAACCCAGAATGCAAAGCGATACAAAATCAGTCAAGTGCCAGTAAAACTCAAATTAAGTTCAAGAGAGAAGAGACAAACAACAAAATGAGTGCAGGACCGAGCAAAAAGCTAAAGACATACCACTTCCACCCAGAATGGGATGAAAAATATGTATTTGTGATGTCACATTCAAAGGTTATTTGCCCTATTTGTAAAGCAAGCGTCGCTCTGCCAAAGAAAGGTAACGTGGAGAGGCATTATCGGAGTGTTCACAAGGCATATTATAGCGACTTCCCTCCGAGTAGCGAGTTGAGAAAGAGAAAGGTCATGTATTATTGCTACAAAAACATTATCTCGCAGTCTTAGTGTCGCCAACTCGTTTCTAACATGCAAAAAGACAAACAAATGCGTCTATGGTCGGTGTATTTTCGATCTTTCCAATCGAGACGAGATCTCTCTCTCCCCCGTGTGCGAGGGGGCGGGGCAGGTTTACACACACGCAGCTGCTACATGCAGCAACACACGGCGGGGATGGCGGAGAGAAGCGCTCCAAGGTGTGGTTAAATGTTATCTGTCTTGAGGTGGACAATGCTCCTTGCCAAGAGTGTTTAGCTAAGGGCGGTAACACGAGCAATTTGTCTAAACATTTAGCAAAAGTGCTCCACATTCAGACGGAGGAATGCACCGGGCTCCACTGTCTTTCTAGCAGCTCTGTAGCCCCATCCACGAGCAACTTTTCCACATCACGTGTTATGTATGCTAGCAGCAACACACCGAGTTAACTCAATTATACAAACATGGGTTAATAATTAGAGGTAACCGAGTTACTCTTTATTTTGTTAAAGTTTCAGCTATTCTGTTTACAGTTCTGTCATCACATTATTTAATACGATTTGTTAAAACATTGTTGTTTCTTTTGATGTGAAATATTATTTATTTAATTTAAATAAAAAGCAATGTTAGTTTTGTAAACAATTTGTTAAGTTAAAGGTGACTTATCATGCTATATTTAAATGATATAGTGTATGACCATACCTATATAAGGTATATTTATACATTTTATTTTTCAAAATACCAAACAGATCATTTTTTAGCCATGCCTCGTTTCGCTCATTTTCGCTTTATTCCAAACCTGCCTATGAAAATTCTGAGCAGCAGCTGACCACGCCCCCTGCAGAAGAGCCGGCGAGAGTCACGTTACCATGCTTGCTGTGATTACGAGTGTGGAATACACATGTCATCTCAGAGCAATGCATGTGTTCAAGCATATTATCAATTTGATCCAGAAACTGAAGCAGCGGAGGTTTTGGTGGAGGTGCAAACATCTCGGTTGCAGCAGGACGTTTCTGAATGGTTAGTTGACAAGCTGTTGTCCCTATTTATTTTTACTCTGTTTGTTACGATGCTTGCTACTTATTCCATTCATATTTTGGCTAATTAGCAAGAATGCAATGTGTACAGTTTGTAACTTAGAGTTTGGAACGCAAACACAGCGATACATATATATATATTTATAAAGGAAGACATTCATATTTTCAGCATATATACAATGGCCTCATTGCGTTTAATAGTTTACAGTCCTTTTCTTCCAACATCGTGCAACAACCGTTGGAAAGTTCAATAACTTAGGGTGATAAAAAGTATAACTCCAACACCTCAGTTGTCAGCAATGTGTGTTTCATGTGTTTTAAAAGCTCAGTTATTGACTTCTTTCTAAAGGGGTACATGTGCAACTTGCGCCACAATGCCTTCTGAACCGGAGCATGTGCTGCATGGAGATACCACACGTAACATTAGCTTCACTAAGTTGTCTGTTTAGAGAATACATTTTTCACATGTCATTCAATATATGTTTATCACACTAGGTGTAAAGACGGATGCAGGAACTTGAGGACTCTAACCTGTGTGGTGGACCATCCTGGATTGTGTGCCTAAATGTGTTTTCCCTGCAGAATGCATTGAATATTTACAGAGCTGAACACAGTTGGACTACAGTTGAGGCAAATAGAGCACTGAGTGGTTTGTTTGTTTTGACTGAAATTGTAAAACGAATGCTAATATTGTTCATGGAAATAAATACTGGTGTATATGGCTTTATGCAATCTTTCATTCTGTCATTGTACATGTACTATTATATACTACACAGCAATGGCATAACGCACCCATGTGTATGACAAAAAAAGTCCACACACAACCTTATGCTTTTGAAATCAGAATATTCTTTACCCATCCAAACATGAATAATCACGACACATTTGATATCAACTCGGAACTTTATTGTCAAAATCAACGGTTATTTGAACCCATAAAAAACAGGACCTTTGTGAGCTGGTGCTGGGGCTTCCATGGAGAGAGGATCAGAGTGGTGATTCCGGCCTGCGTTGTCCTCTGATCCGTGAAATGTCTATGTTAGGTTCAGACAGCAGCCAAATTGAACCGTGTAGCATACCCGGCGATGACCTCCTCCCTGTCAGGTTGCTCATAATGGTGCAGGGTCCACAAAGACTTGGTCGAAGATGAGGTCCATCAAGTTGGCCACGTAGCCTGTGCAAGGTTAAAAAAAGCACAACAAAAAAAGTGGTTTAGATTAGTAAATATATAATACCAGGGCTTTAGCTCCGTTTTACTCGTGGAGTGTGTCCCCTCGCATACATACATACAGTGTTGTATCCTAACACACCCCCATTTATATTCATGTGCGCAAACAAGTAAACATACTGCAAAAAACGGCATGTCTCATTAGCTTAGCGTAGCTTAGCGTAGCGTAGCTTAGCTTAGCTTACAGATCGATGATATATGATCGTTCTTACAGACTACAATCACAAAAGCTTTTACATAACGCTGGAAAAAACGGCACTTACCTCCAGAAGATTACGTTTGTTATTATAACTTACTCAATATGATTTTTTAGAGGATACAAAATACTAATACATAGGAGAATAAATACTTGTGTTATCGGCTAGGCTAGGCGTGGCTTTACAGCCTTCACACAGATCGCCATTACGGCAGTCTGAACATGTTCGCAAATGCCTGATAATTAAAATAAAAGACAAAGCAAATACTGCGGAGCGTACAAAATAAAATGTTACAAGAACATATAAACACCTAACCGATTACTAGTTGGGGTTGAGGCGACATTGATACGGCTAAGCTACATGCTACCAGCTAGATATAGCTTTATCAGGAAAAACACCACTAAATAAAAACTTACAGCTTCAGAATTGGATGTGTCCTCACTGGCCTGGTCCCGGATGGTTGGTATTGATCCCGGGTGTAGCATTAGTTTGGAGGCATATCCGTGTTGGACTTGAGAGAAGTTCATAAACATGTCCGTGGTTTAACTGGCTTAGACATCCTGGCAATAGCAGGAAAAAACACAGATGTGACTGGGGTAGCCTGCCGATAGCCTATATGCGAATGAGAGGTTTGGCAATGCACGTGGCCGTGGCTCATTCCCCTGATAGGTGGAGAGTTGACCAATAAGCGGAGTACGTCTTTGTGACGTAGAAAAGTGTCGGAATGTGGATCCATTTTTTTCAGATCCGTTGCAGCCCCTTTTTTAGAGATTTGGCGAAGGAGGAAAATAGAGAGGGTTGTGTTTTCTGACACTTGGTGAGTTCCCCGGAACACCGGGGACACATAATCATGTATAAAAGACGTACAAAGGTGCATTTTGCATGATAGGTGCCCTTTAATTTACTAATATATGTATTTTTGAATCAAGTATTCATCTTTATTGTCTTCATTGTCAAACTGTATTCTTGTTTATAATATAGTATTTTATACCTCTTTTTCTCTTATTTTTTTATAACTATAATGATCATATAAAGGTGTGCCTTTACCTCACTGAGCTGAGGTTATCAGAGCCTCTCAGTCTTTCAGGAGAGAGTTCTCTAAAGCTCTCCCGCCCGCGGCCGCTTACAAAGTAAATTCCAATGTTAATAAAAGCACACAGAAGCTGTGTACGTTTTTTGGGAGTTTGATTTATTTTAAATGAACACAAATACAAAATTAAAACCTATAATTGCACACTACCATTATTTTAAAAAAAAGAACAATTTCACATAAACCTCTGGTTTTTACTGGGGCTGGGGCAGTTCAACTTGATTTTGGGGGGTGGGTGTGTGCCATAGTTTATGGGCGCTGTATGCAATATAGTCGTAGTTCCGTTCGTATAAGATAATAAGATATACTTTGTTGATCCAAAATCGGGAAATTGTGTTGTTATGAAATGTAAACATTTTTTTTTTTTTCTAACCTTTTTTTTTTTTTTCCCCAATTTTCGGCGCCCCCTATGGGTTGATGCGCCCTTAGCATTCGCCTATACTGCCTATGCCGAGGGCCGGCCCTGTGATTACTACTTCAGGTCATGCCTCATACAAACCATCTGATGAGAACATATGGCGATAAAGCAAACTATAAGCACTCTTACACAGGTTCCCTTTTGGATCACCGTCCATGCTGAGCGACATTTTTGACTAAAGTTTGTGAAAAGAAGAATCAATATACCAGCATTTAGTTGATTATGCATTGTTAAAACAGATCAATAACAGCACAGATAGATCTCCTTTTTTTCATTAATCCTGTTATTTGCTGGGCATTAATCACAGAATCTGTTAGGTCTGACAATCTGAGACCAGTTGCATTTAAGATGTTATCAGACACATCCCTCACAGTTTGCCATGGAATTAACTTGTATTTCTGTTATGGGATAGTGTAGAGGGGCCTTAAACAGGGTACCAGTACATTCAACCTGTCTAGCCTACAGCTGTAGATGGATTGAAAGACTATTACCAAACTGATTGAAATTCCTTACCTAATCCTATTGTATTTTTATCTCATTATATGAAGGAAACAAACTATGAACACAATTATTTTGCAGGCAGATACTCCATATTTAAATATTGATAACAGTTAAGAGTGCTCAAGACATCCCAATGGAAACAGGAATGCATTAAACCAAATGTTTATCTAAAATGAAGAGTAGTACACAAATATATATAATATATAGGTAGTAGCTACATCACAAATATATAGAAGTTAAGTGCTTTGTATGGTTTGACTTATACATCATTGTCCTGACCTCAAAGGGAAGTTACAGTCTTGTATTATGCCTTTTTTTTTTTTAAAGCAGAGTCATGTTTCAACATTCTTTCCAGTGTATTTAACATTGAAGGTTTGACCGGAAGCAACTCGTTTTATTTTGAAAGCTCCTTCCGGAAGTTGTTTTATTCTGTTGACTTAATGCTGCTTAGTTGTGCTTCTGCTTTAGCTTCATCTGCCAAACTCCTGACCGCTGAGTCTAAAGACCATGAGACGGGTTGGTCGGCTGACAGCACGAAAAGAAGACATGCACAGCTGCTTGGAAGTTACCCCGAGTTTTAGTGAAACGGACTTCAAAAGTCACCGGTTTCTCTCTCTTTAGCAGCTAGCGTTAGTAGGACCGAAGAAACAACTTCTGCCCGAGCGCAGCCCTGCTGGAGCGGGGAGACGACGACGAAGCTCGACGCACAAAGAGGAGTACATTTAACAGACTTGTTGTAGTAGTCATTTATTTATTTCACCATAATGCTAAAGCTTTGCCTACAGAAAGCCTTCCCTCTGGTGTCACAGAAGTTACCGACAGGACTGAAGCAGGCAGTGCCGCCGAGGCTGCCCGGGACTGGGACACACACACCGAGCTGCTGGATGGGAACACACGGGAGAAACGAGCCGAGGGAGCCGCTCAACTCCCCCAAGATAGCCAAAGACTTTATCTACCGCCTCCATCCGACGGAGAGGACCTGTTTACTGAAGGAGCTCCAGAGTTTCGAGTCCATAGCCATTGTACAAGGTAATAAATAAACAAGTTGACAACTGCTATAAGTGGGAATGAATGAGAAGTCACAAGTACGAGGCACGCGCCCATATTTTCCCGCCCCCATATTAACCGATATTGATGTACACTACTTTCTGAACATCGTGTGCACGTGCATTCGGGTTAAGTCTTCTCTCACTCAGCAGGTGTTTCAAAGATGGGTCCCTCCTCTCTTCTTGAGGAGTGCTAATTAATGGCTGGAGTTTTTGAATGAAAATTGGCAGGCCCATAAAGGCGTATAGTAGGCCACACCTGTACAAAGTAAATGAGTAAAACATGTGGCTCTTTGGTAACATCAGGTGGCTGCTGTGGTAACTGCATCAACACTGGAAAAGGGGTGTGGTCCTCTACAACTAGCACATTCTGTCGGGAGTTGACTCATAAACTCTATTGATTGTAACCTATTAGGAAGTTCATTTCACATTCAGCACTTGATGATTATATAACCTAATACTTACACCTGTACATGTAACAGACTCAGTTGAGTCTAAAGCTAAGTTGGCCTCCGGTGCACACTATCCAGGTTAGATATTACACTTGTGTGTAGAATGTGTGCATATTTCCTCTTTCGAGTCATTTATGTTGGTGTTGGTTGATGTTGAGGCATTCCTTCCTCTTGACTCATTTTAGGACTAAAATACTAAAGTCAGCAGATGCATCATGGGTACAAAGATCTGAGTATTTCCTCTCAGTGTCTTGGGGAATCTCCCAATTCCTGCAAATGGCCTTTTATTTCAGGGTTAACCTTCAAAATATATGCGTTATTCTCAAAAGGTTTTCCGATTCCATTCAAAAACAAATATGCATCGAAACCACAGATGTGTAGAGATCCAAGATTTCAAACGGCTCCTTATTTCTTTGTTGTGCAACACACGGTTCTCAACAGGTTTTGGGTGGTATTATGTCATTGGATTTTTAAGAAAACCCTTTTCTGGCTGCTTATTTATCCGCCTACAATGTAACAGCATTTTGTTCACTTAAGGAATGTATATGTACGTTGCAACATTGCATAATATGTAGTTCAAGCAAAAAAGGAGAAAAGAAACAAAGACTGCCCGTGACCAGCTCTGGTTCCACACCCAGTAGTCGGCAAACATTTCTTTAGAGACTGTTGTGTAAGAGATTGTATGTAGGAATGTGTCTGCCGTGGTCTCTGCACAGGTACGGCAGGTTTTAAAGAGTAAGCAAACCTTATGGCCTTCAGTCATAAGGGTTCAGTACTGTTGTGCACTGTGTGTGTGTCTAATCTCTCAGCCAAGGGAACGTTTTAAAGTTTAGAAAAATATGTTTGTATTTTTTTCATTATGAAAACGTATGTATGGCAACTGGGAGCTCTGAGCTCCTCTTAAGTGTTAGACCCAAATGACTAATAATGATCCCTGCTGTATTTCAGAAATGCATCACAGTGTCATTGCCTCATATATTTCAGGATCCCTAACACGGGAGCAAAACAATGTATTTATAAGCATGGCATACATTTTAGAAGTAAAAGGAAACGGGTAATAGCAATATAATTGGTGATGTTTTCTTATTAAAACAATTCTAAAACATTGCTAGAATAAGAAATGATTGACCACAATTGGAGTGATTGCTGTAAGACAATATTAAAGTAATTTGATACAAAAAAAGAAAACTTTAATTATTTATTATAAAAATCATTTTGACCCCTTAATCCCTCCCCTCATATTACTGCCCCTTACGAATGGAGAGTAATGCACTTGTGTATCACAGTAATTGTATTTTGTGTGCAGTCAACTGATTTGTGAAACCTTAAAATAGTCTTAAAACTTAATGTTCTTGATGATGTTAAGGGGAAGTGCACTTTCACACAGTTAGTTTTGTCTGAGTCCAGGAGTACTTTGTCTAAAATTAGGCTTTCAAAAAAAGGTGTTGAGGATGAAACAATACTCTAGTGCAGTGGTTCTCAAACTTTTTTCAATAATGTTCCCCCTTTGAAAAAAAAATTCAGCCAAGTACCCCCTGATCAGCGCAAACACAATTTGTTAAGGAAAAAATGCTTATAAAGAGGTACAGCGCTGCACCATCAGTGTCTGATTTATTAAAACAACAACATTGTGAGAAACACTTAAATGCTACATTTAAAATATTTACAATCCATCACTAAATTCATGGCAAACCAATTTTAACATCATGCAATAACACTGAGACGACATTAGTTGCATTGAACTGATCTTTTGAATAAGTTGTACTTAATGTAGTGAAACATGGGCTTGTGCTTCACTGAGGATCTTTGTCATTCTGACAGCGAGGCAAACTGCAGTTATTACACTTCGCGTTTTGAAACATGTGTAACTCTGTTAATTATAAACCCACACTGCTCAAACTTCATTACTTTTCCTAAAATTGGTATATTTATTTATTTTGGGACGTGGGGTATGAAGAGAAAAAGATATGAGCATTTTATGAGCATGGGATTTTGACCCCTCCTATAAACATATGCATAATGCTGCGCTATACTTTGCGGCCACACACCGTTGCCAAGCAACGCTTATTGTTTAGGTGTCCTTTGATAAGCAGGCAGTAATATAATTAACTAGAACTAGCTAGATCTGATAGATTTGGACATAAACGCGAGAGAAGTCTAACCGGACGCGAGAGAGAGAGATCAGATCAGCTGCTGCTGACGGAGAACACGCAGCTCTGCATGATCACAGCTCCGCCGCTGTGATGGACCGTTGAGTGGAGCAAAATTAAATACACTAAGAGTTAGACCTAACACACTTGGATAGTTTATCTACTCTGGAACTAGCTAAACTAGTTATAAATATATTTATTCTTTACTGTCGGGTCACTTATTACAGGTTCAGCGAGCTGCACGAGCCTGACGGGCTGTCAGGAGAGGGAGAGGAAAAGAGAGCACCCCGTTTATTTTTCCCATTTTATTATCCAGAATTACTGTAAACCTTTGAATAAAGTAGTTGATCTACTATTCGTAGTTTGTTTAAATGCATTACTTGTGTTTTTTTCTTTCTCATTAATATAAAATAAATCTCACATACCCCCTGCAGTACTTCAACGTACCCCTAGGGGTCCGCGTACCCCCATTTGAGAACCACTGCTGTAGTGAACCAAAGTTTTACTTTAAGTTTGATAACAGTTGAAATTAGAGATGTCCTGATCACGTGATCGGGGATCGGAGCTGATCACGTGATTTTAAAAGATCGGAATCGGGATAAAAAGATCAGGGATCGGGAATCTTTTTTTATTTTTATTTTTAATTAAGGCGAGACACGGCAGGCAAAAACATCGTTTTTCAAGTACTGGTCAATTTTGAGATTTTGTGCTATTTTGATTCCATAACATGTTTTCTTTCAGGCTTTTGGAAGGAAAACGTACAAAATACACATTTAAGTGTTTATTTTACTATAGTTTGTCTATTTGCGTCTGTAGATTTCTCCTAAATTCACCAAAAGTTAGCATTCTAACGTAACATAAAGCACCGCGACCGCTGTGTGCACCATGTCAACAGAGATATCGTTGGAAAGCTCCGTCTCTCCTGCACAATCTCATCGGATCCAAATATGGTCATTTCCTTTGTATCAGCAACCAATCGTGAAAGCACAAAGGGGTCTTAAACCAAGAAACGAAATCTCATTGGCTGGTGTCAATTTCTGACAACGTGATTCGTTCAGATGCGTCACGTGGTGTGCTAAAACACTTCCTGTTTAGCTTTCCGCTAGAAATTGAAATCTCAAAATCGCAAAAGAACGGCGAAAAAAACGTTCACAGAGAAGACGACAACAATTGTCACTTGCACGAAGCAAGGTTATACAAAAAACAAATGACCCCGAACATGAAACACCTTCACGGAGTGCGTCGATGCGCGAGCTATCATCCAGAGAACAGGAGGGTTTAGCTAGCGCCTCACTGCTATCTTTAAAGGTCGTTTTCTCAAAATGAGTTTTTTCTCCTACTCTGAGTTCGAAATTTCAACTTCAGAAGCACGTAGAGACACCAAACCTTCCAGTTATATTCCTATCAATATTATGAAGGCTTTTACAGAAGGGTTTGTTCATATATAATTCATAGCCTGAATTATACAACATTGTATACCTAAAAACATGGCGAAAATGGATATTTTAGGGCTGTTGACAGTATTTTCTGATTTATTGAGTGATAAAAAGAGATATCCAATATCCCTTCTGTAAAAGCCTTAGATACTAATATGACTACAAAATGAAACAAGAATTTGGAACCTGGCTTTATCCAAAGTTCAGATTTCGATTCCTGAAATGTGTTAAAATATGTGCATATTTAGTAAGATAATGGCTAATTTGCATATTTAAACATGCTATTTCAGAAAACTTGTAATACAAAAGACAATTGCCTTATTGTAAGACATTAACTGGAGAAATTTCTAGCTGATACCTTTAAGTTAAAAAAATTACCCTATTCACCTGGGGTGTCTCGCCTTAATGTTACAAAACAAAAATGACCATGTTCACATTTTAAAGTCATCCTGAGGCCTTAGGTTTGGTTTAAAATTACACAATATCATGTATGTGTTGCTTCTTTTGGGCTTGTTTTCAGACCTGGTTGCTTATTTCTCTCAAATCTGGCAACAGAGTGGGCAGGGCGCAGTGTCTAATAGTAGCAGTAAGCTAACGAGAGGCTACGTTCAGCTGGTGACTCGGGAGTCGGCACAGAGAAAATGTCAGCAGTTTGGAAGTATTATAAAATTGAAAGCGAAGGCAGTGTAACAGCCAGATGCAATGTTTGCAAGAAGGAGGTTCCGCGTGGTGGAAAGAACAGAGCTACGTTCAACACGGCCAATCTAATACGCCACCTGAGAAACAAACGCCAACAACAACACGGCGAGTACACTAGGGCTGTATCTGAATATTCGTTCGTTGGAATACTATTCGGGTTTCAATTTCGTTATTCGGAAATTCGTTTTGTTTGTTTTTTCATTTTTCCCCCCGTTTTTTTTCTCAAATTGAATTTATTGAAATCTCCAATATCAACTTAAGAGCTTGTGCCTCTTCGGGGAGTGCTAACACTTAACCATAAACGTTATCGTTTACTTTCTCCGTCTTTATGTGTAGATATGACTTTTCTCCGTTAATCACGTTGTTTCCATAGCAACAACAACTTCCTGTCAACAGCGCTACCTCTCCTTCAAAATAAAAGCATGTCCACAAATAGGAAGCCAAGCCAAATTACACTTATACAACTGCAACGAAAGTAACAAACACAATGCGATATCCTTTTCAATTTCAAAGAACACAAATTGGGTTACATTAACAAATAACTATAAAACAACAATATTGTAGAATAACAAAATTAATGCCGTGAATACACCGAAACACACGTGTTGAAGTGGTTCGCTGCTGATTACTATTGAATTGTGTTACTCCAGTAAGATGGAAATATAATACTTTGTTTATTCATGTTATGTTAAGCTGCTGTTGTTCATTGCATTATTACCAGACTAGTTAGTCTTAAGGCTAGAAGTCTGCACTAAGCCACATTTTTATTTTATTTTATTATTTGTGACTGAATGTGAACTTGTGAAGCTAGTCAAGCTACCTCTTTCCAGTAGAGTTATTTTTGTTTTGTTACTGCACTATCTGCACTCAATTTGTTTATATGGTTATTTTGTGGTGGACCACTGATAAGCTTTATTTTGTTTTGATCCAATGCTGCACAACTGAACTGATCCAATGCTGCTGTGAAAAAAAGAATCTATATCCATGTTGGATAGAATGGATAGTTGGGTACTGTCATTTAAATAAAAAAAAATAACCTTAAGGGACAACTTGAATGCTTTTTTCCTTCTTTTTTTTCTTTTACTGCATTGCATAAAGATCGGATCGGGAAAAATCGGTATCGGCAGATTGTCAAAATTAAATGATCGGAATCGGATCAGGAGCAAAAAAAGGTGATCGGGACATCCCTAGTTGAAATGGGTTTGGGTTTCATGTAGTCGAGTGGAAACCATCACTAGAGGTACATGCACACGCCTTACTTGTCCTTCTGTTTTGCTCAAAGACTTCTGCTAGCATGGGTCCAGATCCTGTCTATGTTCCAGGTCCATAATCAAATCAAAGTTAACACTAATCTGGTTTTGGTAGTGCAACCTACTCAGACCTCTCAGGGTAACGTGGTTTCTTCTGTGTATGTAAAGTCAGTCAAAAGTAATTAAGTACAAATATGACTGAGCTCAGAGTACATGGTGTTTTAAAAATACTATAGGCGCATTCACACTGCGGTACTTTTCCCACAAAGGTTCATGCGAACTTAGTTCAGTGAACTCTTTTATCGCGTTCACACCAAAAAGAGCCGGTACTAAATATAGCTCTTTTCTCACAAAAGAGCCGCTCGTAAGTCCCTGCTAGAGAGCAGGGACTTTCGAGCGGCTCTTTTGTGAGAAAAGAGCTATATTTCTGATTGGCTGGGCGGATTGCAAACCACGCCCCGTAAAACTTCCAAAAAGTTTTGTAAAGCCGCCATTTTATTATCCTCGCATTAGCATTATTAGCATTAGCATTAGCCCAGCGCAGAAACGCAGAGAGACTAACTTATGGCAACACAAAATAAAACATGGGAGCGGTGGAGATGAGGAGGTGTCGGCGTTCTGGCGATTTACTCGGAAGGCTTCAGTAGAAGCTGCTGGGAGTCCCAGCAACTTCTACTGAAGTCCTCTTACAACTCCGGGGACTTCCGGCCGGGGACTTTGGGCGGCAGTATCCGCCGTGAAGTTGTTTGTAGCCTGCCAGTAAACCCAAAGCAGAAGAAGAAGAAGTGAAGTCAGCGGCTTCATTTGCCTAATCCACCCCCAGGGACTTTTTCCGGTGTGAACGCGATCTGTACTTAGTTCATGCGAACTAAAGAGTTTGCATGAACTAAGTTCGCATGAACCTTTGTGGGAAAAGTACTGCGGTGTGAATGCGCCTTATGGCACCGTGAAGAGCCATTCATCAAAGCATCCCGCTCTCTTTCTGCAGCACTATCCAGCATATTAATGAGTTTTCCATATTTGGCTCTTATAGTCCTCGCTAATAAGCAGTCAACTTCAAGTCAGAACCCCCAGCCTACCCCCTTCACTCTTATCACAAATTAGCAAAATAAAGAACGAAGTGAGAGAACGCGTTTGCTGTTAGGCTGTGAAGCGTTTTCAGCCCAGTGAGTTAGTCTCACATTGAGCTCCAGGCTCATTAAAATATTTCATCTACATTTCAGACATTCATGCACACGCTCCTCTCCAGAGCCTATTAGTAGATGTAAATGCAGAGAAAATTGGGGGTCAAATGAAATGGAGATTTTTTGACCTGTGTAAAGGCCCTTTTCACAGGTGTAAGGTAATGCTTCTAATGACAGATTACATCTAGATGTCCCCTTCCAGGCTTGATTGGGCTGTAATGGAGATGTCCAGAGCAGTCCAACAGGCACATTTTAGAATATCTCCAAACAGCACTTTCAATGCAACAGTCTTGCTGCAACATTTCACTACCATGCTTGTAGGGCTGGGCTATAATTGGATATTATGTTTAATAATAAGTCTAGATATTCTCTAAGATCATAACAGGTAAAGAAAGGGATGTACGTTTCTGAACATACCAGACGGTTATTATTCTTTGCCTTTACCCACTTAGCCATTATATCCAGATTGCTATTTAAATTATTTATCAAAGATATTGTTGTGTAAACCATTGTCAACCCTACAGTATCATCTCGATATCGAGGTATTTGATCACACATATTGTGCTATTAGATTTTTTACCATATTCCCCAGCCTATGTATTCAAAAGAATATGAATGTACAGTGGGGCAAAAAAGTATTTAGTCAGCCACCAATTGTGCAAGTTCTCCCACTTAAAAAGATGAGAGAGGCCTGTAATTTTCATCCTAGGTACACTTCAACGATGAGAGACAGAATGGGGGGAAAGAATCCAGGAAATCACATTGTAGGATTTTTAATGAATTCATTGGTAAATTCCTCTGTAAAATAAGTATTTGGTCACCTACAAACAAACAAGATTTCTGGCTCTCACAGACCTGTAACTTCTTCTTTAAGAGCCTCCTCTGTCCTCCACTCGTTAACTGTATTAATGGCACCTGTTTGAACTCGTTATCAGTATAAAAGACACCTGTCCACAACCTCAAACAGTCACACTCCAAACTCCACTATGGCCAAGACCAAAGAGCTGTCAAAGGACGCCAGAAACAAAATTGTAGACCTGCACCAGGCTGGGAAGACTGAATCTGCAATAGGTAAGCAGCTTGGTGTGAAGAAATCAACTGTGGGAGCAATTATTAGAAAATGGAAGACATACAAGACCACTGATAATCTCCCTCGATCTGGGGCTCCACGCAAGATCTCAGTGTTTCCCACAGAATTTGATTCTATTTGATCCCCTCCTGCGTTGTAAATGAGTGAGCCACACCGGAGTTGAGGATCTGTGGGGTTTATTCTCCCAAACATATAATTAGCAGATGCCTTATTCCAAAGTGATTTACATTAGATTACATACATTTACATTTAATTACATTCTCCCTAACTGAGGGCTAAGTGCCGAGTTCAAATCCCGCATGGAACACCACCACTAGGATGTCTAACAAACAAAATAAAATAAAATTTTGCTCGGCTACACAACGCTTCAGATGTTCAGACAATGTGCAAACTTTGCAGCCTACTTGTTGCAAACTTTGCACCCTTTGTCTTGACATCCGATTTTACGGGGCTTCCTGAACAAATATTCTAATGCCCTATCTTATGGGAAGGCCTCAGGACAGGGTCCATTTATGGAGATCTTCAAGCAGGCAGCCAGGTGTTCTCCTTGGAGCTGGTTTCGGAGGTCTGTTTTCACCTGAGGATGAAGCAAAATGGAATACCACAAACTGAACTAATAAAGAAAATGCATAATAATTTGTTGTGCTTTTCAAAGTGATGCTTTTTCTGTTCATCGCTGAGAAATCGCGTTCACAGTTAACACTAGAAACGGGGATAACTAGTCCTATGCCCGCAAGGAGGCTCAGGCAAGGGTAGGGCTCAGCCCATTCATCAAATTTACCATGCTGTGTGTGGTATAGCCATGGCTTAAATGGAGGCATATTCAACCACTCTGGATCAAATCCAGTACGTCTATGCTTGCTGCTTGCTTCACAATTACAGAAATGAGGCACAGAAGAATAGAAATGATGCCTCAGAAATCTGGTTTTCTGACCACCTGACTTGCTTCTATATCTCTCTGTGTTTGCTGTCAATCTCACCTGCTGCTTCTGAGCTAGCTGGCTCTGCCATGGCTCCCTGACCCTCTCTTGCTGCTACACTAGCACTGGTTGAAGCCTGGAAATATTTCAAACAAATTAATTGGATAGCTAATCACACTGGTCGGACTGTTCAGCTTTTCCACGTGTGTCCCACCAACGTGTGTTTCTATAGGTACTCTTGCTAATACCTCTGTTCCAGGCTGTGATTGCTCCTCTTCAGGATGAGCCCGTTTCTGCCTCTGAAAATATGTTTCTATATTCATCTGGTTTGAGGGAGCAAACATCATTCAGCATCAGAGTTAAAGAATTAAATGCAGTCGGTAGTTGACTAACGTTAGGAGCGCTATAATGTTACACAGCGTGCTAACCTCGACAACCCAGCTAGCAACTAGCTAGCTAGGCTCCTTTCATGCTTGCTAGCTAATAACTTATTTGAAGAGCTGGGTCTCCGCGATTTACAGCGTGATACGAACAGAGAGAGACTAACTTATCAGAGTTAACTTGAATACATCCATTTTGGACAAATGTATGCATATACCAACCATTCGTGAAGTGATTCTCCGGCACGCAGCATCTGGTTTCCAACTTCAGAAAGGTAACCAAGGCTACCATCAGTAACACACTACGCCACCAGGGACTCAAATCCTGCAGTGCCAGACGTGTCCCCCTGCTTAAGCCAGTACATGTCCAGGCCAGGGTTTCCGTTAGCCGGTATTTACCGGTTTTTAGCTGGTCAAATTGAATAAAAACCGGTAAATTCAAAACCTGTCGGTCAAAATGTCCGATGCTCCGATCGATTGGCCGCCTGATCATTATCGGCCGATATTCACTCTTAATAGTTTGATCGGCGCTCTCTATAGGCCGATCAGGAGAGCTGGATCTGATCGATATGGACATAAACGCGAGTGTAGTGTAACCGGACGCGAGAGAGAGATCAGATCAGCTGCTGAGTCTGACCTGAAGCCCCGCCCACTGTTTAGCGCGCTGCATGAGAAACTGACGGGCTGTCAGGAGAGATGGAGGGAGGGAGGAAAAGAGAGGATCCGTTTCTCCCGTGTTATTATTCAAAGTTAATGTAAACTTTTGAATAATGTAGTTCATCTACTACAAGTAGTTTCTTTGAATGTAATAATGATGTTGTTTGTGGAATCATTTGTTGAAAAATGAATCTGAATGTTTCGATCTGTTACGATTATAAACTGAAGCAATATAAAAACGACTCCCATTAACTGAGTTTTAAACATCAGCATAGCCGGTCATAGTCCGGTGATTACCTGCTAACGGAAACTCTGCCACACAATTCTTATTATTATTATTGAAACATGACCGGTAAGTTTCAAATGTGTCCGGTAAAATAAATTCTGTTCGGACATTTGACCGGCGAGAAAAAATCCTAGCGGAAACCCTGGTCCAGGCCTGTCTGAAGTTTGCTAGAGAGCATTTAGATGATCCAGAAGAGGATTGGGAGAATGTCATATGGTCAGATGAAACCAAAATAGAACTTTTTGGTAAAAACTCAACTAGACGTGTTTGGAGGAGAAAGAATGCTGAGTTGCATCCAAAGAACACCATACCTACTGTGAAACATGGGGGTGGAAACATCATGCTTTGGGGCTGTTTTTCTGCAAAGGGACCAGGACGACTGATCCGTGTAAAGGAAAGAATGAATGGGGCCATGTATCGTGAGATTTTGAGTGACAACCTCCTTCCATCAGCAAGGGCATTGAAGATGAAACGTGGCTGGGTCTTTCAGCATGACAATGATCCCAAACACACCACCCGGGCAATGAAGGAGTGGCTTTGTAAGAAGCATTTCAAGGTCCTGGAGTGGCCTAGCCAGTCTCCAGATCTCAACCCCATAGAAAATCTTTGGAGGGAGTTGAAAGTCCGTGTTGCCCAGCGACAGCACCGGTGTTATGCCGTGTTGTGCATGCCCACTGCACCTCGCGGGAGCGCGCCACAGCGTAAAGCATAAACTCCCAGACATTTCAATGATTTGTACGGCATAGTTAGGTCTGGAAACGACAAAAGGGCATAACACCGGCGCCCTGCTGCGGGGAAACTTTGGCGCTGTTCTGAGTTTGTTCTAATACGTCAAAATGGACTTTCAGATTTTTCCGTCATTGTCAAAAGAATTCCGTCATAGATGGAATATATTCGGTTAACGCGACCTCTGCTTGGGTAAGACTTTTATAGTCTATGGCTATGACGCCCATAATGCTAAATGGGAGCAAATGTTAATAGGGGACCCAATTATCCCAGTGGTGGCCGCCGGAGCTCATGGAGCCGCAGGGGGCTAGCTCCAGCCGGCGTCCCGGAGCTAGCCCACTGCGGCTCCGTTAGGTCCGGGCGGTGGAGTCCGTCTTTTCTCAACGTGTGAATGACAAGCATTAAGAATAACAAAATATAGCTAATTCTCTTGCAGATTGTCTCATTTGATTATGAATGTAACGTTTATATTGGGGAACTACACTGTTGGCAGTAACTTGGTATGCATGTATTTCATGTTAGCTTAGCTTCTTAGCCTGAGCTAGCTTTGTTTACTTCCAGTTCGGAGGCAGCAGGTCCCGCCTCGGCTCCGCCTCTTTGCCCTTTTTTGGAGCAGGCGGGATTAGACTGACGTCACAGTCGAGCCGTTAGTGGCCGACTCCGCCTACTAAGGGTTTCACGGCAACTCTGCAGAATCCTATGGGTGACGTCACGGACACTACGTCCATTTATATATACAGTCTATGGTTTCAACCTGCATTTTTCTAATGGCCCTTCCTTCATCCAGGACATGGTTAAACTGTACACCCCAGCGCGTGCACTCCGCTCTGCATCAGCCAAACGACTCGCTGCTACCTCGCTGCGAGGGGGACCCAAGTTCCCATCAGCAAAAACACGTGGGTTTGCTATCCTGGCTCCAAGATGGTGGAATGAGCTCCCCATTGACATCAGGACGGCAGAAAGCCTGCACATTTTCCGGCGCAGACTGAAAACTCATCTCTTTCGACTCCACTTCGAGCGATAGAATTACTAACAAAGCACTTATATACTAATATAGGACTGGCTTATCTAAAGCCAGCTGAGTAGCACTTGAAATGTTTGGCTCTATGATACCTGATGTACTTATATGATTCTGTTTTCTTCTGGGCTGTGTCTTCCTGGTCGTATGGACTTATTGTAAGTCGCTTTGGACAAAAGCGTCAGCTAAATGCAATGTAACGTAATGTAATGCAATTAGACCTTAGCCATTCATTTGAGATAGAAAATAGTTAATTATGAGTTGTATTCACTTTATTTTCTCTCAGTCTAAAAATAAGCTCATAGGGTTTGTCACTTGGCGGTGCTGTAGAAAACATTTAGGTGTACAGTATTGAGGAACTATTGGCTGGAATTCAACGTGCTTTGAAGCATGGGAAGTGATTTTAAATGAGTTTCATGAGGCCACTTGGCAATGAAAGCCTCCCTGTGCACAAAGAGCCTCACAAGCTTTCCCTGAATCAGCTATCTTTACAGGATTGCTCCCACATTTTAGGAATGAATCCTTAGTGGGAGAATATATACGAATAAAACGTTTTAATATACAGCTCACAGACTATATTTTCCCATGAACCCCTCTGCCACCTTGGTCTGTGCCTCTTCCAGTCTCTTCATATCAAGGCAGGCTGAGTGAAAGTATGCCACAGTCTTTCGGATCAGTGTCCTAGAAGAGGCTATTTATCATGACTTTCTGTAATCATCGGACTGAAGACTCGCTATTGAGTTCTGAAATTGAAACTGTGGCTGTCCAGAAATAAAACTCTTTAGCCCAACAGTCTACAGCTCAAATGATGGTATCCACATAATAATACATTTGGATTTATGTGCAGCAGCAGAATGTGTTTGATGGCTACAATTCTGTGTTATTGTACATCAGCTCTGATTGTAGCTGAACCCTTCTGTGCTGCTTTAAATAAATATAAAGAGAGGAACTAATTGCAATTATATCGACTGCTATTGCAATATATGAGGAAATCAATCCTTTTTGCATTCATTATTTTTAAAAATTATAATTGAAAAATATATTTAAATGTTTTAAATTCATCATGGTGGATTTTTTTTTTTTTTAAATAGGAACTGCATCAAAACTCATTTATAGCCGGCATTTTCATGTTAATCCAGTGATCACATTGAACCCTCTGTTAGTGGTGCAGCTCACTGCCTACTGATGGATTGAAGTCACCTACACTTGCTGTGAACTTGTGGCACTCCCAGTGGAGCAGCTTGTAGTTCAGACTGGGGGTGTTTGACTTTGCACTTCCACCTTTTACCTGTCAAAGTGTCTCTATCTGGCTTTCACTAGTGCTATGGCTTCGGAAAAAAACTAGGTCTAAATACTGCATACGCGTTTTTTAATTGAAAAACAGATTACATTACATTGCATTTAGCTGACGCTTTTATCCAAAGCGACTTACAATAAGTACAGGAAGACACAACCTTGAAGAAAACGGAATCATATAAGTACATCAGGTTTCATAGAGCCAAACATTTCAAGTGCTACTCAACTGGCTATAGATAAGCCAGTCCTTTATTAGTATACAAGTGCTCTGTTAGCAGTTCATTGTTAGTAATTCTATCGCTCGAAGTGGAGTCGAAAGAGATGAGTTTTCAGTCTGCGCCGGAAGGTGTGTAAGCTTTCTGCTGTCCTGATGTCAATGGAGAGCTCATTCCACCATTTTGGAGCCAGGATAGCAAACCCACCTGTTTTTGCTGATGGGAACTTGGGTCCCCCTCGCAGCGAGGGTGCAGCGAGTCGTTTGGCTAATGCAGAGCGTAGTGCACGCGCTGGGGTGTACAGTTTAACCATGTCCTGGATGTAGGAAGGGTCAGATCCATTCGCAGCATAGTACGCAAGTACCATTGTCTTGAAGTGGATTCTAGCAGTTACCGGAAGCCAGTGAAGGAAGAGGAGGAGCGGAGTGGTGTGGGAAAATGTAGGAAGGTTGAAGATCAGACGAGCCGCTGCATTCTGGATGAGCTGCAGAGGTCGGATGGCACATGCAGGTAGACCAGCCAGGAGGGAGTTGCAGTAGTCTAGGCGTGAGGTGACGAGAGCCTGGACCAGAACCTGCGTGGCTTTCTGGGTCAGCTTGGGACGTATCTTCCTGATGTTGTAAAGCGTGTATCTGCAGCAACGGGTTGTAGCAGCGATGTTTGCAGTGAAGGACAGGTTGTTATCTAGGGTCACACCCAGATTCCTTGCAGTCGGAGTCGGGGAAACAACAGAGGTGCCGATGTTGATCGTCAGGTCAAGAGTGGGACAATCTTTTCCGGAAGGAAAAGCAGTTCAGTCTTGTCAAGGTTGAGCTTGAGGTGATGAGCAGACATCCACTGAGAGATGTCAGCTAGACAACCAGAGATGCGTGCGATGACCTGGGTCTCTGAGCGGGGAAAGGACAGAATTAATTGGGTGTCGTCAGCGTAGCAGTGGTATGAAAAACCATGCGGGCTAATGACTGATCCAGGAGGGGACCAAGAACAGAGCCCTGAGGGAACCCTGTAGTTAATTGACAAGGGTCGGACTCGGACCCTCTCCCAGTTACCCAGTAGGTACGGTCTTTGAGGTATGAGGTGAGGAGGGAAAGTGCAGAGCCTGAAACTCCAAGTTCTTGGAGAGTGCGAAGGAGGATCTGATGGTTCACCGTGTCGAATGCAGCAGACAGGTCTAACAGGATGATGACAGAGGAGAGGGATGCTGCTTTGGCAGTGTGCAGTTCCTCAGTGACAGCAATGAGCGCAGTTTCTGTGGAGTGACCTGCCTTGAAACCTGACTGGTGCGGATCCAGAAGGTTGTTCTGATGGAGATAACGGGAGAGTTGTTTAAAGACAGCGCGTTCAAGTGTTTTAGACAGGAACGAGAGGAGAGAGACAGGCCTGTAGTTTATAACATCAGACTGGTTGAGAGTGGGTTTCTTTAGGAGAGGGTTTACGCTTGCCTCCTTAAGACTATTTGGAAAGTGACCATAAGTTAGAGAAGTGTTGATGAAATGGGTGAGAAACGGTAGAATATCAGGAGCGATAGTCTGAAGGAGGTTTGAAGGGATAGGGTCCAGAGGACAGGTGGTAATGCGGGCAGAAGTAATGAGGGTAATAACCTCACTTGGAGAGAGAGGGGAAAAGGAGGTTAGTGTGTGGGTGGAAGGAGGGTCTGGTGACCCAGCGGTGAGTAAAGGTGAGTCAGAAAAAGAAGAGCGAATATCATCAACCTTTTTTTCAAAGTGGTTAACAAAGTCACTTGACAGAAGTGAGGAGGGGGAGGGGCTTTGGGAGGGTCCAAGAGGGTGGAGAAGATGGAAAATAGTTTTTTGGAATAGGAAGATTGGATCTTATCTTGAAAGAAAGTGCTTTTTGCCTGAGAGATGGAAGCAGAGAAAGAGGAGAGGAGAGCCTGATAGGTTAGGAGGTCGTCATGGCGTTTGGATTTCCACCGTTTCCGCTCTGCTGCCCTAAGGACGGATTAATTTGAATATTGAAAATGTTAACTTGATTATCTAGGCTAATGAGAGATTCACAGACTATTTGTAATAGCAAACAGAATGTACTGTACAAAGTACATATAAGACAGCAGTTGTGCAGATGTAAACCTCATTCTGTATAGGGAGGGAAGCACTAAGAGTTGGTTTATTGTTTTCTCCTTTGTATTGAGTGCTGGAGGTTTGCCTTTTCCTTTCTATGTTTGATGTTTGCAAAGTGACACCAGCGACAATAATAAACGGCATAAATGAATTCAGGCAAATAGTACAAACCTACTGAGAATTAACTGTGCTGAAGCAGACACAGCTGCATTTCCTCTTGCTTTGTTTACCTATACATTCCTGCTGCCACTCAGTATTATAAATAACCATCTGCTTGCTATCAATAGGTGAAAACAATGTCATTTGATATGTTCAGAAGGTAACCTAATTACAATCAGTATTGGGTTTAATAATAGATTGACAATGAATTCAGATTGTATAAAATGCTGTCAAACTCCGATAGCGTACTTCATATAGCCTCATTAACTTTGTTGTCATTGCATTGTTAGTGTATAGAAGGAGACAGGCTTTTAATAACACTGTAAAGCCTGCTGTTGCACACAGCACTGTGATCCACTCCCTGCTTTGTGCCAACACACCTCAGGAGGAACCTGTTTGGGAATGAAGCCGTTATTTCCTCTGAGACCTGAGACAGATGAACGATCTGTTTAGGTTCAACGTGCTCAGCAGCACTTTGGAAGTTTGAGCCAGATCAAAAGAGTTGATGTTTGTACTGACACGTAATTTTGGACTACACCTCAAAGGGTGAAGAAATACAAAAAGAGAGATCTCCATGGTCTGCTGCAAAACAAAATTCTATACTTTTTTAATTAAACTCTGCTATTAAATAACAAATTCAATGGGGCTAGATTCTAAGACCATCATATGAAGATGTGACAGACATTTTCAGCGGCCTATTTAAAACGTTTTAAGCTTGTGATAACAAGTTTTAAACAAATGCAAAGGAACATAACAATGTTGATTGTTTTACTCCTTCCTTTAAAAAACGTCCTCACTAAATTTGGTTGGTGAAGGATATCATTGGCAGGGTTAGTATTTATTAAGACCCGTACCCGCCCAATCCCTTGATTCATTCATCAACTACCCAAACCTGACCCAACCCTTAAAATGCCATCTTTATGCATTAGCACAGACAGTAGGTCAGGACTAAGGAGACCAATGCAGAGAGGGCAAGAGAAGGTAAAGTCTAGACTATTCCACACAATCCTCTTTGACCTAGAGTTACAGGGGATCACGGTATCATTTCATGTGGACAAATATCTTACATTTATAATGCTGAAGATTTTCATGAATAGTATCATCATTTCTGATACTTTTTCCTGCAAAAACGACTCAATGGTAAGCACAAGGGATTAGCAGAAAACATGAATGTTATAGAGCACAATGAAGCACCATCATTTGTCTGCTCAGCCCCTGTGAGCTGTCTAAGAAGGCCACTCATGCTGTGGGCAGCATGAAATCCAATTGCAGTTATTTCCGAACGACTATTACAGTTTACACCATGCGAGACAATCGATCAACAGTGTTTTCTCCTCTCCATTTTTGCAGTTACATCCAACAGTCAGTCTGCCGTATGCTACGTAGGTATGTCCTTTTAAAACACCTTGACGTCTGTGGAGTTGTATGCTGGGCTCTGTTAAGTTTTTGATTCTACTGAGCAAAGTGAAAACCGTTAAAGGCTGTCAGGCAGGAAGTCGTCTGCTTTGTGTTTGAAGCACAGAAAACTGAAATCCCAGTCATGTTTTCAACTACAGCTTAAACTCCTGACACTATCTGGATTCCTGCTGTCCTCCTCTAACACAGAAGAGCTCCATATCTTTTGTGTTCTCCCTGTTGCAGGCCTACTCCCCGCAGAGATAGCCTAAGAGCTTTTTTTCTATAAACTTTTAATAAAATGATAATGTCAGCATTTCCTTAAATCCCCAGGCCTCCAAAGATAAACGGTAGAATGTGTCAGCAGCTCTTTACACATTTACTTTTGTAAAGCTGACACACTAAGTGTTAAAAAAGCTTGATTTAAACCAGCGTCCAACCAGAATAAATGACCTTCACTCAAAGGTGTTATCTTTAGTTTGCATACAGCAGTTTCTTACATGTGGCAGTTGCATACCTTTCAAGCTATAGTGGGGCAGCAATTAGCTCTGTCAATTCAGAAGCTGCTACATGATGGGCAAAAGGACGTAGACACCCCAAATACCCTGAACACAGTATATAGTTTGCTTCAACTGAAGGCTACACTTTTTTGAATGTTGGACAATGGCCCGGCTAAACAATTTTTGTTCATATAAGTATAAAACATAAAGAAATATAATGCAGTATAAAGACATGTTTCATTCTATTTAATGTGAACGACTACCCAGTTCAATTTGGATGAACTGCTGTCAGTGAGCCATGCTCTAGTATCTGATAACTACACTTTAATAGAAAGCTCAACACCCGCTGAGTGGAGGCTGCAGCAGATTAATTGTAATGATTTTGGATTTTTCTGCAACAATTGGGGCTTGAAGACAGTTGGAAAATCAAATATCACTATATTTTGAACAAAAACCTCGACAATCGACATTGCAACAATATTGTTGGCATATAATCACTTTTACATCACTTTTCTTCAATATCTATAAACCTGAAAAAGACACCATTCATGCCACATTACGATTGGGACTGCACGATTTGGGGAAAACATTTAATTGCGATTTTTCTGACAGATATTGCGATTGGATTCGCGATATTTGTTTTTAAGCGACCCAACGGAAGTTTATTGTAAAATGCGGCCATATCTCCGGCTAGGAAGGTCGTATCAACGTGCTCCCGTCTCTAGCACCCCCGCAGTCCGAGCTACGAGTGAAAGAACTAAACTTACATGAAACTTCCGTTGGGTTGCTTTAAAGTCAAGCTTCAGTTTAAGATTCGCCCTGTAATAGAAACATGTGATGGATCATTACTAACCTGACTCAGATGGTTTGTTTCACCAAACCATCTAGGAAAGCTCCATTGGAAGCCATTTGGAAAGGGCAGGCACTTTCAAAAATACTTGGCAGGTGATTGGATCAATCTGTCTATCACCTTCTATCATGGGCTACTTCTGATTGGTGAACAATGACTGGTACATTGGAGCACAGCACTTCTGATTGGTGTGGATGACTGACGAACAAGAAGAACAAAAAAAAAAAAATTAAATATTTAAAATCGATTAATCGTTCAGCCCTAATTACGATCCAATAATTGACGTATAGGACGGTGCAGCAGGAGTACTGGAACCGGGAAATAAGTTAGCATTTGACCACCTTTTGTTCCCTTGCCTCAAAATCAACGGTTAAGGAAAAAAGGTCTGTGGTTAACATTAACTCATATTTCCACAGTTTGTCTTGCAACATAAAAAAGGGCAGTAAATGTCTGAAGCTTCTATACGTTACATTCTTCTCTGCCGATTGCTTTTACGCTTCAGAAATGACACAAAGTTGTGTTAATACGTGGAGATTTTCCTGCTGAACAAAGCCTGTAACTATCCGTTTGCCACAGATATTATTTTCTGCCATATTCCAAAATCATATTTTTTTGTCTGGAGTACTTGCGATGCTACCCTCCTTAGTTTCTCAAGTTCATTATCCTTCACAATAGTATCTTGTATTAGAGCACAGCCCTCATTTTTCAGTGATGGATATAAAAACACTGGGTAAAATGCAGTTTCATCATCACACTAAACTCCTCCAAACTGAAGCATCTGACGCCTGGAGTGTTGAAGTGGAAAATGTGTGAAAGCTAATTAGAAGACCGCAGAGTGAAAACAGTGATGGGTGTTTTTTTAAACCATAGTATAGTTGTCAAAATGACATTGCCAATTAGTTTGCATGCCAAACCTATGTGGAGTCAGAGTTATTTATATAATGACATATCCAAGTTATAAAGTGGACGAGCTGCATGGTTGGCTGGTAGAGGGGAAAAAGCATTTAGTCGCTGGTCAGTGTTCATTTGGTGTGTATGAGGTTGTAGCAGGGTGTAACATGACAGCCTGTGTTGCCTGGTTACTCGATAGGAAAGTCTGTGTATTAACTGATTTGTCTTTAATTAAAGCATAGACAAATGTTTATGTACTAAAAAATCATTTGAAAACTTTTCTAAAAAGTTTGAAGCAAAGAGATCTATTGAGGTTCAAGAAGTAACAAGTTACAATATAAGCATGAGGTATTTAACAAAAGTAAAACCGTCCAATAAATCAAAGTAAAAGGTCCAATAATTCATCAAAAATATCAAATAATAAGAATCAAATATGCACTGCTTCATAAAAGCAGGTTTGATTTCTCCAAAGATGACAAACTAATATGATAAATAATCCATGTGTGTTTACTTTGTAGCCTGTTAATTAGACTGAATTCCCAATTAGTGTTCGCTTCCTTATTCAGTCTGGATTTGTTGACATTTGTCGTTGGCCCTTAGCTCATCATTAGTGGCTGAGGCTCTGCTTCTGCCCCAATTTCAGCCCAAGCAGAAGTGTCTCATAGGAGCCGTTCATTGTGTCATATTGATTGAGTTATTTCAGGACATTGGCATTTGAGTTTTTCTGTCTATAATTTCACATTATGTTTAAAAACAACAGTGTGGTAATCTCTTGTCTAGACACAGTATAGGAAGCTGTTTCAATCCTCTTTAGTTTGCATTTTCATTGTTTTTGTTAATTAATAGGATATATCTGTTTTTTAAATGGGACAGTATGTAGTCCTTCCATCCATTCAAATATCATTATTTTGTTTCCCTTGAAGCTAGTCTGTGGACATTGTTTCATTTCACTCTGAAGTTATTGAGGCCAATAAATGACCTTGTGTAAAAAAACTCAAAAGATTATCCAAAATGCAAAAACCAAAAATAAATGTCATGTTTTTTAACGTATGAACAGATGTAATTAGTGCTAAAAAGATTCAGTCCTTCAAACAAATGTTCAGTAACAAGCACAGATGCTCACATGGCATGTTATTAGTATCACAGGGACAGTGTGATGGCTGAATGCATTTTGGCAGCACAATGGGATCTGCAATAGCTCAACTGTAGTAAAGTCATGATTTATTCCTGAATATTCCCCTGCAATCGCATCAAAGCCTCAAACTCTGAACTGTTGGTTCTTCAGGTGTGCAGTGTGTTGCAAGAAGCAGTTCCTCTCTTATAATGAGCAGTGTGAAAGCAGGCAGATGATGGTGCATCTGCTAACGTCTAATTATCCACAAACACATATTCAGCTTGTTTTTGCTTGAATCACACTCTGACACATGAGCTGTGTTAGACACCATCTTCTGTCATTATGTACTCTGAGATATTCTGCATTCACACATCTGACTCCAAATCTGCTGCTATTGGCACATTGTCAGCAGTGATATTTCCTTTTTGCCTGCTTCACTCAGACCTATTTCTGGACGTGTTTTCCCAGGAGTCCCCGTGTTTGTAGTCACACTGCAGTCATTAGGAAGCCAAAATCACAAAGGGTTGAAAATGGGTTATTCCCACCGTGTGGCTTCATATTTTCAGCAGTGTGCCTGAAATAGTTGTCTCCTTTCCACAAGACTAAAGTCAACAGCCACTGCAGCAACCCTGTGAGGCTGCAACACTAATGATACATCAGAAAACAAAACTCATGGATGGATGAAAATTGAGACACAAGATTGCTTTTAGATCCTAATAATGTGAAGTATAGTTTGACTGTGGTGCCAGAGGAAATGGGTATCATATGGACTCTAATGGCGCATTTCCACTGCAGCGGGTAGCCCCGTTTAAGCGTCCTTAATCGTCCTCAAGCGGCCAGGCCAGTTTTGGTGGCCTTTCCATATAGCGTAGCACCGGCTAGTGGGTACTTTTTCCCTCTTTTTCCGGCCCCATAAAATCATGGTTCTATCAGGCCAGGGCCAGGGCTGAACTAGTGACGTCAACACTCTCGACTGCTGATTGGTCAGAGAGAATCGTCACAAGATCGCGCACGAGATCATCCCTAGCGTCGCATATATATATATATATATATATCTAGAAGCAAGCTTGCAGCATTTTTATACACAGCATTTTTAAATGAATCGCTTCCACATCCTCCATTGTTGTGTGTGTTTTGTGACATGTGTCGCATTGAAGATAACGCCACTGCAGTTTTACCCAGCGTCGCTCCGCCCAAAAAGCCCACCAAAAAGCCGATCGCCCCGCCTACACTGCGTTGCTACCCCAGGTCCTAAACTGTAATGGAAATGCGCCACGGCCTCGGGCGGCCAGCGAGGCAGCCCGAGGCCTGAGCGAGGACGCTTAGGGACGCTTAAACGGGGCTTCCCCGCTGCAGTGGAAATGTGCCATAAGACCGGGTAGCATTCTTTCTCAAAGGGCCATTTAATTGAACATTCAATAATTGTGGTGCGATTTCATTCTGGACCAATTTGACAAACATACATTATAGTGCCCTCGCGAAATTACCCGAGGTTCACTGTCCAGGCAAACAAGAGTAGACCATTGAGGTGTCTGATTACATTTGATCTATCTGGACTGGTATAATGAACACTTGAATTGCTCTCCTAATAAAGCAATTGAGGAGTTTTTTACCAAAAGATACACATATGATAATAAGGGAACATGTGAAAAGTACTTGCCCCAGCATTTACAGAGATAGTGGCTTAATTAAGATGATTGTATTGTCGTTGATCCATGGATTATTATAATTTGACTGTCAAATATTTAAGATAAACATTTCCTGTAGTCATTGTCCAAGTCCAAGATCTTCGGTCTGCTCTCATTGGAAGTGCCCCACTCTAAAGATGTTTTGAGATTGTATAATGTTCTGGGATGAATCAGTGCTCTATAATTAGACAGGGGATCAATGCTGATTTAAAAAAGAAAAGCGTTTATACCAGGGGAATTTAATGCTGCCATCACATTGAATCTGCAATCCATGATGCATCGAGTTCAGAGATTGTACAGCTCAGGTAGGCAGAGATTAAATTGGTCTGTTGTTGTTGCAGTATTTCAACAAAGTCTAAATACTCAGCATTTAAACTGCTTATGAAGAGTGAATAAATCCCTGAGCAAATTGTGAAGAGTGAGACAGACCTACATTCATTCTTATTAATTACACATGTAGATTTATTCTTTGTGAAATGCACCAGCAATGCAATGATGAAACACTCAACAATCCTCATTGAAATTCAATGTTCTTTCAGAAATGCATTTTCTCTGGACATCTAACACATTTTTTGTATCTGTATGTGATAACCGATAGACTTTAAACCTGGCTTGTGTTTAGCTAGGGAGTGGACCCTAGGAAGCACAGTACCAACTAGAGTTTGGATGAGCGGTTCACAAGAAAGGCAGCAGAATAGGAGGAAAAACAACAATCGGCTGAGCTGGCACTGCAACAGTTAATCTAAACCACATGTGTCAAACTCATGGCCCGGGGGCCAAATCAGGCCCTTGGTGGATTGAATTTCGGCCCGCAGGATAATTTGCAATCACTATTAGATCTGGCCCGCCGGTATATTGCACGCACACCTTCACTCCATCCTGAGGGTTTCCTCAGCAGAGCCTGAGCCCAAACATTGATGAACTTGCACCCAAGATGAGATGCCAAGTATCTGGCTTAGTGTGCATCACAGAGCAGCACACTGAGTTTAAATGGATGTTTCTTTCTGCATTTTTTCTCTCACGACAATAGGGCATGTTTGATTTTCTCTTTGAGGGAAATGTTTTTTTGAAGCTGTTGTTGGCCTGTGGAAAAATGTAATCATAAGAAATGACTCTGGAAAATCTACAGATAGAGCCATAAGAAATGAATGCAACGGATTATTTAATTTGTAATGTTGTTTTTATAGGCAATAATTTAAGTTTTGTTAGTTCCAGGTTTAATATGTGCTATAAGTTCATTTCAATAAGTTTTGCAATAAACATTGAACCAGTCCGGCCCTCCACTAGTACCCATTTTTTTTATTTTGGCCCACTGTGTATTTGAGTTTGATACCCCTGATCTAAACTAAGGGTATATTCCTTCAAAACATCAGTCAGCTAGTCCAGTGGTTCCCAAACTTTTTCAGTCGGGACCCCCATGGGTATTGGAAGTGTTTTTGGGACCCCCCATCCCGGTTCCCATCTATATTGGTAGGATTAATTGTATATTGTTGTAAAAACATTACATTATCTCTGCTAATAATAAGAAGATGCAAAGATCCAACTATAATTTTATATTTTATTACGGATTACACATGAACAAAAGTGCTTGTAATAGATACTGTGAATGAATTTGGCCTAATTAAAACTGGTTGGCCTTCTTCCCTGAGTAGTAGATTTTTAAATTCAAATTCAAAGGAAAATATATTAATTAACTACTATTTCTACTGCAGGTTGCAAACGATCATATCACTTTACCATTCCTATTCCACACTAGCTTATCAATGACTTGTGTGTGCTTGCTTTCCCTTGCAGATCTTCTCAAACCGGGACTGTTGTTTCGAGACTGCCCCTCTCAGTTCATTCTCAATGTTCAGCTTTGATCTGTATTTCGTTTTGATGGCAGCAACAGCAGAAAAAGCCTATCTCACACAAGTAGGATGTTGCAAAAGGCAGCATTATGCCCACAGCTCTCTGACCAATGAGATATTTTCGAGCAGTGTTTGTTTACAATTGAATAATAATACATTTGATTTATATAGGTGCACTTTAAAAACAACGTCATCTCAAGGTGCTTCACAAAGCTAAAAGGAGAAAATAATAAAATAAAAAAATCTTCCCGCGACCCACCCACAGTTTGAAAACCACTGAGCTAGTCGATTAGCATGCTTTATGTTTTTATTCACTTTTAAACTTTATTTATCCTAGCAAGTCATTAAGCGTAGATATTGCTGCAACATCAACCCTGTAACCTCTCCAAATTCTGTTGAAAATCATGCAAAATGCACTTTTTGATGTCTTTTAAACATAGATATTAGGGATGCGCCGATCGCCAATTTTGGGGCCGATCGCCGATCAGATCCAGTGGGCGGGGCCTATGGGGATCTTCCATTTAAAGTGATGTTTAAAACTCAGTTAATGGGGCTCATTGACTGGCGCATCCACAAACAACAATGGACAACAACCAACATAATTATTACATTCAAATGAAGTACATTATTCAAGTTTACATAAACTTTGGATAATAACACGGGAGAAATGAGTGGAAGCGCTCTCTTTTCCTCTCTCCCTCTCTCTCCTGACAGCCTGTCAGTATCTCATGCAGCTCACTGATCCAGTAATATAAGTGACCCGACAGTGAAGAATAAATATATTTATAACTAGTTTAGCTTGTTCCAGAGGTAGATAAAGTAGCTAAGTGTGTTAGGTCTAATTCTCGTGTGTTTCGCTCCGCTCACCGGTCCGTCACAGCGGGTGGAGCTGCAGGATTTCTGCTTCACACACGTTGCATAGCGCTATTTTATTGTTTTTTTCGGATACCTTTCTCACACACACACACACACACACACACACACACACCCACCCACTGTTAGTCCAACAACGCCCTTTGCTGGCGGCATATTCATTACAACAGATACCTATACACTCCCTAACCCAAACCCTACTGTTTATTTGTAGCTATCTATCTAAAGCCTACAAATAAAGTGTGAAATGTAGGCCTGGTATTATTGAGCGATATATATTGTACACACTGTTCTGCTTTCTGCACTGACCTCAGCAGCTGTTCTCACTGTAAACATCGCATCACAATAAAAGCATTTGTATCAAAAAAAGAAATAGCCTAACATCCAGGGGAGATGTGATTAGTGAGTAAACAAACGGTAGGCCCATTGTTGTGCCATTCATCCACGACCATCACCTCATGTTGCAGCATGATAATGCACGGCCCCATGTTGCAAGGATCTGTACACAATTCCTGGAGGCTGAAAACATCCCAGTTCTTGCATGGCCAGCATACTCACCGGACATGTCACCCATTGAGCATGTTTGGGATGCTCTGGATCGGCGTATACGACAGCGTGTTCCAGTTCCTGCCAATATCCAGCATCTTCGCACAGCCATTGAAGAGGAGTGGACCAACATTCCACAGGCCACAATCAACAACCTGATCAACTCTATGCGAAGGAGATGTGTTGCACTGTGTGAGGCAAATGGTGGTCACACCAGATACTGCCTGGTTTTCGGAGTTTGTGTTATTCTACATTTTGACACCAAGATTTTCTGATTTTACTGCAAATGTATATCGGTTATCGGTCTCCTTGATTACTAATAATCGGTATCGGCCTTGAAAAAGCCATATCGGTCGATCCCTAGTATTCACTCTCTGTCCTAAACGGCTTGTTGGAGCTCCTGCCCCCTCCCTGTGAGCCCAGTGTGCTCTGAATGGTCGGGACGTTGCGAGGCTCGCTGCTGCTGCAAGTCAATGGGAACTCCTTGTTAGTTAGCCAAGGGATCCGGAGGCCTGTACTACGAAGCCGGATTTTCGCTTAGCGGGCTAACTTCAGGGAAAACTCGGGGTTTCCGGTCCTACGACGCTGGTTCTCTTTTTAGCGGGCTAGATCTCCATGGTAACTTATGCTGAGCGGCTAACCTGGGGCCTGTACTACGAATCAGGATTTTCGTTTAGTAAGCTAACTTCAGGGATTTCCGGTCCTACGAAGCTGGTTCACTTTTTAGTGGGCTAGATAATTTATGCTGAGCGGCTAGCCTGCACCGGAGCAGGATAGGTTCCAGGATAAGAGATCAACTCAGTGAAAGCACCGCCTGCTGACCAATCAGAGCTCAGTGTGCGGAGGAAATACAGTTTAAACTGCCGTTGCATGAAAGACGGCTGGCCAAAATCCCCGACTGTGTGAACGTGAAAATGAATAGAATATCACCTCCCATCTTCAGAGCAGTCTGACTATTATAACTATTATTATACTAATATGTTAAGAAAGCTTAATTAAATATCTGCCACAACATAAGTAACCGGATCGAAGTAGCCTACAGTCCGCGGCACTGAGTGCAGACGTCGATGTGTCCCATCATTCATATCACATCATATCACAGATAAGGAGATATATGATACATTATGATGAGTCAGCTGAGCCGTATCTGGCCGTGCAACACTCACAGTGTCACATACTGTATGCAGAAGTATTTTTTTAAGCAACACATTAAGTTGACGAAACACTCGAGTCAAATGTAATTAAAGTCAGATCGTGTTTTAGACGGGCAGTGATATCATAAACCTGTTAATGTACGCATTCAAACACTTGTTCTGTTACCAGCTGTGTTCACCTTGCAGGTGCAGCTCTGTGGCTTTTATCCTGGATAAAGTGTTTAAGTCATGGATGTTTAAAGTTTAACTTCTTCATATTTGACTAATATTATAGTTGACTTTTCATTCAGGAAGTATGACGCTGCACTGTCAGTGCGCTTCTCCATGTTTGTGATTGGTCAAATGTTGCTAACCCCGCCCCTCTATGTGAACGTGCATCTAACTAGATAGGACACGGCTGGCTTGAGCGATCCACTTGATAACCCGTTAAGAGTTGTAATAAGTAACATTTTCCTGCACCCGGGTCCAGTGTCACGGAGCGTAAAGGAATGTGTTGCCTAGTATCTTTAGCTCATTGAGCATTCATCATGGAGATGAAGGAAGCACCAGACCAACATGTGGAACTAAAGACACACATCTCTTTGATAGTCGTGTCGATCTGATTTGTAGAGAGAAAGGATGCTTGAACCTTTTACCATAGACTTTTTTAAATAATAGTTTTAATCGCAAGAAAAAGGCATATAGAAAGAAAGGGGAATGGACTTAATTTAAATGTTTTACTTTAGGAACTGATTGGTCTATAAGTTGTGATCTTTTAGGCACACATGTTGAACACTTGATTCCTCCAGATTCAACAATGTATTGCTCTTCCTATTTTTGAATTATAATACATTACACAGTCAATATTTTGGGATTTAAACTGTGGCCTTGACAAAAACAAAATGGGTTTGATGGCCTCATCTTGTACTTGGCATATTTTACAGTTTGCTGTAAAAAAAATATATAGGTCAATTTTTCTTTTATTTCAAGTCCATTGGTAATGAAGATATGTCTTTGGTTGCAGACCTATTATTTTTGAGTGGCTGCATAAAAAGAGGATGAGCCAATGTATAGTGAGGACCATGTTCTATTATTAAACAATAAGGTGGGTGAAGTAATACAAGTAACAGGTGCATTTTTATGTAGCACGAGGCGCTGTGTTCAATGGAGAGCAGGAGGTTTTCCTGGCCTGGTTTGTAAGGCAAGGCAAGTTTATTTATATAGTAAGAATATTGTAAGAAACCTTGCACCCCTGTGTCCTGAAATAGAGCCTGACCTTTCCACAGAGACTGTTCAGTCAAAGCGGTGTGAGTCTGAGCACGATGCTGCTGTCTGTTTGTTTGTTTTGAAACCGGAGTCTTTAGGCTGACACGCACACACACACACACAGTTATTTCTGTGCTCTTTGCTTCTCTCAGCAGACAAACACAGCAGGCACACACGGATGGCTGAAGGCAAAGTTGAAGGTTTCCCATCGATTCATGAAAAGGCAGAATAGTTTAATATTTGAATGGTTTCTGTAGCTAAAAGTAAGCTGAAGTTATGGAGAGCTAAAGTATTTGCTGAAATAATAATAATAAGGGGAAGAATAAAGATTCAAAGAACTTATTATTATAAAATGTCTTTCACACTTGAACGTGCCCTTTATATCACCCAAATCTAGGAGGTTTTTATTTTTCCAACTTAATCAGCTTTAGATCTTTAGCGCATATTTTCCTTTGTATACATGCTTATATTTTTACCCTGCAATATCGTTTTTTTGTGCCACTTGTTGGCTGTTGAAACATATTGTAAAAATAGGAATGGCAGACCATACACTTTTAAGCCACAGAAGACAAATACTGTAATGCTTGTTATCAGGTGTATATCAGTATGTAGTGTCTCTACTGGGACATTACATTACATTGCATTTAGCTGACGCTTTTATCCAAAGCGACTTACAATAAGTACATACGACCAGGAAGACACAACCTTGATGAAAACAGAATCATATAAGTACATCAGGTTTCATAGAGCCAAACATTTCAAGTGCTACTCAACTGGCTATAGATAAGCCAGTCCTTTATTAGTATATAAGTGCTCTGTTAGTAATTCTATCGCTCGAAGTGGAGTCGAAAGAGATGAGTTTTCAGTCTGCGCCGGAAGATGTGCAGGCTTTCTGCCGTCCTGATGTCAATGGGGAGATCATTCCACCATCTTGGAGCCAGGATAGCAAACCCACGTGTTTTTGCTGATGGGAACTTGGGTCCCCCTCGCAGCGAGGATGCAGCGAGTCGTTTGGCTGATGCAGAGTGTAGTGCACGCGCTGGGGTGTACAGTTTAACCATGTCCTGGATGTAGGAAGGGCCAGATCCATTCGCAGCATGGTATCCAAGTACCAGTGTCTTGAAGTGGATTCTAGCAGTTACCGGGAGCCAGTGAAGTGAGCGGAGGAGCGGAGTGGTGTGGGAACATTTTGGAAGGTTGAAGACCAGACGAGCCGCTGCATTCTGGATGAGCTGCAGAGGTCGGATGGCACATGCAGGTAGACCAGCCAGGAGGGAGTTGCAGTAGTCTAGGCGTGAGGTGACGAGAGCCTGGACCAGAACATGTCTCCATGCTCCTCTTTTCTCATACTACCTGTGCTGCAGCACCTCTTTTCACCCTCTGTCTGAAACCAGAGCCCAGTCTGCTCTGATTGGTTAGCTGGCCGGCTCTGTTGTGATTGATTAAAACAGAGCGCGACGAGCACTAGCCAATAGAAGTGTGAGTGTAACATAGTGATGTCATTCATTATAAAGTGATGCAGTAGGGGAGAGGAACACAGGGATTGTAGCTTTTGCAGACCATTTGCATGCAACAACTTAGATAACAAACTACAGGAAAGGGAAACCCCAAAAAGCATGATAGGGTCCCTTTATAATAAAAAAACAAACAAAAATGATGCTTCCAAACACATCCAGCAGTTATGGAGCAAGATAATCATAATGACTTTTGTTTGTGTACAGCTGATGACTGCAAAGTCCGATATTGTCTCTCTTTGAGCTCCTTTGAGAAGTGAAACATCCGTCTCTTTAGCTGCTACATTGTCCACTGTTTCCCCAGCTAGTCTCTAACTCTGTCCGTGTGCTTCTCCCTGCCAAGTAAGTAGAGCACAGGGGCTTTTGACTGCGCTTCTGAAAACAGCGTAGTGCTGCAGACGATAATGTCCCCATGAGCCCACTGAGAGTCAGCCAGAATAAACAATGATTAACAATAAAGCTCTGTCTGTCCAAAGGGAGCTGCAGATTCAGCTAATCACTCTATGTAGGTTCATTACTATTTGCAAACTCTTTCAAATGTCTTTTTATGAATTTATTATAAAGAATATTGATTATTATTATTATATTGATAATGCTCATGTACTTTACATTGATTCCTGCCCCCTGCTGCATTGTGGGCCTCTGATAGCAGATGGAGTGAGTTATTGAGACTTCAATTTGACTGTAAATACTGTGCCCTCGGTCAGGCAGCCATGTTGGCAGAGCTCTGCTCTAAGGTCCCTTTCAGACAGAGCAGGTTAAATAAGAAGCGCAGCCTCATCTGTTGGCAGTGAGGCCGCGCTGCAGCACACACGGGGCTACAGTCTCAGGTGGTCCAGTGAAAGACTTCAGCTCTATTTCTATCTTTAGAGAATGGTTTTGAAGAATTAAAAAAAGATTTAAGTAAAGAATCGGCACTATTATATTATTGTTGTGATGTTAAAACTAACAAACACAAAACAAACTACAAAAGGTAATAAAAACAGTAGAAGAATCTTTTCATTTCTGCAGATTCATTTTATATTTATTCACAGGATTTTGTTCATAAACTGCTGATATGACTTGTAAAGGTTTTATTGCATTTGTGACCATGAGCGTTATCAACATCTACTCACACTTTGGACCGTACTACAACAAGTAATAACATCAGTAGAAGAATATTTGCATTTCTGCAGACTGATTTTACATTTATTTGCAGGATGTTGATAAATTGCTGATATCACTAATAAGGGTTTTATTGCATTTGTGACCATGAGCGTTATCAACATCTACTCACACTTTGGACCGTACTACAACAAGTAATAACATCAGTAGAAGAATATTTGCATTTCTGCAGACTGATTTTACATTTATTTGCAGGATGTTGATAAATTGCTGATATCACTAATAAGGGTTTTATTGCATTTGTGACCATGAGCGTTATCAACCGTGTGTGTGTGTGTGTGTGTGTGTGTGTGTGTGTGTGTGTGTGTTCTGCAGTGGTGTGTGTGTGTGTGTTCTGCAGTGGTGTGTGTGTGTGTGTTCTGCAGTGGTGTGTGTGTGTTCTGCAGTGATGTGTGTGTGTGTGTGTGTTCTGCAGTGATGTGTGTGTGTGTGTGTGTTCTGCAGTGATGTGTGTGTGTGTGTGTGTTCTGCAGTGATGTGTGTGTGTGTGTTCTGCAGTGATGAGTGTGTGTGTGTGTGTGTGTGTGTGTGTGTGTTCTGCAGTGATGAGTGTGTGTGTGTGTGTGTGTTCTGCAGTGATGTGTGTGTGTGTGTGTGTGTGTGTGTGTGTTCTGCAGTGATGAGTGTGTGTGTTCTGCAGTGATGAGTGTGTGTGTGTGTGTGTGTGTGTGTGTGTGTGTGTTCTGCAGTGATGAGTGTCTCACACGCTCCCGCGAGTCCACTACATTCTGCAGCGGTCTTTCAACTTTTACTTGCCTGAAATGTTTTTAAAACGGCCGGGAGAAAAACAGAAACAATACAACAGGAAGATTAGAGCGAAAGGGACAGGCAGTAGGAAAGCCAGATAAAGTATCAGCCGCACGGACGTGAGTGCTGCAGTGTGATGCACAATACATATGGGGGTTATTCCCTATCTTTATTCAAGAGCGTGGTCTTTAAATTTGAGAGCATACTTTATTGATTTCACGTTCAGAATATGTATTTCTTTCCCCCAAACTCTGTCCTCACACTCAAATAGTGCCTGCTTGCGCTTAGATTTGCTCTGCTTCTGCTCAAACCGTACGCTTGCACTCGGATATATTGCTGCTTACAGATTTGCTGAGTTCCAGCTTAAAACCTTCTCCTCGCACTCAGGCTGTTTCTGTGCGTCGTGAAATGTCTGCTCTCAGATTTCTTCTGTGCGCGCTTGGATCTTTTGTGCAACAACCCTGTCAAAATCCCTCTGTGGGGATTCCCCACAGTATTGAGTATGTAAGTCGCTTTGGATAAAAGCGTCTAACAAGTAACTAATGTAATGCGCTATAAATGCGGTTGCCAGGTCCACATTGGGTATACGTACGCCGGCTGGTGTTAAAAATCACCCAATAACCCAGCAATGTTAATGGTAATATCTTCTGTTATTTTCAGGCATTCAAAGGGAACAGAGGGGCATCCTATCAAGTCAGCCTCCACAAAAAAAAAAGTTAATCAGTTGCCAAGTGTTGGAGTTTATTTGTCTCTCAGTGTTTTACAACTGTTAATTTAAAAGTTTTTTAAAAATGTGTGTACATAGTTTTTGATCTAGTGACAAACTTAATGTTGCACTTTTGATAATTGTATAATTTAAATTTGATTTGTACTGTATATACTTGACTGCACTTCCCATGTTTCGTCTTTCTGCTTTGATCCTTATTTTTTCTGGGCAAGCTCAAAGGGAAGGTTGTTATGGTGAGAAACCTAATTGCTGTGATGCACTTTTATAATTAAATAAATAATTTCATTTTAAATTCATGGTGTGTTACATTCTTTGTTTATAACTGTAGATATTATGGAAAATCATGACATTTTTTGAGCTTGGGTCCCTTAGGACCACAACATTTCTGTTTTGGGTCTCATGCTGAAAAAGTTTGGGAACCCCTGCTGTAGAGTATCCACTGGAAGTGTGAATTGTTGAACTTTAGACATGAGGTGAGCAAACTGTCTCCATGTTGCTGCTGCAGCTTAAGGCCCCTACATACCAAGCCGACACCGAAGAACACGTCCCGATGGAACACGACTGTTGTGTCGCCTCACGTCTCCTGCGTCTTGGCCAACAGTCGCACTGGAACACACCGCAAAGACTTCAGCCGACAGCCAAGTAGCACATACGCACTGCGCATGCGTGAGTGGCAATAACTCTCCTTACCAGCAGGCGGCGCTAGTGTGTATTTGTCATTCAAAAGAGGCAACAACCGGAAGACAGACTGCGTGATACAAAATAAACTATTTAAGCATTGTGGCTGGCAACCTTAAAGTACTGCTGCTACCACATTCCATGCATCAGTAATTATAATCCAAGATTATATTACTATACAACATCATAACACTGAAAGGCAAATGATGTATCATCATGTACATCTGTATCTTCTGACTTTTATTGTAGTATAGCTAATTGTATCCTCATTCTAATGTGATATCTAATGGCTGTAGTTTGAAGGTACAAAATAAAGTTTTGTATTTTGCAGTAGCGGTAAAAAGTATTATCAAATGTAGAACTGTACAATGGAAACAATCGACTAAAATACAATAAGATAAAAATAGTAGTAAGTAATAGGCCGCCTACAATAAAAAAAAAATAGCCACATCGTCCAGGGTCCTGTCCATTAAATACTTGAAGAAGCTATTGTCCACCTCATGCAGGAAGTGTGGCAGCAAATTACGTGGCAACTGAGTTGGTCTTCGGTTTCTTCATTCCAGATCGCCATGATATAAAATAAATTATTGCGTCCAGGTGAGATGAAAATGAAAAATAATAGCCCTCTGTGTGTACCTTCTTCACTTCCGTTTCGCTTCTCATGCACTGATTCACTAAGCTGAACAGCCAATCGGAGTGATTTCTTTTGCCGACAGCTCTCCGATTCGACATGTTGAATCGGGGGCGGAAGGTGTCGGCACGGCCGAAAAGACACAACGGTGCGGGACACACCAATCTGAGTAGGTCAACACGACGCTCAACGACGGCCCCACATCTATCGACGGCCTGGTGTGTAGGGGCCTTTAAAGTGAAACCTCAGCAGTTAATGAGCAAACGTCTGATGTGTTTTGATGTTTTTTCCTTTCAGAGAACCAGGAGCCCTCGCCGCCGACTAGGGCCCAGATCAAATATGGTGAGATTAAATGTGACGCACACACTCACAATCATCTATGTTTTGGAAATAAACCACAACCTGAAACTCCTCCATGAGTATTTCTATGTCAGCAGTTCTGTTTTCCTTAAACACTTTGACTAGTTGATCTCTAAGTTTTAAGATATATAAGATATCATTCTATCATTAGGCGCATTCACACCACAGTACTTTTCCCACAAAGGTTCATGAGAACTTAGTTCATGAGAACTCTTGTCGCGTTCACACCAAAAAGAGCCGGAACTAAAATTTGTTCATGAGAACCTTTTTACCCCCACAAAAGTCCCTGCTAGAGAGCAGGGACTTTCGAGCGGCTCTTTTGTGAGAAAAGAGCTATATTTCTGATTGGCTGGCTAATGGGAGTCCCAGCAGCTTCTACTGAAGCCAGTCCCCAACTCCGGGAACTTCCGGCCGGGGACTTTGGGCGGCAGTATACGCCGTGAAGTGGTTTGCGGCCTGCCAGTAAACCCAAAGCAGAAGAAGAAGTGACGTCAGCAGCTTCATTTGCCTAATCCTCCCCCAGGGACTTATTCCAGTGTGAACGCGATCTGTACTTATAAAGAGTTCTCATGAACTAAGAACTAAAGAGTTCTCATGAACCTTTGTGGGAAAAGTACTGCGGTGTGAATACGCCTATATACCAGTTTGTACTGTAAAGTCTGAACTTCGGTGGTACCCTCGGTTCAATAACTGACCTCAACATCAGACTTATCATTTTAAGGCAGAGCTCGCAAGAAAAAAAGCTATTTTCAAACGATATTTATCCACAGGGGGAAACTATTGAGACCACCAGGGGTCATGTGGAGTAGGTCATTATTAAAAAGGGTGAAATCCTCGTGCCCTAGAGATTACTAAACAAAGAGAACCGAAACAAAAAGAGTTGGATTTGTTGTGTAAACTGATGAAATCTTATAATCCATTATTGGATATTCATAATATGGCTTTCAAAATAAAAGTATTGATTTATAAGTATTATTTGTGTAGTGTTTATGTAATAAACATGCTATATCAGGAACCGTAAATATAAACATAGACTAATAAGTGATAGAATAAAGAAAATGCTATATTATCCTGTATGCTCTATTAAAAGCCATAGAGCGACAGCATTGTACAAACTCTTTTCCACAATAGAAGCATGCATACATTCGTCATATCATCAGCCTGAGCTGTACTTTGTTAAGTGCTTATTATCTGATAAAGTTAAAGCTAATATGCTTAGATGGTGAACATGATATGAACCTGCTAGACATCTCAATGTGAGCATGTTTGCACGCTGACAATAAGTCCAAGCTCACAGAGCAGCTGGCTTTGATTCTCCAAACTCTACTACTTCCCCTCATTAAGTATGCAATACTGTTCAGCCCGGTGTGTTCTGTTTATTCATATACTTTGCATGTATTGACCTCATACAATTCAACACTTCAATAATCTAAAAGGCTTTAAGACGTTCACCTCTTCAAAACGTACTTAAAAGTTATCAAAACTGTCATCCTCTTCCTGATTTTAAAAATAGTTAAACACAATTTCCTTCAAATATGTTTGAAGTGAACTCATGTGTTAGTGTTAGAAACAGCACATTAAGCTGAAGGATGAACATGATTTCTGCAGTTCCCTGATGGCAACGTTCTGTGTTAATCCTTCTTCCTGTTTCTCTGCAGTTTTGTTCCACAACTGTATCCCCTTTATTGGATTTGGCTTCCTTGATAATGCCATCATGATCGCAGCAGTAAGTGCCTTTTTTATTTACACAATGATGAAGCTTATTTTTGACTGTAATGAATTGCCTTCATGATTGACAAATGCAAGTCTCCGTCGATGATGGATCTTCTTCTCTCTACCTGTATTCTTTCTAAAACTCTAACTCTGATGAGACCACCCCTCACTCTCTCCTCTCCTCCAGGGAACACAGATTGAACTCTCTATCGGAGTCACTCTCGGGATCTCCACCATGGCTGGTAAGAACATGTAGAGAATCTGTAGTCGGGTCACCGTGAAATTTAAAATTGAGTTTATTATCTTGTCCCAAATTCCATATGTTGGTCAAAAGATTTAATCGATAATAATTAAAGTCATTTCTAAATAAAAAAGCCAAACATTCTTTAGTTCCATCTTCTCAAATATATTTGTTTTCTCTTCAAAACATTGAAAAGTGACCTTTTATAAAAACATGTTGTTCACCATAAACCCCTGCTTTTGCTTTCATTCAGTATGGAGGTAGATTTGCCTCAGTATTATTTGTGTGAACAGGTCACAAATCTGTCTTTAAATGTGTCATCGGTGATTACTTTCCACAAATGCAAAAAATGATTTGTAAACAAAAAATATTTGGCTTATGAATTGTATTATAGTTTGCTGTATCTAGCCTTAGGGTACAGCAAACTCATCCTTATGGCTACCCGTCATGTATTGGTTTAGGTAGGTGAAGTTACAAAGCATCAGTTGTAATTTATGAACTATTCAGATCTCTGTCAAACTAAGCCCAATTCAGTTAAGTTGTGATAGGTGAATTACACATTTAGATACAGAATGTCTATCACACAAGATGCACTGTGGCTCCATAATTCAGGCTGTAAGTCACAGCATATTCTAGAAGCGATGCCTCCTCTTCCATCAGCCATCACTAAAGCCATGTTTCTACTTCTAAAGCTTGGCTGATGCCACCAGTTGTATAAAGTTGCACTGAAGAATCTTCTTGAAACTCCTCAGCTCTCCTGGGCACCGCAGCAGTTTCTTGCACACCGCCTGCTACCATCATGGCTGCTGTTCTGGGTCTCAGGTCAAGTCTTTATTAGGCTGTGAAAACCATAAAGGCACTGGTGCTCGTCTTCTCCCTTTTGCTCAACACTAGATTATTCTGTTTCCATGGATACTTGGCTCCAATTTCCTCTGCAAAGTGCAAATGGGGAAAAAAGGCTCTAGATCAATAGCCCGTCTTTATCCATCCCGGCGCTGCTTCATATTTGTGTCATCATCATCCAGCCTGCAGTGATGCTCAACGACTGATTTGAGAGCAGACCTTTTCTAGCTTTTAACTCTGACTCCTGTGTCATCATCAGCACTTTACTGCCATATGCAATCAGTCAGAGGTGCTGGTGAAATGAGGTTGTGAGATTGTATCGCTCTTTCACTTTTCCATCTCACTTCTTTGAGGGAACTTGGACTGAAAACTTCCATCTGGAGCTTTAGTTCCTGCTGGAAACTCTGCTAGCATCCAGTGCTAAGCACCGTTGCTTTTGGTGCCTCCAGAGATCCACTCAAAACAAACACATGCGTAACACCTTAAAGGGGACCTATCAAGCAAAATGCACTTTTATACATGAATATGTGTCCCCGGTGTGTCAGGGAACTCACCAAGTGTCAGAAAACACAACCCTCTCTCTTTTCCTCCATACCCAAATCTCTAAAAACGGGGCTGCAACGGATTTGATTATTATTTGAATTTTTCTGACATCAGAAAAGGGGTGCTCCGCCTATATGGGCAACTCTCCACCTATCAGGGGAATGAGAGACCGCTCTAAAGCGCTGGAGACGCTGTAGTGCATATGCCAGGCCTGTAAGTGGCGCTGTAGTCTGCCACAAAAGCAGAATCAGCCCTTGCAAAAACAGGGCTGGAAAAGAGCAAATAGAGCGAAATGAGGCATGGCTAAAATGCAGGATCTGTTTGGTATTTTGAAAAAAAAACTTCACAGACATGTTTTATATAGGTCTGGCTCTACAATATATGTTTCAAATATAACATGATAGGTCCACTTTAAGTTGAACTAACCGTGAACAAATGTCATTTCTACCGCATTGTCAGCCATCCACTGTGAAAATCCAAGCCGCAGTGTGAATTATTCACAAGCGTTGTCGATGTTATACATCTGAAGCTCGTTCTGCTGACAGTCTTAACGTGAAGGCAGATGAAAAAGGAGCTGACTGGTGTCTTGGAGGGTTTCCAAAGGTGCTCTTTTATCTGTGAACATGTAAACACCTTCTCTCACTCCTACTGCTCTCATCTTGCATTGTGCTGCCACAGTCTATTGTTTGAACTTCTCTCTCTCTGCTTTTCATCTTCTTGCATATACGCATTTATGTGGGCCCTTTGGCACAGCACATTTTTAGGTACAAACACTTCTTCGTGTGGGTGAGTTTCTTAAATGTTGCTGAAACGTGGGCATTGCATGGACAACACAGACTCTAGAGGTGGATAATAGCCTAAATATCAGCCATTTATTTGTAGATTTAACTTCAATTACTCCTTGAATCTTTTTTCAGGCACCTGCACAATGGCAACAGACTAATGCAAGTAGGCCAGACATCCTTTTCTCTTTAGACGTCCCCTCTTCCTGGGGGACCCTGATGCTTTTCTAGGCCTGGTGGGATATTTCCCAGCTCCCCTCCCGGTTTGACTTTCTTTGGAAACCATCTCAAGATAGTTATCCAGGATGCATCCTGATCAGATGTCTGAACCATCATAACTGGCTCCTTTCATTGTTACCGAGTAGTAGGTGTAACCCGAGCTAATAGAGTGGTGCAGCTAGCAAAGCAAGGGCTCCCTTGACAACAAAAACTCAATAGTATTTTTTCATTAGATTTCTAAGTATCATATCAAATAAGATCTGTGGCAAACACACGTTTATGATACTTGCATGTTTTGTTGGCATCACCACTTTTAGGATTTTTGAAGCGTAAATGCAATCGGCAGTAATAAAAAGCTAAGTTATAAATGAATTGCACCACATTAGTAATGATTTACTAATTTATGCCAACAAGTAAAGACATTTTTCTTATTTCAGGCATCCAAACAAAACACATTCAAAACATCTAGACTCTCATGAGGGAGCCCAGAAGTGCTTACATGCTAACTCATATCCAGGCTTTAGGACTCATTCCTGCACCACTCTATTAGGATGTTCTTAAAAATATTTCCTAAAGCACCATTATACTAGTTTCTGTATATTTGCGATTTAGCGCCCCAACAGTTACAGAGTGGATGAATTGATGCACCACTTTAGAATATGTGGACAGATCTAACATTACACCTGCATTTTTTTTATGAAACCATTAGAATAGCTAATGAGTGGTTATCTTTGCTAACACAGCCAAACATCAAGCAATTGCCACAACACAAGACAAAGCCAGCCAATATTGTTATGTGCATTATTTATCCGTCACTATGTGTGTGTTCATCACAGAACAGCAGACATCAGAGTGTTCCCTCTTTGTGTTTGTGCAGCTGCTGCGTGGGGGAACCTGATTTCAGATCTGGCCGGTCTCGGGTGAGCAGCATTATGAACGCTCTGATGTGTGATTTGTTAAGGTAGATGTGTGACGTCTTTTGAAGGAAGGTGCTTCAAGGTACAGTCTGTGTTTGCTGCATTTTCATTAAAAGAATGAACTGAGGTTTCTTTGCTCTTGTTTAATCAGGTGGGATTTGAGTTGTTACTACTTATAGTTTTTCATCTCATCTGCTGCTCTATCTTTACACATATTAATGCTTGAGTTTATTTTATTTTTATACTTTGTTGTTTTGTCTCCAGGAGAACAACTTTGTTTTCCACCTTAAACCCGAGGACTTTTTTAAGCTACATTTTAACGGTAGCTTTAATTTCTGCAAACGGTTTCAAATGAGGGAAATGATTGGAATGTTGGGATGGTTCATGATTTTTGTCAATAACTCTCTACACAAATAAACTAACCCAAATATGTGTGCATGCAGTCTTGCAGGTTATGTGGAGGTTCTGGCAACCAAATTTGGGATGCAGGGTCCAGAACTGACGCCCAAACAGGCGGACATGTGGCAGACCAGGGTCAGCTCGCACATGGTGAGAAACTGATTCATTTATAGCAGCTAAATAACATCTAACGCATGTATTTTAACTGAATTAAAAATGTTCCATGAGAAATAGTTATACAAATATTTGTCTGAATATATTTTTCACGGGGAAAGAAAAATCTAAATTTGAGAAGGTCAGACAATTGCAATATGTGCATCTCTAATTTGATGACTTCAACACAAAGCCAACAATTAGGAGATAACTACAAGGAACAAGTTAGTCGTGTTAAATGGGATAACATGGAACAAAGGTCCCGTGCTGGAGTTGAAGGGCTGATATTGCAGTTTAACCTCAAAGGCAGTGTGCTCCGATTTGTTTCTTCTGTGAGGCACATCAGAGGAAATGTTTTAAAAGGAGAATCCACAGGTACGAAAAGAGAGAATTTGAAAAGCGGAGTAAGATCAAAGCTATCAAAAACTCATGTGGAGATAACTTCAAAGTTAGCAGCCCTGCAAATGACTCTATTCTGCACACTGAAACATGTCTCTGGAGCTGATGCGCTTCTCCTCTGTAGCATAGCTATCTAAGATGCTAACAGGCTGCTCTGACATGTAATACATCAATTTTATTCTAGGTCTGTGGGTGAAGGTTATTTTGACTCAATATGATGATATCATTTCCTCCTGCAGGGTAAAGCCATCGGAGTGTCCATCGGCTGTATCTTGGGGATGTTCCCGCTGTTCTTCCTGGATGATGATGAGGACAAAGAGAAAGCACATCCCCGCATAGACACAGTGTCACCGGCTTCATAACCAGCCACTACACTGCACACTTACAGACTGGATACTGCTGATGTCAACTTTAAAAAAAGAACAAGTATTTACAGCTGGATGTTTCTCTGTCTTCCTGCTCAGGCGGCGTTCACACCTCTTCAGTCTGTAAACCATTGCAAGCTGTTTGTGTTGGCTGATGAGATTCAGTTCACAAGCCCTTGTAGCTTCTTCCTAACACCATGCTGTGTTCACTGTCTGCTCAATCAACACATGCCATCTGTTAACTCAACATGTCAATACAATGGGTATTCTCTCATTTCAATTCAAACGTTTGACATGTTGAGGGACAGACGCTCCAGGGACCCATCATCCATTCTTCTTTTTCACCATGAGAAAACAAGCTTTTATTGAAAAGGAACAACCTTTTATTTATTTGTGAGGGTCCACATAATGTTAGTAGACACTTTCAATAATAATATTGAATGAGCCCGTCTCAAGCACTTTTCAAATCTTCTTTTCTTAAACAAATATATTATGTAGTCACAATCACATATCTGATTCAGGTCTGTTTGATCTGCACAGCATAGCACTCTGTCCTCAGACCCCTCAGCCAATAAGGAAAGTCCATCCCCAGTACTAACAAATGCATCACTTTTAGTGGACGCTGCGAAACCGCTTAAACTACATTCAGCCTGTTTTTGTTCTTATCCAATCATTACGAAGTCAAACATTTTCCCCATTAGTTACTTAAAGACATGGTGGAAATGAATCTGATGAGTCTCAGCGTGGATTCATGCTCTCTCGTCAGCAAATACTTTAATTACACGTGTGCCAACAAACTCAATTAAATACAGTTTCCTCGTCAATAACAGGGCCACCAGCTAACTTTTTAGCACCGCAGCAATCTCATGTAAACTTAGATTCTTGCATGCAGTGTAGTACTGTGTGTACACATTCTAATTGGTGAAAACGCCACCACTTACCGGATCAGTGCTCTACATTGGCAGATTCCTCAGTATATGAATCCATATCAAGGGGGAGGAGTTACCGATGCAGAACGCTTCAGCCTTCTTAGTCCCAGCCTGAGATCCATTAACTGGAACCTTTGTCCCCTGTTGTTAAGAGCAATCGATAGTGTAGATTAGAAGCTCATTTATTCTTAGAAATGAAAATATTTGGTTGTCATTGGAAACCAATGTGTATTAAGTCCCAGTTTTTGACACAGATCAAATAGCTTTTGTGAACGCTGCCTGCGCGGATCTCAGGATGGGAAATGCTCACAACACCTGCACACTACAGCTGGTTCAAATATCAGCTTCAGCAGGTTCATAATAATATTCTTTATTAGACCCCCTCCTCTTGTCCACAGAGGGGTGTGAGTTGCCATCACACAAACATCCAGGTGTGAGGGGTCCCATCCTGACGGTAGAAACATGCAGCATGTTCAGGAACACTACTTCATGTTCAACAGACAACCTGAGGCTCGTGTCCTTTTTATTTTGAACTAACTTGTAAAGCAGGACATGGAATATGTTGGGACACTTTATACACAAACCATTTTGGGTCAAAAAAGGAAAGCGTTTCTCAACGTTCAGTGCCCACTGCTACCTCGATGGGAATATGTGTCTGTGTTTTGCATGAAGAACTGATGTAGCTCTATAATCAGATGTTTCCTCGTCAGATGGTTTTTAATATGCTGGAATATCTTCAAATGTCTTGTACCGGTTGAAGGAGGATCAGTGGCGACGCTCTGAAACTGAAGTTGCTCATTTCAGTTTTGGGCTTTACTCTTTGTTTTCCAAGGTCTTCTTTGTATCTCTGCTTTTCTTTCCGCTCCGCTCCATCTTGTCTCTTAAGGATGCTTGATTTGTATCCAGCCATCTGTGTAACGCTTCTCTTCTTAGGTTTCTGCTCCATCAGACTCGTAGCTGCAGATGGTTGGATTTGCCACAAACAATAAGAGCGTGCAGTTCTACAGCTCAGACCTTGTCTTTTTAAAATGTGTAATCCCTCTCTCTATTTGCTTCTCTCTCACTCCTTCTCTCTCGCTCCAGCTTCCTGCTCATATTCAAGGTGCTTTTTGTAAATACACTGAATCCAATTGATCCTTTTGCTGGCTGCATCTGAAAGCGATGCCTATTCACTCCTTATTTCAATTTTGTAATGGTGCAAACAAATGTTCTAAGTAATTGCCTAAAATACAAGAATCTTACATTCTAAATACTCACATTTTAGAATGGCACTACTTAGGATTCTTTATGTAATATGTATGCACTATAATTTGCTCTAAAAATATCCCACAATGCATCAAAATAGTCCACGGCAATTATTTTTTGATGATCCTAAATAGCAAAGCCTAACATTCGATAGATGCTTAAATAACATTTCTCCCACACTACTGCTGATGCATAATGTTTTATTGTCCCAGAAATGAATGTTAAAATGCGTCGCTTTCCCCCAGTATTCCTGATTTCTACATATTCAAAAGGAGAGAAATACTGCTTATTAGTTTACAAAAACATATCAACTATAGTTATATTGTTGCACACAATTGTATAATCATTTAAGAGCAGTAACATTGTGGTGTTGCTAATGGGAAAATATGTATTTATTTGTTGCCTTATTTCCTCTTTGCGTCTCTGCAGTTGCAACAGTAACATGAAGGGTTAACCATCAGTGACTGAGGGAGGGCTTTCAGACTCACACCACACGTTGTTTCTATGAACCCTCAGCTGCCTTTGACACTAGCAGAGTACACCGGTCAGGAGGAAGGACAGCAGGAGTTATGTTAATGCCTTGAAAGGTTTGAGAAATGCCTAAACGCTAAAATGTTGTGATATTGATTGTGATGCAGGGAGGAGACGTGTTCATCTTCAGAGGGATGAGGACACAAAGGAATGAAGTGCAGGAGATGATAAGGAATGTTGGGAAATCATGGAACCTCTGAGTTCAGACTGACTGGAGACAGAAATGTTTAAAAAATATTGTAATGAGTGTTTGGATTCCATATTTAACTTGTCTTTGGTTTTACTGTAAAAGCCGCGAGGGAGTTTGAAGAGATTTATCGAGCGGAACAAGAAGCAATATCTGTTTGAATCATGTGCTAAATAAGGAGTAACTAATTAATAATCAATGTTCTCAGACACATGAACTTGAATGTTTTTGTATCATCTCATGTTTATATCACGTCGTGTAATGTTTTCTAACAGGATGTTCAGGCCTGTGGAGAACACATTTGATTGTTTTGTATTCCTCTAGAGATTTTGAAGCATATGAACAAAGTATAACCTCTTCATGAATGCTGTGTTGTGCTGCCATCTGTGGACCAGCAGCTGTGCACTGATACGTGCATGTACTCCAGTCATGTGGAAGGACTGATTATACAGTATGCATTAACATAATGTGCAATTTAAACTCACGTAATAAATTTAGGAGTGTTACCTCTGACTCTGCAGGTTGTGCTGAAGCTCTGTTTGTCTTCTCATTCGTCGCTGAAGTGCCCTCCAGCAAGGCATCGGAACTCACTAAGGAAGGCTGAGGGCAGCAGATCTGAGGTCAGATTGTGTACGACTGTCACAGAACACACATGCACAGTAATGCATGTTAAAGTGGACCTATCATGCTGTTTTTAGGCAATAGCGTAGGTCTCATATATAAAAAACATGTCTGTGAAGTGTTTTGCCCAAAATACCAAACAGATCATTCTAGCCACGCCTCATATCCCTCTATTTCACTCCCTGTTTCAAAAGTGCTGATTTGGGTATAAAGCTTAAACAAAATAACAATTAAAAGAGGAGGGGGCTGAGCTCATGCGGGACCCGGCAGCTACTGTCTAAACTAAATACTGCAGTGATGAAACGCCATATCATGGATTATCAAGGATTCTCTCTGAAACAGTTTGGAGCTCAAATGCTTTCTCTTGCCGGTTATTCCACAAGGTGAGTTCCTTTTTTATTTCCTGCTTCTTCACACACATGCTCTCCGGTACAGGTTAGCTCTGAGTGTTAGCGATGCTAATGTAAACATGCACTGACCATATTACGTCCAAAACAGTCGGGCATGGTTTCTGATAGCAACGTTTCTGATGCCGTGGGTCCACATTTCCGATATTGCGTTATATTGGACGCAAATCTGGATCAGCTCCGTTGTTCCCCCGTTTTTATAGATTTGGGTACGGAGGAAAAGAGGGTTTTAATTTCTGACGCTGCGTGAGAACCCCGACACACCGGGGACACATTTATGTATACAATACATCAAAAAGTGCATTTTGCATGATAGGTCCCCTTTAAAGACTCTGAAAGGTTTTCTTGATCAGCTCCTTACTTTAAATGATGGGATCAGAACCTGGTTTAAACATATTAGTAATTAGCTTCGGTGTTTGGTGGTGCCAACTGTCATGGCCTGTCTTGCCATGTCCTCGACCCCTGCTGCAGCCACGACCACCATCAAAGCCGCCGCAGCCACGACCACCACTTTGACCAGTGGAGCCATGCATGGCCTTCTGGTTTCTATGCAACATAGTTTTGGCCATAGCACGCGTGATCACACAGGAGGACGTGACTTCTGGCACCACTGTAGAGCTCTCCTCAAACCCAGACTCAATCAGACCAGCAGTCACTAAACATGCCGGGAGAACATCAGTCCAGACTCTGCTACCTGCCAAACCGTTGCCCAGAATAAAATGTATCCCCTCGATTGGCAAAGTTGGACGTACACCAACAGCTATTTCACCTTTAACAAGGTCACAGTCAATATAAACCTTATGAACAGGAATAGGAAGAACTTTTAATCCCATCCCCCAACTCAGAACTGTGTCACTTTCATCAGACAACGGCAAAACAGAATCAACAATAAAGGAGTCAAATGCCCCGGTGTCCCTCAAGATTTTAACTGGAACTCTGACATCGCTACCTAACAATGACACAGAGCCATCTCTTATGAAAGGGGCATACGATGCCAAAACACCTGATCCACATGAGTGGGCTGGAAGCACTTCGGCAACACAGCAGCTTTTCACAGGAGCAGCAAATGCAACAGGCCCAACAAAACATCTTCCTCCTTCAGATTTTGCTCTAAGCGCAGGACATTCTTCCTTCCAATGGCCTTTTTCACGACAGTACTGGCAATTATCATTATTAACCATGTTGTCCATATCAGATTTGACCAAACCCAATATCCTTTCTATTTCCATCCCAAACAGTTAGTGCCCCAGAGTGCCCTCCGACCCTGCTCTTATGAAGCAACACAAACTCATCAGCTGCCACAGCAGCTCCAGCCGCGGAAGTTACCTTGTGTTCTGTTATGTAAGTAGCAATCCTGTCAGGAAGAATATTTTTGAACTGTTCCAAAAGTTCACACAAATCGTCAAAAGAAGCGATTTCGAGAGCAGTTAACCAACGCTTAAAATGAACCGACAAATCCCTCGCCATCTCCACATATGTTTGACCTTGTTTCTGCTCAAAGGACCTAAAACGATGTCGATAGGCCTCTGGCACCAGTTCATATGCTCTAAGCACCGCCGATTTTATTTTACTATAGCTAGAGCTATCCTCAAGACATAAGGAGGAATATGCTGACTGTGCGCTTCCTGTGAGAACACACTGAAGCATCAGAGCGCAGTCCGCATCAGGCCAATCTCTAGCCCTAGCTACACGTTCAAATAATAAAAAAAACGCAAGCGCAGGTTATTAACATTAAAAGGATGAGACCTGGGCACCTGTTCATCCTGCGCTGCCCCTGAACAGACAGACGACGTCCCTCCTCCAACTCTATCGTGGCTTTCTCAGATTCCTGTCGCATCCGCTCCACTGCGATTTCCTTTTAAATTCCCAACGCATACTTTACTCTGTCATGTTCCCATTTTATTTTTGTCATGTTCCTGCTGCAACAACAACATTTGCTTCTGCTGCTCAAAAGAAAGTGCACTAGCCTGAACAAGAGGTTTTTAACAAAACCCCCTCTTCCTTTGCAGCAAACACTCCTGTCTCACTTAATGTCGACACTATAGAGTCTTTAATGTTCTCTTTCATCCTTCTTTCACCGACAATAGTCACAGAGATGCTCAGCAATCAAGAGCAGCTGCTCTCTTGAAAAAGTGCCAAGAGACTCCTGAGACGGAGCTTCAATAAATGCCTCTACGTCAGCCATATTCAATTAGACCGAGCCCTCACCGGAACACAACACCGGACCTTTACGCCGAGAGAAGAAAAAAAAACGGACCGGCACCACAACGTTTGTTATGCGTCCAAAGTGGAACAACACTAACTTTTTGATAGGAGTTTCCCCACTATCTGTTACCATCCCACTGACTAATCTCCTCCCTAGTCTTCATGCACTTACTTGTGGTGGGTATTTATGCACTGGAGACCGCTGGTACAGCAAAGCGACTAGCAGGCTAGCAACACTACTGAAACCACGGCCATGCTCCCAAGCCGAAGCTTCAACCACTTTCTCCGCAACGCTACACACCCCGCTCAACAATCCCAAGGGAACCGCCGCTTAACCTGCCAGGGAGAACTCCGCACCGCTCCACATACAACGCACCCGTGTCAACGAGAGAGAAAGGAAAACACAAAGCAAACAGCTGACCACGGCTAAGAACAACTGGTAAACCCTGTAATACAAAACAAATCAAAGCCTCAGAAAGTAATCTAATCAGTCCCCAAACAACGATCTGAAATCTAATGTCCTTCCCACAATGAGCCGAAACAAAGAAACCGGCCGCACTGCAAATGCGCTCCCAACAAACTGTATACACGCGCACCAACTCCCAACACAAATGTTACCTATCCGTTGCTATATCACAGATAAAAGAAGTGGACGAGCCCCATCTGTCATGGCCTGGCTCTTGGCCATAATAAAAAAACGTGGGAAGGACAAGAATAGGTATAGAAAAGGTATTTATTTGGCAAAACTCCATGTGGCCAAAAAACAAACAAAAGGGCAAGGCACAAAAAGAATAAGCGACGCTGCTATCCGAGGTCCGGTCCTCTGGGGGGGGAGAGAGATCGAGGCTCTGGCTCAGGCCTCTAATCCTCCGGTGGCACTCCGGTGCCAGCCGTCAGGTGGCCTCAATCAGTGCGGGCACAAGCAGAGGAGAAACATTAAAGGGCCATACACACCACAGGAGCCCAAAGCAGGGGTCGTCACACCAACATAAACACCTTAAAAGGAAATAAATGTTAAGAGAAAAAATAGAACAATTACAAAAACTATTTAATATTAACAATTAAAGAGAAATATTTACAAAGAATATAAATTAAAAAGTGAGATTATGACAAAATACAGAATATTATATTTCTAAGTGGAGGGCTGTACCGGTGTGTACATTTCATAACTACTCTGCTTTATGTTTTGTGCATTTATTATTTGAAATGTCGTATTAATCTAATACTTAAATCATATACTAATTACTGCTGGTGTTTTTTAAAATGTGCTTACTATTAATCTAATCTTCTCAAATTGTGCTGATGAAGTGTTTTAGATTTGCGTGTCAAAAACAGCATTTAATACTAACTTCAGGTTTTCTTCACACTAAAAGGGAAACTTCACCACAACATCACAAATAGATGTTGCTCTTTCTTACCTGTAGTTCTATTCATGTATATACTGTGTTTAATGTGAGTAACAGAGTGTTGGAGATATTGGAGGTCTGCTCTCTCTCTCATCAAAAATGTAATTTGGCTTGTGGTGCACAAATAGCGCAGAAAATGATTATGAAAAGCCAAATAACTTCTCAGAACTTCATTTAGGAGCTGTTTACGTATAAGTACATCTACCATCCTCATCACTGCGCAGAAGGATGTGCTCCAACACCAAAACAATCCACATAAAGAAAAGCACTAAAGCTACTATCAGAGGAAACATCTGTGTTTGATTTCAGGTTGAAGTGTCCCTTTAACCTTCAGTTTCTGTTTCTTCAGTCATGACTTTCTTAGTGACCTTTGCTAAAATATACTTTATGATAGTATTGCTGATGTGATAGCCACGGTTTGGTTACTGTTTCCAACATCATTCTGCTTATTGAGGCTCTACAGAAGTTGCAACAAAATAATCAGTATTGTGCAACTCGATTTTGACAGGATAACAACTGGTGACTTCTAGAATTGTGAGTAACATTCTGTTTTTAGACTTCTCTGTTTCAGTGTGTGTACTCTGTATAAATGCTCTGTAGTTGATCTGACTGAAATTGTGATTTTAAATCTCAAACCGCTACAGTATCTGTCAGGCAGAAACTTGGGACAAGTAATTTGACTGAAACCTTAAAACTGAACTAACTGACTGCTAGGGTTAACTTTGATTTAAACATTTGAAGAATACTAAGAGCTTTATTGAGTAGGTGTAACTGTATTAAGGTTTAAACTCATAACTTAGGGTTTAATGTAATTGTAAAACCATTGTGCCACTGAAAAGACAATAACAACTCAGGAGGGAGCCAGTCTAGATTTCCTTTTGAGGGCCACCAGCTGTAGAGAGTTAACTAATTAAAGGGGCGTGGCCCCACAGCTGAGAACTCAGCAATCAGGTGTCCATTTTAGGTAGCTCTTTCCTGGAGCGTCAGCGTCAGACGAAGACTGACAAAGACAAAGGAATCCTGCTGGAGTCATGAGGGAGGCAAATCCTAGTGATGGCAAAATGAAGCTTTGAATGAAGCGTCGAACCACTTGGACAATTGTGTAGGAAATAGGTTCATTTCTCGAAGCTTCAGTTACAGCGACCTCTCCTGGCGAAGTGCAAGGCTGCAGTGGGTTTAACGTATCTTTGCCTTGAAAAATATTCGATGCACACACACACACTAAGACTGAATAAATATCATGTTCTATTTGCAATTAAAGATTGATAATTGTGTGTATTGGGTTATTGAGAAGAGACTAGAGAGTGCTAGAAATGTTTTTGGGCGGAGAGGGCCTTTTATCAGTCATTAAAGTATTAAAGTTGAAAAGCAATGATTACAAGTTTAACTATTCTGGGCTTTGAACCAGCTGCGCGGAGGACATCGCTGCATCCTGGCCGCCGGCTCTATCCACTGGGCTATCTATTCCTTACACCATTGAAGTGTTTTTATATTACTCATTTTCTTTGTGTTCACAGCTTCTCCACATTTCAAAGTGTTTCCCGAGCCAGAATAACCTATCTTTCGTCCTGGCTTGCTCTATAATGATCCAATTCAAATGCAATGCCAACAACAACTCAACAGCAACAACGCAATCTATGACAACAACCCACACATTGCGCATTGTTTAGAGCGGTTATAAAGTGTTGAAGCACTCAAATTTGAAACTGTTTCAACCTGTCACCTGTCAGAATCGAGATGAGGCAGTGCATTGAATCGCGTGAATGGACCGTGAACCAGTAAAGTGATTAATTCAGGAAATTAAGCAGTTGCTGGTTCGGACGTCACATGTCACGTGATTTGAAGCAAGCTTCGAAGCACTGCTTCTATAGAATAGGAAGTCCAGGGTTGAAGCTCCGTTCAAAGCTTCAGTGTCAAACTGCCATCACTAGCAAATCCTACATTGATTGAGCTAAGTATCGCTGGTGTTTTATTTTATTTTGTTTTTTAGCCCCTCATGCAATAATCATGTGTATTTCTCCATTCCTGTTCATGTGTCCTCTCGCAATTATCACTGGCCCCGTGTATCTCCTAATCGATATAACCGCCCTGCTCTCGTCTATCCCACGTGCTCCACTGTGATCCAACATCTAGTTTCAGGTGGCCTGTGGAACTGCCAGTCAGCTGTTCCTAAGGCTGACTTCATCTCTGGCTACGTTTCCCTGCAGTCTCTGGATTTCCTTGCTCTCACTGAGACCTGGATTACTCCATCCAACACATCCACCCCAGCAGCTCTCTCCACAGCATATTCCTTCTCCCATACACCCAGACCCACTGGCAGAGGAGCTGGCACTGGTCTCCTGCTCTCTCCCAAATGGAGCTTTTCCCTCTTCAAGCTACCTAACTTCACTCCTTCCACCTTTGAATTCCATGCCGTCACAGTAACCCATCCTATACAACTAACCATTGTTGTTCTCTACCGTCCGCCAGACGCCTTGGGGGACTTCTTGGAGGAATTAGATCATCTCCTCTCTCAAATCCCTGAAACTGGCCCTCCGGCTGTACTTCTCGGAGACTTCATCCTCCAGTTAGGGAAGATAGATGAACTAACATCTCTGTTAACTGCCTTTGCTTTCTCACTGTCTCCATCCCCACCAACTCATAAAGCTGGCAATCTCATATTCTCAAAGAACTGCACTATTTCTAACCTCGTAAACCCGCTCCACACATCAGATCACTTCTTCATTTCATTCTCTCTACCCCTTTCCAAACATAACAAACTAATCTCTTCTCATCCTGCACCTGTCCGCCGTAACCTTCATTCCCTCTCCCCCTCTACCTTTGCCTCATCGGTTCTCTCAGCCCTCCCTTCCTCTGACTCGTTCCAACTCCTGCCTCCAAACTCTGCTGCAGAAACTCTCCTCTCTACTCTCTCATCCTCTCTGGACTCTCTCTGTCCTCTCACATCTCGGCAGGCTCGTCAGTCCCTTCCTGCTCCCTGGCTAAATGACGCACTGCGTGCTAATAGAACCGTCCTTAGGGCAGCAGAGCGGAAACGGTGGATATCCAAACACCATGACGACCTCCTAACCTATCAGGCTCTCCTCTCCTCTCCTCTTTCTCTGCTTCGATCTTTCAGGCAAAAAGCACTTTCTTTCAAGATAAGAAACCAATCTTCCTATTCCAATCCCAAAAAACTATTTTTCATCTTCTCCACCCTCTTGGACCCCCCCGAAGCCCTTTCCCCTCCTCCCTTCTGTCAAGCGAATTTCTTCTTTCGTGTAACGTTAGAGGTCCAACTCGGTGTCGTGTAGCCAGCCCGCATCTCTGGTCCTAGGTTCGAAGAGGCTGGCTTCCGAGGGTGGTCTATATAAGGGGCAGATGGTGATTATATGGACAGCGGTCAGCTCAGGGTCACCACACTCGCATGCCGCACTCTCCGCCTAGCCCCACGTCTTCATCGATGTTTTAAATCGATGACGGTTTCAGAGTGGTCACTGCCGGTGCGGTAGGTCGTCTCCTCCAATGGCCGCCATCTCCTGGGTCTCAGATGTAACGGTGGATTCGGGAGGGCCCGGCTGACTCCCACTCCTGCTTCCAAGCTGCTGCCAACCATGCATCTCTGGAGATGTCCTCAGAGGTGGAGTTGAGCATCTCTTGAGCTGCTTTGTTGTAGGGATGGCAGGACTTGAGTCTGCTTGGAGGTGCTGGTGTATTGTGGTGTTGTTGCAGGATGTGCCAGTTATACTTGTGTGCCTTCCTGGCCAGGGCAAGGGTGGCAGCCTCCCGTCGGAGGACGGCCGGTGCTATTCCCGCGAGGACTGGCAAGAGGGACACAGGGGTAGGCTTTAAGCATCCAGTTATTATTCGGAGGGAGGTATTGATAGCCACGTCGACCTTTCTCGCATGAGGGCTTCTGCTCCAGACTGGGGCACAGTATTCCACTACAGAGAAGACCAGGGCTTGAGTGGATATTCGCAGCGTCTTAGCGGAGGCTCCCCAGGTTGTTCCAGCGAGGCGGCGGATCAGCGCGACCCTGGATGGTCACCTTGGCCTTGACCTCTTTCAGGTGTTTTTTAAAGGATATGTCCGATCCAGTCGCCACTCCAAGATACTTCGGGCTTGCTGGACCTCCAGACATTTGTTGTCGACGCGCACCTCAAGTTCCCTCCTGGCTTCCTCTGGTGCTAAGGTGGGATGCCGTTGCGACTGTTTTTTCCGATGCTGAGCTGTAGACGCCACCATTCGGAGGTATGCTACTAGTGTGCCCATGTATTTGTTAAGACCCTCTTCCATCGCCTTCCACGTTGGTCGTGCTCAGCATGATGGCAAGATCGTCTGCGTAGCCATACTTTCTGGATGCTGTATCAGGTAGGTCGTGGATGTAAACATTGAACAGCATCGGCGAAAGAACAGACCCCCTGCCGTACCCGTTCTTCTTCTTCGACTTTGTTAACCACTTTGAAAACAAGGTTGATATTCGCTCTTCTTTTTCTGACTCACCTTTACTCACCGCTGGGTCACCAGACCCACCTTTCACCACACACTAACCTCCTTTTCCATTCTCTCCTCCAAGTGAGGTTCTTACCCTCATTACCTCTGCCCGTCCTACCACCTGTCCTCGGGACCCTATCCCCTCAAACCTCCTTCAGACTATCGCTCCTGATATTCTACCGTTTCTCACCCATTTCATCAACACTAACTTCTGGTCCCTTTCCAAACAGTCTCAAGGAGGCAAGAGTAAACCCTCTCCTAAAGAAACCCACTCTCAACCCGTCCAATGTTATAAACTACAGGCTTGTCTCTCTCCTCCTGTTCCTGTCAAACACTTGAACGCACTGTCTTTAAACAACTCTCCCGTTATCTCCATCAGAACAACCTTCTTGATCCGCACCAGTCTGGTTTCAAGGCAGGTCACTCAACAGAAAACTGCCCTCTTCGCTGTCTCTGAGGAACTGCACACGGCTAAAGCAGCCTCCCTCTCCTCTGTCATCATCCTTCTGGACCTGTCTGCTGCATTCGACACGGTGAACCATCAGATCCTCCTTCGCACTCTCCAAGAACTTGGAGTTTCAGGCTCTGCACTTTCCCTCCTCACCTCATACCTCAAAGACCGTACCTACAGGGTAACTTAGAGAGGGTCCGAGTCAGACCCTTGTCAATTAACTACAGGGGTCCCTCAGGGCTCTGTTCTTGGTCCCCTCCTCTTCTCCTTGTACACAAACTCGTTCGGATCTGTCATTAGCCCGCATGGTTTTTCATAGCACTGACGACACCCAATGATTTCTGTCCTTTCCCCGCTCAGAGACCCAGGTCGTCGCACGCATCTCTGCTTGTCTAGCGGACATCTCTCAGTGGATGTCTGCTCACCACCTCAAGCTCAACCTTGACGAGACTGAACTGCTTTTCCTTCCGGGAAAAGATTGTCCCACTCTTGACCCTGACAATCAACATCGGCACCTCTGTTGTTTCCCCGACTTAGACTGCAAGGAATCTGGGTGTGACCCTAGATAGCAAACTGTCCTTCACTGCAAACATCGCTGCTACAACCCGCTGCTGCAGATACACGCTTTACAACATCAGGAGGATACGTCCCCTCCTGACCCAGAAAGCGACTCAGGTTCTGGTCCAGGCTCTCGTCATCTCACGCCTAGACTACTGCAACTCCCTCCTGGCTGGTCTACCTGCATGTGCCATCCGACCTCTGCAGCTCATCCAGAATGCAGCGGCTCGTCTGGTCTTCAACCTTCCAATATTTTCCCACACCATGCTGCTCCTCCGCTCCCTTCACTGGCTTCCGGTAACTGCTAGAATACACTTCAAGACAATGGTACTTGCAGACCATGCTGCGAATGGATCTGGCCCTTCCTACATCCAGGACATGGTTAAACTGTACACCCTCAGCACGTGCACTCCGCTCTGCATCAGCCAAACGACTCGCTGCACCCTCAGCTGCGAGGTGGACCCAAGTTCCCATCAGCAAAAACACGTGGGTTTGCTATCCTGGCTCCAAAATGGTGGAATGAGCTCCCCATTGAAATCAGGACAGCAGAAAGCCTGCACATCTTCCTGATGTACTTATTTGATTCTGTTTTCTTCAAGTTTGTATCTTGTTGGTCGAACGCACTTATTGTAAGTGACTTTGGATAAAAGCATCAGCTAAAGGCAATGTAATATTGTGTAGACACTCCTGTTTTGGGGTAAAGCGACCTTGGGTCCCCTGAAAGGCGCTATATAAATGTAAGTTATTATTAGACTTTAAACTTTCCAGTAAAGCATATCAAACATAATATTTGTATTTAAATTATTATTCCAAGAATATTAGACAACACATCAATAAATGACTTTCTCCACTACCTCTAAATACAACACATGACTATGTTCAATGTAGGCTCTCTAATTACATTAACCCGGAGCCTAATCTCAGGTCCTGCCCTGACCAGCCACCTCAAAGTGTTCTCACTTCATGAACTCTACTCAAACTATACAAAAGTATTGCCAGTCTCTAAAACATCTCTATGTTGAGACATTACATTTTTATTAGGATACAAAAAAAAACAACATACTTTCCGTTACTTCTACAACCATCTTACATAATGTTCTTATTAAATCAATCGTCAGGCTGAGATCTTTCTCTACTTACACTAATGTACAGATTAGAGTGAATGGCAGGGAGAGAATTATGTTAACCCTTTACATATGTTTTTGGCTTTCTTGTTCAACAGGTCTTTATTTAAGAATTGAATAACAACTGACTCTAAAAGTATTTTCTAAGTTTATAAATTGACACACACAATATCAATTGTAGTATATCTCACTACAATTGATATCTATTGGACATAAGTTAAACGGTAATCGATTATAAGAATCCATAAGCTCATATTTAAACTGAATGTTGCCTTCTCAAGTCTTGGGATATATCATTTCATTGAAAAAGTAAACTATAATACAGATTAGTGGCATGTTGGAGAGTAAGGAAAAAACAAAACGCGTTCTAAGTCATAAGATGCACATCGTATGCTACGATTTTATTATTTAGCCAAAACAGCGAGTATACATAGAAAACAGGAGACAGTTAGGATCCAGGAAGTGAGCATCACAGGGTCCTCAGAGCCAGAGGGAAAGGAACAGGTCGCCCAGTAAGAAAATAAAAAAACATGACTTTAGAGACAGGTCTGTGTGTGGCAGTAACAGAGAAGTAGGATGCCTTCTGGGTAATGAAGTCATTTGTTGTTTGGGGCTTTAATACTTTACTTCCTATTAGTCTCAAATAATGTCCCTTGATCTCCTCCTCCAAACTCTGTGGCCCTCAGGTTTTAATAACAATTGTCTTGGCTCAGCCGTTGGAAAGGTGGTAATAATAATGAAATCCCCAAAAGCTGTGATCATGTAACATGACGCCCCACCCAACACCATGATACTGTATGTTGGAACAGGATCTACTTTTCATTTCAAAACTGATCATTCCCACTTACACTCCCAAACGTTATAACATCATTTTAGAGAAGTCACAACTTCTCCCACATGTTTCATATTTACCTGCGAAACAAGTAGTTAAAATGAAACGGTGAAAATAAAAACCCAGGGTATCATTTAGCATATACTGTAGGAAATTTGGCAAATTGTCACACACACGACGAAGTGTTTCTGATCTAACTTTATCTGGCCGGATATTCTCAAGTGGCTCAATTTTGACAAATAGTTTGACATTGAGAATAACTTGTTTTACTAATGGATTTGATGGTGAATCACTTCTGTACTCCTCGGTGTGTGTTAGCATCACACACAGTTACTGAGTCCTGACAGGCTGGAACATTCAGCTTCATACGCTTTTCATCGCGTCAGCTACACGATTGTATTGGTTAACCTGCGTTGGAAAATAAATGGATATAAAACAGACAGGCTTCAGTCTTCATACAGGGAGTCAAACTGCTGTCACACTAAATCTGAAACATTTCTGACCCCTGTGGGGAAATGCAGCATCAAAAGATGGCCTCTAAAACGCATCTAGTAGAAGACAAAGTAAAGGAAGTAGAAAAAAGCAGACCATTAAATCCTTTGTTCAACTAAAAAAGACATGCATATTAAATACACTTGGTAATATGTTTTATATGCTCAACGGGACAGGGTTTGAGTTTTGAAAACGTATAAATCAACGGAAACATGAGTGAAAACATTCAAATGAATAAATAATTGGACTTGTGATGGCACTCTATCAACAGTAACTATTCATTAGCAACAGGGAAGGTTCATCTACTCCAGCTTGGTAGGATAATCACCCGCTGACACAAGTTGGTTCAACTCATCGGGCTATTTGACATCTAGTAATACAAGCCATTACAGGGTTACATATTTGTCGCAGTTGTACGTGAATATCAGTGAACAGCAGTAATTGTAAGCGTTTGTTTGAACAGAGGATTCTCAGTGGGGTCAGAGGTTGAACCATCTGCAGCCATGGAGATCTGGAGGAGAGAGTTGTCTGGATCTGATAGCTAACAGACTTTGTTGTACTGCATCTGGACTATGTTCAGTATTTGTTTGAATGTTACACTGCTGAATAATACTACATTAGCTAGTGTCGAAATTGGTTTATTTAAACAAAATAAATATTGAAATACCAAAATTAGAAATAATAGAAATTCAGTGTCTTTGTCAACATTATAATTACTTATTAATTAAAAAGGTAAAGTTCTAAATATTATTCATTAAAAGCACTCACTATGTGGAATGGTTCATTTCAGCATCAATGATTGTGGGTCGCTAGAAGGGAAATACTCAAGTACAATTGTGTACAGAATTTGAGTACATATACCAAGTTTGATTCCCCCACGGTGTCCAATGCTAGCAGCATGAAACATGTCAGATGTTCTTTCAGCTAAAGACCTCCATCATGGCTGCCAGACTTAAACCCTTGATGAACTCACTTCAGGACTAAAGCAGGCTGAATTGAATACCAGTTTATATGTCCTACCCGTTTCCTTTCCAAGCAAATGCAAACTTTATAGTGGTGCCTGTATTGGGAAAGTGAACTAACAGTTACTGAATTTCATATTTTAGTATAGCTTGTAGTACAAAATATACTTTTTATGATTGATGATCCTGCCATTTGTTCTCCCAACCATCAAAACATGTGAGTCAATCCATGTCGCTTGTGCCAGCCTGACACTGTTGGCAACCCCTCATTAAAGATGTCATACTTGAACATGCTATAACCCAGATAACTGCAGCACACTCTCCCAATGCTAAACTCATCCGCAACTGTTAGCAAGCTGAATACTCCTCAGCACACTGGCTTCTCTACAGACCAATACACTGATCCACATTACTCTGATTACTTTAGTAAGTGTATGCTAACACAACGTTGCTACGTAGCTGGTAGATTAGCAACATGTTAAAGGTTGAACAGGGACAGAGGGGTTAGAGAACCTGGAGGCCAACAACGTGTCACATCCTGTCTGTCTGCAGGAGTTATTTCAAATAGTTGTTATAGCTTTCATCTATTTATTTAATTGAAATGTATACATAGTTGTTGCACAGCTAACAGCAGACTTAATCTAGCACGTTGCAGGCTCCACAGTTCCTGATGTGCTACATATCCACTGCTGGTATTACACATCATTTAGAAGCTGATTGTGTATACTGGGGCACACTTTAAGAACATGCAGGTTCATCTACTGACGGTGGCTTTAATAGCTACCACATTAGCTGTGAGGGGTACACACCACTCTAATATGCTACCCTAACATATACAATTACTTTCAGTTTGTGTCAATGCTCAATTCTTCTGTCAGTCACTCTCTATGTTTATACAGACAAACAGAATCATTTCATTTATATAGAGAATATTTAAGTTAAATTCAGCCCACAGGCTTTTGGCACCTTCAAGTGAAATGGGAGACTATGGGGATGTAAAAGGAGCGAATGACAAACAAAAGGTACAAACACACGAAAATATTAATATGTACATACAAATAATGATTTGATCTTTTGAAAATACTCCATCACACCTTCCAGCTTGCTGTTACCACTTCCACTTATTTTCCTTAATAACCTAATAACCTTAATACTACACACATGAACATTTACGTCATGTTTCATTCATTCATTTGTGCTACAAGAATCTTCTTGTACAACTCCTTACACAAGGATGTCCTTTCACATCTTTCCTCTTATGTACTGAAGTTGCCCAGGGGAACTGATCTCGGATCAGCACCAGTATTCCTCAGTCAAAGGCAATACTGACAGTTTTAAACCTTGTAGGGGAGAAGTGCTTCAGTCAGGTAAATGTGGCAATATGGTGGAATTCTTGGCCTGAACAACACCATTGATACATTGTTGTTGGATCAATTCTAAAATCTGGAAGAGAAACTTGTATCTTTGACCCAAATGAGTTTGATAGATTCCCTTTAGTTTGCATCAGTTAGCAGAGAGTTATCAAACCATCTACATAGGAGCTCTGATACCTTTGGCAAAAGGTGATGGTGGCCATTTTTCAGCTCATTTCAGCATGATCAAATATCCCTCAGAAGTTTTGAGTAATTTCAAATCTGATCCTTGATCAGAGTCGCTAGGCAACTTCCTCCTATCCTCTGCGTCCATTGATGTCAAAGTTGTTGATGTTTACTTTAATTAATAACCATTTAGTGTCCCTCTAAGAGCATCTTTGCTAAGCGCAGCCAGGTCATTGGCGGAGTCCCCTCAGAGTCTCAGTAAATGCTCGGAGCTGACCGGTCATTGGTGGACGTCCTCTTCAGCCTGACGCCTCGTCGGATAGCCACCAGAAAATCCTCCACCTCGCTGCTCTCCGTCTCCTCCAGGAGCTCCGGGAGAGGCCGGCGCTCCCACTCACACATCCGCCCCCCGGTCTGTGGTGGGGGGTCGGGGGGGTCCGAGCCCTCGCTCAGGTGCTGGGCCTCCCAGGAGCCGGACCTCGGGGACAGGGGCCCGCTGCAGCCTGGGGACAGGGGCCCGCTGCAGCCTGGGGACAATGGTGTGGTGGGGGAGCTGAGCGGGGTTCGTGTAGTGTTTCCCTCCTCTGACGCCGCTCTGCTGGGGAAGCCGGGGTGGTCCGGCACCGTGGGGGTCTTCACTGGGATCATGGGAGGCTTGATGGGGATGGGGCCCAGGTTGAGGCCTCCGGAGGGCCGTCTCAGGTTTGGTTTGGAGGAGGGCGTCCGGCGGATGGTGGCGACCCCTGGGGTGATGATGGAGGAGGGGTTGCAGGGCAGCCCAGCGGTGGAGGCGGGCCGTTTGGACTGGAACATGCGGCGGTAGGACTGAGTGATGTCACTGTTTCTGGGGACGGTGCAGGATTTATCAAAGTCCTGGTGCTCCCCCTCCTGGTCCACCCCCACTGAGTAGTAGTCACAGTCTGACACTGGGGGGGGGCACAGAGCTCTGTTAGTCATCTCACTTTTAATTGACTGCCTACTTTCTTATGACATACAACAATATCATATTTATAATCAAATATCTTCTGATGTACCATACCATCTTTTGAGTACTGTACTTTTTGGACATGCTTTACTGTGTTTCTTTTTATTTATATATTTTCAACATACTATGCTACATAGTTTTTTTACATACTAAATTTGCAATTCTTCCCCTTCATTTCTGACACACTGTGTGTGTGTGTGTGTGTGTGTGTGTACCTTGAGAGGGGATGGTGTCCTCTGAGCAGCAGGGGGTGTGTGTCTGGCTGCTGTACCCACTGGAGCCCTGCAGGGAGTCTCTGCTGGAGCCGCTGATGTCCAGCTGGAGGCCCCGGGCCAGGGCGCGGGCCAGCTCCTCGTGGGCGTCCCGGTCCTCCTGCAACACACACACAATGCATTTAACTGGCGACCCAATCAAAACGGGTCCCTGAGTTTGGGAAAGGCTGCTCTACAGTAACTACCAAGCTTCTTCAAAACCAGATGTGTTGTTACAGTTCAGGATTTGACTTTTAGTTATGGCGCCCCCATTATGCTAATGAGTGTTTATTTAAATGCCAGAAGAGGGATTAAGATCATATTTCATTCAAATATAAAATGTGTTTCTCAGCAAGCAAAGATATCTTAATTTCTCCCCACACACACACACACACACACACACACACACACACACACACACACACACACACACACACACACACACACACACACACACACACACACACACACACACACACACCACACACACACACACACACACACACACACACACACACACACACACACACACACACACACACACACACACACACACACACACACACACACACACACACACACACACACACACACACACACACACACACACACACACACACACACACACACACACACAGTTCCTCTGGATTTGTTTTGCGTCTCTTCCCGTCAGACCAAGTTTCTATCTAATCAAAAAGATGCAAATAAGTCATGTGACCTGTGTTGACCCTTTTTATTGAAATGAACAAAGTCTGACCTTGGCCGAGATCCCAGAGGGGCTCCCTTTAACCTCTCCTGGGGTGAGGTCGGCGCTGTGGTGGCTGCTGGGATCTGTAGTCTCCTTCCTGTCCTTGCTCCTCTTCAGGGTGTTCACCATGGACTGTTCATAAGGGCCCGGTTTGGCCCAGTCCTACACAGACACCAGAGACAGTGCAGTGTTACACTGTTAACAAGTCACTGCAGACTGAATCATTGTTAGTCAAATAGTACGATGCTGGTTCTGCTGGAATTAAACAAGATTAAGAGAGAATACAAGGCAATATAATTAACGTTTCTGGTTCAATTATTAAAAAAATGAAGACAAACCTAAATTAACAGACCACAGATCAGTAAAACCCTCATTTAGAAATGAGGAGAATTGGGAGAAATTCTATTTGAGTGAAGAGAGAGGCTTTCTGTAATGTGTAATTGTTGTTTTAAGGTCTGCTTGTAAATCATGCAGCTGACAGAGTAATAAGGGAATAATATAACACAACATCAGACTAACGGCGGTGAGGTTTTGCCACACGGACAGAAAGTACTATTGAAGAGAAGAAGACACTGTAATGATGAGATGAAATACATCTGAAGAAAGAAGGGAAAACAATGAAGGAGGAGGCCGGGGGGGCAGAACGAGGGTCAAACCTTCCAGGTAGGGACTCTGGATGAGGGGTACACTCCGGGCCCCGAGGGGCCGAGAGGCAGGCACTCTCCTGATTGGCCAGAGCCTGAGCGAGACCAGGGCCACGTGGGGGAAATGGACGAATAGGAGGGCGAGGAGATGGGGGAGGTGGTGGTGGAGTAGGTGAAGTATGGAGGGTGGAGGTGGAGGTGGGGGGGGTCCTGGGCCTGCAGTACCAGTCCGTGCAGACAGAGGGAAGCGTGATGGTCAAAACCATTTGACAACTGAAGGGGGGGGATGAGGAAGAGGAAGAGACACAATGCACAAATTAAAAAGGTGAGGGTGAGGACTGTTGAGGATGTGAAAACATGAAGAGGAGGTGCGACATGGAGCAGGTCAGGGACTGATCTGAGATCTGTTGTAGATGTATGTCAGCCTCTGCTAAGGCTACCAGGCAGACATGATCAGCTCTCAAGACCAATGTTCATAACTGACTGTTCCCACAATCCAAAGTGAACATGGGGACTCTGTTGCTCTGCTTTGAAGTCTGCTTCCCCTGTTTTCATTCTGTGTTCTTCTGATTGTTCATTCTTTCATTTTTACTTCAGGTTATTCTATTTACCAAACAACATTATGTCAAATGTTGAATGACGTGTCAGGAGACTACTAAATCTGACACGCCTCATTTTCAAGAACCTCTTCATCCAAATACATAATAATAAGTGGATCTGATCACATGTGTGATCTACTGACCGGAGGTTCAACAGGCAGAGGCTTCTGCTGTTATACAAACAGTCATAAACCTGATGCTCCATGTGACACACAACACAACAGACCTAACACACCTTAGCAAAGTGTGTGTGTGTATATGGGTGTGTTTTCAGATGTTCACCTCTTGGTTGTGTGAGGGTGAGGAAGAGGAGGAAGAGGAAGGCTCCTCAGATAAAGCAGAGACACAGGACTGCAACAGAGCCATGCAAAGCACACACACACACACACACCACACACACACACACACCACACACACACACACACACACACACACACACACACACACACACACACACACACACACACACACACACACACACACACACACACACACACACACACACACACACACACACCACACACACACACACACACACACACACACACACACACACACACACACACACACACACACACACACACACACACACACACAGAGAGAGAGAACGGCCAAGAAAAACAGAACATGATGCAGGTTAGTCATAAAAAGAGAATCTAAATGGAAGTCATCAGAATAATAATTAGCTAGTAAAATGAAACAACCAATCAGCTGTAGCAGCACACACAGGAAGAAGGAGACTTTCAGAATCATCAGTAACACAGAACAACGTGTCTCCTTAGTGTCAGAGAGGTTTGACAAATGCATACAAAATGCATTAGATATATATAATCCAACAAAAATCTTGCTGCATCCAAAAAGACAACATACATTGATGTATAAGAACAACCACAACAATATAGTCCACTGGAGTAACTGTGTTCCTTTTGTAAAAATGTATTTTGTTTAATTATTACGGATAAAGCTACTTTTACTCCTAATACATGTGCATGGTTGACGGAACAGGTAAAACAAGACAAAACTAAGGTGGTAGTATCCAGGTGGAACGTGTTTTGAAGACAGCTGGATACCAGTTCAAGTGTACAAATTAAATATATGTTATTTTGTTAAAATTGGGTGAACTTAGTTTGTCTCTTATTGGATTGTTTCACAATTCAAAACGTATACTGCCAAATTGAAGGCTTACATGGAACATTCTTAGTATTCATTTTGAATCCAAACATAAGCTTAACCTGCAATAACCTTGATTTAGACGACATCCCTGTTAGTGCAATCCAAATGAACAAGTCCACCTGTATGTGAGACCACCCTAATGACAACAGAGAAGCAAAGGAGAGGGAGAAGGGGGAGTCGGCACACACACACACCACACACACACCACACACACACACACACCCACACACACAACACACACACACACACACACACACACACACACACACACACACACACACACACACACACACACACACACACACACACACACACACACCACACACACACACACACACACACACACACACACACACACACACACACACCACACACACACCACACACACACACACACACACACACACACACACACACACACACACACACACACACACACACCACACACACACACACACACACACACACACACAGTGTCCTAGCAACCTGGCTGAAGAACAGTATGTTTCAGTAAGATGGTGAACTCTGTCCTCACCTGGGAGCCGTCCGGGGGCATGGGTGAGGGGGACTTGGACTGGAAGGCGTCCTGGGAGATGAAGCCGGAGTCGTGGGAGGAGACTGAGGAGAGGCGGGCGGGGGCCTGCTGGGGGAGCACCGAGGAGGAGGGAGGAGGAGGCACGGTAACGGAAGTGGGAGGTGGGGGAGTGGCAGTGGGAGCCGCTGGAGCGAGAGTCGCTGCTGTTCACACTGTTCAGGCTGCTGCAGGGGGAGAGGGGGGTTACTGAGAAGCTGTCTTCATTTCAAATGGTGCCATCATTTAGTGCACAAATTACATTACATTGCATGCAAATATTTGCATGTCACTATCACCATCATTTGAACATTTGCGCTTTATCTTATTTATGTTCATATTTTATTCATTTTGTTCTTATTCTATGTTTCTTGTAAGTACTTCTTGTAAATATGTTTATTTCCTGATTTTCAACATAACTGCCTTTATTTTTTGTAAATCTATTTATTTCAAATTCATGGGTAAAATGCAGAGGCCAGATGTCACTGTGTGCTGTGTGCTGTGCACGTGTGACCTTTACAGAGGGGTTCATCCCTCCCATTCTATCCATCTATCTTCTTTGAAATGTAAGTATTTAATGAACCAGAGAAATAACAGATTTCATGAGGTCCTAGTGAAGCTGCAGCTCCCCCTAGTGGCCACAGGGAGGCAGCAGAGAACAGATCAGATAATAAATCAGCTGGTTGCGATGATGGGCAGTTTCTGTGGCCATGGTTACCAACCTGCACATGCTGGACTTCCTGGATACAGTGGTGCTAGGTGAAGAGGGGGGGGTCTGGTAGGACCAGGTGCACTCAGAGCCCTTCAGGTCTAAGATCACCTGGAGGGACAGAGGGGAGGGGGGTCAGGAACACTTTTTTTTTTTGCCATTTATTTGTGTAGATAACTAATTAATAATAATAACAACTGAGGCCGTTTTAGGCCATCAAAGACAATTATTATTTTACTATTTGTAATTTAACTCCCCCCTAACAAAATGTGTAATGCATTGCCACCACTATACACATACATATCTTCATGTAGTGTCAGCTGCCAGACTGTTTAAGATGTTAAGATTACAAAACTGATCCAGTGTTCAAGTTGCTCCAACTGGCTCAAAAGGTGCAAGTTCAATACTTACTTTTTTGGTGGATATATTTAGTTGTTTGTGGTTTATTGATGGCCTGTAAACAGGTGGAGTTAAAAAAACAAAACTCAATTGAGTATATATTCCTGCATTTGACTTGCACCATTGTGTCACATGTACTATTTATCAATTGTGTCCTTGTATATCTTAAGTTTATTGTATGTTGCACTGTTTGATAAGCCTTGGATGCACATGTCAGTACAACCTTTGAATCCCATCTACAGTAGCTTTAGTTGTTCTCCCTGGGGTAGCTTAGCTGTACTTTCTCCCATTTTGTTGTACTTAGCTCCTCAACACTGACTACTATATACGTACACTATTTATACTATTGTAAAATATTGCACTGCTATTTTAGTGTCTTTTTGTTGTTCATTTTATTGCTATTATTACTACAATGTTGAGGATTCATAACCAAAGATTTGACTAACTTATACTTGAATAATTGAGATGAAACACTAAAGGAACCTTGGATGGATCCTGGGTCAGCAGATATGTAGGTTCTCAGGTGAGGAGGTGTACCTGCTCGCTGGAGGGGGGCAGCTTGTGGGGGTCCATGGTCAGAGCCTTCAGGTCGTCTGTGAGGGTCTGGAGGTGAGTGATCTCCCCCAGCATGGACATCTCCTCCTCCTGACCACACACACAGCAACACGCTCAAACATGAACAACAAAAACCTCCTCACTGCACTTTGTAAAAAAATCACCACATGGGTCTTTAGCATGCAGGCTTTTTATAGAAGTATACATTTCTGTTGATCAGTTACTTTCCACAGTCAGAGTCTATTTTGTGTGTGTGTGTGTGTGTGTGTGTGTGTGTGTGTGACTGACCACCACGGGCTTCAGCATGGTGACGAAGCAGCAGAAGCGGCTCCTCTCCTCCACCAGCGCCTTCCTCACCGCCTGCTTCTCCGTCTCCTCCAGCAGCAGGTACTTATCATTCACTTCCTGCATGGCGCTGTCCCAGCTGAGGCTGGAGGTCCCCGCGGCCTACACACACACACACACACACACACACACACACACACACACACACACACACACACACACACACACACAACACATCACACACACACACACACACACACACCACACACACACACACAACACACACACACACACACACACACACACACACACACCACACACTTGTTATAAATAAATAACATAACAACGCTAAATAAGTGAAAAGCTGTTGCTGCAAAAAAAGCAGAACATTAGGAAGTGTCTTAAACAATTTTCTCGAAACATTATTCGATTAAAAACCATGTTACTTATTAATTTACAGTCGATCAACTAATCGGATACATTTCAGCTTTACTGACATGATAATAATAAAGAATTAATTTATACAGGCGCCTTTCAAGGCTCTCAAGGTCGCCGTACAAACACATCAAAAACAAGATACACAATACAACACCAGCATAAGAAACATAAACCAGACAATGCAGTATATTTGGATGATGTCAGATGTTTTCAAGTCAAAGGAAAGTGTACGTTTTAAAGGCCCTAGTGATGAATGCATAACAGCAGTCAATGACCAGGGAAAGGTCTTCTTCACTGACAAGGATTTGGCATTAATGGCTGAACATACTCTATGTATCATGGTAAAATAAATCTAATGTAGTGCACTACATCATTATCCAGGTATTAGAGGTGACAGAACAAGAAATAGAGAGCATGAAATCATATCTTCACTTTACTTCCATTAAACAGGACTTTAGTTTCATAAGGAGCAGCAAACCCTGAACCTCTTCAAAACAATAGTTAGAGCCTCCCTCAAACTTCAAAGCTATTACATTCAGAGTAACAACCAGCCGCTGACATCCAGCTAACACTCCACATTATTCATTTTGTGAGCTTTCAGAGATGTTAAGAAAGAGGATCTTATTTATTTATGAAATGATCACCTCCACTGGAATGCATGGACATCTTTTCCACATTTGTCCAACAAATCTCACACATTGTTTTCATAAAAGAGTGAACAGTTAACGCAATTCCAAAAGCCGCTTTCACACCAAGTACTTTGCCGTACTTAGTGCCAGCACTTAGTGCCGGCACTTAGTACCCCCATGGAACTAAGTACAGATCGCGTTCACACCGGAATAAGTTCCCTGAGGGAAGATTACGCGAATGAGCCGCTGACGTCACTTCTTCTGCTTTGGGTTTACTGGCAGGCCGCAAACCACGGCGTATACTGCCACCCGAAGTCCCCGGCCAGAAGTCCCCGGAGTTGGGGACTGGCTTCAGTAGAAGCTGCTGGGACTCCCAGCAGCTTCTACTGAAGCCTTCCGAGTAAATCGCCAGAATGCCGACCCCTCCTCATCTCCACCGCTCCTATGTTTTCTTTTGTGTTGCCATACGTTATTCTCTCTCCGTTGGTGCGCGGGGCTAATGCTAATAATGCTAATGCCAGCCATTACAAAGGCGGCTTCACAAAACTTTTCTGAGTTTTACGGGGCGTGGTTTGCAATTCGCCCAGTCAATAGACATTGGTACTTTTTTTTCCCCCAGGACAGTACCACCTCTCTAGCAGGCACTAACAATAGCCGGAGCACTTTTCCCCGTACTTTTCGCGTTTAGTTCTGTTAGTACCCCTTATGTCGCGTTCACACCAAAAAGAGTACTTAGTGCCAGGAACTTTTACCCCATTTTTAGTGCCTGCTGAGAGATGGTACTTTCCTGGGGGAAAAAAGTGCCCCAGTTCTGATTGGCTGGGCGAATTGCAAACCACTCCCTGTAAAACTCTGAAATGTTTTATAGAGCCGCCATTTTATTATCCTCGCATTAGCATTATTAGCATTCGCCCAGCGCACAAATGCAGAGAGACTAACTTATGGCAACACAAAAGAAAACATGGGAGTGGTGGAGATGAGGAGGTGTCGGCGTCCTGGCGATTTACTCGGAAGGCTTCAGGAGAAGCTGTTGGGAGTCCCAGCAGCTTCTACTGAAGCCAGTCCCCAACTCCGGGGACTTCCGGCCGGGGACTTCGGGTGGCAGTAAAAGCCGTGAAGTGGTTTGCAGCCTGCCAGTAAACCCAAAGCAGAAGAAGAAGAAGTGACGTCAGCGGCTCATTTGCGTAATCTTCCCTCAGGGACTTATTCCGGTGTGAACACGATCTGCACTAAGTGCCCTGGGGTAATAAGTGCCGGGGCACTAAGTACGGCAAAGTGCTTGGTGTGAACGCGGCTATTGGGGGTAAAAGTTCTCGGAACTAAGTACTCTTTTTGGTGTGAACGCAAAATTCCAGGCACTAACGGAACTAAATGGGAAAAGTATGGGTAAAAGGACTCCGGTGTGAACGCGCCTAAAGTGCCACTTTTATTGCCGTTTCTCCAACCACATCACATTTGAGAAGCTATAAATAAATCAACTAATCATTTAACAACTGTCGACTTCTTTATTTTTCTTACCAGCAGGGGCGGCGGGTACTGCAGGCTAGGGAAGGCTAAGCCTTCCCAAATATTTTTGTCACTGCATGCAAGAAAAATATAATGTATAATGTTTGTGTCTTTGACATTAGCGCTGCTATGCAGCCACCTGTGCCCTGTACTACGAAGCTAGTTCAACAGACCCTGGATATGTTTGAGTTATCTTAACTAACCCTAACAAACGCGCTCTCGCTAAGCGGTCATATGACGCTGGTTATCAACTCGGTAAATCAAGCCAGGGTTTCTCTCTCCAGCTGAGAGCGCGTTCACATGAAAGGGGCGTGGTTAGCAACATTTAGCAGCGTTATACTTCATTAATAAAAAGTAAACTAATATTAGACAAATATGAACTTTAAACATCCATGACTTAAACATATAATCCAGGATACAAGCTACATAGCTGCACCTGCAAGGTGAATACAGCTGGTAAAAGAAAAAGTGTCTGAATGCGCACATTAACAATTTTATGATATCACTGCCCCGTCTAAAACACGAGTGGATCTGACTTTAATTACATTTGACTTGAGTGTTTCGTCAAACTTAATGTATTGCTTAAAATAATACTTCTGCATACAGTATGTGACACTGTAAGTGTTGCACGGCCAGATACGGCTCGAGAAGCTGACTCAGATAAGGAAATATATGATAGATTATGATATTATATGATCGATGATCTGATTGATAATGTGATATGAATGATAAGTGTGACACGTCGGCGTCTTCTCCGCATACGGCAGTTTAAACTGTATTTCCTTTATACTTAGATACTATAGATTTAAACTCCGCACACTGAGCTCTGATCAGGCGGTGCCGTGCTTTCACTGAGTTTATCTCTTTTCTGTAGACGCCGGAGGCAGGCAGCGTCAGGTAAAACAAGTTATTTAGCCTTCCCAAACCTGAGCCTCACGCGCCGCCTATGCTTACGAGGGTTTCGGGGAAGAATTTCCTCTCTAAGACGATCATTTGGTAATCCCATCGTCTGTTCTTTACAGACATAAACATGTAATTAAAGATCTTTATTTCTCCAGTAACATCCAAGGCTTCTGTGGTCGACATGTCACAGTAGAGACACTACATACTGATATACACCTGCAGAATATGTCCTCTTCAACAAAAATGCTAAAACAAACGGTTCACCATATGGCTCGACCTGCAGACAGCCAACCAAAATATCCGACCAGCCAGAAATCCACCAGACTGTCCATCAGTCAGATTGTTAATTGTTCAGGAAACTAATCAGGCATCAAGACCCACTCAATGTCATGTGGCACTGAATCTGAGTTAAAATCCAATCCATACTGTGTGTGTACTCTGTGTAGCTTCATTTTTTTCGACCAACTTAGTTAATTTAATTTGAATATTGTGTCCCACGCTCCACGCTGATCATTGAACATTAATGCAACAGAGATATTTTTCCTGTTTAAGGTCTTTGTCAAGGACACATGTGCATATAAAGAAATTATAAGACTCAATTATATGTTTATTTACTGTCAGTACAAGGCCAACAAATCAACAGTCAATGGGAACATTAGACTTCTCTAGTTTGTACTGCAATTACAGAAAAGCAGTTTCTTGTTTACAAATACGATCACTGCAGAAAGCCAACTGGGGTACTTAATAATGAACAATCTTAATAATTATCTTTGACATCATTCAGACAGATGGCAAAGGGAACTCCTCCCTCTATCACTCTCCATCTCATTCATTCCCTTCATTTTAACTTCATCCCTCTCTCATTATATTGATTTCATTCCAACATTTCCCTCTTTGAATCTCTTTTTCCTTCGTAACATTCATTCCACTGCAGAGGGAGTTTCCTATCTTGCAGTAATAACAGTCTGGAAAGGCCCGACGACCAAAGCAGACTTGACCACATCTGAGGTTCCTCTGGGGTCAATCCTGGGCCCTGTTTGTTTTGTCTTAAAGGCTCAATTCAAAGCTGGAAGCCATCGAGTTCTTTGTCGGCTGGAACAACAGGCTCTTGTTTCCACTCATAATACGACTCGTTTTAGTTCGATGAATCAGACTGGAACTACTTGTTCTAGAAGCAGAGGACTCATTGGCTGTTTATTTGTGGTTCTGTGCAGCTCAGTGTGTAGAGCAAAGTAATAACACTGTCATAAAGGGCCTGATCCCGTCGAGCTGTCAGACACTCTTAATGTGATGCATAAACGTGACAAATTGTAGGCTAATTTCACACATTTGTTCTGTGTGGGAACATGATAACTACCCTACTGTGTGTGATCCAACCAAGGGGCCCCATCTGGAGTGGAAAGTGAAGTGCCTTTAAACTGCATTCTCTTTAATAGCAAGCAGGGGGCGCCTTCACTGCACACACTCTTCCCACTCTCTGGCCCAAAAACTATCACTTCTGGCTCCAAAAAAGCCAAGATGGCAAACATCCAAAAGCCAAAATGCCAAACAAGGATGTTAGCATGATAAGCTAATTAGCAGTAAACCCAAATCACAGTGGAGGAATAGAAACGTTGACGTGATGATTGTCCTGGATTTAACAATTCAGAGAATCAACAAAGCCACTACAATTCACCCCGTTTGGGGACATGTGTGTGTGTGTAATGTATTGAATTTTACCGCAATCCATCCAATAGTTGTTGAGATATTTCCCTCTGAAACACATTTCTGGATAGACCAAAACTGACATTCCTAGAGCTGCTAGCATAGCTAGAAATAAGCTATACAGGAACATCGCAAACTGTATACTATATACAGTGTGAGCTGCATAATGCTTTCAAAATTAACAATTAAATGTGCCCTAACCAGCAGACTGTTCACACTGAAGTAAACACGATCAACACGTCTTCTCACATATCGATCACAATGCTAGCAATCTTAGCTACTGTACCATTGAATGAGAATTGTTTATCACAAATGTAAATCAATAATTCCTTTTGAACTCAATGCAATATGTTTCAGTATTATTTTAGGCAAATTCAATGTATTAAATATTTAAGTGTTCAATGGGTTTTCCACAGAACATTATGTGAGCTCCCGTGTTTTTCCTCTTATCTGCACCTTAACATCACTGGCTATCTTCCGTTGTCATTTTAAACGGTTGATAGTTGAAACTATCAGTCAGCCAATGGACAGCCTGCGATGTACTTTGGGGTGGTTCATGATGTCCGTTTAACTAGAAATTCATGCTCATCTAGTTTACTGTACGTTGGGACATTTCTCACATGTCACAGTCTGAATTCACATACTATGTGAACCCATACTTACATACATCAGCAGTTTGTATAGTCTTTGATTACGAACACAGACTGAGGTTTTCAGTGTTTTCCTGTATTATCTCATTGCAGTCACATGTGTATTGATGTTATAGAAGCATTGTTTCTAAAGGACCTGAAACACATCTTAAAGGAGACATGTCATGACCATTTCCACTGTCCATAATTCCATTGTTGAGGAGAATAGATTTATATTGTGCAATTTTCCAAACTCACATTGGTTTCTCAAACAGCATCTCTGTAAACTACGTGTATTCACTGAATTTCACTCTCTGCCTTTAACGGCTCATTGTAGCTCCAATAGCTCCAGCCCACCCTCCCTGTGAGCACAGTGTGCTCTGATTGGTCGGGACGTTGTGAATCGCACTGAGCTCCGTGGAGGTGTGGTTTCCTTGTTTAGCGATACACAGCGAAACACAGCCAAACTCATCCTGAGCACACACAAAGTCACAGCCGAAGTGAAAACATTAAGTGTGGTTTGATATTGAGTAAGAAAAAGGTTGATAAACGCTGTGAGAATGGGTCTGCAGAGAGAATGGGTCTGCAGAGAGAATGGGTCTGCAGAGAGAATGGGTCTGCAGAGAGAATGGGTCTGCAGAGAGAATTTCGCCGCGATCCCAACTGTCTTTTATCAGCCTGCAGCCAGGGAGGAGAAATCAGCAGAGCTGCCTGCACTGAGTGTGTGAGGAAGCCGTGGATTGGTTAATTTGGACCAATCAGCTTGGTCATAGCTCTGGGCGTGGCTACTGGGTGTTCAGACATCACAATGTCCAGGAGGAACATGAGAAATCACCAACGAGGCGTTTTGGGGAGGTATTTTCTGTGTTAGAGTTTACTCGCTACAGGGTGTACTTTGAGGGTTTTGACTCTGCAGACCGTTTACATGCATACAAACCTTCATAACACACAAGGGGATGGGTAATAACCGGAAAAACATGACATGTCTCCTTTAAGCATTTCTGTATGACATTCCTCGTTACTTATTGTCCAACAAAATAATACCAAATTACTACCATCTGTGACAAATATATTAATAACCAGGCTGTATCATGCTTTAATATTCCATATTGTTGTATAGTTTGTGAGTTACCCAGCTGTGTTTTTTTGTGGTGGGATTGTGCCACAATATATCATGTTTTACAAAACGAGCTGGGAAAATCCTTCTCTTTGAGCCTCAGCTCTTTGTTGTGTTCAGGCTTCGGTTATGTGAGTCACACAAACATCTAAACAACGTGGGAACATTTTTCAGCCGACCAAAGCAGGCTTTCAATTCTATTCAAAACCTTTATTTATCCAGGTAAAATCCCATTGAGATCAATGATCTCTTTTTCAAAGGGAGACCTGCAGAAATAATCGGCTGGATAGGATTTTGAAAGTGAGGCGCAATGTGTTCTCTGACTTTCTGATAACATCTAACAAACCATCACTTTCCGTCTTGTATTCACCATGATAATACATTCAATATCTGCTTACCTCCACACGCCACATTTAAGCCAAAACCATCATAGTTTTATACTAGTGCTATATTAAAACCAAACTAGACTGAAAGCTCAGGGGACAAATACAAGAAGATACCATTATTAGCACTGGACAGCTGAGTATTTCCAAATAAAATCTGTAATGAAGGGTCATAGGTCACAGGGTCTTGACAAGAGACAATATTGTACCTGTGTCTTTACAATAATCATGCATAAAAGTAAAAAGCAAGGGAGTAGAAAAGCAGCTTACCAAAAACATCAGCTGGACGGAGCAGTGCATGATGGGACACCACAGGAAGGGAAGGAGGCACATTGTTGGAACAGGAAAAAAATCATTAACTTTAAAATGATCACATATCTAGAGTCGGAAGAAGTACTAGATTGTATCTTTTTACTTAAGTAAAAGTACTCATACAACAGTGTAAATGTACTCTTTTCCACCTAACTTATTAGGTATTTAAATGAAAGTACTTATGTGTCAGAATCTAAATATGCTTTAAAGGTGCAGCTGTCATCAGTAACGTTTAAACTGATGTGTGTAGAGAGACAGATTTGTATTTATATTTATATTCTGTCACATAAGTACTGTATCATGCTATTTTTAGGCAATACAAAAATAAAAAGGGTTTTGGGAAGTGTTTTGATCAAGATACCCAACAGATCACCCATTCTAGCCATGCCTCATACCCCTCTATTTCTCTTCCTGTTACAAAAGTGCTGATTCTGGGTATAAGAGGGGGCGGAGCTTATGCCGGCTCATGCGGGACCTGGCAGATACTGTCTAAAATGCTGCGGTGATGAAACGCAAGGATTATTTCTGAAACAGTATGGAGCTCAAAGGCTTTCTCTCTTGAGGGTTTACCACAAGGTGAGTTCCTTTTTATTTCCTGCTTCTTCACACACATGCTCTCTCCAGTACAGGTTAGAGTGTTAGCGATGCTTGCTAATGTAAACAAAGACTATTACGTCCAAAACACGTCGGGAATTGTTTCTGATACAGCGACATTTCTGATAGTGACGTGGGTCCACCATCCGATATGACGTAATTTACGTCATATCAGCTGCAAATCTGGATCAGCTCCGTTTTCCCCCCGTTTTTAGAGATTTGCGCACGGAGGAAAAGAGAGAGGGTTTTATTTTCTGACACTTTGTGAGTTCCCCGACACACCGGGGACACATATTTATGTATAAAAGACATCAAAAAGTGCATTTTGCATGATAGGTCCCCTTTAAGTACTAAATGTTACGGATGTACTATGCACAATTGCCTGATTTAGAATCTTATTTATTTTAACGCAACTTTCTTTAAGAATCAATTCTGATTGGTCAATTATGACATTCTTCGGTCTATTTATATTAGCATTAGGGCTGTACCCGAATATTCGAGCCAACTATTCGGGTTTCAATTTCATTATTCGGATATTCGTTTTTTAATTTTTTTTAAAAGAAATATTTATTTTTCCCCTAAATGTATGCTATCAATAAAGGCGAATTGCCATATTCTTATACTATATTTATACTTTTGAATTGCACTGTTAAAATGCGGAAATATATACAATCTCAGTTCACTGGTTCACTCAGTCACAAACGCAAACGGCACGCTTCTCCTTGCTTCACCTCGCTTCACACACCTGAACACAAAATGCCGAAGACTCCAGCTGTGTGGGACCATTTTAAATTGGACGACGGTAAGAAGAAGGCAGTGTGCCAAATATGCGACAAGAAACTGGCCTACCATGGTGGCACAACAACTCTGAAAAGTCACCTGGATGCTGTAAGTACTAGCCTAGCTTAGCTTAGCTGTTGTCAAGTTGCCATGATGAAGCTGCTTTATCCGCCGTTTAAACGGTAACGTTACACATGATAAAATCGTGCTCTTACTTTGCTTGGAAAATAGTTGCAAGCAAGCAACCGAATTCTTTTTTTATATTAGTTTTTCAATTTTATCCGAATAGTGAAAATAATAGGAGCGATGTGGGAACATCTGGGGCTAAGGCAATTATTGGCATACAGTTAGTTCATTTATTTTTCGTTCTTCATTTATTTAAATACTGTTTACTGTATCGGTAACAAGTGTTAAACTGTTAGGCCTACTGTTACAGCTATGTTATTAAAAGTATTGTTGTTATAACAGAAATATGTGTTTTGTATCTTCAGGTTGTAAAACGTTAGACGGAATTTGGAACCAGATTTGGTCCCCGGGCGCTGCACTGCGGCTGGGTTAAATGCAGAGGACACATTTAGTTTTAATGTATGCGAGTACTGAGACAATAAATAAATATAAATCGTAATAGTATGCTCTTTCTGCGCTTCTGCTTAACAGCGTGTTGTCAGGTGTCTCGGTGCGTGTTATGAAAAAAAAATAAAAATCTCTCCGCACCGAATATTCGAATATTCGCTGCTGATTACTACCGAATATCCGGAGCCCGAAAATGGTATTCGGGACAGCCCTAATTAGCATCAAGTAAAGTAACCTCAAAATTATACTTAATAAGATTTCAACGCTGCTTCTCGTCATAATAATTTCAATACCACACATAATTAAATGATTCCACTATAATACTTCCACATGAATACCACTAATAATGTAACTATGACACACTCATAATAAAATCATTCCAAGCCTTCCAACTCTTTCAAAAGACTGATAATAATTGCTCATAAGTGACCACACACTAAAGAGATTGCAAACCTTTCTTAGCTTTCTTCTGCAGCTTCAGAGTGTCAGATGATCTCTTCTTGATCTCCTGACGGGCCTTCTTGTACTCTGTGGAGAAACACAAAAAGAACAAAAGATATGTGTCAGATATTCACGTAAATATATAAATAGTGAGGTTCAGAAACAACACCCAGACGTTGGACACACATAACTAGGTGCATGGTGACTGTCTGTGTTTTTCTACCTTTGGCGTGGTCTTTGTCCAGAGTGTTGGAAACTCTCTTCCACTCCTCCATCTGCTCCTGTAGAGGGTTGATCAGACAGTCCAGAAACACCCTGCGGAGACACACACACAGAAACACACTCCATCAGAGCTGTTCCCACAACATAAAGAAACCTCAAGGGTCAAGGTTTCACAACAGGCTTGAATTTATGTTATAAAAACTGATTTGTTGGTTATTATGAATGTGCATCGCTGCTGAACATATTGTCATGTTTCTTGATTTCAGCGCATTGTAGCATGTGGAATTATATGTTTGACCAATGTAATCCTTTTCATCCAACTGATGTCATTAAAAACAGAGATATGCACTTGCCAATGGTATGTTAGTGATGGAAAAGGCTAGCCATATCATTTAGGGCAGGGGTATTCAACTCAAATTCAACGAGGTCCAGTTAGAGAAAATGTCCCCATGCAAAGGTCCAGAACATCAACATGTCTAAGTTGCTTCATGAATTAGTGTGATATATATTGAAGTGACCTGTAGCTTTATCAACGTCTGCATGTAATCAACAACTGACTGCCAATCAAATAAAGAAAGTACAATTAAAAAACAACAACATTTATTGTCAATTAACATTGAACTATACAGATATACAGTAAATACTGTGGATATGTGTAATGTTCCTCTCGGGCTGCATTTAAAAATAAAATAGAGAAAATAAATAAAATTGCTTTTGAAAATATGTGCATCTTAAAGTGCTTCATTTTAGATAAATAAAATAAAGTGTAGCAGCAGCTTGAGTTTCCCTTTTTCTTTGTTAACCGTTAACCGATTATAGAACAATATCAGTCTTTACACATCATAACAATTGAACAGTTTTAAAGTTTCTCTTTCTTTCCCTCTTATATTGCAGTCCCTCACTCACTTTGTTTAATTCAGTGTGAGAATTGAGCTGGAGCTCGTCCTGCCAGGAGTTTGTAAATCTGGGCTGAAATGGTGTCAGGGCCATTCTCATACACATGCAGGTGCTCATTGGTTAGCCTTGGTTAGCCTCGGTTAGCATGCCCTGGAACCATATTTAGTTTTAGTTTTGATCCTGGTGGACTGATCATATTGGGCTCTGAGACTGCTTATTTTTTGTGACCTCAGTTCTGACTTGAGAGGGAATGTTTGGTGAAACACTTTGTGTTTTGTCTCATAGTGGCGTTTTGACACTTTTAATGAGCGCCACGGTCTCTGAACAAATGAGACACACTGGCTCTGTGCTCCCAGTGGGCAGGATGAACATGAATGTGTCCACTCAGGGTTCAAAGCTCTGTTCTCACTGTCCACTTTCCTCTTCTTGGAGAGCACCATGTGTCATTATTTGTCTCTCCCTGTCTGCCGCTAACACGCCTGTTCACTCTCCTCTCCGCTTCTCTCCCTGTATCGCTAATTATTCTCTTCACTCACTTTCCTCTCCTCTTCTCTCTGCCGCGCTCTCGTCTCTTCTTCTGTGTTTCTCTCCCTGTATCGCTCACTCGTCTCTTCTTCTGTGTTTCTCTCCCTGTATCGCTCACTCGTCTCTTCTTCTGTGTTTCTCTCCCTGTATCGCTCACTCGTCTCTCCTTCTGTGTTTCTCTCCCTGTATCGCTCACTCGTCTCTTTCGCCCCCTGTCGGCGGCGGTTAAAATAGAATCGCCCGTCAAAATTGAAATCCCCTATTAATGTATTGATTATAAGTCCGGGTCCGTATACGTAAGTCGGGGTCTGGGCCCGGACCTGGGTCCGCCTGTTGCTGACCCCTGATTTAGGGTTTCACTTTCAATGATATATGCTACTTAGAAGACGCCAAGAGTAAACTAATTGGATAAGTCAGAATAGCACAGTGCCCTTTTTAGTAAATATGAAACTACGACTTCATCAGAAAGTATCAAGTATTTATAAAAGGAATTTGAAAAGGATTTAAGTAAGGTCAGAGGAAAAAGCAGCATTTCATTCACCAAAAAAACAAACCAGTTCCACTTCTGAATACAAACCTAAGCCCTTGTATCCTAAGAAGGCTTAGCTGTAGAATAATGAATGAACCAAGCCTCACTACAAAAAGATGATGATACTTTAAAACCAGGATCAGACAAAACAAGCCATATGTATGATGAAACTTTGCTGTTAAATAATGCAGCAACTAAAGATTATTTTAATATTTATTATTGATGAATGTGCCGAAAATGCCAATCAAAGTTTCAGGAGGCAGCTAACAGGGCCAAAGTATAAAGAGAAGGGTAAAGGGGGCGCCAAGTAATTCTGAGCTAACTCCTATCTTTTAGTAAATACATATGTCGATATATTCACACACTAGGTTTGTGTAGTTATTGAAATGTCCTTTTTAATGGCAGGAATCATTGAAGTAGGTTTTAGGCTACTAAAATAGGAACATGTCATGTCAATCCTAATCTTTAGTGGACACCTTTGTTTTTGGAGACTCAACATGAATACTTGTATTTGTTGCATTGTCCATGTTCTGCTTTTATTTGCCAAGCCTTTCAATAGACCTACAGTGTTGTTAGACATCACTTCCAGATTACAGCAGCCTACAGGAGTTTTCCTGTATCTTTGAGGTCAAATAATGTAATTCTTCAAATAATTGAGGCAACCAATTAAATACATATTGCAATAGATCAGAATACTACATTTCAACAATAATGATGAGGGAAGATAGATTTAGAAATGGCACAGGAAGAGAGTGTGATGGTGAATGGAAAGCTAAAGCGGGAGGAAGAGGAGGAGCAGGTTGCCATGGAGAGGGGGGAGGAGATGCTACACCTGTTCACCACACTCACATTTCTCTGCCAGGATGTCAGCCCTCAGGACTCAAGTGTTAATTATGCAAATGTCTTAAATATAAAGTGTTTCTATCTTTGTATCTCTTTTATTTGAAAGCAGTGTCTCTGTATCACAGCATGAGAACAGTACCCAGCCCTCAGATGAACTCACATGGAGAATTGGCGCAGTTTGGTCTCGATGCTGCGGTGCCTCATGCACATCCTGGTGAGGGCGGAGCCAATGTCCCGGGTTCCCCCTGGAAACAAGAGGGAGACAATCTGTCAGACAAATGTGTCAAACTGTGCCTGCTGCCTTCTGGAAGCTCTTTTTTTAATGGGTTAAAACGCTTAAAAATGAAACAGATTGATAAAATTGCACAATTAAAAACATATTTTTTCTTGTATTCTGAAGTCTGAAATCCATGGAGCAAGTTCACTCATTGAGATGAACACGGATAAAGAAGTCATACGGGAAACAGCAAGAACAAGTACATATGTAGCCTCGATATGAGTTTTGAGTTCAGCCTCTCTTAGACATGCACATGACTGTACTCACAATTTTACTTTTTAATTTTGTAAAAAAGCAAAAAAGGTTGACTTTTCCCTTAAAGTCACGACTCAATCAGAACACTTGCACCAGAATCACATTAACATGAAGGCTACAGCAATACAAGGTCAAAGTTGCCTCCCTAAGAACTTGTAATAAATGTTTCAGCTAAGTACGCCTTCAAATGATCTGTAAATCTGTTGGACAATACACAATGTACGGTAACAAAAAGGTTGTTCTTGAGGAGAGTCTTTTGTTGATATATAGAATAGAAATGTGTTTTAATGTTCCTAAAGAGGCCCTATTATGCTTCTATTGTGTTCCCTTCCCTGTAGTGTGTTGTATAGGTTTGTGTGCATGTAAATGGTCTGCAAAGGCTAAAATCCCTGTGTTCCCTCCAGAGGGAGTTTCTCTCCCACACTCCCCCCCCTGCCTGAAACACCTCCATTGGACTCCTTTGTTTACTCCTGTAACACAGTGACATCACTATGTAACACTCCATCTCCTATTGGCTAGTGCTCCAACACATTGTACTTCTTCTAGGTTCGGGACATCTCTAGGCGGTTAACCAATCCCAATAGAGCTGGCCAGCTAACCAATCAGAGCAGACTGGGCTCTGGTTTCAGACAGAGGGTGAAAAGAGGTGCTGCAGCACAGGCAGTATGAGAAAAATAAAGAGCTTTCTGAACATTAAATTCTATAACAGAGTGGAGAGAGACTTGTATACAAACTTGATAAACATTATCGTAGTCATTAGTTACAGGAGGAAAGAGGGACAACAACTTTAAGTAGAGGTTACAAATTAGGAGGTTCGATTTAGTTTCCAGAACAGCAGCCCTGCAGCTGACAGGGACTTCTAAATGTGTCCCTTGCTAAAGGACACTCCAGCAGGGTGGAGGCAGTGTGAGAGCTCCCGGAGGGGCCAGATGGTCTCCCCCAGACAGAGCACTCCCTCCTGGGGGAAAGTTCACCGGACCTCAGCCTGTCATCCTGGAGGATCAACAGACCTGCCAGAACCAATCTAAAGGGAGGGCATATGATTTTCATGGGAGGGCACACAAAACCGTCATGTGCTGCGAGCCTGCGGCACAATATCAACTCTGCATCTTTGTACTGCAGCGTATACTCAAACAGCGATAGGAAGAGCCCACTGCCTGACTCGGACATGCTGTGGAGTGAATCGTGGTCACCTCTGAGAGGGAGTTGGTTGACAGCTAAAAAAGCTATAATATCAACGACAGCTGACACGTAATAACGGTTCCGTGCAGCTGATCTGCACCAAAGTACTAATTTCCTTATTTGTTTCCTCGCGTATCTGTCTCTCTCTCTCCACACACTCTCACATGAAATGTGTTCTTTTGATGCGGCATGCCTTAGCAGTCCTTTATCAGTCTGTAAACGGTACGTCCACACAGCAGCTTTAAACAAATCTTCCAACGCTTCTCTGCCCATTGACTTTGAATGGGGATGACATCACTTTGCCTCGCTTTTCGCCGAACTGCATTGTGGGGGAGCGAAGCGAAGATTTCCAGGATTTTCAGGATTCAAAAGTTGAGCAATGTTCAACTTTTGAAGCTGAGCTGGAAGTGTCAGCCAATCAAATGCCGTTATGCAAATCTGACAGTACAAGCGCTAGCCAATCATACCACGTGTATGCTGGGAGAGCCAGACCGCAGTTCATTTCCTCAAATTCCAAACGAGAAATTACGGTAGCAAATCACCCGGTTCTTTACGACCAGACTATTTACCGGGATACAAACCGGAGGAACCAGGCATGGAGGGAGGTGGCAGAGACAGTGGGTGAAACTGGTAGGGTTTCTCCTGTTTGGGGAGTTTATATATATATATATATATATATATATATATATATATATATTGCTCGCATAAAATCCCCGGGGTTTTTTGCTTTGTATGTCGGGGGCGGGAGATTCATGTGATTGGTTGTTGCTCGCAAAAATCCCCAAGCTTTCAGAAATACCCAGCTCCAAGATTTTCAAGATTTTTTCAAAGCTGCTGTGTGGACGTACCATTGGCGTGCTGCTGCAACGGCAGGTGCAGGGTCACCATGGCAACACCATCGGCTGCAGTTCTTTCATCGCTATTTCGTTTTAATAAATCCTTAGACCTTTTAAGACAATTTCTGATGTCCATTTTGTAATTCAAACAGAAATGGGACTCTACTGAATGCACAATAAACAATACACAAATCCAGAATAGGCGGCAGAGTGTGACGCTGTGATTGGTCTAAATGTGGAAGAATCACAAATCACAACAGACACATTAATTTATTTGAAGTAGCTTGAGATGTTTTGTTTTAGTTACTATCTGACATCACATACATCGTAGCATAAAAGTTCACAGTTTATTTATAATAAAAATAAATAAAAATGTTTTTTAAAAATAATAAAAAACGTGTTTATTGGAGGAGTGCAGGAATGTCAAATGGGAGGGTCATGCCCCCACGGCGCCGGCATGAGGATCAACAACACCTCCAACACACTCCACTCCAACACACGCTAATGTTTGTGTTAGCATACTTCTGAAGACCTTCACAACTGCATGCAAGGTTCATACAATCCAACCTATACATCCTTATATTGTATAGTATTTGACGATAGACTTTTTGGATAAAAGTTGATTTTTATGTTTCCGTTTTTCCATGAAAAATGGTCAGAGAATGCTATTTTCAATCACTCAAATATTATATTATTCCCTATTTTATATTAAAGTAAATATCTTTGGATTTTGGACTGACAAAAAAGACATCGATAGATTTATCCTTGGACTTTGAGAAACTTTGAATGGACATTTTTCACTAATGTCTTGATAATTACATTTATTTTTCACCAAACGATTAATACATGAATCTAGAAAAATCTGCAGATTAATAGGTTAAGGGAATAATCTTTAGTTACAACCCTATCGGATAGCATTTTTATTTTTATACCAGTGTTTCATATGAATAAATGTATACATACTGAATTACTCTTTAGGGCATGTATGAAGTGTCCCCATAAGTATAGTATACATGTGAGTGTGTGTCTGGGTGGGGTGGTGAGCACTGCATTGCACCACTGACACCTCTTCCTCTGCCTCTTCCCTCTCTCCACATGTCCTCTCCCTCTCCTGCACATCCTCCTCTCACACTTTCCCCTTTTTCCCTCCTCTCTCTTCAGCCTCCCAATAACCTCAAACATGTGCAGCAACTAAGGGCAACCCTTCCTCAGCACAAGAAGACCATCATTAAAGAGAGATACAATAACACTGTTAAATGTGGCCAGGATGGTTTGTTTATTGTTGATGAAGATAGACAAGCTGCTGAGAATGTTTTAAATCTAATCTGACGGACATTGAAGAATAAAGACGTACATAAATTCTCTTGAACACTGTCTGGAAACATTTCAGGCATAAATGCTCAAGTCAGACATCAAAATCTGTTTGATTGCTGTCTCCAAGGAGATTATGGTTTCTTTTCGGTTTGTTTATCTCTTTACATCTTGATTACGGAAAACTAGTAATGTGATTTTCATTGGTGGAAGGGTGTAGCATGGGCCAAGTAAGAAGCCATCGTGGGCCGGATCCAAAAATATGTTTTCACTCTCTTTAGCTTTGCAGAAAAGGTCTTTTGGCAGATCTGTGCTGTGCTATTGCCCTTGTAGTTTTTCTAGGCATCAATGTAGCAATATATGATGTCCTTGTTAGACGTAATATATATGGGTTATTGATGGGTGGTCCTGGTTTACCGCTGGTGTTCACCATCAATTTAGGTCATTATCGATGGGGGACACATAAAAAAGTTTTGGACAGTTTTTGTTATTGTTCTAGTAAAGTTGCAGACCTGCAGATTTAGACTCCGTTTACACAGAAACGAAACGGAGAACGAACCAAATTCATTCGTAAGTTCCGTTACAGCCTCGTGTGAACGAACGGGCTATACGAAAGAGAAAAGTAGCGGATACAACACGAACCGTCTCCATGTAAACAGGGTCTTAAAGGTCAGTGGTATCAATCCAAGCAGAAACCGCATGTCCTCTATACTGAAATCAGTTCTGTTATAGGTCCCTATTGTTGTTATTGGTTCTCAGTTAGTTACATTTGTGCTGCAGTACACGAAACACGAAAAGCTGGTTCGCAATCGGGCAATGGCTCCGAACCTGCCCTGCCTTAAACCTTAAACCTGCATTCATTTGAATGGCCAGTAGAGGGTGATCCAATGGTTGCAGAAAGAAGTCTGTATAGATCTATGAGAAAATGATTGTACTTTTCATCCTATTTAACACCTCAGTGAGTTTTGGGTCTTGCTAGTTTATGGTCTTCTTCAATACAGCATGATGTTCGTTACGTAAGTTATGATCCCATTTAGATGATAAAGCAGGGTATGCTTAAAGCCCCTGTCACACTGTCCCGAAATTGACACCCGATAAAGGAAATTTCAAATTCGGCTCTGATCGTAACAACATCGCGCCATTCGTGAGGGCATCTTAAGCCATCGTATGACAGTTGGTGGAGTTTCTCAGGCTCCGGCAGCAACTTCATGAGCGGCAACTTCGTAAGGCACTCGTGAGGGCATCTTGTCGAATCGTGTCATCTTCGTGTTATCATCGGTGCCATCGGGCATTCGCTCGCACTCTGATCGGGGAGAATGCCCGATGGCACCGATGATAACAAGATGCCCTCACGATGGACTTACGAAGGGCAAAATTGACACACGAATTCAACACGAAAATGAACCTTCGCAAGGTCCTTCGGCAATTTTTGGCATGCCAAAGATTATCCCACCGCTCACGAAGTTGCTGCCTGAGAAACAACACCGACGGTCATACGATGGCTTAAGATGCCCTCACGAATGGCCCGATGTTGACAGTCAACAACATCGGGCCATCGGATCAGAGCCGAATTTGAACATTTCCTTTATCGTGTGTCCATCTGGTTGTTTTATTGCACAACAAAATCATGTAAACATATTATGTAAATAACCCAATTTGTGTTCTGTGAAACTGAAAAGGATATAATATATTATTTTGAAGGAGAGTTGACAGGAAGTTGTTGTTGCTATGGAAACAACATTAAAAAACTTAATATCTTCTACATATAAAGACGGATAAAGTAAAGAACAAAGTCTGAAGATATCAGTACAGTATCATAGTACTGTAACATAATTGTTTTTGTTACTTTCGCTGCAGTGTATGTCTTAAATGTAATGTAAATGTTGCCTTCGTGTGTTGGTTCGAGGCCATCTTCGTGCGAACTTCACAATTCCATATTTGTGTGTCCATCGGGTGTCAACTTCGGGACAGTGTGACAGGGGCTTTAGGGAAAGGCTGTGTGATAGACATGTCACTAACAGGATGATATATGGTGTGGGTCTTATCTGTCATATTAGAACTATTACATTTTGAAGTGCAGTTTCTGTTCATGAAAGTAAACTGCAACATTTTTAGTCTCTTAAAAAAGTGTTGTTCAGCATTCCATTGTTCTTCGCTCCACCCTCTTGTGTCACTTCCGTTTCCATAAACACAAGATGGTGGCGGAAACCGCAAAGCTTCTGGCTTCAGAACTGTAGTCCACAAACCAATGGTTGACATCACTGTGACTACGTCATCTTCCAATATAAGTCTATGCTCCACGTTCTCTGCATCATGGTGGCTTCATCGTTTGTAAAATCCACAAGACATGTTAAAGTGTTCCTTTAGGGTTTCACAAGAACATTTGGGCTGATATGGAGGGACCTTTTCCACCACTGATGTCTCTTGCTCCAAACACTCTCCTTTCCTCCTTCACGCCATCCATCTCCACCATCCTAACTTCACCCTTTTCACAATCATCCTCCTCTTTCTCTCTTTCCTTCCCTTAACACTGACGACCCTTCTCTCTCAGTTTCCTCATCTTTTCCCTCCATCTCCCTCCTCTCTTCTCACTTTAGGAGGTCGTTACATCCCATCTTCTCCCTCCTCTCTCTGCTGTGCTCCTTTGAGAAATAAGATGTTGTTTTTCTGCATCAGTCCAGGCTGATTTCACAAACGGCAGACGATCACCCGCAGAGCTCCATTGCGCTTTTAAAGGCTAATATTATTCACAATTGCTATGTTTTTGTTGCTAGTGCCAAGAAACGCTATCTGGAGAACATGTTTCACAAAAATACATCACATGGTTTCTTACCTTTGTATCACATTTGTCCAACAAAGCCTACCGTGACATCATTGTACATCATCAATGCAGAACATCAACAAAAGACTAAAGACTGACACATTGTTGAACAAATTAGCACATTTCGCCCCGGTGCTGCATGGGCAGCTGGAAGCCCGGTTTCTCTACTTTACATGACCCTTTGTGACTGACATTTTTTTTTCTTCCAGGAAGTATAAACACATGGTTAACAACGTGAGATGAAGCAGACAAATTGACTTTGTTAGGTTTAGTAAAACATTGTGGTTTGGCTAAAATAAGGATGTTTATTTTCCGTTTTAGTCTGCCTTTTGGTTTCACACCAACCAACAGCAGTCTCCCAGGTCACTGTGTGCTCAGACTGTATTCAGTTCCTTCCTATATTAACATATAGCTGTACTGCAGTGGCCTCATAGGACACACATTAGCCATTATTACAGTATTGGCCATTCCCAGTTTCAATAGTGCAGTCCTGCCTGCAGCAACATCACGGCAAAAGTAGGTGTGGTCAGTAGCAAGATGCATGGAAAGCTAAAATGAACACTAGATATATGTGCAATGGTGTATTTCTGCAACTTAAACATAGGCAGTAGGCAGAATATGAAAAGCAATTTGAGACTATAAACGAGAATGTTTGGATAGGAGCCAAAAGGATTTGAGGTTTTTCAGATATGGATATCTAGACAATTTCAACTATTAAAATGACTTTATTGTAATAGCATTGTTAGGTTAGACTTGGATAAACAGACTGTGATGTGTTTTGGCAATCAAATCTTATTTTGTATCATTATATGTATCATGTACTATTATTATTATGTTTAGATTCTAAAGAGCCTGGATTTTCAAATGAGTTCAACAGAAATTATATTAAAGATGGTAGTAACCTAACAATGGTCCTTTCTGTCTGTGGTGACTTTGTGTCGGAACCCAGCCTCAGGCGTAGAAACCAGAGCTTTAAAATGAGGTGAGACGCAGCGGGGAACAAAGGGAAGATGATCATTTCAACCCAAAGTGCTGAGTAATGGGATCTGATTTAACATGATGGTAATCCTCCCTGAGCCAACTCGCTGCCTGGACAAGTCTTCACTGACACATGAAGCTGCAGTTTCCAGTCGGAATCACAAAATAGGGCCCAAGCTGATAAGAGTGTCCTTAACTGCAGCATATTAAAGTCATGATTGATTTAAATCATGTTTATTTGAGTGAAAAGAGCAAATGCAACAGACAAAAACAGTTCTCTTTTGTTCTGATGAGATGACATGTATATGCAGGTATTTACAGTTTTTCTCGATTGCTAACACCCTAAAATTATAGGCTGGACAGAGGGTTCAGCCTAATCTAAGCCGATGTACTGTCGCCTCTGTAATCCGGACACTTAGACTTGAAAACAGGTTAGTTCCCAGTTTGTAGCTCTGCATAACTCATGATATATCAGTGCTTATATCTGTTATGTGAAACGTATTTACTTCATTACTGTAATTGAATTGTTGGCATGTTGCATACTATAACTGTACAAACATCCTGCACAATGTACTGTGGTAAACTCACTTTTATGCAACACAGAAACTGACCGACCAGTATATCTTTGTTGTTTATGAAGGACTGAGAAACAAAGAGGTGGAAGGTTAAGGATTTCCAATGAGGCAGGAAGCAGCGGCTACAAACTGGGTTTTGGCAAACAATGCATCACACTTAGAGAGATCTGAAGCATTGTAACTATGTGCTGAGATGCATGTTGCTCAATGTTATCTTTAAATACAATGTGATTTCTTTCAACAACTCATTTGTATTTCTTCATTTACTGTATTTCTGTAAACTCAGCAATCTTTCTCTGCAGAGCCCTCTCTGTGCAGAGCACAGCCCATAACAGATGAACGTGCTTTAGAGTATGCTCAGCAGTGTGTAGTTGGGTGGTCAAACAATCTAGTATTATGAATGAAGTGTGTATATTTGGTGCTAAGGTTTGCATTTGGAAAGTGTTTATGTAGTTTTGGGAGCAGTTCTTCACTTAGCAGGAGAAATTAGGTGTTTTGCACTTTGGGTGTGAGGTTTTGTGAATTGTGTTTAGTGTTCTGAGAAACTGAGCAATTTAAAAAAAAAAGTGTGTTAGCAATCGAGAAAAACTGTAATTATGAAGTGCGCATGCCTTGCCTTGGTTCGTATGGACGTTTTAAATCAACATTATCTTCAGTTATAGCACCTCCATTCAACAGGAACAGAAGACTAAACAAAACATTTGATCAAAAACAATTTAAAAGCTGAACTCAACACTTCTCTGGCTGCATTTCCTCCTCACATCTGTGTGAATTAGGCGAAGCTGGTCTGGTTACCAAACTAAAGTAACAAACAAGCTAACTGCCATGCCGCGGAACACGTCAGGGCTAGTTCTCTGGGCAAGCTAGCATGTTCAATTAAAAGTACAAGTTCATGCAATTGAATCAATTCCTGTACAATCAAGTAGCTTCCAAATGAATGCATTCATACATGCTAATGTTTCTGGGCCATTACTTTGACCTGCACAGGCAAATAACACATTTGATTTGAATCACCCTATTTAATAACCTTTTCCATCGCTTTTTAATAAAGCAGCTTCAATGTGTTTTAAAGAAATCAACCAAAGGAAAACTATGTGTGAAACGAAGAATGACTATAAAGTAAAACAATCAAATGGGTCAAAACATGAAGATGGACCAAATGAATGAAAAATGATATTGATCAAAATGCTGAAATAGAGAGATAACACTTTTTGTTTAAAGAAAACTGACTAGCTGTGTATTAATAAACACTAAATATTGTGATAAGTTTCCAACAAACAGCATAGTTATTGTTCAAGCTAATAAATCAGTCCAGAAAGTTAAAAAGTGTTGTACAATTACTTAAACTAATAAATGTCTGGCACAATTTATGTTCTTTCTGTCATGCAATCATTAAACTCCTCATCCTGGTGTCAGCAGAGTTCTGTTCCTGCAGGGTCAGTCGGTCAATTACATCCTCCTCAATTCAGCTGATTGACTGAGTGTGTGTGTGTGTGTGTGTGTGTGTGTGTGTGTGCGTGTGTGTGCGTGTATATATGTGTGTGTGTGTGCGTGCGTGTGTGTGACCCACTTCAGAGGACAGAGCAGTGTCTCCGTCCCCTGCAGCTGCAGACTGAAGGCCTGAGGCTCCACAGCAGCTCATCTGCATGCAGCACTGACCTGTTCAAACCCTGACAGGAAGTCCTGATCAGCACCATGCAGAACCGTGTCTGAATGCATTCGTGATTTGCATATCTCTGCGTAAAAACCTTTCTAGTGATGTCTGTTGTGTCTCTATGTTCATTTGACTTTTGGTAACAGACATTTTCCCTTAAGCCAATTTGTTCTAAATCACATCAACAATCCTTTGTCTAAAATGTGTGAGTGCTTATATGTTTGCATTGACTTATATAGAATTGCAGTGCCTTGTGATTTACTTGGAGCTCAGTCTCAAAGGAGTAAGAATTATACAATATGCTATATAGCATTAGCAAGGACGTATTAATATAGACAGACTTTGAAGGTAGATTCTCAAAGGTGTCCCTTGATAAGGAATGGGAATTATTTAATTGGCTTTTGAAATATTGCAGAAAATAAGATCTTTGGCAAACATAGATACTTACACCTTTTGTTCCACATATTAAAACCACTTTTATAATAGTTGGGAGAAGAATGCAATCCCCAAAAGTAAACATGTAACGTTAGGCTACTCTAAGAGCTTGTGTTAACTGCTGACATTTCAGGCATTTATAGAGGTCTGGTCAAATGACTTCAGTCTCACTCCACTCCTATGGATTTATTTCTTACTTTTCAAACTTTGACATCCACTGTCCTTAGGTATAACATTTATCAGATTTACGTGAGAGTCTAAGTATTGAAGAATGTCCTTAATTCTCAGCATACTATTCTGCTGCTGCATCACTAGATTAAAGGTTGAACTACAGTTCAGAAAAGTTGTAACAAGCTTTGAGCAGGGCAGCAAATATGATCCAGACAGAGACTGAATGTAACCTTAATTTAAAGGCCGCACAGAGTATCCTGACCGATTTTTCACTCACTGTGGAGTGGATCTACAAATATCGAGAGTGTAACCAGCGCAGGGTGTTGAACTTTACAGAGAACACTCGTGACCTGGAATCTAAAGTGTCAACCTCCATAGGACCCACCGAGAGACATGAACTCGGCCGTCACATCCCCACAGGAGCTGCTCCAATCAAACACCGCTGGAACTGAGCTGAGAAACCGGAGCAGCTGAAGACACACACACTCACACACTCACACACACTGTGGCCCAGCAGGGCAGGCAGTGAATCACTGTCCAGTAGTATCAGACTAGATTTCTTGCTGCAGGAATGTTACGACTGGAGAGCTATTTTTGAGAACTGGAGCATGAGGAAAGGGAGGACGAAGCTGAAGGAGGAGCGGAGGACCGAGGAAGGGATGGAAACAGGCAGAAGAAGACAAGAGGCCAGACGATGAAGAAAACAGGGAAACATTAGTCAAAAACTTTATTTTGTCTATATTACATTACATGTCTTGTTAGACGCTTTTAGCCAAAGCGACTTACATACTCAATAATGTGGACAATCCCCACAGGAGCAATTTGGGTGAAGTGTCTCAGCGACATGCTGACTGCAGTGGGGTTTGAACCTGTGCTGCCCTGATCTGAACACCAACGCACTAGTCCACTGCGCCACACGCCTACTAAATTCTTGCTGTTACAGAGGTCACTGCATGTACTGTCACTCAAACAGTGAGGGGGGGATTTGGTCCTGTCATGTGTAATATTGCGCAATTTATGCCTTATTAAGTTGCCTTGTAGAAAAGTTATACAAATATTTGAATTGATGCCATAAGTTAACAGACGTAGTCAGTTATGGCAGATACGGCTTTTAGAAAACACTTGATTTGGCATTTATTTATATTATTAATATTGAATAAGAAAACTGAAAAGTAGCTGCTGCTGTTACACCACAGAGGTTAGGAAAGAAAGATAGATGGATTTTGATTGGCTGTCTGTTTATTCCGTCTTTAATTTAGGTGACACTTATATCCAAAGTGACTTACAATAAATACAATCTCAGGACAACAAGGAGAATGCAGATATATTTGCTTCAAACAAGCACAACCATTGTAAGATGAAAAAATGTATCCAACAACAACAACACGGACTCTGCCTTCTACTTGATCAAAACAACTTTTAAACACATTTGTAGTTATCATTCTGAGTGTGGACGGCTCATTATTATTATATTTCCCTTTCTGAGCTCTAATGTTGTGATTACATCTCACTGTGACACCTTCATCACTGTGACCTCATTGAAAATCAGCTCACAAAAACATGTTAAACTTCCACAAAAAGTAGAGTCATGATGTCACAGCTTGCCTATAGTCTGATTGGTTACCTGTGAAGGCTGTTCAGCCAATCAGGTAACGGTCAAACAGCTGCATAGTGTTGCCTGGTGGTTGCATCAGCATCTCTCTTTCTCTCATGTAGCACAAGGTCACTTTACCACTTCAATACGATTTGCATGTCAACAAGCAGAAGAAGTGTCGCTGCCGTCTATCTCTCAATGCCGAGGCTCCAAATACCAAGTTACAGCTCATTAGCCTCACGTCACAGAGGTCACAGAGGTCACATTGAGCTGCTCTGGAGAGACTGCATGCCATCTTCTCTTTCACATCAACTACTTCACACAGAAAGACTTCCTCAGGCATCTTTACCACCCTGTATTCATCAGATTCAGTTTACAGCTTGTTTATGTACTAAAACATGCAGGGGAAAGTACCACTGCTAAACCAACCAACCGACCAGATGTTTCAACAATTTTCGAATTTTGCCGAAAATAGGATCTTTGGCAAACTCTAGTTATGATACTTGCACCATTTGTTTAGCAGGAGAGTCTCCACATATTAACACTTTGATTTGGGGGCCGACAAACCTGTTACAACAGCCTGAAACATTTCCAAAGAAACGCCCTGCAATGCAAATAAAGAAACACACAAAACACATGAAAATGAATAAACATATTAACCAACTTGACTTTAGAAAACAATCACCAACTTGACGAAACATGAGCAGCGCTTTGAGCACTGCTCAAACAAAAGGCTGCAAATACAAAACACACCTTTAGTCCACCATATTACGCATTAAGTACAAATGTAACACTAGGCTAAAACCTATACACCACTGTTGCATGGCTGTGCTTCAACACCGCTAAGCTAAAGGCGGCTAATCTTCACCTAGCCGCCTTTAGCATGGCTGTGCTTCAACAGCGCTAAGCTAAAGGCGGCTAATCTTCACCTAGCCGCCTTTAGTCACTGGTTAGTAACTGCTGTTTTTATGACATAGAAGCTTCAGCCATTCACGAGTGGGGTATTTATTGACGTATGTTATGTCGCAGAACAAAACATGAAAATCTTGTCCTCATCGCATGTAAAATGCTATCTCATTTCCTGGTTTTAGGACTCATTCTCTTGACATCTTAATCCGCTTCTTGTGTTTTTTTCTGATATCCCATCAGTTCACCCTTGAGAATGTCCCCTTACTATATTATGGCCCTCACTCACATGCCGGCTAATATTTTGCATCATTCACAAAGCCCTTTGACACTGATAGGAGTCAGCTTCAGTTCGTACACTCTCAGCAGTGAGATTTATGAGATGCAGCAGCAGGACCCTGTTTGCCCTGGGTTTCACCTCTCACGCTACATAACCACTTTCAAAGATAGATTCAAAGAAGTACAGTGTTTACAGGGTGTGGCAGACTCCAGAATATCTGATAAAAGGGAAGTTTATTACAAAAATAATAATAAAGGGTAAAAAACAATTAACAAAAAATAATAACATATGGGTCAAAATGAAAAGCGCAACTTCAAAAATGTATCAAAGCAGACTATATCAAACAATTAACAAAGACTTCCATTTCCTATTAATGATAGTTGTAGATGTCTGAAAATTGTCTGCAAGCACAACTGAGGTGCACAAAACTATTTATCATTACTAAGATTTTTGGGTAATGGTTATTCTGTAGAGGACGAGTACCAATTTGATCCTATATTTCACTAAATACAGG